>OZ010586.1:79940250-80080250 GCA_963932145.1 Acanthosepion lycidas
CAACATATAAATTTCATAGCTATAGTATTTAGGAAAAGATTTTCATAATATATAAAATTTATATTTAGCGTTTAATATTTAGGAGTATATTTTCATAATATATAAAAATTATACCTATAATATTTAGGAATATATTTTTATAATATATCAGATTTATAGCTGTAATATTTAAGAATATATTTTTATAATATATAAAATATATATATTAGAATATATATTTATAATATATAAATTTATAGCTATAATATTTAGGAATAAGTTTTATAATATATAAAATATTTTTATAATGCTTAACTTTTATAGCTATAATAGTTAGAAATAATATTTTATAATCTATAAATAAATTTAAAAACACAGCATTCAGGCTATATTTAGTGACACCAAAAAGTAATATGTTAAGTCTGGCAGAAAAGAGGAATAAACTGGAAAAAGATTATATGAAATAAAATGAAGTAAGTATGCTACAGAAAACAAACATTACATGAACTCACAGATAAAAGAATATAGAAAAACTAATGATGATTGGAATGTAAAGAGTCACAAATATACTTTTTTTAAGAGAACCTCTGTTATTTGTGTTCTAGTTAGAAAATAACTCTGGTTTTGCTGAGTCATTTCTAGATAACCTCACTTCCATGAATCTTACTTCTAATTTCTTCACACGAGAATGGAATCACCTTAAAGAGAAGGAATTTACAATAGTGATAGCAGTGAATATGAGTAGGTGGAAATATTTCAACTATTAATCAAAGATCAAAGTATTTTCAGTGTTATCAAAAGTTTACTCATAACAGATTATCAGTATTGTTGGCTTAACTTTTTTCCATAAACCTTGTTTGGCAAGTCATGCAACCCTTAACAACCAATCAAATGGAGCCCAACATTTACCATACTTAAGATTATATTTTTGTTCAAGATATTTAGCAGTAAATATCATATAAATTGCAAAAGCATTATTGGGTTATGAATATTTTAAAAGTGTGTATAATAGATTATACCACCATTTAACATTTTTTAAATGTGAGTAGACTCATGGTTAAGTGTAGAAAAGGAAATTTATGGCCAAATTTTAATTTTGACTGTGAGAATTTATGTTTACTTTGTACCAATGGTCTTCAGAAAGGCATGAATCCATCTCTTTCCCTCATTCAATAAGCTATAACAGAGAAGATTAGACTGGATTCTCTTGCATTTGGTGGTAGACAGTCTAAGAGAAAAACTGCTTAAAATTTTAACTAGGGAATGACTTCTATCTAAACTCTTAACTGGGGAATGACTCCTATTCAAAATATAGAGAAAGAAAGCCAGAAGATGGAGGTCACATCAACAAGATCATTGAGTAATAGTGAAATTTGTCATTTTTCTCCACAAATTATAACAATGATTTAAAATCAATCATCATTTTCTTACAAGAAAACGTGTGACACACTACAAGCCATGTTAATTCGGCTAGTATATATATATATATATATATATATATATATATATATATATATGTATATGTATGTATATATGTGTGTGTGTGTGTGTGTGTGTGTATAAATAATTCAAAATGATAAATAAGTCAACTGGATACCACTCCACTATATTCCCGAACAGTAATTATGAAAATACCCTGTTTATAGATATTTTAAAAAGGTAACTGTGGAGAGCCATGATCATCTACATTTTAGCAGGACATGGCACTTAAGGAGAGTGGATAACGAATGAGTTACTTTTTATATTTAAAATATGTTTCTGTTATTATTGTAAGTGGTCAGCATTTAGAAATTGACAAAAGATTAATTTCTTGTTGCTTAGGTAAATTTATTTTCATGCAACACATTCTTGAAGGCGCTAATAGCTCTTCTTTGATAACACTTGGTGCAACCAAAGATGTTTAACAGATGCAATTACTTACTTTTGGAACCACTGTACATGCAGTTAGATAATTTGCGAAACTCCCAGCTTCTTCAATTTTCAGATTTGCTTCACATCACACATGTTTCTTACACTTAAGTCTATCATCTCAAGATTTCTCTATCAGGAATACTGATACATTTATGAGTGAATGAATTCAGCCAGAACTTAAAATGATGTGAAACAGAAGTAGCTTCAAAGTAGATTTTAATAATAATAATAATAACGATAACAGCAACAACAACAATAATAGCAGCAACAACAAAATCAATAATAATATGTCTTCTTTATTGGTTTGCTATAGCTGTCCTTTAAAGTGCTATTGTAGTTCAAGTAATCTGATTCTTTCACTGGGAATCGAGGGAACATATCCGTGTCCAATGCATGGCTTTATGTATGTGTGAATATGTATATTCTTAAATGGAAGTGAAATTGAAATTATAATGATGACACCAAGTATTGAATTCTGTTTGTAATAACTGATGTGATTTAGTGTCCTAAGTGTGGGAAAGACAAACATTATTGAGTTCCATCATGCTGGGCTGAAAATCAATTACAGTCGTTAAATGCTCATCAAGTTCTGATTCATGGAGATATGGACAAATCAAAAATCTCCTTAGAAGAGTCTGAGGAAAAAGGAAGGGCACGTTCCCAACAGGATCAAATGACTTCTTTGTATGCAAAGCTTAGCTATATGATTATGCTACAGTGGCAGATAGAATAAGCAATAATACACTGCGTTAAGAATGCCTCCCTGTTTCAGTGACTCTGAAAAAGAAATTATTTGGCTGATTTTAAAAATTAAGCCATTACTTGACTGAACTTTAATCCTTTTGATCCAACTTTTTGATCCAACATTTTGATCCAAACATTTGATTCATGTTTTTGATCCAACCTTTTCATCAAACCTTTGATCTAATTTTGTGATCTAACGGTGAGATCCCACCTTTGATCAAACCTTTTCATCTGACTTTTGCACTATTTTTACATTCAAAACCATAGAAAAGGCAATAGGAAATCTACTCCACTCAAATTCCCAAGAGGAATTATGAAAATACAGAGTTTATGCATATTTAAAAAAGGTAATGAATTTTAATGAATCCACAATATGAATCTAATGTAGTCTATATTAATAAGTTTATAAGACCTTCAGTAAGTACTACTCATTAGTAATTTATTTGATTTCAATGAATTTGTGAAAAATTAATTTCTAATCTTTAGATTTAATGTGTCTTATATTAATGACTTCAAGAAACTTTTAATAAGCCCAATCTTTTAAATCTAACTACTAATTCTCCTGAAAGGGTGTGAATTGGTCATCCCTCCCTTCAGTTATGGGTAGACTGGGTTTTAAAGGTTCGATGGGTAGCCTGTTGAAGAGAAGGACCATACTGAATTCAAACCCATGGAGAAATCAACAAGAGACTACTCTACTGCTATAGCCAAGATGTCATGATAGTCCACAGATAATAAAGAAAAGGAATCTCTGGAGAGCTGTGAATGACTACGACCCAGAGGAACATAGTTAAAAAAGTGGAATCAAAGCAAAAGCATATTTTGATGCTATTTTTTCTGTTTTCTGATTAAAGCGTATTCTTTGTAAGGCAATATATCCAAAGTGGTGACAACATGGCATTGCTGGGTGGAGGGCTCCCTTTGATGGAATCAATACCCATGTGTCCACAACCAAGGCTAGTCTTCAAATTAGAGGACAACTTTAGTCTAACCTGGAGAAGGATGGTGTCTACGAATTTAAGTTAAAGGAGACTGTCATGATGATAAGTATGATGGTGTTGATGATGATGATGATGATAATGATGACAATGATGATGATTATGATGAAGGCGTTGATGATGATCAGAAGGAGAAGGAGGATTTATTTGATTGAAAAAAATATTATCTTATTAATGAAAGAAAGTGTAAGCAGTTATAGAAGCCTTTTTTTCTGTCAATGAACCAGGATTGCTTGACTATTGTGAAGTCAGTGTAGATGTTTATCACTGAACAGATTGGCTCATTGTGCAACGATCCAAATCCTAGCAAGATGATGGCACTTTCCGTAGTTTTTGTCAGCTGGATTTGGAAATTGCTGATATTGTCTGAATGTGTCATTTTCCCATGAATTATTGAAATGATTGTCTATTGTTATTTTCACCACATTTCAGCAATCTTCTCTTGTCTTTCTGGAATGTACAGTGGGGAAAATAAATATTTCAACCCTGCTGATTTTCTGCGTTTGCCACCTTACAGGAAGAGTCTATAAATTTCAGGGTTGGTCTGTCTTGAAAGTGAGAGACAAAATATAAAAAAAATTCTACAAAATCACATTATATTAATATTTGAACATTTATTTCTTTTTATTGAAAAAATAAATATTTCACCCCTAACCAACCAGCAATGATTCAGGCCATCACAGACCGGTTATGTGACCATGAGGCATATAGACTAGTCCTATTACTCAATTATTACTCCTAATCAAGTACTCATTACCTGTATAAAAGACACTAGTTCACAGAATTCTTGAATGAATCAGAATCTAATCTCCCCACAATGGGCAAGACGAAAGAATTGTCAAAAGACATCCAGGATAAAATTGTATACCTGCCCAAGACTGGAATGGGCTACAAGACGATTGGCAAGCAGCTAAGTGGGAAGGAGTCAACTGTTGATGTGATAATAAGAAAATGGAAGAAACACCAATTGACTATCAATCTCCCTCAGTCTTCTCTCTTGGGAAAGGACACTATGGAAAAATGGCTTACCCTACCTTTCCTAAATGTTGGCATATCGTAGATTGTGATATATTTAACATCTTTGCTATTTCTTGAGTATCTGTCTATATTAAGAAATACGGGGTTCATTTTATAATTCCAATCACCTGAAGAACGCCAGAGCATACAATGGCTGAAAGAGCGGGAATATGGCAAAAAAGATAAGGATAACAGTCCAAAGAATGTAGTGTAAATTCCTATGTACTTTGCCTTGAATTGCTTTCCACTAATGATGTTAGAGGTTCATCGTCAAAGTCCAATTAACAATCTCGTCTGGATTCTTGATTCACCTATGTTTCTCTAAAATGAAACTTTGCAAACCAATTTCATTCTTACTGGTCAGTTATGTATCTGTAATGATAGCAACAAATAAATTACTAAATAAACCCCAGCACTTATTATTAGACTATGTGGTAGCCTGGAACCAAAATAATTAATAATTAGAAATAAAATTAGAAGTTAAGTTATAAAAATACTTTAAAATACAGATAATAGTGGTAATTAACAATACAGAAAGAAAAAGTTAGATTATTAAAAAATAGTTACATAAACTATAGAATACTCTTGTGATGCATATTTGGGGCAATAAAGAAAATTTGGTTCTACAGATGGATACTGAGAATATCATAGACCAAATGCTTGTTTTGATAACAGATATAGAGCCAAATGAAAGAAAAATCAAAGTTTTCTCTTTTACTTTTTTTGACAGCCTAAAGGACAGAGATTTCCTGGACACTTCTTTGATAAAACATGTTGCCACCAACAGATAAGCAAAACCTCTTTATTTCACTATATATATATATATATATATATATATATATATATGTTCTTTAAAATATACAATCATTTATCTGAAATGTATAATTTTTTTATATTTTATCGTTTTTATCTATCCTTATTTCATTGTATCTCATATATGCTTTTGTTTGTAATATTAAAATCCTGTTTATGGTCTGATGATACCATTTTACCCCTGCCCCCAAATATATATATAAAGAAATTACATTCAAGCAAGGCCAATGCATCACCAGAACAGCCCATAACTATAAACTTAACATATTTTTCTAGATGACTCCGTAGCATTACACAATTACTTTCAATTCTTTCATTAGTTTGGTTATGAAATATATTCTTTAATCCGCTGTGTACACTGCCATTACTGTGTACTTTGCAAAAACTAAAGTACGTTAGTGTAATCCATATTTATCCTTAACAGCCATGGATCATTGGTAGTTAAGATGATACATTTGTCATTACCATTTGTTCCCAAATATAGAAATTATTTCTGTGTCTTACTAATAAAATAATATTTTCTTAATTAATGTTTTGGATACATATATATATATTTTTTAAGCATTTCACCCCAAGAAAGGCAAGATACCACTAGCACGCAAGGGGTTAGATAGAGAGAGCTGGAGTGAGAATAAAGAGGCATGATAGAGGAAAGGATGAAGAGAAGAACAGGGAACAGATCAAGGCACTAGGAAATGTTGATTGACATTACATTTGGATAGTTGGAGATTATATCTATCAGGGAAACAATTAATAGGCAGTTAATTCCACAGATGGGAGGTGCGAGTCATGAAGCTATTGGAGTAGAAGAGATAGCTACACATAACTCTTTAGACAGTGAAAGGATGGGACTGAGATGCCAGCCTAGTAGCATATTTAAATTCATGCAGTCTGGGAACTAGTGAAAGTAGCTCGTTCGAGCAGTTACCATGAAAGTATTTGTAGAAAAGACAGAGGGAGGCAAAAGCACGTCTGTGAAAGAGCGACTGTAGATGAGATCCCAGATCAGGGCCAATCACATTGCATATCCATCTCTAGATTTCATCGAAGACCTTAAGACGATGTTTTACCAAAAATCATAACTTAATTCAGTTTCTCTCTATTTTTAATATCTTATGATTTAAAAAGATATAGCTATATTCCAACCTTAAAAATTACCTCCGGGTCATTACTGATTAAAATAACAGCAGAGAGCAAATCAGAGATCACATATTTGGGGTAATTAGGAAAATTTGTTTCTACAGAAGGATGCTGAGAATATCATAGACCAAACATTTGAACAACAATAAAGTTTTAGAGAATATGGAAACAAAAACGAGACTTATCCTTAACATCAGGAAGAGTCAGTTGAAATTTCTATAGTACATAATGAGGAAAGAAGGACTGGAAAATTTGACACTCACAAGACAGATTGACAGCAATAGAGACAGAGAGAAACAACATATAACCTACCTAGTAAGCTTGAGTAAATGGATGGAGGAACAAATGTTTAAGAGAGATAAGAAAACGATAAAATTTATTAAGAGCTACAAAGAACAGGAAATTTTGGAGAGCCATGATTGTCAACGTCCTTAAAGCACATAGCACATAGAAGAAGAAGGAAATGTTTTTAGAAACACTGTGCTGAACTGCTATGTAATATCTGTTTTTCTGTATTGCATTGAAAATTGGACAATCTCCTTACAGAAGTAGAAGCATCTTGAACTGACAGACATTGTAGTTTTACCAATGAATGTTAAAAAAACTGGACAATCTCCTTACAGATGAAGAAGATACAGTGTAACCCGGATATCAGAGACCTGGATATAAGAGAAACCTGGATATAAGAGAAACCCGGATATAAGAGAAACCTGGATATAAGAGAAACCCGGATATAAGAGAAACCCGGATATAAGATAGATTTTCTCTGGTCCCAAATTAGAGCCATACTTACCTAAACAAAATAGAGCAAACCCGGATATAAGAGAAACCTGAGTGTAAGAGACTTCTTCTCTCTTATATCCGGGTTACACTGTACTTAAAGTGACAGATATGATAGTTTTGCCAATGAATGCTAAGCGTGCATGGACAGAACATGTAAGCAATAGGGAAGTTTTAAAAAATAGAAATAAAAGTTAATGTCAGAGAGGAACAACAAAGAAACATGCTTGTAATCAGAAAGTGACAGCTGTAATTTTCTCGAGCACAGAAAGAGGGCTTAGATAAATTAACTCTCACATGACATAATGAAAACAAAAGAAAAAGTGGGAAAATGACAAATAATCTAATTAATGAGTGTAAATAAATGAATGTCAAAATAGGAACAAAAAGGGTGATAAATGGTGATAAGCTACTCAGCCCAACAAAAGACAGGTTGTTGTGGAGAACCATGATCGCCCATATCCTGAAAGGAATAGGCATATAGAAGAAAAAGAAGTATATAAATAGTAGAGCAAGGATAAAAAGATACAGTAAAGGATTAAAACCAACAAAAGACAGGAAGATGTGGAGGGACATAATTACCCTTTTCTGAAGATATGTGGCACATAAGAATGTTAGATTTATGAACTGAAGTTTGCAGAATTAATATGGTCAATGGGGATTATAAGCAAGAAGTCATTGAAGTAGAGAGGGCATTCCAAGCCTTAAAGACCCAGAAGAGAAAGACCTTAAGGGATTTGGGAGTTAATGGCCTGTAGATTACGAAGGCTATCATCAGTTGATGATTGATGCATCGAAGTCTGTAGACTTCGATGCATCAATCAGCAAAGAATCAGAATCCCTGAGTAATGACTTGGGTGATATATGCCACACATGAGAAATTTTACAAGGTAGGAATCGGTCCATAGATAAACAATTTTCTTAGGAGGCATTTATGTCCAATCATGCTGAATGTTTTGCTTTATTAAATGCAATGGCTGATTTTTAATATGATTCTTCCTGGAAAGCTAATAGTTTGTAACATTAGGCAGAAAAGAAGTCAGAAACTGATCTCTCTCAAATACAGCCACAGTTCCTGATTATGTCGTGCCATCTGAAATGCTAAGTGATCGTTTTGGGTTTAATTAGTTAATTATAGACAACACTGATTAATATCTTTCTAGAAAAAGGGATATTCAAGCTGTGATTTTTATTAATATCAACAACAGGGGGACTTAAGTTGAAATGTATAAGGAGAAATAATCTTTATGAATCATGAGGTGTGCTAGTTTAATAAATAGGTTTCTGCTTGGATTTCTGGGATGAGAAGTTATCATTATTTACACTATATATATTCAAACTATTGTCCTCGTCTTTGTTGCTGATATCACTAGGTTTCGGCCGTTGTGCCCGCCAGCCTTCATCAGGTGTGTATCAATCTGTGTAACCTACAGGGAATTCTGAACTGAATCTTTTATTTAACCTACAGAGGTAGACTGTTCTGCTCACATCAGCACACACACATACACATGCACACACACACAAACGCATGTGCATGCACGCACGCACACACACACACACACAAACCTGCTCCAGTAGTGAGATCAGCAATTCCCCCTCTCATTATGATTCTTTGCCCAAAGGAGGAGAGAACATTATTCAGATTTCTTTGATTGGTCAGTGATTACATAATGTGCCATGTGACACATGGCACAGTGGATAAAGGCGTTGGTTAGATCCAGTGACAAGACCCAAAGAGTGTGAGTTCAATACCCGGTTAAGGCAGTGGAGAACTTTCAGAGGGAAATTAGCAGGAGATAACTGACAACTGACATCGATTAAACATGGCATGTAGAACTAGAAAAGTCTACCCCAATGAGCAAAATAAAGGTTCCAACTACCTGAAGAAGATCGGAGCGTACAACAGCCAAAATGTAATAAATATGGCGACAAAGATGAGAACAATAGTCTGAATAATGCAAATAGTGTACATAATACCTCATCTCAAAAATATAGACAGATTACATAATGTTTTCCACTATCCAATCAAATACTCCCTAGTGAATTGCTTGCGGGAAATTAAGCTAAAAAATTAATAATAATAATCAAAGATCATCAGTTATAGTGTGAGTGATAGTAATTTTTAATTGAACCTTAGAATTTAACTTAACTCATATTCTTCAAAATTCGTGGCCATCTAAAGTTTTGAATAGCTTTGAATTTTGAGTCAGGATAATTTTCAGTACATATGTCCACTAAACTGCTTGTCAAGTCTTGGCTTTTTCAACTGCTGAGTCACCTTACATTCATACCCAATTAATATTATTTCTTACACTATTCTAAAAGGTGATGTAACTACTAAAAGTCATTTATTTAATTTTCTTCATAGAAAAATATTTTCATCAACTGAGACCAAACTTGGATCATAACGCAACATTTCTCACTGCAATTCCATACTGGCTATATTTTAAAATATGTTCTGGTTACCAAGAAGGAACATGTTGTACATGGTTGAGAAATCAGGAAAGGACTCTTTCCTTGTCTCTTGATGTATTCAATAGATGGTT
Source organism: Acanthosepion lycidas (assembly GCA_963932145.1). Classification (NCBI taxonomy): domain Eukaryota; kingdom Metazoa; phylum Mollusca; class Cephalopoda; order Sepiida; family Sepiidae; genus Acanthosepion; species Acanthosepion lycidas. The sequence goes on from OZ010586.1 coordinate 79,950,179, forward strand.
TAGCTTCCTTATTTTTCATCACAGAAAATGGGACATTCCTCCAGTGTTGCAACATGTACAAAAATGATGTCAAAATGACAAATAATTAGGCAATATTTACTAAAGAAATAAATCTGGCTTCATGTCTTTTTGCAAAGGTATTTACCTTAAAGACACAAAGAGGGGTCAGGAAAAAGGAATTTCTGCAGATGATCTGTAATAATATGTTTTAAATATAATGTATGATTATCAGAAAAAGGAATGGTCCAAGATGTGAACTATGAATGTGAGACACTAAAATCAAGCAAGTACAAAAATTTCAATATATAGGAAATGTTTTAACAGATGACAGAAAGTGTGACACTGAAATCCGAAGGCAGATTGAGATAGCAAAAGATGACTTCTTAAAGTTAAGCAAAGTATTAAAAAGTAGGAACATTTAAATAGAAACAAAGAAAAGATTACCAAACTGTTATACAATATCAGTCCTCCTATAGAGCAATGGATGCTGGACAATCTCAGCACAGATGATGAAGAGACTTGTGGCAACAGAGATTTTGTTCTACAGAAATATGTTGAGGATACCATGAACTGAACCTGTGAGCAATGATGAAGTTTTAGAGAATATAGAAACAAAAAATACTTATACTTAATACCAGAAAGAAATAGTTGAAATTTCTATTGGATATAATGAAGAAAGAGGGCTTAGTAAATTTGATACTCACATGACATACTGAACAGAAAAGGGGAAAAGGAAAGCAGTGAGTAACCTACCTAATGATCTTGTATAAACGGTTGGCATAACAGGGATTAGGAGAATAACAAAAAGGAAATACTTACTAAGAGCTAAAAAAGATGAGAAATTGTAGAGAGCCATGATCACCCACACTCTTAAGAATAATAAGGCATTATTACACTTTTTTATCATTTCACCCCAGTCAAGGTGATAATGTGAGTAAGATGCAAGTGGCTTACTGATATTGAAAGAAGGTGAGGAAACATTATCAAGAAAAAAAGGACAATAAAAAAAACAGGTTTCAGAAAGACAGAAGATAGCAAATGAAGTTGCCTTTAATATTTTTGAAGATTATTAAAGAGAATAAGCAAGGGATGTCTGTTAAGGCTTTTGACTAAATTCTCCTGATGTTCAGTAAGTGGTTTGATGTCACATAGAATCTTTTATAACAATATGCCAAAAGTGTGTGTAATGTTCTGAGTACTTTTGACCATTGTTGGTCATTTTCAAGGAAAGAATATACAAGTTAAGAAATATTGAGTAAAGCATTTAGATTTACATACTTTAGTAGAAGAATATATTTTAGTGCCACAATACTAAGATGACTCTATAGTTCAAAGATAAATTTAAATAGGCTGAGATAAAACGCGGTTGCCACATTTTGATATGAAAAACCTTCAAAATGTTTATTCTTGGTGTTGAGCTGGCATGTCTTATCAATGATAATTTGACAGTAATTAAAAGGGGTGCTATCAATTTGTATGAAATATTTATACATGATGTTTTTTCTCAGAATGATGAAATGTTGTTTTGTAACCAATATATGTTAATATGTTTTTTATCAAGTCTCCCAAAAGAGAAAAATATTTATACATGACAGTCTTTTGCAAGATGTTTTTATTTATATTGAAGCCTTGTTAGTAACTATGAGGTGGATAATTTTTAATTATTTGTTCCATATGATGAAACTTAGATTTATCTGTAACCTACAGGAGTCACACACACACACACACACACACACACATATATATATATATATATATATATATATATATATAAATTGTGTGTATTTAGTCAGCATTTTTTCATTGATGCATGTTTCATTAAATAATATAGACAAATGTTGTCTATTTATTTTATGTAAATTCTTTTCATATCATCTGATAAGCTTAATAACATTATCATTCAACAAAGAAAGAAAATCACAATATTGATCCATATTTTTCAATCCAATCTGAGCTTTCGGCTTACATAAGCCATTATCAAAGATGTCAATTACTGTACAACATATTAAGCAATATACGGACAAGACAGTGATGATAGTCTGTTTCTGTTTACATGGATGATTTCCAAGCAATTTCCAGCGTCTTATATGTACAAGTTTGTTGTTGCTTGGAAATCTTCCATGTAAAAAGAAACAGGCTATCATCACTGTTTTGTCCGTGTATTGCTTAATATATTGCAATCTAATTGTCATCTTTGGTAATGGCTTATGTAAGCCAAAAGCTTAGATAGGATTAAAAAATATGTATTAACATTGTGATTTTCTTTCTTTGTTTAATGGTAATGTTATTAAGCTTATCAGATGATATGAAAAGAATTTACATAAAATAAATAAACACTTGTCTATGTCTATTTAATGAAACACATCAATATATATATATATATATATATATATATAATGGTAAAAGACAATAGGAAAACTGTATTATTAGTCGACATGTCTCTTCCAATGTGAACTTTATCAAGGCAAAAACGAAATTAATTTATTAAAAACAAAGTAACTATTAACAACAAACAAAATGTCCTGAGCAACTTGAAGAATTTAGAAAATGCCATTGCATTCATATTGTCAACTGAAAATTATGTCAAGTAGTATCATGTGTGGAAATATTATTTTTATTTTTTATTTGTATTCATTGTTGTTTTATTTCTATATATGTCGAGTGCACTAGTCATACAGAGACGTAAATTCAACCACAATTTTGATTTAAAAAATGCTACACTCATAAAAAAGAAAATAACTCACTCAGAAGGAAAATCTTTGAGAGTATTACCATTGAATATTATCCAAACATTAATCTACACCCAGGTTTTTTCCAATATCACCTTTCCTAACAGAATTACTACTCTTCTAAGCAAATGTACAAAACTGTATCAAGAAATCAAAAGAAAATGGTTGAATCGATCAGCACAAGAATAAAAATTATATTTCCACACGTGATAGTACTTGACGTAATTTTCAGTTGACAATATGAATACAGTAACGTTTTCTAAATTCTTCTACTTGCTAAGGAAATTTTTTTGTTGTTAATAGTTACTTTGTTTTAATAAATTCATTTTGTTTTTGTCTTGAAAATGTCCACATTGGCTGAAACGCATTGACTAATAATACAGTTTTCCTATTGTCTTTTACCCGTATACATATTGTCTTTTCTACAGATTAACTCTGAGAAATTTTTCATATATATATATATATATATATATATATATATATATAGATATAGATATATAAATTTGATTTTTGAAATAAAAAAAAATTACTTACTGTAAGTATATATAATATCAGTTGTCCCCAGCTCCACTTTTGTGGCACTGTGCTCACTTTTCAAGAAGTTGGTTCTTATATTAAATATTTCCAATTCTGCTTTATATATATATATATATATATATATATATATATATATATATATATATATATATATATGTGTGTGTGTGTGCCTGTGTGTGTGTGTGTGTACATATTAATGAAATAACCAAAAGTATTGGTGAAACCAATGCACAACTTGCCAAAAGACCTAAATATGCTCAATCTTGATAAGAACATGAACAAAGTCAGCTGTGAAAAAAAGAAAAAAGACCTAAAGGTAAGCACCTACCTACTCAGTAATGTAAAGTTCTCCATGCCTAGATTACCTAGACAGAGTAAAAATATATTTGAGTAGGGAACAAATATATATCAAAGACCATATATATATATATATATATATATATATATATATATTTAAGTAATTCTATTATATTTATTTGTTTTAAAAGAAGTATAGTCTATTAGTAATTAAAAATTAAGAATAATATTTTAAAATTGTAGTTCAATACAGCATATTCATATACAAACAACCCTTTTAGAAAAACTTCTTTATGTATATAAATACAAATTTAATGCTGAAGCGAAAGTTCCCAAAACAAAAAAAACCCTACCCTACCTTGACTTAACTTCTTTTCGAAAGTAACTCATATTTTGATACAATAGTTGTCAGTGTAAATGAATACCCTACCACCCCTTGTGAAAATGATTGAATTTCCCTGCATCCTTAGAAACTAATATTATGAATGTATGTGCTTATAAATCTCAGTAAATTTCAAAATAAGTTATTCCAAAATTTGATTGAAAATGAAACAAAACTAGGGACTTTAATTTAATTCTATAATTGAATTTAAAGTTTTTAGTTTCTTTTTTTGAATCATGGAAATTCCTGTGTAGTGATGGAAGCATATTTTTAAATTAGAAAATTTATATTTATGCTCTGTAGATTTGCATTGAGCACTGTTTTTTAAAAACAATTAATAAGAACACCTGATTATATCTCTTACTGTTCTTTCTCTTTATTATAATATATATATATATATATATATATATATATATATGTATATATATATATATATATATATGTATGTATGTATGTATGTATACACACACACACATATATATATATTAATCTGACATTTTTATTACGCCAAACGTTGTAAGGAATGCTACGTATTTGAAATAAATGCACCACTTTTATCTAATAAACAATGCGTATTATGCCTATCGGTTTACACATTCAAAAATTTGTAGTAAAGAAACTGCCTTTCCTGGCAGGTATTGAACCTGTGTTCCCCTTTGTAGGGAAAAGCACCAAGTACCATTTGAAACAGCATTCTTTACCAATCATCCATGCAGAATGTCACAGCAAGCACTTAAAAAGGAAAAATAGAAGTTTGCTTGGTGCAATGTTCTCCATGGCTGAATGGTAAATCACACTGCATCCAAAGGTAAAAAATGCTAAAAATAACTTTATTATTTACAACCTTTTCCAAATTGTAAGAACCAGAAAATACCCTTATTTTTCCTTCCTCACTCTAAATAAGCAATAGCATATTACACCCTTAATTAAATTCCTCACTGGCCTTCCATACATTGCAGAATTGTCTCATTTATCAAACATCATTGTAAACCCATTTTTTAAAATAAGCTTTCAACTAATTGATCAAATAAAATAATTATTATAATCCTTCTTTTAGCTTATAGTTCAATTACGAACACACACACACATTCATATATATATATATATATATATATATATATATATAATAATAATAATCTTATAAATATAAGTAATTATACTCGTCTGGAAAAACCTTAGGTGTTTTGGCTTGTAAATGAACAAACCAATACCCCAGGAAAAATAAGGGATAAAAAAAGAAAGAACTAAGAACATGTAATTCAGACAAAAACAAACGACAACAATCCAAGCTCAGAGTCAAAAAAAAAAAAACGTCCAACACGTGTAAAGTAAAAATAACTAAGCAAAGTGCTCAATACACTAAGTAGAGCAAATCTAATTATGAACCTAAAGAGCCAGGCAAACCTACCTAGGTTTCACCTCCGTGTATCATCGGGGTATGCCAGCGTACACTGACGATCTGTATAGGTGAAACCTAGGTAGGTTTGCTTAGCTCTTTAGGTTTATAGTTACATATATATATATATATATATATATGTTTGTCTGTGTACATATATATATATATATATATATATATATATATATATGTGTGTGTGTATTTATATATAAATAAAAAGTAAGAACAGTAAGATATATAATCGAGTGTTCTTATTGATATTTTTATTTTTACAAAATAGTGCTCAATGTAAATTTACAGAGCATTAATATTATAAATTAATTGATTTCAGTTAATCTATAATATATATATATATATATATATATATATATATATATATATATATATAATTATATATATATATATATATATATATATATATATATATATATATATATCAAACATCTTTGTAAACCCATTTTTTTAAAAAGCTCCCAAATAAGTTATCAAATAAAGAAATTATTTAAACCCTTCTTTTACCATACGTACATACACACATACACACATACACACACACACACACATATATATATATATATATATATATATATATATATATGTAATGTATGTATTGTAAGTAAAATTGGGAGGATATTATTTATTTGGCATTTATTTGATGTATCACTGTAATTTAAGAAAAAAGATATTAACTGCCAGAGAGTAATAATATAATTATTATTCGGAGAGAATAAGAGGATTAATAATAAAACAAATCGAATAAATGACCTCCTCTGGGTTTTATGTTCAAGTGAACCTCACATTTAATGATAGAATACTTTTTCCTTTATATTATCTTCATAGAAATTTATGTTATTCAAAGTAATTTCACACTTTACTGAGCCTCGGAAGATTATAGAACTTTGGTCCATGATGAATCATTTGGACTCTACTCTAATAAGAAACTCTTGTGCATCCTTAGACTAAAATTGCTTTCCTGTTCTTGCCAGTAACCAAAGAAAAAAAATAAAATGGAAATAAAAACCACTGTTTTCTTTTGATTCCAGCAAAGATATTGACGGTCATTGTTATGCCGAGACTATTTTCCACACTTTCATTATTTTTATTGCAGTGTTCCAACCAGTAACAACTCAAGACAAGATCGTATACAGAAGAGAGAAAAACACATTTCAATACAACTCATTTAGATGCACAGACATTTTCACAGATAAAAAAGCATGTCTACATTGCTTTTATTAATCTACCAACCAGTCTAATTTCAAATGAAACTAATTCAGTGCACACAGAAAGGTGCATACAACTATACAAATATTTATTCTTTATTTCATAGAAGAAAACAGAAACAAAAATAAGGTTTCATACCCATCTATCTTTTGTGGTTTCTCCCTCTCTCGACATGTATGTATACACACACACACAGACAGATAGATAGATAGAGTTTATTTTTAAGCAGAAGTATTTATTCATACAAGTTTTGTTAAATTTAACCAAGGGATGTCTGCTTAAGTTTTTATCATATTTTTTCAATTTTTTTTTTTTTTAATCGAGTTTGCCCAAAGCAAGACAGTAAAGCCACTTAGACAGAAAGGGTTATTGGGTGTGGACAAGGTAGAAAACAGGAACATTGCTGAGGAGTGAGAACTAAAGAAGAGTAATCAAGAAGGCAGTAGATAGCAAATGACATTGCATTTAAATTTCTGCAGATTAAATTTGGCGGGAAAGCATGGAGCTGGAAGGTAGTTTCACAAGTAAGAAATGGGAGAAAATAAACTGTTAGCATAGAATTTATGATTTCATCTGTAATCTGGCAAGACCTCTTCACCTGTCTAGTACTGCGCTTAAATTCAAAAAGTCCACGCACTATAGCAAAGAACTCGTCTGAACAATTAACATGAAAGTATAGTTAATTTGCAGTTTAGCACCCACACTCAGTTTGCATTAAAAATTTCCTAAATACTTAGATTTATGTGTAAATGTACATGCTTCGTTTGTGTCGTTAGTGGCAGCCATTACTGGTGTTGTTTGTAAACATTCACTGTGAAAAGCTAAGCACTGAAGAATGTAGTTAATGGCTTTGTTTTTACTGATCTTACTTGTCTCGAATTCTCTCAGTTACTGTACAAGATGACTATATTTGTGTGCAAGAATCAAGACAAGTGAATATTTCAATCATAGCTATTCTGCAGCAAATGTATGCAAACAACACCAATAATGGCTACCTGCAGCACAAATGAATCCAAACTTTTACTGTCAATAACTCCAAAATGGGAGATTTTATTAAATTTATCAAGCCAGATTCAAATGAAGCATGTACAATTACGCATACATGTAAGTATTCTGGAAATCTTTAATGCAAACTAAGTGCAGGTGCTAAACTGCAAATTATCTGAAAACATTTATAGAAAAGCCTCAGGAAGGCAACAATATGGCAGTGGGAAAGTGACTATAGCTGAAACACCAGATTGGGGACAATAATATTGCCATTTTTTTTTGTTTTTTTTCAAGGAACTTTAGATAAATAGCAGGGTCGCCGAGTTGTATGTGGCAGCAATATTTGAAGCATGGTTGAAAGGTAGACATACATATGTGAGATAGACTATCATAAACCAACCTTCCTAGCAGCTAATCTAGTAATGGATTCAATCATGCCAGCTGAGAACATTAGCCCAAGGAGACACAATGCGTCACTCTCCTGGAGGTCAGCATCAGCCATGCTGATGGAAGGCAGAGTGGGTTCTTCCAGATGAGCAATAGTTTAGTTTTGGAGGCATTAAAATTCTTGAATAAGATGTTAAAAATTGGGATCAAAATTGGGCAGAAACTGTATGAAGTTCATATTTAGTTATGTTTTGTTCAAGTACTTTTGCCCATCTACTGGAACGGAAGCTCACACCAGACCTTAAGTTGAACTCAAGTATGATTTATAACTAAAGATGCTGAAAAAATGGTTGGTTTCCTGTACTGTTCCAGTAAGTACCAGATTCCATTCTGCTCCCCTCTACCTTTACAAGAGTCAGATCAGGCCTAAAATGAAGTACTGTTGTCATATTTGGTTGGGAGCTGCTTAGTCTTCACTTTCCAGTCTTGATAGAATCCAAAAGCATCTCAGAATCCTTTAGGTGACAAATTATTTTCCACCCTACAACCTCTCTCTCAGGGGAGGTGTGTAGCAAGCCCCCCACTGCTCTATTGCTAGTTCTGGTTCTAACCCTCTCAGCCAAGACCTGCCATGCCACTCACAATTTGAAAACAAATTGGGACGTAAAGTCAACCCAGGCCTCGATTGGAATTCAGACATATGACCTATTAGTAAAGATACTGCAAAAATGGTTGGTTTCTTGTACTGCTTCAGTGAGTACCTAATTCCTCCTGCTGCTCTCCTCTAACTTTACAAGAGCCAGATCAGGCTGAAAATGGAGTATTGCTGCCATACGGCATGTGCTGCACAGTCTTCACTTTCCTGTATTGATAGAGTCCACAAGCATCTCTGCTTCCTTGTGGTTGATGAATTATTTTCCACTCTACAACCCCTTTCCTACATTCCAAGGTTCTCACTGGAATCTTAGAGTGTGTATAATGGATACTATGGACATAGGAATCTATACAGCACGGTGACTCTCAGTTTCAGCCTTCGACAGATATCTTCATTTTCATAGAGAATGATTATAGATATGGTCAGTGTGAACATAGTAATCTATACAGCACAGTGACTCTCAGTTTTAGTCTTCGACAGACATCTTCATTATCATAGAGAGTGATTATAGATATGGTCAGTGTGGACATAGTAATCTATACAGCACGGTGACTCTCAGTTTCAGTCTTCGACAGACATCTTCATTATCATAGAGAGTGATTATAGATATGGTCAGTGTGAACATAGTAATCTATACAGCACGGTGACTCTCATTTTCAGCCTTCGACAGACATCTTCATTATCATAGAGAGTGATTATAGATATGGTCAGTGTGGACATAGGAATTAATCACAATGAAGAATGCAATGAAGCATGAAACTGACAGTTGCCATACAGTGTTGACTCTCCATATCTATAAACACTTTATCTTTTATATTGAGCATTCTTCAATTATGAATGTTTATGAGAATGTGCGTCTGTGTGTGTGTATATGTGTGAAAGAGAGTGTATTAGAACTGGACTCATGATAACTATTGTAATCATAATTTTTATCATAATTATTTTCTTTACTTTTATTCTTTTTAAATATCTTATTCAAATATATTAATAACCTAAATGCTTAATATATATATATATATATATATATATATATATCTCAATGTCATGGCCTTGTTAAGGGCCTGAAATAAAGACACAAAGAGAGGAATTGAGTTAAACAAATATATTAACAGAAACAGTAATACAAACATATATAAAAAATAGCGTTACAACAAGAATGTTCAGTTCAACTGTCAGAGCTGACTGCTGGAAATGTCCCTCTCTAAAAGGCAGTACCTGCTCTTACTTATAGCTGGAAGAGTCTATGCAGGCATGGGTAAATTACCATAACAGTTAACATATCTCATTTGTTAACATATCTCATTTGTAGGGAGAATTTGGTGTTTTTTTAAGTGAGTGCCTACTTTTTTAACATATAATTAAAAACATTTATATGTAAAACTCCCTTTTCAACCCACTTTTAGTTTCAATTCAACACCTCATTCTTCATAGAACCCCAAAAGTGATATGGGTAGGTGCTGTATCTATTTTTCAACTGCTGTCAAAGTTAAATATTAAATCTCTAATTCCGTTACGAGCACATAATTGTAATAATAAAGAGGAGCCTATACCCTACTATTTAACCCACAGGTACAACTCATATATATGATCCATTGTTAAAGATGCTGAAAAAATGGTTGGTATCCTGTACTACTCCAATAAGTACCTGACTCCTGCTGCTATGTGCTACTTTAATGAGAACCAGATCAAATCAAAAATAGAATACTGCTGTCATATCTGGACTGAAGCTGCCCTGTCTTGATATAGAGTTGAAAAACATCTACATGGCCTTGTGGGTGATTAATTGTTTTCCAATTTACAACCACATTCTCACAGAGAAAACACTGCAAAAATGTCACTTCTCTACCTCTTTTACCACTAAAAATGTTTAGACGAACTATATTCCTTAGTTTTCTCAATTCTAACCCTCCTAGCTAAGATCCATCGCACTGCATACATTCCGGCAAATCACCCTCATTCCTTTTATATTCTTTTAGTAAGGAGGAAGTTCCACTTGGATCACTTCTTCCCAAGAAAGAATATAATTCCTAGAGGATGATTTCCTGACTACTACAATTTGAGCCTTTTCAATTCTATGGCTTACCATTATCTTTTCCACAGATCTGTATAAATTGTAACTCTTACAGATCACACAACAACGCCTTTGATAATCTTCTACCTTGAGTGGCTCTTGGGTTTTGCATAGGGTGAACAGTAGTAAGAAAAAATTCTCAGCTATTATCAATAATTGTTTTCTTGGTGTGCTAGAAAAGATTTTGTTGGCTATATCCAGGCAGTTCTTAAGGTGATGGAATTATTTTAATGTGGCAACATGTGCAGTAGTTAACTGAAGGGAGACTACACCAAAAAAGCATGTTCCAAATATATTTTGATTTAACATTGCTTTATTTTTGTATAATAATCATTTTTAAAAAGTTGACTTTTTCATTGCAGTGAGTGTTGTATAGCATTTTGGTATACTAATATTTTCAGAAGTGAGTAAGGCAGTAAATTTGTAGTCTGAGATGTACCACATTTGATGCAAAAGTGTATAAGATTCACCCCAATTTCAGCATGGCAAATCAAGAAAAAATTAGTAATTAGTAAAATTATTAAACCTACATATGGCATATAAGACACAGGGGAATTTTAAAAGATATTTTTAGTAAAAAAAGTTCACTTTATATGCTGTCAAATATGGCAGTTATTATGCAAATGTAAATATGAAATTTTCATTATATGTTTTTTGAGTTAGGTGAATAAGATTCATCACTGAATTATGTGCATTTACATAACAGAAAAGTAAATAGTTCATTGTGTAAAATAAATGCTCTTTTTAAATGATTGGCTTATAATTTTAGAGATCCTTATAAATATATGTATTGTCTGAAAAATATGCAGCCCCTGTTTCTGTGCATCCCTATATACATGCATACATACATACATACATATATGTGTGTGTGTGTATGTGTCCTGATGATTGTACATAAGCATAAAATAGACTGCCACTGCTGGGTGTTGAATTCAATGTTTACTTATATATATAGATAGATAGATAGATAGATAGATTGGTAAAAATGAATATTCAATATACACCACAAAATCTGTTTATTGAATCATTTATCTCCACATATATTATTTACCTCAAAAGTATACCATATTGAGGATTTGTCTTTACACTAGTAAAGAGGATCAAATTATTTATCTACATATATTGTAAGTATTAAACTCAAAATATCGCCAAACATATGTAAAGACATGTCTTTGCATTAGTACATATGATCAAATTTACTTACTTTCATAGAGTAAGTATTTATCTCAAACTTACGTCAGATATAGATTTCATTTTTACAATAGGCAGAAATTTTATTTATGTAAAATTATAAGAGATATGTTTTTAAAAAATAAAATACAAAATATTCAGTATAATGTACCAGAAGATTTTTCTATGACACTAGCTGCAGGTTATTTGAGAATGTTATAAGTAGTAATTAACATTTTTGAGACGATATTACGTAGCAGTTGACCAGAAGCCTTTGTTGCAACAGTAGTTGTAATACCCAAAACAAAGAACATTTTACAGACCTCAGAGTTACCATAGGTAGTTTTTATAGCATTATTTACTGACATATAAAGTAAGTATCTACCTCAAAATTACACTACAAATAGGTTTTGTCTTCACACTAATAAATACAAGCAAAATTGTTTGCCTTCACATATAGTAGATATTTACATAAAAATTTTCCCACATTGAGGATGTTCACTTTAGACTAGTAAATTGTTCCAAATTATTTACATACACACATATCTACCTCTTTTGTAATGTTATCTTTGCTCTAAATAGCTGAGAATTAGGAAGGCCATAGAAAGAATATCATAAAGAATATAAGATTAGGTAGGGAAAACAAAGATGTTTATTAAATACTCAAACATAGAATGAAAAACTTGGGTAAATCAACTACTACTCAAATCCTACTCTAATATAGCTACTTGTTATATTTATAAGCAGGAACAGTCCATTGCCACAGTAGTAAGGAAGATCAAGAAGTACACTAAGTCCTACTCTACAACAAACTTGAAATTACACAACATTGAGGATTTGTCACTAGTAAATATGGTAGGTATTTTCCTCAAAATTACACCATCATATTCATCTGACTATATCAATACAGATTTCTCATCCATTAAAAACTGTCTTCTAAGCTCTGACTAAACTGAATGTCTAGATCTGATATAAAAACTATATCAGTCCATAAAATTATACATGTCTGGTAATGACACCAATATGGAAACTTTTCAAAACATCATCAGGAATATGACAAGATGGAAATGAGAGCCCTAAACTATCTAATCTCTTCCTAGACTATGCCCTGTGCATATACATGCACAGATGTGAAGAGATGGGCATTGATCATTTAAGCATTCCATACCACATCCCAAACAAATCTACCAATATTAAACATCATTTATGCTTCTCCTCCCAAGGAGGATTCTGACGATAAGTGACTGCTATGCTAATATTACTATTACAATTATCATTATTTATCAAACAAATATAGCTAGTACCTCAAAATTACACAATATCTAGGTTTCATCGATGCAGCTGTAAATATGAACAACAAATATATTTAAATAGAATTCTTGCATCATTTTGCACATAATATTGGCCTTCCTTGAATTGACAGTTACTCAAAAACGTTTGTTTTCTTTATACCATCTTCTTTATCTGCCATTTTTAATAAGGCTAAAATTTCAATAGTACTTTTACCAGTGTTCCCATAAAAATTTATGTTAATCCATTACTCCAGATTGCTTTTCATTCATTTACCACCAACAGTATGACATGAACATCTACAACTTCCTCTACTATGTGTTAATAAATGATTCTGGATCTCAAGAAAGATGAAGTTGGAATTTGTCCAGATGTGAATAGGTAAAAATTTTTGCCTGTTCAGTATACTGTGGCCATTCCAGAAATTAAATTGTCATACTATGTATACACTACAGGGAAAAAGTTTGGACCCAACTTGAATTTATTTAAAAATAATGCTTGAGAAGCTCTGCCATCTATATTTTTTTCATAAACTGTTAGAAAGAATAGCAAAAATTTGTAAAGCAGTAATTAAAGCAGGTAATGGTTTTATTGATGAAAACAAAATATAATGCTGTTGTATGATAATTTTTTATAAAGTGATTATTATGTGTTAAAATAAAAGCACATACACTGTAGATACAAAAATTTTATCTTTTACTTGAAAAATATCTCATTTTAAGTTGTTTTTAAAGAAATGCAGGGTTGGCTAAAAATTTTGCTTGTAGTGTATATATGTTGTTAAGCCAGAATTTGGGTCTTCTCCTTCAAAACTTTGAGTTATTCCAAATAAACATTGGCATCTTTTCTTTGCATTTTTACTGCATACTTCATGTATATCTTTCTGTTTTTAATTAAGCCAACTCTTTACTCACATGACCATTTAGTTTTTTCCTAGCAAGTTCAACACAATACATTTTTTTATCATATAACAAGGCAGTAAAAACCATTAAGACTTAGTATGAGAGAATAAGAAATAGAGAAAAATTATTAAGGAACAGGAACAATAAAAGGAGAAGAATCAAGAAGACAGCAGATAATGAATGACATTACATTTAAATTTTTGAAGATCAAATTTGGCTGCAAAGCATAAAACCAAAAGAGAGTTCCACAAGCAAGAAGTATGAGAAAAGAAACTGGTAACATAAAACTTACATCTAGTCACTTCAACTATGAATTGATGAGACCTTGGCACCAATCTCATACTGCACTTAAATTCATAAAGTCTAGGTACCATAGCAAAGAGTTCATCCAAAAACTTCACATGAAAGTATTTATAAAAAAAAAAAAAAAAAAAGCACAGGGAAGTGACATTACAGTGGTAGGAAAGTGTGTGAATTCCAGGTAAAGACCAATAATATTGCTGATTCTTTTTTAGATTTTATCAAGAATCTCTAAATATACAGCAGGGGCACCAATTCATATGTAACAGAAATATTCAAATCATGACTGAATGGTAGACTTATAAATATGTAAGACATTTTTCAAGTTGAAATGTTTATGGTATTTCTGGATTCATTTTTGATCTAATTTAATCGTTCTTATTAAACTACAAAATGAAAAGTGTTTTGAATGCCTATTCTCAATCTTTTAATGCCAGTTTCACTCATATAATCTTATTAACTGTTAAGTCTTAAAACAGCTTGTACTAGCATCTGGTTATGTATAATGAAAATTCATAATGATAAATCTTTATAGACGCTAGCCTAAATTTGGTAGACATTTAAGATCACTGCGTGAAAATTGAATGTCATTCAAACTTTTGCAAATACCCATTGTGAATAGACTACTTCAAATGACATAGGTGAAATTAGGTTTTGAGGAACTCAATAGTCCCATTTATTAAATTATATATATATATATATATATATATATATATATATATATGTGTGTGTGTGTGTGTGTGTGTGTTTTTAAGACATTTTTTATGTTTATACATTCTTTTTATAGATACACATATTTAAGTAAATGTTCTGTTTATAATAAACAGTATTAACGACATTTAATGGTCTGAATGTCCAAGAAATTTTCATAGAAAATATGCATCCTTTAACAGGTATCGAATCTGTATCTTATACGGAACTGTCATATAGCCGGACGTGCTTTACTGATTTAGCCACAGAGGAGCGTTTAGGTTAGCAAGGTCAATTTTACAGTTTTTAAACTACAATTCTCCATGATTTTCTCTTGTACATTCATATCTGCTCGATGTGTAAACAAATGACATCACACATTATGAAATAGACAAAGTCCAACAATTATTTTTAGACATTTTTTATGTTTATACGTTCTTTTAATAGATACAAATATTTAAGTAAATGCTCTATTTATGGTAAGTAGTATTAATGATATTTACTGGTCTGAAATGAAAATTTCTCGGACATTCAGGCTGGTAAATATTGTTAATATTGTTTATTATAAACAGAGCATTTACTTAAATATTTGTATCTATAAAAAGAATGTATAAACATAAAAAATGTCTTAAAATAATTGTCGGACTTTGTCCATTTCATAATGTGTGTGTGTGTGTGTGTACACACATATGGATTAGTGAAATGTAAGGATAGAGAAATTCCTTGGTTGTAAAAAAGATCCTCCCTTTTTCTGCATAGATTATTCGCACATAGAAAGCTCTATCTAGAATGTGTCAGTTGAAACATGGCAACAAAATCAAAACTGTAAAAGTGGGAATTGTCTGAAAGCTTAGAATATAAATGTCTCTTAAAATTATGGAAAATATTTATAAACAAAGTCATCTATACATATGCATATTAAACATGAATATCTAGTCTTGCACATGCATAAGCATGCTTTGTAAATGTTCTTAGTCGAAGCTTATTAAAGGAAAAAAATGATAGCTACATTTATCTGATCTCTTGGTAGCATTTTCCCTTTCATTTATCAAATTTCTGGCACAAAAGGAAATGTGCTAAAACATTCTTCTTAAAAAAAATGAAATAGCTTAATGTGTTTACCATTTTTATGGAAGTTCTGTACACACTTGACTGGTTTTATTGAAGCAAAGATTAACAAGAAAACTTTTATAGAAAAATGTTGTTGCAATACTTTCACAGACCTCACATGCTCTGATGAACTTCCATGTTCTTATGCACTTCTGAGCTGCCAAAGACCTTTAACAAAATTCTGACTAATATCCCCTCTGAACTGTATCTATTGAAGCAAAAAGGAAAAAGAAAAAAAAAATCGCTTTTTTTAACATTTGATTTAAAGGAAAATGTTTTTAGGACAGCTTACACACACACACACATATATATATATATATATATATATATATATATATATATATATATATATATATATATATATATATAGAAAGCATATCTTCATTTGTGTATATCTGGTTGAATAATCTGGACATATTATGTCTATTTTTTTTTCAGTCCTCTCAAATTCTCTGATCGACTTCTTAATGTTGATATTAAATTTATGCATATTTACAAAAAATCACAACTGTCAGTTACAGTAATTTTTATTTTAGTAATTTGTCCCTGAATATGACCTTGGATAAGATTGAAAGAACTTGGAAAAAGAAAAGAAATGAAAAAAAACTAAAACATCTTTCTTAATGAATTTAATATAAGTATTAAGTAGTCGATCAAAGAAATTGAGTGGATTAAAATAAAAATGAACAGACATAATCTGTCTAGATTATTCAAACAAACACACACACATTTATAATATACATAATCACACACACACATTTATGTTGTGATTGTTTATGTTGAGATACATTTCATGAGCACATATGATCAATCAGTTAAAATTGTTGAAAATTGTATGTCTATAAACAGTAATTCAGATTTTGCCAACCAAACTCTTTTCTGTAGCTGAATGGTATAGCACAGCAGGTCAAATAACAGTTTCCAGTTGCAGAATGCATATTTTCTACAAAATTTCTCAATAATTCAGGCCGGTAAATGTAATTAATACTATTTAATTAAAAACAGAGCATTTACTTAAATAAATTGTATATATAAAAATAACTCATAAACAGAAAATATATTAAATAATTGTCGGGCTTAATCCATTTCATAAAATATATATATACATATATGAAAAATTCCTCAGAGTTAACCTTTAGAAAATAACTCACTTAGAAGGAAAATCCTTGATAGTGCTGACATTGAATATTATCCAAATATTAATCTACGACCAGGCTTTTTCCTTATTTCACTTTTCTTAACAGAATTACTACTCTCCCAAGCAAACGTACACAACAGTATCAAGAAATCAAAAGAAAATGGTTGAATCCATCAACACAACAATAAAAATAATCTCTCCACACATGACAGTACTTGACGTAATTTTCAGTTAACAGTATGAAAATAGCATTCCCTAAATTCTTCCAGTTGCTAAGGACATTTTGTTTTGTTATTATTAGTTATTTTATTTAATAAATTCATTTCGTTTTTTGCCTTGAAAAAGTCCACATTGGACAAAATGCATTGGCTATTATTACAGTTTTCCTATTGTCTTTTGAATTAACAGCGTCTAAATGAATGAAACCTGTCCTCATGGAATGTAATTTATTAGGGTTGCTGTAGCTTCTTCCTTTAATGTCGGTCTTCACCCCTTACCCATCGATATCTAGAGACAAGACGCGTTAGGCTTAAGCAACATCTAGCCGACAGACAATGGGGTTAAGAATAAGGAATTGAAATGGTACACCTAACCCACTCATATATTATCTTCTCTCCCACCTTACTTTCCCACTTCATTAATTTTACATATGCTTGATGAGGTCCATCAAAAACGTGTGAATTTCTTTTCATTTTTCATTTCAACCTTTGGAAGTAAAGTCTGATGACCCAGAGCCCTGTTAAAGGGGTTGTGGTGAAATAACTTATTACATGGAACCTTAAAGTGGTCTGTTTTTATTAAAACATATCTGCTCTGAATCTTACATTGAGCTCTCTGGATATCATCCTCCTTGGGTCTACCCATGCGGATTACCTAGTTTTGCATAAACTATATATATATATATATATATATATATATATATATATATATATAATATTAGTGGTAATTTTTACGTCAAGTTTTCTTGATTACACAGCGGCCCTTTTATAAATGCCCTTCGGTTTTAGTTTCCCCCTCACCCCACCTCTCTCCCCCCACCCCTTTTTCTTTTCTTTCCTCTCGCTCTTTCATGTTCTGATCTTTAAGATTAAATCATCTGTTGTGTGTGTATGTCATCACAAAATGTATCTTTTCTGGTATATCTTTAATGTATTTTAGACATCCGACATCATTCATATTTCTCTCACTTAAACCGTCTTTGATTCCCCTCTTTAAAACTTCTCTCTGTTAAATTTTAATCCCCCCTTCATCTTTAGACCTTCCTGTTCTTCTCTCGTCTGTTACCCCCCACCCCTATAGCTTTCATTTACTCTAACATTCGTCACACACTCTCATACATACACTCTCACTAAATTTTATTTTTTATTCCTGAAGTTGTTGTTTCTGTTTTCTTTTTGAATTTGTAGGTCTGATGAATTGGATCGCATTTACGATTCCAATGGAATAAATTATGGCTATGGAATATTAGTGTTTAAGCCTTTTTATTACATAAATATATATATATATATATATATATATATATAGATAGATAGATAGATAGGTAGATATATCCCTTGGAGTAGAAATGAAAGTTAAAGGGTTGGAGAAAGTCCTATTTTTTCATTTTGCAATTATTGACATAAGTTTTCTTTTCATCATAATAACATTTGTCTTACAACATCTTTTTCCATGTGCTATGTCAAGAGGCACTCAAGATAGGTAGTTACCGAATCAGATACGTGATATAAATGTCAGAAGATTTCTCCTTTTCTCCCAAGGATTATTTACTGAGAGAACCTTGTTATGATGACTAGCTAAATAAAAACTACAATTTGTGTTCAAATTCAGATTACAGCCTCGTTTTTGAATGCTTATAATCAAAGAGAAAATGTCTTCTTCTTGTTCTTCTTCAGGACATAGGCACTTGTAGCTTCCTTTGTATTTTATATGTATATATATATATATATACACTATAGATAAAATGCTTGGGGGAAACACTCACATTTCTTTAAAACACATTAAAATAAGATATGTTTGTATTTTTTTAAATTAAAAGATAAAATTTCACTAATTGAAGTGTATCTGCTTTTGTTTTGATAAAAACGCTTTCATACAATGGCATCATATTTTGTTTTTGTTAATGAAACGACCACCTGCCTAAATAACCACTTTACAAACTCTTGGTATTCTTTCCAAGAGTTTTTGAAAAAAAGTAGATAGAAGACTTTCCCAAGCATGATGTAATTTTGACATAATTGGCATAAGTGTTTCAGATCATTTGTAGTTGATTTTTTTCCAGATATGTATGAACCAGATGGTATAGCATGTTTCTGCAAAATCAAGTGATATTATTTTTATTTCATGGTTCCCTTGATCTGAATTAAGTCAGAATTTGCCTGGGCATGGAAGAAGACCCAAATTGTCACCGAGAACTGCACGAAAACTGTGTAACCAGGTTAAGATAAACCCAAGAGTTGTTTTAAAAGACATCACCAAAACTTTAGATACAATGGGAATCAGTGTAAGTACTTTCACAATACAATATTGTTTAAATAGAAATGGTTCGTATGGAAACTGACCATGACAAACTTCTTTTTCACAAACAATGTCACATTGTTAAACAAAGAAAATTGCTTTTTTTGAACAAGTACCATGGAGTGATGAAACAAAAATTGAGTTTTTTAGACATAATGATGTACAGAAGATTTGGCGCAAGAAAGGTGAGGCTCTCCTCCAAAAGAACACAGTGGCAACATTAAAACATAGAGGCGGCTTGATGATGTTTTAGGGTTGTTTTAGTTCAAGAGGAACTGGAAAATTAATTGCAATAAGAAGAATAATGAAATCTGTAGACTATATCAAAATTCTGAATAAAAATATTACAACTATCAGTGCAAAATCTTTATTTTGGTCAGTGATTTACTTTCCAGCAAGATAATGATCCCAAACATACATCTAAATCAGTGACTGCGTGACTTTAGACCAAAAAAGATCGCATTTCTGCCATGACATTCAATGAGTCCTGAATTGAATTCTATTAAAAATCTATGGCAACTATTGAAAGTTCAATTAAATCGTCAGTCACCAAAAAACCTTCAGGAGTTAGAATCAGTAACTATTGAAGAATGGTAAAAAATCCCAGAAAAGACTTATTCAAATCTCATCAAAAACTTTAGAAAAAGATTGCAGCAAGTTATAAAAATGAGAGGTCATGCTATTGACTATTAATATTGTGAAAATTGTTCAATTTTTTTCTATTTTTCATACTGTATGAATAATTTTGTCTTTTCCTATTTTGCATAATTTGCCTGTCAAATTTGTTATATTTAAACTATTGTTCTGATAATTGAGTTTTATATTCCTTTTTTGTGCTTATTAATATATATATATATATATATATATATATATATATATATATATATATCTGTGTACTCATAATTTTATCTCTCTCATAGCTAGTTGGAAAATCATTAAAGAATTACAAATTTTATTCTATAGTTCAATTATATGAAAACCAAAAAATATTGATTTTACAAAAGAATTCATGCAGTACAGTGAGTACTTTATTTCAGCTTAATTGAACCATAATTTTTGGATCTCTCCAGAGATGTTTTTAGGAATCTAGAACTGAACTCTGATTTGGTCAATCTAAAATCTTTACTATTAGGTTGGTGCAAAAATAATGACATAATAATGTCGTTTTTTGACGTTAAAAAATATGTCAAAAAACAACATTATAAAGTCATTATTTTTGCACCAACCCAATATTTTCTTCTGGAACCATTCTTAACTTGTTCAATTTGTAGACTTGTGATTGTTCTCCTGCAGAAATTTCTATATATTTTGCTCTATTGATAGTACCCTGCATATGGACAAGAGGAAGAGAAACAGCTCCAAAACTGTATGTCACTTTCTCTTCTCCAGATGGTATGATATCAATCAAAAATATTTGCTTGCAAAAAATGTTTCCTTTGACCAGATGATAACTCTTGCCTAACACATGTTTAGTAGCATCCTCTGTGTGAGCTTCTTTGTACAAAGTGCTGGATATTATGGACTGTGTCACTAGTATGATGGACAGACTTCATCATGACTTTCAAGATTGATAGAAGAACTAGTTTTGGCTTAATTGAAAAGTTTGGACTTGATTTTTGCAGCCATCTTTGGTAGACACCTTCTAAGATTTTCAGTGATATCAGGAACCTTCCATTTCTTGGATACAGACACTACAGTTGATTTTTTAATTCCTTCAATGAACTGGCTCTAGATTTATAGCTTTCTCCATTTTTTGTGTCTCTTTAGAGGTCTTATATTTCAGTTGAACTTGCTGTAATTGATGATAATGGGAATGATATGGAATGGAGGAATATTTTCTATTTGCATTTCCCCTATTATGAGCATTACTATATCCACAATATAGTAACACCTTAATAAATAGACAGAACAAAATATAGATTTTTATACTACTAAGTCATACACAAAATTATATGCAAACGTTTACACTTGCCTCACACAGGGAAACTATAACAGATGTATACAAAAACAACCAGTGGGAAAAATATCAAAAAAACATAGAGTCTTACTTGGTATAATTCTTCTTAATTCTTATTCTTTTATTGTCCTTTCTCCTTAATAGTAGTTTTTCTCAAATTCTCTAACCCCTTGCATCTTGGTGACTTTACTGCCTTGCTTGGGGTGAAATGATTTAAAAAAAAGGAGAAATTCATTGTTTGTAGTCCATCATCTCACAACCTTCATCAATTCAAACTTGACAATCCTAGTCAGCATAAAAATACAATGGTAATTACATCATCATCATCAGTGCTGTTTTAACTAAAAGACACACTGGAAATCACTATGATTTCTCATCTTTATCACGGTTGGTCATTTCCAGGTATGGTCATCTGCTGAGGACCATTTATGTTACTTCAACACCCACAGAACCAATCTATGTTTATGATGCAATTATGCTGATTAGACATTAGTTGCATTTAAAGTACGCACACTGCCTGGGCCACCATACACTTATGACGTCAAAACTGTCTTTCTTTTATACTGGTGTACAACCATTACTATTCCAGTCTTCTATTTAATTTTTATTTACTTGTGGGAAGGATAGATTGATTCATACCTTCTCCAAGTGTATTTTTGCAAAAGTGACTAGACCTGAAGTCAAACAAGGCTTGCTGATTTCTAGTTTCAAGTTGCTAAACATTAAACCACCTGCATACACAGTGGTAAAATCTGATGCATCCATATGCAACATCATTACAGTGAAGGAAGATTTGAAATTTTATTCACAATATAGAGAATGTAAGCTTTTTTACTAAAAGAAGCAGGAGAAAAAGCAATTTTGTCAAGCACCCGAAGTATTCTTCTGTGTTTCTTGGTGAAGCCATATTTCTATTTCCCAATAAGAATTCAAGTGTTCTGGATTTATCTGCTATGTCTCTGGTGAGGAAATATTTCCCAAAGGAAAAATGGGGAATCATAGGTATTTCCCAATGAGAAGACTGCAGGCCAGGCATAGCCTCTATATGCCTCTGATGATTATATATTTTTCCCAATGGGGAAAATGGCACTATCGACTTGTGAGTTGCAGCATGGCAGCTGGCTGACCAGGGCAGCTAGATTTAGCCTGGCCTGTCTTAACTTCAGGCAGCTAGCTAAATGTCACTATGAACTGCTGTAACTAAATGGCCATCATGTGAACCAAACAGAGATAATTGCCTTTTGTATCCTTCCAATGGTATATATGGTCCATGGCATCTACAACCCTATCACTATCATCTAAGTAGCAAATGTTAAGAAAAAAAATTTTTGAATTGTATATTGAATATTAAAGAAATTCATCTATGTTCCTTATTTGTTCCATTACTGATGTAATGGAATAACCTGTCTCCTCTATGAGTGACTACACTATAGGTAGTAACTACCTAAAAGTATTTGTGAGTCAACGGAATACAGAGTTTAGCTGAAATCTTTTCAGCTGAACTGTCAAACTCTCTGCCTTCAGGCAGAGAGTAACCCGGATGAGGCTATATCAAAGGGCAGAATCTCGTTCGGGGAGGTACACAGACCTGATCCTTTTTATGTGGGGTCTATGAGGATTTTTTGGCTGAGCCTATGGGCTCGGGAACCCCACATTAAATTCGGCTTTGTGCCACATGTGGGGCAATTGCTAGATACTCAAGTTGGAATCTGTTGAATAGAAGTAGTTTGAACTGTAAAATGATGAGACCTTACCTTAGTGCATAGATAAGTTATAACAAATTTAGTATAGACAATGTGGAAATTGGACATAGAATAGACAGCCCTAGAGGTCGTTTGAACTGTAAAATGATTAGACTTTACCTTAGTGCATAGATAAGTTGTAACAAATTTAGTATAGACAATGAGGAAATTGGACAAAGATTAGGCAGCCCTAGAGGTAGTTTGAACTGTAAAATGATTAGACCTTACTTTAGTGCATAGATAACTTGTAACAAATTTAGTATAGAAGATAAGGAAATTGAACATTGAAAATAGAATAGGGTGTGCAATTGGTAGTTCCTCCCAACACCACAAATTACTACCAAACCAAAACATTAACCTAAAAATTTGAGCTATGTTCTTAAATAGCCTCTTATCAGATTGAAACTTGCATATGGATGACATTCATGGTGCCAAACTCATTCAGAAATATCTAAACCCTTAGCAGTTTTACAAGAAAGATTTTATAAATTTCAACCAAAAGCAGTACTGGCTGCTCATTCAAAGAATGCCAAATGTTTACTTGTAGGGAAACAGTTTATATTAGCATTAGCATTATCTCTACTGCAATTAATGTAATTGAATATTGTTGGCACATTTGGTCTGGTGGTTTTTGTATGGATTATAAGATTCTTGTAAAAGCTAAAAGAAGAATCTGCAATGCTATTGGTCCTGACCTGATATCTTGGTTTCACTCACCTTCCCACTACTGTAATGTACCTTCCCTTGACCTTTTCTATAAATAATTTCATGGTAATTGTTCTGATTTTCTTTCCT
The DNA here is from genome assembly GCA_963932145.1 of Acanthosepion lycidas. Classification (NCBI taxonomy): domain Eukaryota; kingdom Metazoa; phylum Mollusca; class Cephalopoda; order Sepiida; family Sepiidae; genus Acanthosepion; species Acanthosepion lycidas. Next base: position 79,974,449 of record OZ010586.1, read on the forward strand.
CTATGGTACCTCAAATTTATGAATTTAAGCAAAGTACTAGATTGGCAGTTAGGTCTCATTATTTTACTATCGAAATTACTAGAAGCAACCATAAGTTCTAATAGTTTCTTCTTTTGCACTTCTCACTTATGGAACTCTCTTCTAAGTGTAATGGTTCATTCTCTTGCACTTCCTGCTTATTGAACTTACTTGCATTATCTTGCTTTCGTGTCAACTATGATCTTCAAAAGTTTAAAGGCAATGTCAGTTGTCATTTTCTGTCACCTTGAATTGTTCTTTTTATTGTCCTTTCTCTTCAGTCACATTTTCTTAATTTTCTTCACTCTCAGTAACCACTTGCATCTTAGTGACTTTATTGCCTTCTTTGGGATGAAACGATTACAGGAAAAACTCCATTACAACAAAGAACTTATCAAAGGACATTTTCACTAGTTGTATATATTGCAACAAAAAAAAAAGCATATCACTAATGAAAATCTATTTTCTTCTGCTTCTGCTTCTTCTTCTTCTATATGCCATATCACTTCAGGACAGGACATGGATGATCATGGCTCTCCATTATTTCCTATCCTTTTTAACTAATTCCTGTTCTGTCAACCATTTGCACATGCTCATTAGGTAGGTTATGCACTGATTTTGTTCTTTCCCTAAGTCATGTGAGTGTCAAAATTTCCAAGCCCTTTTTTCTCATAATGTGCTGTAGAAATTTCATCTATCTCTTTTTGATTGAAACTACGAGATGCAACCATAATTTCTCGTAATTTCTTCTTTCGCACTTCACACTTATGTAACTCTCTTTGTTTTCCTGTCAACTATGACTTTCAAAAATTTAAATGCATTCAGATTTTCTCAGTTTCTTTCATTCTCAGGAACCCGCTTGCATTTTTGTGGCTTTATCACCTTGCTCGAGGTGAAATCATTAGAAGTAATTTCAAGGCACCAAAATTTAGAAAATCATGGCTTAAAAATATGAAGAGTGTTTTAACAGAGGACAGAAAGTGTGACACTGAAACCCAAAGCTGAATTAGCATAACGATGATGCCTTTCAAAAACTAAGCAAATTATTTCTTGTCTGTTTTGTTTTACGGCATATCAACCTCAATGGGTTATTTAATGCCAACAAGATTTTTATTGCTGGTAATTATTTTTTTCTTCAAAAATGTGTTATATAGGAATAAAGTGTCACTGCTGAAACTAGAGTTTGAACACTGATCACCAGGGAGCAAACACAAGTGATCCCATTTTGAATTAGTAGATCACATGAGTGTAAAGGAAATGCATGAATGGGAATTAGTGTGGCGTCTAAGTGATCACTATACAGATTACTATTTGGATCACTATTCAGTGGTTACTTTTCAAGTGAGTATTATTAGAAGGCATCTGATACCTGTATTGTTCAACAGCATTACTATTGTTGTATCTGGGATTACAAAGTCTCTACTATAACGAGCATTCCGAAAGTGACAATGAGTATTCATTAACATTACAAAAGAGGCAACGAGTGCTCGTTGACATCACAAAAAATGTATTGCTGGTATTAAAACCTATTTTTACACTTTTATAGTGTTTTGACCCCAGTTTGGGGGTTAACTATTTGCCCATAGCTGTGACCTTAAAAGGTGCTACCCCCTCAGGTCAGGGTGGACCTGGGAACACCAGCAATTAAAAGGTGGTTCTCCACTGTTCAAAACCTCCTTATCAGAGGCCTTGCTGACAGATATAGTTTATCATCATACCCAGGATGCCTCACAAAGTGGGGTATTATCACGCTGCAGAGGTGGATTTGCCATATTCTGAAGTCCAAGCCAACAGGGCATAGCAAAGTATTAAGAAACAGGAAAAGTTAATTAGAAACAAATAAAAAGGCACTGAACTGTGACATAATATCAGTCCTCCTATATTTCAGTGAATACTGGACAACCTACTCGGTGAAGAAGAGACTTGAAGCAACAGAAATGTGCTTCTACAGAAGGATACCATGAAACGAATATGTGACCAATGACAGAGAAAATGGAAACAAAAAAGATTGCTATGCATAAAATCAAAAAGCAATAGTTGAAATTTCTATGGTACATAATGAGGGAAGAAGGCTTGGAAAATTTGATACTCACAGTACAGATTGAAGACAGGAGGGACAGAGCAAAACAATGCATAACCGATCTAGCCAGCTTGAGTAAATTGTTGACAGAACAGGGTTTAGGAGAAATAACAAAAACAGAAAATTTTGTGTTTTTCTTATTTCTCCTAAACCCTGTTCAAAATTTTGTTCTGTCAACCATTTACTCAAGCTGGCTAGGTCGGTTATGCATTGTTTTGCTCTGTCCCTCCTGTCTTCAATCTGTACTTTGAGCTACAAAGGACAGGAAATTGTGGAGAGCCATGATCACCAATGTCCTGAGGTGACACAACACATAGAAAAATCAAATGTCTTGAAACTTTTACCAATGTTGGTTAATAAGAATTTTATTATGAGAATTCTGAATTTCAAAATAAAATCTGACATACATTTTTCTGAGAGAAGCAAAAATTTATTTGGACCTAAAGTAAAAGATTATTTTCCTTTTGTGTTGCTAAGGAAAATAAACGGAAAATGGATAACATAAAGAGACAAAAACATTGAGATTAACAATGAGCAATGAAATAAAGATATTTGGCTTGGATGATTTGAAAATAAATATGGATTGGTTCTTTTTAATAAGCACATTTTTGGCAATTTTTTGATAATTTCCTTTTATCACACATTTGTTTATATTTGTTATTTTAATGCTTCTTGAAATAAATGGCTACAACACTTGAATGATTTCTTTTATATTCTTTCTGTGATCTTGTCAGGCGGTTTTTCATTAAAGTTTTTCATATTTTTCCTTTCTTTTACCTTTTCCTCTCATCCTGCTTCCAGCAATTTTCATTTTCACTACATGCCTTTTATTTCTTTTCTTTCATTTATATCTTTTTAATAATTTAAAAAAATTTTTAATCTTTTATTATTTTTCTTTTCAGATATTTCAGTTTTAACTTTTAATATTTTTATTTTTTAAATTTCTTCCGTTTTGATTAAGCCTTATTTTCTTTTTTCATTCTTTAAAAAAAAACTCACAAAAATTTAGGAAGCTAAAAAAAAAATGAAAAATTTTTGTAGCACCTCATCTTTTTTCTTCTCTTCTTTCCATTTTCAGATCATCTATCCTTGTATTCTTTCTCTTTTATCATCTTTCCTCTCTAGACTGTTTTCTTCTATTCTTTATTGTTTTCTTTCTTGTCATTCCAATATTCTCTTTCCTCTTTACATTTACCTTTCTTTCCTTTTTACATTCTTATTTTCTTTCTTTTCACTCTTTCTTGCTTATTTTCCTTAAATACTTCTCATTTTCCTTTCATCATTTTTTGTTTATTTTCCCAGAATCCATTCCTTTCTTTTTCATCCTTCCCTATCATTTCCTTTCTTCTAAACTTTTCTTTCTATTTCTTTCATGTGTTTCTTTCCATTCTTCCTTTATTTCCCCTGTCATTTTTTACCTTTACATTATTTTATTCTTTCTTCCTTATATTTGTTCTTTCTGTTCCTTCATTATTTTACACTCATTCTTTTCTTTTTATCCTTTTATCTTTTCAAATATGTCTTCTTTTTTCATTCTTTTACACACGTTCTGTTCTACAGTCTTTCTTTTCCTGTTGTTTTCTTTCTTCCAGTTTTTTTCCTTTCATCTTTTCTCTTTCCATTCTTTCTTTTTTCTTTACTTTTTCCTTTTGTTACACTCATTTTTTTCTTCTTCCATCCTTTTCTTCTTTCACACTCAATGACTTCCTTTCATTTCTTTTTCATTTTTTCTTCCAGTTCATTCCTTCTTTCCTTCTCAATTTACATGCTTTCCTTTTTTTTTTCCACTCATTTTATTTCCTTCCATTTTTCTCCTTTTCTTTATCTTTTCCTTTCTTTCCTTTTTCATCCTTTTTCTCTTATTCCTGTTTCATTTTCTTTCTTCTTCCCATCTTCCTTTCTTTTCATCTTCTTTAAAACCACAATTTATTTCCTTCTTTCTTTCTTTCTTTTTTTTATTGATAACTTTATTCATTTGTCTTTCTTTCCTTCTGTTTTCAACTTGCTAGTTTTAACTTTTTTTTTACATGTCATTAGGATTCTCAATTCATTTCCACATATTGAGTTTTCCTTTCTTTTTCAATAAATTTACCCCTTGCTGATCTCTTAATGATTCTATGAAGATAGAAAAATATATATTATTTACATTATTCAAACTATTGTTCTCATCTTTGTCGCCATATTTATTACAACGATTTGGCCGTTGTACGCTCCGGCCTTCTTCAGGTGGTTGGAATGTTGAACTGAACCCTTTTTTTCATTCACTGGGGTAGACTGTTCTAGTTCCATGTGCCATGTTTAATGGATGTCAGTTATCAGTTATTTATCCACTGTGTCATGTGTCCTCAAGGACACATGACACAGTCAATAAAAGCGTTAGTTAAATCCAGCGACAAGACCCAAAAGAGTGTGAGTTCAATACCCGGCTAAGGCAGTGGAGAACTTATCAGAGGGAAATTAACAGGAGATAACTGATAACTGACATCCATTAAACATGGCACGTGGAACTAGAATAGTCTACCCCAGTGAGCGAAATAAAGGATTCAGTTCGATATTCCAACCACCTGAAGGAGGCCGGAGCATACAATGATCGAAACATTGTAATAAATATGGTGACAAAGATGAGGACAATAGTCCGAATAATGTAAATAATGTACATAATACCTCATCTCAGAAATATAGATAGATACAGAAAAAATATATACCCCATTTAATGGCATTAAATAAGGTAGAGGTCTAATAATCAACTGTTAAAATTTACTTAACACAATCAGACAAAATGGAAGAATTAATGCACACAAGGTGAATGGAAAAAATAATAATGTCGAAAAAGTAGAATTTTTTTAAAACTGGAAATGTAATTTTGTGAAGTTCTAGAAAATTTAAAATAATTTCCTCATCAAGTTAACAGATTGGTAGACAACAAAAAATAACATAAGCAAAATTTTAACCGTTTTCTAAATTACAAATTCCTTGATAATTATTAATATTTACTCAGCTTATCTGTATGAAGCACTAGAATCCCAGTTTCTCATGTGAAGTGAGAGTCTAATTCACAACAGTATTAATAATCTGCAAGACAAGATTCTTAGCCATTGCTCCATGGTGAGGTATTCATTTATAGAAATTATACATGTTATTATAAAAGCCAATGTTTTTACAGTATAATTGGTATTAACAAATGAATGTAGTGAATATTTTCAAAACATATTTAAATAAAATATTAATATAAGTATCTATTGTTATTAACTAACAAATTGACACTAGAATTACTAAACTGTGTCAGATTTTATGGTGTAAGTCAATGTTTTCACAATAAAATTGTTATTAACCAACCAATGATGAGAAAATGGTCAAGCCATATTTACTTTAAATATTAACTGAAGATTCTACTGGACATAAAGTGGGGGATTACTCTTCTAATGTTATTAAGTAACAAATTGATCCAACCCAGATTTAATTAATATTTCATTAATAACATAAGCAATTTTGTGAACCATTTCTAAATTACAAAATTCCTGGATCCCGATAATTAATAATAAGCTTAGCTTTTTAAGGTTTTCACATTAAAATTGCTATTAACTAAGGATGAGAAAATTTTGATTAGCAGATTTTAACATACATTTAAATATTAGATTTTAACATATATATATAAATGTTTTCAATATATAATTGGTATTAAGCAACTGATTATTTTCATTATATACAATTGGATTAATGTCCTCATCTTTGTTGCTATGATCCCAACATTTCAGCAATTATACCATACGACCTCCTTCAAGTGTCTGTCAATCTAGATAAATTTCTGTAAATTTCTCAATGGACCCATTATTTATTCCATAGGATTTGATTGTTGTGGTTTCTCTAAGTTTTTCTGAGCAAACCTTACTTATCAAATCTGGGAGTGAGGATATGATCTGGTGTTATCAACAGTGTGAACAAGGCTAGCATTCTCAAATCCTCAGTCAAAATTACTTGTTATATTGTGCTAGAACAACCATTAACAGTTTCTGAACAGTCTCAGTTAATCCCTTTTGCACACTAGTATTGAACCAACACATGTTATGCTTTTCAGGCAATTTCCAACAATGCTCCAAATTGGGATCACCTCCGCAGGTCATCTCTCCCATATTATCAAGAAGACATCTCTCTACAATGTTGAAATTCAAACGAGGATCTAATAGTCAGAATGCTAGAATTCTAACTATGCGGCAAGGTGTATATATATGGATGTTTATTCAGTGTAACCCGGATATAAGATACCCGTATATAAGAGAAACCCGGATATAAGAGAGATTTTATCTGGTCCCAAATTAGAGCCATACTTACCTAAGCAAAACAGACCAAACCCGGATATAAGACAAACCCGGATATAATAGAAACCCGGATATAAGAGACTTCTTCTCTGGTCCCGACAACTCTCTTATATCCGTGTTACTCTGTATATACTCTGTGATTCAACTCTCATTTATGTAGCTTCCATCACTTCTAGGCCATCAGCCACATCTTCAGGTAAAACTCAAAATATATAAAGTATTTACACCTAGTACCTGAGGATCTATCTCTCGGGCAGCACCTCCAGGCATGAATGGACTAGTATCAGTGTTATAGTCTGATGCTGATCGTTTGTTTTATTTTATGGCATATCAACCACAATGGGTTATTTAATGCTGACAATTTTTAATGTTGGTAATATTTTCCTTCAAAAATGTATTTCTGGTAATTTATTTTTTTTCTTCAAAAATCTATATTTGTTTACATTTTTCCTCCAAAAATATATCGCTGGTAATATCTTAAAAAAATGTATAGCTGGTAATAATGTATGTCTGAAAATAATTTTGACAAAGTATTTCTGATATTAAAACCTATTTTTACACTTTCATAGTGTTTTGAACCCACTTTGGGGTGGGTAACTATTTTCTCATAGCTGAGACCCTAACAGGTGCTACCACCGCAGGTCAGGGTGGACCTGGGAACATCAGAAATTAAGAGGTGGTTCCACGCTCCTTAAAACCTCTTGATGAGAGGTCTTGCTGTTGGATGTAGTTTACCGTCTTACCCAGGACGCGGATGTAGTTTATCGTTATACCCAGGACAGGATGCTGATGGTAAAAACTGGTAAGAATACACACTTTTTACCTTTATCTACATGTACAATGTGCCTCCTACCACATTATATTTCATTTTGTTGATATAATCATGTTGACTGTCCTCCTATGGTAACATTTAAAACTGGAACTCATGATTATAAAACCAATATTCTAACCACTCAGCCATTTGCTCATATCATAGGTATATATATATATATATATAAGTATATGATTGGTGTATACGGAATGAATTCCAATAACCAACAATTACTATTCTTAAAAGTGTATGAATGTACACTTATTTCTGTAGGTAATTCTTTTTATTTTATTTTCCTTCATTTAATATATAATAAAATTATTATCAACTTATCTGATTAAAATATATGTTTTTATTGATATTTGTGGGTTTGGAATTTTCGTTTTTTTTAATATGTTAAATAATATTATTTTGAATCATTTTTATCTTTGTATATTTGCTCGCTTAAGTTATATTTTAATAAGTGGTTAGCATTTGTTTAATGACACTTTCAGTCTTAAATATTTATTGGTTGTGGTATCTGATTGTCTGGGTCAATGTCTGTGGATGTTTGTACATGTATTCATAGGTTTCTATGTGTATGGAAAGTGCATTCACTTAATTGTGTATGTATGTACGTATGTGTTGGTTTCCCCTTTTCCTCCCCCCCCACTTTTTTTTCATAAAGGGCCGTGGAGATGTTGCCTGTCTCGTCACTTTTTGTGTGTATATATATATATACATATATATATATAAATATGTCTGGGTGCTTATGTATTATAATCTGATTGTGTTTGTGTTGTTTTACACGTGAGGTTAGGACCCCATTCACACACTTGAGATTAAAATGTATACATATATATTGTCAGAGGACCGGTGTCATATGCCCCAGTCGACGAATGTGTTATAGGGCGATCATACGCCGACTAGGAGATATATACACTCTCACACCTGTGGAGAGATACAAGCTATCTCTCTCAGATCGTGAGAGTGGACAATTGGTAAACAAAATATTTTTAAGACCACTGTTCGATTGGGATAATCGAACAGTAATCTTTCCCAGGTCCGCTTCGTTTTCAACACGAGTACTGATTCACAATACAAGGATGAACTATAAAGCTTAGCGATTTTTGATAAATAATTTTAATATATACAAATATACATATATCAAAAATAAACGAACAGATAAGTATGAGTTAAAACATCCGAAGATCGGATCTCGAACTTATTTTGGGATATCAAATTCGCCGAACACCAAATGGATTCAACTGAACCCGAACATACAAAATACAAGTATGAATTACTATGAATTGAATGCAGAAGCCAACACACATATACAAAAGAGATGGGAGAGGAGTTACAATTATTGTTTTACATGTGGAAAGGTGTTTGCGAAAAAAAAAAACACATAATATACATGTGTGCGTGTATATCTTTTATATTACGGGTCCAAAATGTGATTACTTATATTGTGTATTCAGTTCTCTTTTTTTTTTATCAATGTCATTTCTTTCCGTTTCTCGGCACAAACACAATTTCACACACTGCCAGTCTGTAATAGAGGTATACACTTTCTTTCTCTCTTTGTTTCGTCTTTTTCTTTCCTTCCTTTCTTCTGTAGACGGCTCAATTTGCAACAGGGATGTACACTTTCTTTACGCAGGTTGAACCACCAGCATATATTTTTATCCGCGTCTTCAAATTGGGATTCTCGAACAGGAATATTTCTTTATACTTCTGTACGGAGTTGCCTGGATCTAACTGGATAAGTCATCACTATCAAATGCGTCTTATCTTTCCGTTCGTGAACCACTAGCGCCTCGGCTTCGGTCTTGCCTTTTCAAAGTCCAGAGAACAATTGATCCTCGAGTGAATCTTTGACTGTCACGTGACTTAGGTTTTGGGCGCGAATTCTAACTTACTTCCGTCCCCTGTCTAGCTTCTGTCTAGACGTTTTCCTTTACGGGTAATTGGGTCAGTCGACCCTTTTGACCTGCCTTCCCAAAATGTCATAAGACTTCACGTAATCTTTATTCTGTTGCTAGGTGGAAATTAACCTTCTTATGTGCGTATATGCGTGTTTAGCTTATCTGCTTTTAATACCCGCCACACCGGATATAACATTAGCGTCTAATTCTAACGTAATTTCAATGAAGAAATAAATTGAATAGCAACAACAGTCAAACCTGTATCGAAGCCTCCGTTGACGAGAAATCACATTGAAAATCGATTGAAATGGGCCGAGGACAATATGAAGATTGACTTCTCTAAAGTTTTGTTCACAGACGAAACTCAAGCAACATTTGATGGGCCAGATAGATGGTGCAAAGTCTGGGTAATGAATGGACAGAATCACCATCAGCGTTTGAAACGCCAACAAGGCGGTGGAGGCATAATGCTCAGCGGTGGTATTATTGGAAAAACATTAGTTAGCCCATGGAGAGTACCAGATGGCGTCAAATTGACTGCTGATGCATACATAGCATTTATGAAGGAGCATCTTGAACCTTGGATGAAAAGGCAAAGACTTGCCTTCAGAAGGGCAATTGTTTTTATGCAAGATAATGCTCCCTCACATGCTGCCCACAAGACTACTGAATATTTGAAACAGTTAGGCTTCGATGGACCTCGAAAAATGAAGTGGCCAGCAAATTCTCCGGATTTGAACCCAATCGAAAACCTTTGGAGCATCATGAAACGAAGACTGTACGCCAACAGACGACAATTCAGGAGCAACGCTGAGTTGTGGGAAGCAATTCTTGACATATCTCGCGGCATTACAGCAGATGACATCCTACAATTAACAAATTCTATGGATCGTAGACTTCTTCAAGTAATTTCAAAACTGGGAAAGCACATTCCCTATTAATTTGTTTATAACTGTACCTTTTTTTGTATCTGTTATTATTTGTTTGATTATCTTATTTATTAGGTTCTTTTGATCATAACCATTCACGTACAACATTAATAAACGTTTTCTTTGCTCAATTCTGGGAATTTTACTAAAACTTTCTAATAATTTGGCACTCTCAAATCACCGTGCTGATAACAAATATGGCGCCAGTTTGTTTAAATTAGGCAGATCAGTATGAAAGATTCAGTGATTGCGCAAATCAGTATTGCCGACGTTGTGTGAAAATTTTGTGTGAATTGATTGGACGGTTTTTGAAATATTATAAAAAAAAGTTAACTTTATAATAATTTGGCCCGGAGTGTATATAGTCAGCCACAGACAGACTGTTTTGCTGTATCATAGCTCCTCAGTGTGGCTAGATGCCTGATTGCTTCAAGCTGTGATCAAAACACGACTGATTTGTTATCAGTCAGAGATCTTACCCCTAGGCCAGTGTATATATTTATATATATATATATATATATATATATATATATATATATATATATATATATATATGCACACACATGTAAATATATAAGTGGTGAAATGCATAATCATATATATTTTTGAAACACTATGCTTTCATGAACATTTTCCAATTGTCAATAATTTATAATATATCTATCTATCTATCTATATATATATATATATATATATTATTCTTTTCTTTTTACAACTCTTCTTAATTTGTCCTTCCTCATGTAATAATCTTAACATTTTTTATTTTTCTGCTTTTTTCTCAGAATCACTATGTATGAAATAATGGCATTGTCTTGAGAAAAAATATTTTAAGTAAAATTAAAAAAAAACAAAAGCCAAATTGGGAAAAAAATCTAAAACTTTTGCTGTTGGGAAAATGTAGAAATGACAGAAGTGTGAATCTTCATTTTTATGTTGAAAAAATAGAAATGGAAAGTGTTTTTTTCCCCCCCATTATTTTCAAATGAATTAGAAAGCAACACATTTCTATGCTGAGAAACTTTTGGGGGTAAAGAGAAAACTGAGTTTTGCCTGTTATAATTGAATTCATCTGCTGGAGAAAAACAAAATCCTCATTCTATTTTCTCGAGCAAAATTAAATTTTAAATTTTGATTTTATCTTGTAACATAAAGCAGCTGTTTTTTTTTAGCTGTTTTCTGCTTTTGTCTTTCTCAGTTCTTTTTATTATTATTGGATCAGATTTCTTTCATATGTAATAATGTAGATATTCATTGTTTCAAGCCCTTAAACCTATGCAAGTATACATAATAGAGAAATTTCCCTTGTCATTTTGAAATTTAGATTTACTGATTCTTATAAAACTGATTCTAATGAAATGTCATGTCACTAAAAAAAAAGCAACTCAGCCCAAGGCACCATCAAGGTATCAAGAAGTTGAATGCTTGACTATAGTCAGGATTAAAAGAAATGATTTGGATTTTCATTATTTTAGATTTTTCCAGTGTGTGTAAATTGCTTAATCTGAGGTTTTATTAATATTACATTTTGCATAGTTTCAAGCTTGAGAAGCACTCAAAATAGAGAGTTACTGAATGTGTGATATGAATATAAGAGAAAATAAAATATCTCCTTTTGTCACAAGGAGGATTTCCTGAGAGAACCTTTTTATAACTACTTCTTCTATGTGCCACATATCTTTAGCAAACAAGCTAGGTGATAATGGCTCTTCACAGTTTCCTATATTGTGTAGCTCTTAGCAGTTTTTTCTCCCTTAACTAAAGCTCTCAACCCACATTCACACAAACAGATGGGCTTGTTGCCTCCCACTATCTCTTTTGCACTGAATAGGCCCTGTGAGAGTTAAGTTTTCCAAGCCCTCCTTCCTCGTTATTTGTCCAAGGAATTTCAGCTATCTCTTCCTGATTTTGAGGGAAATTCTTCTTTCTGTTGTCATTTAATTTAAGTCTTTTTACATACTCACTTCATGCAAAGAATTTTCAGTATCCTTGTTTAGAGATATATTTGTGACTAGATTTTTTCCGCATCCATGGATGATCTAGTCCAGCATTCATTACCATATAAGAAGACGGATATCAAACAGCAATGCAACACTCTGTTCTTTGTTTCTAATGAATTCATTTCCATTTCTCAGCACTTTGCTTAACTTTTACAATGCTTCTTACCAATGGCATGTTTGTATCTTGATGTCACATTTCCCATCCTCTGTTAAAATGTTTCCCAAGTATTTAAACTTTTACACCTGCATGATGTTTATATCTCTAATTTATAGCTTGCAGCTTGGACTTTTTCTTTTGTTGATGACAATACTTTCTGTCTCCTTGTAGTTGACAGTTAGTCCCTTTTTCTTGCTTTCTTCTACCATCCTATCTCAGATGCTGTGTAGTTTTCTTTCCAAATTGGCATTCAGCACAGTGTCAGTTGCATATCTTATATTGTTAAAATTACGCCCTCTGATAATAAAGCTTGGTATGGCCTCTAGTTCCCTTATGATAGCATCATTTTATATGTTGAATAAACCTGAGGAGATGATGCAAACTTGTTTTACGTCTCTTTCTCTTTTTGTATAGCTACTCAATTTATTTTCTATCTGGATGCAGGTGTTTTCTCCAAGTTCCGGATTATTCTAGTTTTCCTAGCTGTTCAATTAGATCCTTTTGCCATACTTTTTCAAATGCTTTTACGCAATCTATAAAACATAAGTGCACATCCTTCTGCATTTGTATTGCTCTCTCTGATATGATTCTGATCATGAATATTGCATTTCTTGTTTCATTGTCCTTGACAAAGCCATACAGTTCTTATTCCATTGTCAGTCTATACTTCTAACATCTCCATCCTAACCCTGAAATTTTATTTACTAATTATTTATTTCCTTTTTTTCTTCCCTTTTTCTCTTCAATATGAGTGAGTAAGGTTGCTTATTAACCAGTTCACACTTCTCCCTGGTATTCTGAACAGAAGTTGAAGTTCATCCCTTGTTCCTTGTGTAGGACTGGGTTCCCAATTCCTTCTAAAGTCTTTTCACTCTCTTTTACTTCAAGTAACTTGTTGTGTCTTAGTGGCATTATCACATTACATGAAGTGAAGTGAGTCATTCAACAGACTATAAAATCAAAGGAATAGCAGTGATAATAGAAAAAAAAAAAATTCTCCAAATGTGGAGGGAATATGTCAAATGTCTTTTTCAGAATGTGAAGTAAGATCATCATGAGAGAAGAGGTAAAAAAAACAAGACCTGATAGGATCATAATAGAAATATTCTCAGACACAGATGATTTTTTTGTTGTTAAGATTGCACCAATGATAATAAATCTGAGGAGAACTTTTAGTTTTTTAGGGTTGTTTTGCTCTATCGGTTAAATAAATCTGATGAGATGACACACCTTTGTCATATTCCCCCTTTTTGTATACTTGCTAAAATGCTTTTTAGTATCCAGGTAGTTTGTTCCATGTAAATGTTCTGGGTTATTTTAATATTATCTAAACATATTCTATTTTCTTACTCATTCAAATAGATCTTATCAAATGTTTTTTCCATAGTCTATAAAGCATCCTTCCTTATTTGTATTGCTTGCTCTATCATTCTGTTCAGGGATATTGCATGTCTTGTTCCGATGTCCCTGACAAAACCATATTGGGCAGTACTAGAGATTTCATCTAGTTCTAGAGTCTAGATCTTGGTTAGAAGAATAAAAACAGTCTACTATTGTAGATTAAATAAAGTGTTCAGTTTGAATTATGTTTTTTTAATCATGTCATCCGATGCAGGGCAATAAGGCCTCTAAGACACAAGGTATGACTGAATGTGAAAGAATAAGAAAAAAAAGAAATTTTATTAAGGATCAAGATCAATAAAAAAGAAACAAGAAGTCAGAAGATAATGATTGACATTGTATTTAAATTTTTGAAAATCAAAGTTAGTTGGAAAGCATGAAGCCAGAAAAGAGTTCCATAAGTGAGAAGTGTGAGAAAATAAACAGTTAGTATAGACACTATCATTACATCTAGCTTATTCAGCTCTGAATTTATGAGACTTTGCCACCAATGTAGTACTGCACTTGGATTCATAAAGTCTAGGTGCCATAGTAAAAAATTCATCTGAACAATTACCATGAAAGAATTTGAAAAAAAAGAAAAGTAGTTGCCAGGAATACATTTTTGTAAAAGAAATTACTAATGCTCCCAAGAAAATGAAATTTCTCAATTAAAGGCCCCATAAGGAGTTGATATGCCACTAAAAAAAAAAAAAACAAAACAAAATGATAAAATAAAAATATCTTTACTATTTGTAATAGTCAGTTAAGTGCCATATGTGATACATACTTGAGTGATCATGTCTCTTTTCATTCAAGAAGATTTTTCTGCAGTAGGTTACAGATGACTCTTGTCATATTTGGGCAGGGGCTGACTGGACCTCACTTTTCATGAAAGAATTTCTAGAAAAGACATAGGAAAACTACATTACTGTGGTGAGAAAGTGACTGAAGGTGTGATGAGAGGTCAGGATCAATAATATTGCTGATTATTTGAATTTTTTATCACAGCTCTCTAAATATATAAAAGGAGCACTGGACTATAAGTGGCAGTAATATTGAAAGCTTGGATGAATTAGTAGACTTATTGTTGTGGTAGGATCCACCTAATTTGCATAGTGGAGTACCGACCATATAAATATGGTTGGTACCGGAAGGAATGAGAGATTCAACCAGAGACTCTGCCCGACTGCGACTCAATCAACACACATTCTAGGAACGGTCTTACCAGGAATATACAAAAGACTATATGTAAATATTGTGTACACATTCTTGTTTCAATACTGTAGAAGTCAAGTGACTTACCTGCCAACATGGCTGCCTCCTTCTATTTCCTTGTAAAAGCTGATTTTACCTTATTTTATAGGAGAGCGCCTAATACACCAGTTGGGTTGGTCCATTTTGCTAGAATGGACCTTCCCAATACATTTGCATGAGGGGTCTTTGTTCAGCTATATATTTCTCCATAAATGACTCAAGTCAGTTTTGGCTTTGGCTACTTGTGTGCTAAACCTCTGGCAAACTAGCTAATATTCAACATGGCGCTGTGAACAGGATTCGAAGACTGGCAAGAGCTACTTATCAAAATTGGCATTCCTACCGACTCTGCCAAAACCTATGCTGAATCGTTTGTGAAAGAGAATATTACTAAGGATAGCCTCTCTATCATAGACCGGGAAATCCTTAAAGAACTAGGTGTCACAACCATGGGACATGCCCTAGCTATCCTTAAGCTATCAAAGGAGCAACCTTTGACATCAGACAGCTATACGAAGGCCCCTGCAGCCAAACTCCCCCAGCTCCATTCAGAGATGACATCACAACAATTCCGAAATTAGATTGGACAACCAACGATCACACAGCAGCTGTCGAGCAAAAGCAACTCAGAAGATTTCAGCTACCAGATCGCCCTGAAGAAACACCCTTTCCAGCAAACGAAGGAAATGTGGAGAACCTAAAAAAATGGTTACTGAAACAATTTGCTGATTCAGCATTTAATACTGATGGGCAATTCCCAGCCATGTCTGGTAAACCAGCACATATCCACCTGAAAGAGGGGGCAATCCCTAAGGCAAGACACAGACCAATACCAGTGCCATACCATTTAAAAGAACCAGTGAGGCAAGCCCTTATGCAAGATATAGAAAGAGGCATATTAGAACAAGTGCCCATTGGTACTCCAACAGATTGGTGTAGCACAATGGTCATTACAACAAAAAAGGATGGTCGACCGAGGCGTACCATCGATTATCAATATTTAAATTCGCAATGCAAGCGAGAAACCCACCACACTGCCTCACCTTTCCAGCTGGCAATGCAAGTGCCACCCAATACCAAGAAAACAGTACTGGATGCTGTCGATGGCTACCACTCTATTATATTAGATGAGGAGTCCCAACCGCTCACAACTTTTATCACAGAGTGGGGAAGGTTTATGTACCTTAGGATGCCTCAAGGCTACTTAGCATCTGGTGATGCATACACCCGTAGATATGATGAAGTCATAAAAGATATTCCCAGGAAAATCAAATTGGTTGATGATACTTTGCTCTACGACACCGGCATCAAAGAGGCATTCTATCATACCTTTGATTTTCTAATGAGATGTGCACAAAATGGGATTGTACTCAGCAAAGACAAATTCCAGTTTTGTAAGGACACTGTTCAGTTTGGTGGCCTTCAAATAACTTCATCGGGAGTATCTCCCTCTGAATCTATGCTTAATGCTATTTTAAATTTCCCTGTTCCGAAAACCATCACTGATGCAAGGTCTTGGTTTGGACTGGTAAACCAACTTGCCTGGGCATATTCATTAAGTCCCATTATGCTACCTTTTCGGGACCTTGTCAAAAAAAACTCAAAATTCACCTGGAACCAGACCCTTGAGAAAGCATTTCAGGAATCAAAGCGGGTCATTGTTGAACTAGTAAAGCGGGGCGTCTCAACATTTGACATCAACAGAATTACCTGCTTAGCTTCTGACTGGAGTAAAGACGGCATGGGATTTTTACTTCTTCAGAAACACTGCACATGTGCAATCGAACGAGCCCCTGTCTGTTGCCCTGAGGGCTGGCATCTTGTGTTTGCTGGAAGCAGATTCTGTACTGACGCTGAGCAAAGATATGCACCCATAGAAGGTGAAGCAGCAGCTATCAGCTGGGCACTTGAAAAGTGCCGCATGTTCATACTAGGTTGCCCAAACGTTATAGTCGTGACCGACCATGAACCACTCAAAGGACTTTTTGGTGATCGAGATCTCAGCAAAATTCACAACCCTCGCCTATTCCGACTCAAAGAGAAAAGCTTGAGATATCGTTTCACCATGCAACACTGCCCTGGAAAATGGCACAGAGCCTCTGATGCTATTTCCCGCAATCCAGTCACTACAGTACAAAGCCTACTTGATACATTCTCTATAGAACCCTCCCTTATAGAAATTGATGAATCAGATTAGACTTGTGCAACAATGAGATTGACAGCCCTCACATCAATATCTCAATTAGATGATAATCCTGCCATAACTTCCCCTGACCACATTCGTTTTGCTGGTCAAGAAGACACACAATACACCCTATTACGGAAAACCATAGACAATGGTTTTCCAAACAGTCGTCAAGCAACACCACCTACAATCCGGGAATACTGGGAAGTTCGTAACCGCCTAAGCAATGAAAATGGTCTAATACTACTTGACAGGAGAGTAGTGATACCAACCTCCCAGCGCAAGAACATATTAAAATGCCTACATTCAGCTCATCAAGGAGTAGTTGGCATGAAAGCGCGTGCCAATGACTCAGTTTACTGGCCTGGAATGAATGCCTCAATTCGCAATTACAGGTATAATTGCATTACATGTTCAAGGAATGCCCCAAGTCTACCACATGAACCAATCCAAATGACACCTACACCTGAATGGCCATTTCAACAGATTGTAATGGATTTGTTCTATGTTAAATCCTTCACATATCTTGCTTGTGCAGACAGGCTCACTGGATGGCTCATTCTGTACCGCATCAAGCCAGGGCAAGCGGTTGCTTCCAGGTTGATTTCCATCTGCAGAGAAATATTCCAAACATATGGTGCACCTGAGGAACTTAGTACAGATGGTGGACCGCCATTCTCAGCTTACTCATTCCAACAATTCCTAAAAACCTGGGCTGTTAAGCAAAGAATTTCATCAGTGGCCTATCCCCAGTCTAACGGACGTGCAGAATTGGCAGTCAAGACTGCAAAAAGACTCATAAAAGACTGCACAGGACACCAGGGTTCCTTGGACAATAACATGGCAGCACAAGCAATCTTGCAATATAGAAACACCCCTATCCAAGGCATTGGCTTATCACCAGCGCAACTCCTGCTTCATAGACGTCTTCGAGATTTTATCCCATTGCACCCACAGTTATATAAACCACACCCTGAATGGATAGCCGCAGCGAAAAAACGAGAACAGAGATTATCCAAACGCAATGCAGACCTCATCGAGAAGTACAACCGTACTGCACATGCACTATCCCCACTTTATAAAGGTGACACAGTCTCCATTCAAAACCCAAATAGCCGTCGATGGGACATAGCTGGGCGAATAGTAGAAACACTTCCCAACCGTCAATATAGAATTAGAGTTGCAGGATCAGGCAGAATAACCCTGCGGAACCGTAGGTTTCTAAGGAAACTTGAAGCACCCATAATCAAGACCCCCATACCAAGCGCCATGCCTGTGTCACCTGAGCCGACAATTACGGATACATGCAGACCACATCAATCTGCCAAAGACTTGGAAAATGGTGACATTACATTACAAAATAAACCAGCGTCCCAGGGCCCTACTCAATCACAGCCATCAAGAACGAGGATTCCCAGGGCGCTATCCCGACTACTCTCGTACAATCAGCCAGGCAATAGGGAATTAATTCCTCCCCAACGGCCAATATGCTTCCGCAATGGGGAGAGGAGGGAGATGTAGAAGTCAAGTGACTTACCTGCCAACATGGCTGCCTCCTTCTATTTCCTTGTAAAAGCTGATTTTACCTTATTTTATAGGAGAGCGCCTAATACACCAGTTGGGTTGGTCCATTTTGCTAGAATGGACCTTCCCAATACATTTGCATGAGGGGTCTTTGTTCAGCTATATATTTCTCCATAAATGACTCAAGTCAGTTTTGGCTTTGGCTACATTTGCCTACTTGTGTGCTAAACCTCTGGCAAACTAGCTAATATTCAACAAATACATTTTGTTCTAAGTACATTTTGTGTTGCATTATTATTCCATGCATTAGTCAAGTTTCAACACTTATAAATATGTAAGATAGATTAAGGAGAAAAAAATTGTCTATCACGACAGAGTGACCCAACTTTCTTAGTAGCTGACACAATACTGGATTCAATATAATCTTTCCACACTTCATGTCAGTCAAGAACATTAGCACAAGAAGACACAATGAGTCTCTCCTATAGAATTTAGCATCAGCTGATTAAAGGCAGGAAGGGGTCTTTCAGATGATTGATAGAGAGGAATTCATTTTGGAGGGATTAGAATTAAAAAGTCATTACTTGTCCCAGTTAACAACAGACTGTAGGTTATTTTTTTAGATCAGCTGCCAATTTGACCATATTGAACTGATCAGATTTACTATCAAGATGGGAGTAAATGGTTGTCATCAGCATAGATATTAAATTGGGAACTGATGCCATCAGGAAGGTCATTGATAAAAATTAAAAAACAAAGTAGGTCCAAGGATAAAGCCCTGGTGGGCACCTGCATTAGTACAAAATTATCTTCACTGAAGATTACCAGTATTGACAAGTATTTGATGAATGCTGGAAAACATATCAGCTGACATGTTGTGATAATAACAACAAAGATAAGGACAATAGTCGACATGTAAATAAAGTAATGTATCAGATCCTGAACTACTGCCAGTCACAATGAACAGATGTCCCCTTGTGGAAGCTCCATGACTTGAAAGAACATTGTGCCTCAAACTCACACCCAAACTCAAGTGGGGTTCTTCTAAATGATCCATCCCTACAGATGCAGGTAAAATGATCAGCTCCCAGTACCACTCCAATAAGTACCTGACTCCTCATGGTATCCTCTACCTTTATAATAGCCAGATCAGGCCGAAAATGGAGTACTGTTGTCATATTTGGGTGGGAACTGCCGAGTCCTTACTTTTCAGTTGTGAAAAAGTTCAAAAGCATCTCCATATCCTTGTTGGAGAAGAATTATTTTCCACCCTTCAACTACTCTTACACAAGGAGGATGTAACAAGTCTCCCACTGATCTATCACTACTAACATGGAAACTACATTCCTTGGTTCTGACAGGTCTAATCGTCAGGGCTAGGAACCACAATGCCACTTACATTGTAGCAAACCACTTACATTCCCTCCATATTCCATCAGCAAGAAGCAGGTACCCCTCAAACAGCTTCTTCCTGCAGATCACTGCCCTGTGGAACAAACT
Source organism: Acanthosepion lycidas (assembly GCA_963932145.1). Lineage (NCBI taxonomy): Eukaryota > Metazoa > Mollusca > Cephalopoda > Sepiida > Sepiidae > Acanthosepion > Acanthosepion lycidas. Next base: position 79,994,510 of record OZ010586.1, read on the forward strand.
CCCAAGAGGATGTTTCCCCAATCACTACAATCTTAACCTGTTCAAGTATAGATTTAACCCTCTTATCCATAAAAATTACCCTTTATCTACCTCGAGTGGCTCCCAGGCCTTAGATCAAAAAAATATAATTCTCTAATTCTGGACACTGGTCAAACCAAAAACATGGCACTGTTGAACCTATTCCGAATTGCCATTTTGGTGGTTTTTGTAGTGTGGGCAGGAGCATTGTAATGTTGAAAAATGACTTCTGAAAATAAGAAGGGTCAAATTTAATCCATTCAAGGCTGATGGCTTCAAATAGTTAATAAGTAGTTGAAAAATGTTTCCCAGTTAATTTGTGTTTAATGTGAGACCAAATATTTTCTATAGGATTCAAATCTGGACTCTGACCAGACCAAAACATAATTCTGATGTATTTTTTCTAAAGCCAATTTTGATGTTCTTTTCTTCTTCTTCCTGACCAGGCTCAACATTGCTTAATTTCAGTGATCCTATGGGAACCAAACGAAGATGAGGTGACTAGTCAAAATAGATCATTGTGTAATAATTGTTGAACTAGTGACCCTTTCTTTTGAACAAAAAATGGTCCAAGTTCAAAATGGCAAATTATTAAAGGTTTAATGGTAATAACAGCAAATTTTTGTTTGTAAATAAACAAGATTTAAATTGATAAAGCAATTTAACTAGTAATTTAATTAGTTTTTTCTATTTGTTTTCTTTAAAAGATTAAGTTTTTAGATCAATTTGTGGGTTGTTTGTTACAATTGTTTCCATTCAATATTGATAGCTTTAAACTGTTGGTAAATAGTTGAAAAATACTTCCCAGTTTTTGCATAATGTGAGACTAAATATATTCTCTATAGATTTCAAATTTAGACTCTGACCAGTCCAAATCATGAGCCTGATTGTCTTCTTATCTTGCCTCATTTTGGTGGCCTTTGCTCCTTGGGCAGGAGTATTGTCTTTTGGAAAATTAAATATTTGGTTGTTGTTCCTTTTCTTGAAATCAACTTTTCATTTGTTGGAAGAAAGACTTTCTGCAAATATTCTGTTGCATTCCAAATTGACATTTCACATTTTGGCACCAGCTTATTTTTTGTTCAGGAGTGTATGAATAAAGTGTTATAGCACTGTTATGGTGTAATAAATGATTACATCTAGATAGATATAGAGTATATAGGTAATGTGGATTATATTAATAAATCGATACAAATGTCCATATTTTGTAAGTGGATGTTCGAAAGTTAGGTGGTTAGATCGATTGACAAATAATCAATTTTCCAGAATATTGGTTCATTTTGGCAGCTTGCCCATTTTTATCATCTGCTTGACTCTATAACAAACATCTAAAAATGAGACATGACACAATTTAGGAATAAATTTATATTTTTTTTAAGCCCACTTATTTAAGTCTTTGTAGAATATTTACAAGGATATAAACATTTTTTGAATAAAGCTTAAGAATGTTTTAACAACATCCTTGCAATGGATGTTAAATATATCAAACCTACTCTCTATGGATCATAGAAGACAATTATCTGATTGGCTGGTTTTGCATATTGTGTATTGCCCCTCCCCAACCCCACTCTTTATTGAAGGAGAACTATTCTGTAATGGAAGCAGGTCAAGAGGTAAGGTTAAGAAGGGGTGACCTGTTTGTGACACCCGAGGTCAATACAGTCATACATCTTTTATATCATTCATAAAAGCCATACAAATCTTTGCTTAAGAATTGTCCCCTGGGATTGGCTGCTTTTGCTTCTAAACTTGACAAAATGTACTTAGTAATCAGAAATAATTATTTTCTTATCATCAGAAATCTTTTCTTTCTTTCTTTTCAATTTAATTTCTTTCTCTTTTCTTTTTCCCCTCTTTCTTTCTTTCTTTCTGTCTTTTCTCTTGTCATCCTTCTTTCTTCTTTTTTCTTACTTTTTCCTGTCTTCTTCCTTCTTTTCATTTCTTTCTTTCTTTCTTTCTTTTGTCTTATCAACTTTCTTTCTTCCTTTTTCTTTCTTACTTTTCCATTTCTTCTTTCCTTTCTTTTCTTTCTTTCATTTTTCCCTTGTCATCTTTCTTTCTTCCTTTTTTCTTTTTTGCTTTTCTGTTTTCATCATTCCATTTTTTCCTCTTTCTTTCTTTCTTTCTTTCTTTCTTTCTTTCTTTCTTTCTTTCTTTCTTTCTTTCTTACTTTCTTTCTTTCTTTCTTGCTTGCTTGCTTTGAACATTATCAACTATTAATATTAATTTTTAACCTGTATTTGTTTTCATCTTCATTTTTTATTTTTTATTAAATGAAGCATTATCAATAATTATCATTTAATTTTTACTAGTATTTACTTTCATCCAACTTTTTTATTCAGCAAAGCATTATCAAACATTTAATTGTTGATGCATATGAAGAGATTAAATAATAAATTATATCCGGTTGCAAGGCCGCTGATGAGGAGGTTTTGAAGAGAATGGAACCAACTCTTAATTGCTGTTGTTCCCAGATTCACCATGACCTGGGGTAGTAGCACCTATCAGGGTCCCAGCTATGGGCAAATAGTTAACTTCCAAATGTGGGTTAAAGTGCTATGAAAGTATAAAATACATTTTTATAGTAAAAATACCAGCAATATATTTTCAATGTAAAAATACCAGCAATATATTTTCAATGTTAAAAAAAAAATTACCAGTAATACATTTTTGAAAAAAAAAAAAGTATTTTCCAGGAATACATTTTTGTAAAAGAAATTACTAATGCTCCCAAGAAAATTAAATTTCTCAATTAAAGGCCCCATAAGGAGTTGATATGCCACTAAAAAAAAACAAACAAAACAAAATGATAAAATAAAAATATCTTTACTGTTTGTAATAGTTAAGTGTCATATGTGATACATACTTGAGTGATCATGTCTCTTTTGATTCAAGAAGATTTTTCTGCAGTAGGTTGTGGATTATTCTTGTCATGTTTGGACAGGAGCTGCATGGTCCTCACTTTCCAGACTTCAGAGAGGTCAAAAGCATCTCCACATTCTTGTTGGAGAGGAATTATTTTCAACCACTTTTGCACAGGTGGGATGTTGTGAGTCTCTCACTACTCTGTTGCTACAAGCAGAAACAATTATGATGCTGATAATTATCATGCAATGAAGTGATGTGTATATCTATGTCTACCATGCACAAAATATTGTTGCCATATATGGTCTAGTGCCCCTGCTTGAGCTCCTTGATATGATCCATAGAAAAATCAGCAATATTATTTGTCCTGATCTGGCAGCTTGGCTCCAGTCACTTTCCCACCACTGTAAGATAGCTTCTCTGTACCTATTCTATAAATACTTTCATGGTAATTGTTTGGATGAGCTCTTCACTAAGGTATCTAGAGTATTTTGATTTAAACTCAGCACTAGACTGTCATCGAGATCTCATCAATTTACAGATGACCTGGCTATATGTAGCTGTAAATTCTATGGTAACAGTTTCTTTTCTCAGATTCTCCTCCAGATCCCTCCCTTCTCCTTCTGCTCATCATTATCGTTTCTGTCCCTAATTCTTCTACACCCTGTAACCCCTTGTGTTCTAGTGGAATTGTTTTGGGGTGATACTGATTAAAAAAATATATATATGTATAAGACATTAGATATTGTCTATAAAGCTGTCAAATTCCAATACCTTAGCAATTAAAATAGCTGCTACTCAGAGCTAAAAAAAAAGTGGAATTCTTATATACAATCCATTGCTAAAGATGCAAGTAAGTAAGTACCTCACTCTGCATGCTATCCCTTACATTTATAAGAGCCAGATCAGGCCGAAAATGGATTACTCTTGTCATATTTGGGCAGGAGCTGCCTGGTTCTCACTTTCCAGTCTTCATAGAGTTCAAAAGCATCTCTGTTTTCTTGTTGGAGAAGAATTATTTTCCACCCTTCAACCACTTTTGCACAGATGGGATGTGGTGAGTCTTTCACTGCTCTATCAATACTAGCATAGAAAGTTCTCAGAAGAGACTACATTTCTTGGTTCTGCCAGGTTTAGCCTTCACCACAAGAACCTACCATGCCATTTAGAAAACAACCACATCCCCTTTGTATGTCATCATCAAGAAGTAAGATCCACTTGAACAGCTTCTTCCCGCAAACCAACATACTCTGGAATAGACTCCCAAGAGGATGTTTCCCTGATCACAACAATCTTAAACTGTTCAAGACTAGAGTTAACTGTTATCTTCCCCTCCTATACATATAAACAACCCATTAACATAATGATTAATGGCCTGAGCTAAATTTGATATAAAAAGAAATTTAATAAATTAAGATAAAAAAAATAAATATGCCCATCACAATCTTCATAAAAATATCCTGATATCCAGAAATAAGTGAAAAAGTTGCCATAAGTTGGCATGAGAAAAACTTATAAGACTTGCTTTCCAATATTTTGCATAAAACTTATGTTTGGGATAGGTTTTCAATAAGTTCTTTATCAGTTGAACATTGATCATAGGGACTCTTGTCTCCTTCCATGATGAACGTCTTCAACAGCACTTATCAATTTCTACTTTGTGGTCCAGATTTCCAGTCTTTCTCCTGCTCCCCCTCTGGAATAATTGGCATGAAACTCAGATGAAATGCCAAGATGGTTGTAAAACTTTTTTGTAGCCTTGCCCACCATTGATCTCTTGCTGAAAACTCCGTCTGGAGATTTCATTACTTGACAAAAACACAATCTGTTTTATTGATGCATTGAGTGATAAAGTTAAACCATGTAAAACAACCGGCAAATATTTTTTTAATACAATTAAAAAATCAATAATACAATATGACTATTTGAAATGATTGTACATATGGAAGATTTGAAATGATTCAAACATATGGAAGCTTGTCTCACTAGACCAGTTATGACTGAATAGTGAGTTTGATACTCACTGGGTGCTCCATACATTCGGCCTTGTGCCCCATCTAAGCTATGCTTAGAAGATCACCATATGGAAGATTTACCATATATCTTAGTCCTGGCTTATAAGACACAATCTTTTAAAAAATATTTAGGGTCTGCTGCTCCCTGAAATCATCAAAACTCCCTAATTCTCCATTTTAAGTTCTGTTAGAAGAACCTTTAATAATACCAGTACGTACAATGAATAGCAAGAGTCGCATTGGTATTTTTAAATGCACATTTTATATACTGACAAATGTGGTAAATTTTATAAGACTGTGACTAATAAAGAAATGGAAAAAGTTAGATAAGTGTCTAGTTAAAGAGTTAATCTTTTTACTCTTGTGAAAAGTTTCAGTAGGCTTAATTATCTTTCAGACAAGCAAAACCAGATATAAATGGGCATAGTCAGTTATAGTTTCGACTAGATTTTTATTCCTCAAGGTATGAATTAAGTTAGCCCCAGTCATACACTCAACTATATTCTGGACTATGCTAAACAATATTCTAGGAGGGTGTTAATCTGTGCTACTACACCATCTAAGCCCTCATGTTATTCTGATAGATATACTGCAAACCTTTCTTTTAACTAACGCCAGATACTTTTTATTGATTGATGCTTTCAAATGTACTGACTAGAAGTAGTACTTGTTTGAATCAATCATTAGGTTCATTAGAAAGTGATCATAATAAATCCTCCTATTTTGATAACGTCATATGCATAGCACCATCTTTGATACACGGCAGTCTTTGGAGAGCCAATCCTTTTGCCTCCTGATCTTCTACATTCCATATTGCTGTAAAATATCCATCTGGTTTATCTCAGTTTCTGAAGCATGACGTTTTTCTTATGAGCTGCACAATAAAATAATATCTAGGATTTTTTTTAACATAAATTATGCATCAAATATGTTAAATTCCGTGAGAACAATGCAAAAAGAAATGCTTCTTTGGTGACTATACAGATTCTTACAGCTTGTCTGGCAAATTTTCACAATTTTCATGTTGCCCTTTCAAAATAAATTTTAAATCATTTTATATAAAATAATGTGTTAAGTGCCATTAAGACAAGAAGGGGTTATTGAGAATCGATAGAAACAGAGGGGGAAATGTAAGGAAACAGATATTGATCATTGACATTGTTTTAAATTTTTGAAGATTGTAGTTGAGAAGAAAGCAAGAAGCCAGAGGAGTGTTCTGCAAGTGAGAAATGCAGGAAATGAACAATTAGCATTGTTGCAATGTATAGCAAGAGTGTGTTGAGATTGTGGAGGGGAAGACATCTAAGTAATTGCTCTCCCAACAACTAAGGAGGTAATAGGCAGAGAGGGGAAAAGAGACAGGAAGTAAAAAAAAAAAAAGAATGGAGACCACAGCAATTTTAGGAACAAAATTCCATAGAGGCCAAATTCACAAGACAATGTCTTTCCAGCTGCTGATTGCTGGTTTTCCCATTGCTTTTATTTGCATGAGACATCTTACAAAGACCTGGATTGTGACCAGTTGCAGAGAGCCCTGTATCTAGACTTGGTAAGCTGTCCTGCTGCTAATGAAGAAAATCCAGATGTAACTTGTTTTGACAAACATGTCTGCACATGATCCAGGACTTCTTTTTCGTCTGTACTGACACACATTCACTACACGCATAGAGCTTTTGGTTACAAGGAAGTATTGAAATAAATCTGAGGGTTAAAAGAATCTATTAGCATAGAGCTTCTTGTGGGATGCTAGCCGTATGGTTGGGCAAATATTAATTCTAATTATGTTGTGGGAATTAACACCTTGGATAGTAAATATTTACAGGCTCCTGGAACATTTAACCCACAAACAGTATTGATAGACTCAATATGAATCAAGGTGAAAATAAAATATATTACAATGCATGTATTAACAAAAGGAATTACATGTGTAGACAATTGTAATGCAAGGAAAAAACAAAAAACAGGTTATAAGATGAATGGGTTTGTTTGTGTGTGTATGTGTTTGTGTGTGTGCGTAACAAACATGTATGTGTGTGAGAGTGTTCAAAAGTTAAAGGAAGACAAAAGAAATGAATGTGCCTTGTTGACAGCATTCTTGTCCACATGTGACTACATCTGAAAGCCAGAACTAAAAAGGGGTTAAAAGTCAGTGAGCAAGGCAGTAGAATAACACACAATTTTATGGTTACAAGAAACTATTAGCATAGAGTTTACAGTTAATACAGGGTGACTCAAAAAAACGGGAACTTTTTAACAATCCAATATAACCAAGAGTGGTGGAAGAAAAATATTTTATTCATAGTAATTGAAACCTTAAAATATGCCATTTAAGAAACAATGATGGAATTTTCATTTTTTTAAAAATTACGTCCTGTAGATGGTGTCCTCCTGTACGAATGCATTCTTGAAATCTGCTGTTGAGATTCCTCATTGACTGCTGCAACACCTCAGCTGGGATACTGTGAATTTCATCTTGAATTCTAAATCGCGAAATGTTTACTTGCTCAAGGTCACTGTCTCGCAGTGTTGCCACTTACTCATGTCTGAAAATACACACTTCAAAAATTGCCGTTTTTTGGGTCACCCTATACTTTAAAATGAGATATTTTTGTATTTTTTTACACTAAAAAGATTTTTATTTCAGTAACTACATTGTATTTGCTTTTATTTTTCAGTCTTTCTCCAGGTACCTCTTACTATCAAAAAGTTTAAATTTGAATTCATCTGTCCACAGTACATCTTGATGAATTATGAATATTTTGTATGAGAAACATTATATTTTGTTTTCACCATTAACCTCTCAGTAGACTATTAAAAATTTAAAGTTAAATATTAATACAGGTTCTAAATCTTAACTCAGCACTGACTAGTGTTGCAAACAAAACATATATATATATATATATATATATATATATATATATATATATATAGCTGTCTCTATTTAAAGAAAAAAGACTGTTCCATTATAACAGTATATTCATAGTTTGTTTTTTTTTTAATTTTGAAGTAATTTGCATAAAATGGCAAAAATCAAAGCAGCTAAGCATTGACTTGAGGGCAAGACAAATTGGCAAGAAGATGAAGATTTCTAGATATGGGGTGCAATTTTCATTACAAAGGCACTTAGTAACTCTTAACTGATCTCATTCCCATTTCCACCCTGACCAAGGATGGTAGAAGCAGTTATGGTCCCAGCTATGGATAAATAGTGAACCTTTCAAACTGGGATCAAAACTAAATGAAAGTATAAAAATACATTTTCATAGTAAAAATACCAGAAATAGATTTCCATAGTAAAAAAATAAAGAACCATCAAGAGAACAGTGAATAAGTTTAAAAAATAGAGAACAGTAGAGAGTGAAACTGGATCAGGAGGTCGCTACAGCAAGAGGGATCATTATTTCAATTTAGAGATAAATACATTCTTATGGTTTAAAGTAGAGTCTAATATTGTTATCAAAACCTTGGAGAATTCCAGTAATATATCTTTAATCATTTCTAAGATACAATGGTTCAAATTTTAATCTAACATTTGGACAATTTTGCTGTTACATGATTTGCACAATTTTTCTGTTATACCTGATATATATATATATATATATATATATATATATATATATATATATTTATATATATATATTTATATATATATATATATATATGCTCCTGAAAAATTTATTTCAGTTGAGCTCTCTGGGTAGGAAGTGTGGGTTTGTAAACAGTCACTGTTACGGCTAATAATGCAAGACTCTTCAGTAAATTGAATTGAGTTCTCTCAGTAACTGTGTGTTTATCTAAAAATAAATATGCTTAAATTCCCCTTCATCCCTGGCATGCACCAACGGCTTGGTTGTAGTATCCCCGACTGATGTCAATTCAGTCGGGTGTCAATCCTAGCTAGAGGCAACTGGACATCTAGCCACACTGATGAGCTGTGATACAGCAAAACAGTCTTTCTGTGGATGACAATATATATATATATATATATATATATATATATATATATATATATATATATATATAAACTATAGACCAAATGTCCAAACACCTTTTGGATTTTGAAGAATCAACTAAAAATTAAAAGTTGCAATTACTGGCTCACTTTGGCTCAGAGGTTCTCTCACTTCTTGAACTTTTTTATATATTCAATAATAATGATAATTATTATTATTCACACTATTTACATTATTTGGACTATTGTCCTCATCTTTGTTGCCATATTCATCACAATTTTTTCAGCCATTGTACACTCCAGCCTTCTTCAGGCAGTTGGAATGTTGAACTGAACCCTTTATTTCACTCACTGGGGTAAACTGTTCTAGTTCCACATGCATGTCTGATGGATGTCAGTTATCAGTTATCTCCTGTTAATTACACTCTCCAAGTTCTCCACCTCCTTAACCAGATATTGAACTCACACACTTTGGGTCCCCTTACTGGATCTAACTAACACCTTTATCCGCTGTGCCATGTGTACCCAAGGACACATAGCACAGTGGATAATCTTAGAGGTGTCTGATATTAAATTTCAGGTAACACTTCTCTGAAAATTTCACTAATTGCTCTACTGGGTTAAATAGTTTTAACATCCTAGCTTAGTAGGAGTTAATTAAACCAATGAAACTTAATAATTATTAAGTTCAGAGTGTAGCTCCAAAATCTTTTGACCGTTGTTGTATCTTAGATCTTTGCAAAAATTTGTACCTGATTTTCATTGTTATATAAAATGATGCAAACTTCACAATTGTGTTTGTTTTGGTGCCAATTTTTGGTGTGTTTTAGATTGAAACCTTGCATCGTTGAGTTGCAAGTCAGACTTGGTTGAATGTTGATGTTTTATTCACAAATGAATGCCCTAAAAATAGAGAATGAAAAGTTTCACTTTTGCCAGATTATGTTGTATGAATTTTGAAAAAGGAGTAAGCATTGGAACTTTGACAAAAAAATTTTTTTTTTAAAATGGCTTATTTGGATCATGCTCCAGCTCTTTGCTGGTCAAAACATAATTTGGCAGATTTCGCCAGAGTGATTTTAACCTAAATGATCAACCCCATTCCAAGCAAGCTTCCAAGACACTCTACTTGCCATCATGGAGAATAAACTGAAGATTTTGATGGAAGAGATTCCTAGAAGTTTGAAAATCGATATATCAATTGCCATCCACCATTTGAAGAGACTTGGGTACATTTCCAAACATGGCATGGGTAAAAGAACAAGTTCAGTCATGTTTCTGCAGAGATTTATTTGCTGTTATATTACGGAAAGGAGCTGTTCATGGACAAAATTGTCACAGGTGATCAAAAATGGATCATTTGTGATAAAATTCAATGAAAACAGTGCTAGAAACAAGTTTGTGAATGTGAATAATATATAGCTAAAGTGGGCTTATATACAATGGAAAAAGTTGCTGTCAGTTCAATGGGATTGTAGAGGGTAAATTCACTTTGATCTTCTTCCAGCCAGTGAAACAAAAACTGCAAAGAAGTACTCAGATCAATCTCAATGTGGCTATTCGGGAAAAACAGCTGATTTTGGCAAATCAAACACATGTGTCATTTCCTACCATGAAAATGCAAGGCTGCATGTTGCTAAACAGATCATTAAAAGTTTAAGCAGTTGAAATGGGAAATCTTCCAGCAACTACTGATAGTACAGAATAATTATGAGTTGAAATGGGAAACCCTCCAGCACCCACCATCTCTACAGAATAATTTTGAGTTGAAATGGGAAACCCTCCAGCACCCACCATCTCTACAGAATAATTTTGAGTTGAAATGGGAGAGCCTCCAGTACCCTCCATCTCTACAGAATAATTTTGAGTTGAAATGGGAAACCCTCCAGCACCCACCATCTCTACAGAATAATTTTGAGTTGAAATGGGAGAGCCTCCAGTACCCTCCATCTCTACAGAATAATTTTGAGTTGAAATGGGAAACCCTCCAGCAGCCACCATCTCTACAGAATAATTTTGAGTTGAAATGGGAAACCCTCCAGTACCCACCATCTATACAGAATAATTTTGAGTTGAATTGGGAAAGCCTCCAGCATCCACCATCTCTACAGAATAATTTTGAGTTGAAATGGGAGAGCCTCCAGCACCCACCATCTCTACAGAATAATTTAAATGAGAAAAAATTTAACACTGTATAGTCAGCCAAAAAAACTGACAACCTTCTTCAAACTAAAAACATAACGTTTCTATGAAAATGACACCAACAAATTTTTAGAATGAGAGACATTTGTTAAAAACAATGGAGTCTATGTACTTGACTACTAAAAGTATTTTGTATGTAAAATTTTGTCCTTAATTTTCTAACCCGGCACAAACTTTTGCAATGATTTAATATCTGCATCTGTGGTTAGAATGGTTAGAATCTTTGCTTTCTAACCAAGATTTGTGACTTTCAGTCTCACCATGGTCTATTTGCTAGAAAATATGATTTCCAGATATTATTGCTCTCGAGAAGAGATCCCAGCATGCAGCACCATTGGAAAGTGCCTGAAAACCATACCATACGTTGCTCCAATCCTTGTGAGTAAAACTGAGTAAACAGAATTGTTCTTTGAAGATAATACTAAGCAAGAAGTTAAAAATTATTGTGACTGAGGTTTTGAGCTTTGTTCAAAATGTTCATTACCACAGATGATTTCCTTTCTCACAGTAACTGCATCTAATGTCTGCTCAGCTTAGTTGCAGTATAAACCATAGGTGGACTCTGTCATTATTGAACAAACACAAATATGCCTGAGCAGGCATCTGCAACAGGAACTGGTTAGCTGCTCTAACAGTCTAACAGGCCGGCATACTTAGAATTAGGTGACCAGCCATTTTTGTAATATATTAGGTTGGTGCAAAAATAATGACGTAATAATGTCGTTTTTTGACGTATTTTTTAACATCAAAAAAAGGCATTATTATGTCATTATTTTTGCACCAACCTAATATATACAATGGGCAAAATTAATATTTCATCCTCTTCTGATTTTCTGAGTTTGCCACCTTACAAAAATGGGAACGGCCTATAATTTTCAGGGTAGGTCCATCTTGAAAGTGAAAGGTATAATATAAAAAAAATTCTAGAAAATCACATTATATAAAAATTTTGAACATTTATTTCTTTTTTATTGAAAAAAATCAATATTTCACCCCACTACTAACCAGCAATGATTCAGACCCCACAAACCAATTATGTGATCAGGAGGCATATAGACTAGTCCTATTACTCAATTATTACTTCTAATCAAGTACTCATTACCTGTATAAAAGACACTAGTTCACAGAATCCTTCAATGAATCAGAATCTAATCTCTCCACAATGGGCAAGATGAAAGACTTGTCTAAGAACATCCAGGACAAGATTGTATACCTGCACAAGACTGGAATGGGCTACAAGACGATTGGCAAGCAGCTAGATAAAAAGGAGAACAGTGCAATACTGACAAAATGTAATACTATCACAGGAATTGAAACTATTCTAACAAAGATACAACTTATGTGGGCTGGTTTTGTTGTGAGAATGGATGGGCATAGGCTTCCAAAGAAGGTGCTGTATAGACAACTACCAAACTCCACTATTATGCTACAATGATAAATTGAAAGACAACTTTAAATGTCTCAACTTTGATCTGAAAACCTGGGAAGCCCAAGCATCAAACTGAAAGGAGTGGTATAGGACATGTTTCATTATGTTAAAGGGTTTTGAAAACAGTAGACTGAAGCACCGTGGTCAACTTTGTCCAGCTCTGAAGCAGAGATGCCATCAAAATCCTGCTTTAACTAATTTCATCTGTCAGTGTGGCTTTGTCACCCACAGTAAGGCAGGGATAGTATCACACTTAAGAAAGCACAAATGAAATATGTCTTTCCCTTACCTGATTTTCTCCACAATAGCACCTGCTAACATGAATAAGTGCAAAATGAAACACACCATCTAATGCTGACCCACATTTATAGTTCATGATAGGAGAGTCCACCTCTCACACACACACACACACATGTAAAATCCTTTGGTTATGTGGATAATCCTGAGGAGTTATTAAATATATATCCAGGTAAAATTCAACTTCTAGCAGATATATATATATATATATATATATATATATATATATATGTATGTATGTATGTATGTATGTGAAAAGTGTCTGTATATATATATATATATATATATATATATAATTATTTATATAATATATGTGCAGTACTTATTAGAAAGTGCTCAATATCAGAGATAGACCTAACATATTTGGTTGGATTGATGTGAGTTTGTGATCCAACCAAATATATATATATATATATATATATATATATATATATATGAGGCCTATGTCTGTAGTTGATGTAGATAACATCCTTCTCTTGTATAGGCCTAACCTGAGTCAATTTTTATTTGTGCATTTCTGTGTATACGTGTGTGTACAAAGCTGATACTTGAAATTTAATTGAATTTAAATTAATTTTTTTTTTAATATATATTTTGGGTATATAATTTAACCAGTTTAATTTGGTTTCTTTTTTCTTGTTTATATTTTTATCACTTTTCGAATTAAACATCCTACATTGGGATTATAGGTCTACCAATAATGGTAAAAAACCTGGACACAAAATTACTGTGGATGATCTAGCACTTTCAAAACAGGTTTTTCTTTTATAAATTGGTTTCTCATTTAATTAAAATAATATTTTATAAATCAAAATTGTTCCCAAAGTTGTTATTGGTAAGCATGTAAGTCATTTACCATGTTGTTTTGTAAAAGATCCCTTTTGTGTTCATATAACATTTTATTTAAATTCCTTGTGGTTTCTCCAATGTAATTCTTGTGGCAATTATTACTGGTGATAGAGTAAATTTCTCCTTCAAATTTTCACTTATTATTTTACATTAATTAAGTCTTTCATTGTTAAAAAAAAAATGTAGTTTTAGCAAATTTTATTTTAAGCTTAGATGAATTCTTTTCAATGGTAGTTGTGATAATTTTTTCCACTTTGTCATAGTTTGATTGTGTTGCTTGATAAAAGCTTGGGTATGTATACAAATGTGTCTGTACACAAACATAAAATACATTGTCTTTAATCTCTGAACACATTTCTGTTTTCACTTCGAAAATTATGACCACATTTTAGATTCCGACCATTACCAATTAATTTATCATATGTTGTGGCAATTTCATTTTTTCTTTTTAATTTGTGCAGTGCTTTCCTCTTCTTCACTTTATTTTCTTTGAGACTTTTTATTGAAATTTGGACAAGTTCCAATTTTGTCTGATAGCACGCTACTTTCTGGCGCAACATGATTTGATTACTTTAAGTTTATAGGTCTACAGCGCTGTATCAACCTGACAAATTTGGAAATAGAAACAAAGAATATTCTATGAATTATTCAAAGTAGGATTTACATCATGAATTTTATATTGTATATACTTTTTTAAATTGCGTGGTATCATAACTGATATAATAAAAACTTGAGGATTATTAAAGAATACATTAGCTGAAATGTTATGAGAGAAGATGAGACGATTAGTCTGAATAATTATGCATATAATATATGAGTCCTATTTGTAAACCTTCCATAGTATTTCTGGCCACTAAAGATTCCTTTCTTCCTCATTTGTGCTATAGGGATAAAATTTGAGGTAAAATTGAAAAGAAAATGGTTTTTAGTTTGGTTTAGTTTGACATATAAACATTTTCTATGTTATTTAAGGCTGAATACTGCAATTTTGAGAAAAAATAGGCAGACATACATCTGGTTTGCATGAAAGTCAAAAAGGTAGACATATCTTTGCTTTGCATGAAACTCAAAGAGGGAAACATATATCCAGTTTATATGAGAGTCAAAAAGTAGGCATAGATTTGGTTTCAACGAGAGTCAATAAGACAGACATGGGTCTGGTTTGCATGAAAGTCAAAAAGGTGTTATATTTCTTGTTTGCATGAGAGTCTAACAGATAGAAATATGTTTGGTTGCCACTCAAGTTAAAAAAGGTAGACATAGGTCTAGTTTGCATGAGCGTCATAGAGGGAGACATATATCCAGTTTACACAAGAGTTACAAAAAGAGTAGGAAAAGACCAAAGATGGCAATTAGCATTGCATTGAATTTTTTGAAGACTGTAGGTAGTAGGGAAGCAAGAAAGTGGAAGAGAGTTCCACAGACGAGAAGTCTGAGAAAAGAAACTATTAGAATAGAACTTATGGTTACATCCAGCTAGGTCAACAGTAAAACAATGAGACCTAATTTCCAATCTAGTAGTATTCTTAAATTCATGCAGTTAAGGTACAAAGGAACGAAGCTGATTAAAACAATATCCCTGAAAATATTTAGAAAAAAGATTGTGGGAAAAATGACTGAAGTTGAGATGCCAGATGAGAACCTATTACATAACAGAGTCTTCTTTGGATTTTGTCAAGAATCTTGAAATATATAGCTGGAACATCAGACCAGATATGGCAGAAATATTCAATGCACAGAGGAATGATAAATTTATTAATGTGTAAAATAGATTTTGATGAGAAAAATTGTCTGGCACATCACAATACACCAACATTCCTAGCAGCAGGCCTAGCAATTAATTCACAATAATAATTCTACTTAATATCATTGGAAAATAAGGTCCTGGAGGTTAGCATCAGCCATGTTGATATTAGCCAAAAAAATATTCTCTATGTTCATTAAAAGATAGCAATTTCATTTTGGAGGAATTAAAATTTACAAAGCATTTCTTGCCCCAGTTAACAATTGATTGAAGTCATTTTTTAATCTATGTTTAACTTTTTGATTTGTCTGTAAGAGGGACATTTTTCTATTTTTTTGAGTTGAGTGTTAACCAGGTACATATCTATCTATCTATCTATCTATCTATCTATCTATCTATCTATTTTATTCTACTAACTAATTATTATCTCATTATCTTCACTATCTTTTATCTTTACTATCAATCTATTTATATATTTCAGTCTCTTGACTATCTGTCTCTCTATCTATCTCATTCCTTTCACTTTCAATTCATCTATCTCATTCTCTACACTATCAATCTCTTTGCTATCTATCTCTCTATCTTTGCTATCTAACTCTCTGTCTCATTATCTTTGCTATCATTATCTCTTATATTATATCTCTTCATTATCTATCTATCTATTCACTATGTATCTCTCTATCTAATTCATGTCACTACATATTTATCTATTTCATTCTCTTCACGGTTTATATTTTCTTCACTATCTAGCTATCTCATTCTCTTCACTATCTAGCTATCTCATTCTCTTCACTATCTAGCTATCTCATTCTCTTCACTATCTATCTATCTATCTATCTAATGTGAGTTTTGTCTTAAAAGACTTATATTCAACATTAAATAACCCAACAAGTTTTGATATACCATTAAATTAACCAACCCAACACATAAACGCTAAACTTTATAAATATCAAAAAGATAAGGAAAAAACGTTTGTTCTATATCATAGTTGAGTAAATGATGTTGGAACAGCCATTTTATTTCCTGATCATGAAAGGTATATAATTCAGTTACTGATGTCAGATATCAGTCAGACTTATACTGGTTAAATTATCAAGAAGAATATTATATTCAGTCACATCAAAGACAGAAACGGAAAATATTGGCAGGAATGGAAAATCAATTGGTTTGCAAGAGGAAGAAAATGCAATTATTTTCTTAATATGTTTTGAATATTTGATCAAGTGGTGTTATGCTATAGTGACAAGTAAATTAATTCACTTGGCATAATCATTTGAAAATATATTTCACAGACAGCTGCAGAATACAAACAAAGCAATTAAGTACTCATCAGCAAAAGCTTCGCTATTACGTTTGTTTATAGTCAAAGCTTGTGTTGAAATAAAGCAATTACATATGGAAAATTAATTGAGTGCCTTGGAAAACACTATATTTCTTTCAAAACCAGCCAGTAGGCAGAGGAAACTTGAAGAAAGAAATTTTTGAACTTTTAGGCATTCGTGTTTTTGCTTGGTTGAGAAGAGATCGGGACTAGATTAACCATTAAGCTAAATTAAGCTTTGGACATCACAAGTGAAGGAGATGCCAATAGAGAAGGTGGTGCCAAAAGAGAAACGGAAAACCAAAAGTGATAGAATTATCAAAAGAGAAAAGTACACCAAAATAGAAGGCAAAAGCAAATATAGAATAGCGTACCAAAAAAGAAAGTGGCACCAAAGACAAGGGAGAATCAAAATAGATGGATTATCAAAAGAGATTGTGAATTCTATGACCCATCAGATTTGTAACCACAGTAGAAGTGGTGATTCTTGGACAAGATAGTCTGACAGAGCCCAACCCTCTCCAGTCCGGTTTTTAAATTCAGAGTTACCTTCTCCTAGACTGGTTGGCACCCAAGGCTATAGAACCCAGTCTGTTCTGCTATTTACCCATAGAAAAAGAGGATTCATAGCTTTCCCAAGGGTATTAGCATATAAGTGAATGTGTTGGATCCAAATGGAATTCAAACTCAGGTCCAAGCCTCTATTATTCCGCTGTACCTCAAATGGCAAGAGGATACCAAAAAGAAGATAGAACCAAAAAGAGAGCAGAGAAAACAAAAGAGAAGAGGAATACCAAAATAAAAGAGTACCAATAGAGAAGGGTTATCTAAAAAAAGAGAATGAAGTACCAAAACAGATGGTACCATCAAAAAAGAAGAAACATTAAATGTAAATGAGGCACCAAAATTGAACGATTCACTTAGAAAAGGTAGAAGTAAAAGAAAAGGAAATACACAAAAAGAAGGAAAACCAAAAGAGAAATGGTTCTCAAAAAACAAACATGGCACCAAAAGTGAAAGGTCGTGTCAAAAGAGAAGGAACCACAAAAAAAAAGTATTTGGGTACCAAAAGAGAAGGGGGCAACAATAGAGAAGGGGGCATAAAAGCAGAGGGTAAGTATGAGAAGTGAAGAAGATACCACAGACTTTCTACTTCTGACAGCATTATGCCTAAGTGCCTGCTGTAGAACTGCATATTTTTTTTTAATCCCATTCATTCCAAACAAGTCAGTAAAGAAACTTAGACAAAAGGGTTTACTGGGTGTTGAAATATTAGAAAACAGAAACATTGCTAAGGAGCAAGAACAAAAGAAGATGGTAAATATTACTTTCATCTATGGTACCTAGACTTTATGAATTTAAGCACAGCCCACTGCCATGAGGTTGCTTCTCTGTGCCTTTTTTATAAATAATTTCAGGATGAGCTCTTTGCTATGATACCTAGACTGTATGATTTTAAGTACAATACTAGACTGGTGGTGATTTCTCATCAATTTACAGTTGAGCTATTTAGATGTAGCTAACAGTTTCTCATCTCACACTTCTTTCTTGTGGAACTCCCTTCTGGCTCCATGCTTTCCTCTAGTTTTAATCTGCAAAAATTTAAATGCAATGTCAATCATGATCTACTGTCCTCTTGATTACTTCTTTCTCTTTCTCCTTAATACTAGCATTTCTGTTCTTAATTCATCTACAACCTGTAACCCCTTGCATGATAGTAGCTGCACTGTCTTGCTTTGGGTGATACTGATTAAAAAAAAATTGGGGGGGGGGGCATGTAATGAGGAAGGAGGGCTTGGAAAATCTGATACTCACAGGACAGATTGAGGGAAAGAGGGATGGAGGAAAGCAGCATGTAACATATTTGATGGATGGTAGAAAAGGGTTTGGGAGGATTAACAGAAAGACAGATCTTATTAAGAGCTACAAAAGGCAGGAAGATGTGGAGGTCATTGTCACCTACATCCTGAAGGGACACAACACAGAAGTGTTTTGGGAATACATGAATTGCATAAATGGAGGCAAATGGACACAAAACAATGTATCTGTCACCAGTCAATTATGTGTAGGTGAACTAATGAATCTGACCCATGTTATGTGCAAACAAATTATAGAAACAACAATGGCCTGTATGGTGATTTTTTTTTATAACTGGAACTTTTAATTATCAAAGCAAGCTACTAGTTTTCAATTCTTTAGGGTATATAGTTAGTGACATCATATGACCAGGTGAGACATTATGTCTGTTGCTGTGCAAATAGGGTACCCAAATAATTATTCTGTTCTGATATTCCATGAAAGCTAAATAATGCTGCACTCACCTGCTAAGAATGGTTAATCTCACCATTCTTCATCTTCATCTAATTCTTCTTCTTTTATGTGCCATGTCCCTTTAGGACGTAGATAATTTCTTGTGAGTTTATTTTTGGCTTTTTTTATTGTCTAGCTCTCAAGACTTAACTGTAACCACCTATCCTGATCTATATATCTTGGTTGTTTACTGTCTGTGTGTAATTTTCAATGCTTCTCTACCTCAGAGGAAAGAGTTTGCATTCAGAGCAGCATTAATTTCCCTTCTTTTAATTAGTTGGTGGGATTAGGCGCTTTAAGTGTTTCTTAACACAGGATTCTTACTCAATAGATTCAAACTGATTATCAGCAAAATCCTTCTAAAAAAAAAAAAAAATAATAATAATAATCAACACTTGGTTGGTATTGGAAGATAGAAGTTGATTACTTTTCCCAAGGATAATTAGATTTTTTAATCAACAACTTCTCTTTATTGTTGCCATAAAATTGCTAAATCGAAAAGATATGTTCTAGAATACGGAGAGGTAAGAGAGGCAGTTATTAAACTACATTTTTTTTTTTTTGCTTATCATTTTTGTTTCATTGATTCCAAAATGTATTGATTATTATCTGGGTTGGGAAAAAAAAAAATAATTATTGAGTATGATAGATGATCGGATAAGACCAAGAGTTAAAGAGAATGAATTTGATTGGGCTAAGCTGAATTATTGACTGCCTGTTATGACGTGATATTAACCGGAATAATCATATATGAATGACTGCAAAAGAAGAAAAACAAAATCTGTGAATAACCTTCTGTTAATTCTCGATAGTTCTACAAATTAATGCTGATTGATTCCTTCTTCTATCTGTGAAGTTTTTCGCTTCTTTGCTGGGTTTTATTTTTGCTTGTGTCTACATTTAATCCTTGAAAAGTTTCAGAAATCAGTGCATATACTTCTATAAAAGAAATAAATTTACAAATTCTATATTTGCCAACTTCTTTAGTTTGATGCTTGCAGAATTAACTTTCCAGTCATTTTTGAGGCAAAAAATTAAGTCAGGTCTTATATACCATCTAATACATAGTATTTTTATTTTTATAGTATTTCATAGTATTTTAATAGTATTTTTCACAGCATTTATAGTATTTTTATTTTCATAGTATTTTATAGTATTTTTATAATATTTT
The DNA here is from genome assembly GCA_963932145.1 of Acanthosepion lycidas. Taxonomy (NCBI): domain Eukaryota; kingdom Metazoa; phylum Mollusca; class Cephalopoda; order Sepiida; family Sepiidae; genus Acanthosepion; species Acanthosepion lycidas. The sequence goes on from OZ010586.1 coordinate 80,014,683, forward strand.
ATAGTGTTTTAATAGTATTTATAGGATTTTTATTTTATAGGATTTTTATTTTATAGGATTTTATAGGATTTTTGTTTTATAGTATTTTATAGCATTTTTATAGTATCTTATAGTATTTTTATAGAATTTATATATTTTTATAGTATTTTATATTATTTTTATTTTTATAGTATTTTATAGCCTTCTACAGTGGTGATCAAAGGAAATGAACCACCTAGCCAAAAAATAATAATTTTCTGTAATCTTCATAAAGAAATTTTAAATCTTTCAAAATATTGTTTCATACGTACTTGTGATCATTCACAACTGTAATGCAAGTTTTAGCATTCATATGGAACCAGAACAAAATATGATCCAGAACTGAATGCATCTTTATACCGAAAATAAAACATTTTCATTGTGACATTTCAACAACTTTCATCCTCTTTTTTAAATGAACTCTTCCCATTTTGAAACTTAAATTAACTACACCAAGAAGACAATTTGAAGGCTCCAGATTTTATGCAATCTGAGTTTCATCATTTAACACAAGAAATTTGCATGTGTAACTTGTTCTGGGTTCATAACATTTGCATGCTTTATTTGCAGTATCACAGTGCATCTTGGTCTGTATCTCCCCTTATACTATATATATATATATATATATATATATATATATACATGCACCCACACACAAGGGTAAGTCAAAAATTATCCACAATTTTGTCATAATATATCTTTAGGTTTGTTACACTGCCTTCTGCTCATGTGTGCTTATACTATTATTTGGTTTGGTTTGGTTTGGTTTGGTTTGGTTTGGTTTGGTTTGGTTTGTTTTACGGTATATCAACCTCAGTGAGTTATTTAATGCTGACAAGATTTTTTTGCTGGTAATTTTTTTCCAAAAGTGCATTATCAATGGTAATATTTTTTCCCTTCAAAAATGTATTACTGGTAATATTTTTCCTTGAAAAATGTATTGCTGGTAATAATTATTTACAAAAATGTATTGCTGATAATATATTTTCCTTCAAAAATGTATTACTGGTAATATTTATTTTCTTCAAAAATGTATTGTTGGGAATAATTTTTCCTCAAAAAATTTATTGCTGGTATTAAAACCTATTTTTATACTTTCATAATGTTTTGACCCGAGTTTTGGTGTTAACTATTTGCCAATAGCTGGGACCCTAATGATGCTACCACCTCGAGTCAGGATGAACCTGGGAACACCAGCAATTAAAGGGTGGTTGTATACTCCACAAAACCTCCTAAACAGAGGCCTTGCTGTTGGATATAGTTTATTGTCATGCCCAGGATGCAGTAGTACTGTGCTCACATGATCAAAATTTGAGCTTGATCACATCTTTTGTTACAATTTGCTAACATTTCAATGCTTACATATTGATAAAAGAAATGATTTTTGTTTAAAGTTTTTTATAGTCTTTGTGTTTCCGGATAAAAAGCTCCTCAGATGAATAAGATGGAATCTCTTAAATAAGATAAGAAGAAATGAATAGCAATATTTGTATATTAATATGATGCCTGATGCCTGCCAGAAACTTAGTAGTGAGAAGTTTGCAACTATGGAAGAGGGATTATGGGTTAAAAAAATAATCACTCACAAAGCCGAGAAAACACTTTTGTACTTTGTCAAGGCTGGAGAATGCAAATTGGGCAATTTCAGCCCAGATATGAGAGGAACACTTTACCTGATTTGGCAGGTGGAGTTAGAAATTTTCTAGAGTGCTACAAGGAATCAACTATGAGGGTAATTCAAAAATTATCTGCTCTTTCACCATAACATATCTTTAGGCTTGTCACACTGTCTTCTGCTTTTGCATGCTTATAGTTGATACTATTGTAGCCACATGATTGAAGTTAGAACTTGATTGCACCATTTTTTTTTTGCTACTGTTACAGTGTAAACATAGCCACTCCACTAGCAGTGTGCACCAAGGAAGAACAAAGAGAAGTGATCTGATTTATCTGGTCAGAGATCTGTGCAAGATGGGTGTTAAGAGAGCTTACTGCAGAGCACCAGCACAAATGTGTTGAGGGCTGCCAGTGTTTACTCGACCACTACAAGAATAATCTTTGAGCATATTAATCACTAGAAATGAAATAGAGGTCCATTATTATGAGCCAGATATCAAAGATAGAATATTTTCTTTTTATAGCAATTTACCTCAAACAAGGTGGGAGTGCCTCTAACACACAAGGGGTTACAGAAGATTGAGAACAAGATTAAAGAGGCGTGTTTGAGGAAAGGATACAGAGAAGTACGGGAACAAGATCAAGGTATCAGATATTGACATTATACTTGAATATTTGAAGATTATAGTTATCAGGGAAGCAAGCAAGGGAAAGGAAGTTCCACAGATGGAAAAAGCAAGAGAAGGAGCTGTTTGAGTAGAAGAGGCAATTTCATTTAACCACTTCAACAGTGAAAGGGTGAGACCGAGATGCCTGCCTAGTAGCTTGCTTAAATTCATGCAGTCTGGGCACCAGCAAAAATAGCTTGTCGGAAAACTTGCCACAAAGTGACAAAAAATTCAAGACTCAATCTTCGGTTGGAAAATTAATGCTAACCATTTTTTGGGACTCAAAAAGGCCTATACTAGAAGCCTAGCTGGAAAAGAATGTACGATCATCAGGGCAAGATATGGTGCTTTCCTGGCCAACAATCTGAAACCAGCAATTTGCACCAAAGAGTGAAAGCTATTGTTGAAGAAAATTTTGTGGTTGCATGACAATTAAAATTATTAACCAATTGAATTTTGAGGTGATGGAGCACCTTGCCTACAGCCCAGATCTTCCATTTATCATCTTTTTGAACCACTCAAAGATGATTTATAAGGTCACCAATTTCCTATGCATAAAGAAGTGCAGGAAGTAGTGCATGAATGATTGCATGACCAACTAAAAACCTTCTTGGATGGAATATGCAGCCTTATGGACCAATGGATCAAGTGCATCATAGATAAAGTGACTTTGTATGGAATAGCTTTCCTTTTGATTTCTTTAAATGTATAAGCATTGTGGGTAAACGTACAAACAGCTTTTTGTAGAAAGTCAATGTTGTTCCATTCGAAGTTGAAGGCTTCAAACACTGAATGAGTATTTGAAAACTGTTTGCTATTTAATTGTGTTTAATATAAGAACAAATATTTTCTATAGAATTCATATCTGGGCAGAAACAAACTGAAAAGTGAGCCTAATAGGTCTTTTCTTAAGCCACTTCTTGGTGATCTTTACAGAGTGACCAACAGTGATACTGTAAAATAACATCTGATCATTCCTGTTTAGAAACAACTTTTTAATTATTGGAAGTAAATTATTCTGCAATATTCATTTTTACTCAAAAATATTAAATGACACTATTTACATTATTTGGACTATTGTCCTCATCTTTGTTGCCATATTTATTACAACATTTCAGCAACGTTGTACGCTTCGGCCTTCTTCAGGTTGTTGGAATGTCAAACTGAACCCTTTATTTCACTCACTGGGGTAGAGTGTTCTAGTTCCACGTGCCATGTTTTTAATGGATGTCAGTTGTCTATTATCTCCTGTTAATCGCCATCTCTAAGTTCTCCACTGCTTTAACTGGGTATTGAACTCACACTCTTTGGGTCTTGTTACTGGATCTAACTAATGCCTTTATCCACAGTGCCATTTGTCCATGATTTTGAAATTTTAGGTTTGGTTCATTTTTTTGTGTATCCTCAAGGTATGGGATTGGAGTGAAAGTTTCTTCATAGAATACTTTCTGATTTCATTGAAAGATTTTTCACTATATATTTTTGATTGTGATGGCATTAAAAACTCTTTTCATATTTATTCTTACACCATTATGGAGTAATCTCTATCATTTAGGTAAACATTAAACTACCAGATAAATTAAATTCATATATAAGACCCAAGAGATATATAAGGTGTCCTTTAATGATGAGACACTTTTTAAATGCAAGTATCTTGGATTATAAAAATTATATAGAGTACCAAATATATTTATTGCATAACTATTATACAAAAGTTCAACATATTATCTAATATTTTGCTATTTCCCATGGGTATCTGATATCTCTTGGACTCTCATAATGTTGTGGACTCCAAAAGAAGTTCCATATGTAGTGAAAACATAATTCATCAGCCAAAGATCCATCACTGCAACCCAAAGGAAATTCTGACATTTTGAAAGTGACAGTCACCATCCTGAAAGGTGATCTTGCATCCTGTTACAAGCTTCCCACAAGACAGGCAATGCCAACTGTGTTTGAAATGAGATAGCGAGCTTGTTCATGTCTCTTCATGGTGGTGACCATCTCAAGAATAATATTCAAATCAAAGATATGTTGAACTTTTGCACACCAGTTACATAATAAATATATTTGGTACTCTATGCAATTTTTATAATCCAAGATACTTACAATTAAAATGTTCCCCATCATTATGCAACACCTGTATTTTGGCCCATTTTATTACAAATAAACAAGGACCTTCTTGTTCTTTTGTGCTATGTCCTTTCAGAACATTGGATCTTCAAAATTTCATGTTCTTTGTAGCTCAAAGCAAATTTTGTCAATTTGTTATCTCTCCTAAACTGCCAACCATTAACACATGCTCATTAGTTAAGTTATGTGCTGTCTCTCTTTCTTTCAGTATGTCCTGTGAGTGTCAATTTTTCCAAGTCCTCTTTCCTCATTATCTGTACTAAAAATTTCAAATCACTCTTTTTGATGTATAAGTATTCTGCTGAACTGATGTTTGCAAGAAAGATAAGATCAATATTCAACAGATTTTTGCCTTGCCCAAAAAAGAAAATGCATAACAAAGAGAATTTCTGTGCAAAGAAGTATATGTTTGGTGACAAAGATTTCTTCAGGAACCACTGAAGTGGAAAATGTTTTTGGGAGGATGGAATTATTTCAAATAGAATTGGAAGAGTAATCTATATGGTGAAAACAAAAAGATGTGTATACAAAAGGCATGTAAATCAGTTAAGACCAAGATATTCTGAAATCGTTCAACAGGATGATGAAGAAACTCTGATGGATGTTCTGTAGAACACGTTTGAAATAGCATCACCCACTAACATACAAGAATGCATGGATAGATCTCCTACACCAGCTTTGCCTGTAGGATCAAGATGTTATTCGTCTCAAAAGAGTTTTGATTTTCTAAGAGAGGCTTAGATCTGGCACATGGCCAAAAGTATGGGGCACCCAGTGAGGATCGAACTCACTATTCAGTTGTAACAGTTTTAGCAAGACCAGCTTGTTAACCATTGCACCACGCCGAAGCACCCCTGCCTCAAAAGAGTTCAAGAAAAAGAAAACCCACAGTGTGGTTAAGTCCATATCCGAAAAAGAAAAAAGTATTAGCAAGCTAAATTTCCTAGAGGAAAAATTCAGCTCAGAGGGAGGTGATGTAATGAATAACCTGTCACCCCTTGAGTGACTATCCTATAGGTAGTAACTACCTATAAGTATCTGTAAGTCAACAGACTACAGAGTCTAGCTGGAATCTGTTGAGTACAACTCAGACTTACGTGAGAACTACCAACCATCCAATAATAGCACTCACTACTGGATTGACTTGCAACAATTGTGCACATAACTGTTACCTTATTTCTTATTGCACTGGTTTTTACAATAAACTTTTACTTATTTTATACACCTTGTTTTTCAAGTATATATTCCAATTAGCACAGAATATAACATTCTTTTTGCTTACATTTTCTCTAAAACTTTGTCATTGCTTACATGTTCAGTTCATGGTATTCTCAGTATCCTACTGTAGAACAATATTTCTGTTGTATGAACTCTCTTCTTTACAAACATTAAATATAGTGCATTTGATATGTCAGTTTAGATTCACAAATGTAAGTAAGAATATAAAACTTAAAAATATGAATTCCTTCAAACTTATAAATAGAAGAATGATGTGAAATGTCTCAGACTTAACCTGTAGAAAAACCATTATGGATATACTCGGATCCTCAAACACTAATAGCAATATTTCCGAAGCAGGCATTTATAAAATAAATTGCCAAAACTGTTCCTCCCAATATATTGGAGAAACAAGTAGAAATTTAAAAAAAAACACATTTATGAGCACAAAAGAGACCTCACAAAAAACAACTTAGCAAATGCGCTAGTCATTTCAAATTCAACCACAATTTTGATTTTAAAAATACTACGCTCATAAAAACAAAAACAACTCACTCAGAAGGAAAATTCTTGAGAGTGCTACCATTGAATATTATCCAAATATTATCTATGCCCAGGCTTTTTCCCTTTTCCCCCTTTTTTAACAAAATTACTACTCTCCCAAACAAATGTACACAACAGTATCAAGAAATCAAAAGAAAATAGTTCAACACAACAATAAAAACAATATCTCCACACGTGACAGTAGTTGACATAATTTTCAGTTAACAGTATGAAAATAGAGTTCTCTAAATTCTTCCAGTTGCTAAGGACATTTTGTTTTGTTATTATTAGTTACTTTGTTTAATAAATTAATTTTGTTTTTGCCTTGAAAAAGTCCACATCAGACGAAACGTGTCAATTACTATTACAGTTTCCTTATTGTCTTTTACATTTATAAATAGGAGAATATAAACTGATATAGAATAGGCTGCATGGGTGGTAGTTTTGCATAACACCAGAAATTGATACAAAACCAAAATGCTAAACTCAAAGATTGAGTCATATTCCTAAATGTCAGATTGAAATATTCAAATGAATGTCAAACATGGCAACAAACCTCTTCAGAAATATCTAAACTGTCGGATGCCTAAAATTGCTTTCTCAGATCAATTATTAAAATGGTTTCCAGCAAATGAATATACTTAAGTCTTAGCAATGCACTAGTGCCACAGAATCAAAAACAAAAAAACTTTACCAAATAACAGAAAGCACATTACTTGAGGACTTTTAACAGCAATAACAACTAATATGGACATCCACATGAAACTCAAAGAGAAAATAATGACATAATCATGGCATTGCCATTACTCCTTCAAAAAACAGATTGAAAGCTACCATCAATAACAGAAAGATTAAATAAAAGTTAGTGGACTTTAGAAACCTATTTTCCTGATAAATTGTTTTAATAGGAAGATTTTATAAAATAGTACTAACTGCTCAGTCAAAGAATGACAAATATTATTATAGGAAACTGAAAATATTACCATTACAATTACTATATCAGTAACAATGTTGGGTAATTTAATGACAAAATGGCAAAACATTTTATCTAAAAGGTGAAGATATATAGAAATTGCACTGATTTCTGGATCTTCTGCATTAAATTTGTATCCAGATTCTTAAAAAAATTCATCTTTCTTAAAAAATCTGTTGTAACAGTGAAGGATATTTGAAAATAACAGTGATAAAAACAAAATCAAAAGTATTGTATAACTAATGAAAGCTTGAAAGTTGTTCAATATATTGAAAAAAGAAGGCAACAGTTTAAACTGACATCAGGAGCATATGGATTAAGTTGATGTTTACTTTCTCTTCCATATATTGTAATAATTTTAATGAAAGTTCATAATTTCTTTGATTTCACATGAAAAATTAGAAATGTTCCAATATAGTTCAGTGAAATTTTCACTTTCCAAAATGATAGTTTAAAATTTTAGTTTAATTTTTTAACCTACCACAAATTCAGGTTTCATGCAATATCAGTTTTCAAGGATACATGTGACACTATTACTAAATATATCAAAGGTGGTAAGAGAAAAAATATCATCTACTAATAGAGGAAAAAAGAACAGCTCATAAAATAATAATAATTTCTGTTCATTAATAATCAAGTTTTGAGTTTTTTGATTTAGCCATATGGAAAAAAAGGTGGCAGAATTTTAAACTGACACCCACATAATATGGGTTAAATCTGACACTGCTAAACTTATGCTAGTCAACACAAAAAAGGTATAATTAGTATGAAACTTCCTGTATTTGATACAATCTGATTAATATTTCATAAAAATGCAATCATCATTCACTTTGTAAGCAAACAAAAATTTGAAATGTTAATTTACTTTTATTATTCAAGAAAAAAAAGATGCAGCATTTGGTTTTATTTTTGTCCAACAATATTAACAAACACATATATTGGATCAAAAATACAGCTGTTGGTATGTTAACAAACAATAACAAAAAAAATATTGTCATTGCTAAAAATATATTTTTAATTGCTTCATTGAAAATGCTACTGTCACAAGTGTACAATGTTTTATATTTTTCTGAATATGTAATTAATACATTAAAAAATTTATTGTATTTTTAACATTTTTTTTCTTTTGTTAGGAAAAATGCAATATCAGACATGTAAGAATGAGTATAATTCCAAAGCAATGTAATTTGTCCTCAAAATGTAGCATATTCAACAATGCTGCTTGGCCGAAAGTGCTTAATTTACTTACCATTTCTACCCACTAGCACAAGATTTTACTATATTTCAAAAAGAAAAGGGTAGGAAGGAAGCCCCCCCTCCTCCACAGTCAGTACTGGAAAAAGCAATAACAGTTAGTGAACTTTATAAATTTTTCTGAAAAATTGTTTTAAGGTTATGATTTTATAAATTTCAACCAACAGTACTACTATCTACTCAGTTAATGAATGCCAAATGTTTCCTTATAAGGAAACAGCTAATATTACCATTACTTTGGTATTTAAAAAAATTTTCACAAGAAAATGTGAATCGGAACTATTAACATATTGCAAAAACTCTTAGCAAATAATTTCGTACATCATCTTTCAAGTTATTGTTGAATGATATAAAGTCTGAATTTTGATAGTTCAAGATTTCACTGCCATTATGAAAGATGATTGATTTTCAGAATTGCTAGAGATTCTATGGAAAAGTGGGTTCTTGATGTACAAACTTTTGAAGGTAAATAATTGTAGATGAATATTGGTTTCAATTCCCGCAGCTGTTGCAGATTATTAAAACTTTGAAATGACTAAAATTGAAATATGTGTGCTTCAGCTCTAAGTGGACCTATGAGAGATATGGGATATGGAAAAAGTAATTGATATATAAGGTGCGTGCAAAAGTTTTCAGTGATAAATCTGTTTCTCTAGTGTCTTTTTTTTTAAATAAAGGTGACTAGAAAGTTGGGTGTATAATATGATTAGATTAGTTGAGTGAATGGGACTTAAACCTTTGCTCAGTTATTTAATGACAATGTCAATACCTCTATTTTTTTCCTTATTTGTTTCACTTATTTTTTTATTTCTCTTAATCCAGAATGAAATATACATGCCTTTTATTTTGATTATTTCACACAAGCAAGGCAATAAAGCCACTAAAATGCAAGGGGTTACTGAGTATCAGAAAATATGAGAAAAAGATTATTAAAGAGTTAGAACAGTAAAAGCAGCATAATTTAGAAGACAGAAAATAACGTCTGGCTTTGCCTTTAAATTTTTGAATATTGAAGCTGACTGGAAGGCAAGAAGCCAAATGAAAGTTTCACAAGGAACAGAAATCACAGTGAATAATGTTAATGTTAGCCTTTTTTTCTTGGAGCTTATAGATTGTGGTTTTCTAAAGAGCACAAGATATGAGCTATGAATTGGAGATATCAAAATAAAATAAGTACAGAGATTTAAATATCTTGGAAATGATTAAAAATATCACTGATATATCTTTTCTGTTTTTCTCTGAGATCAAAACAGAAAATTCCATTATATATGAGGTATTAGCAAGAGACATTAAAGACTTCTATCCTTCCCTCTTTCTTGCTTTCATTTTCTCACTGAAACCAAGTAGCATCACTGATATATCTTTTCCATCTCTTCATGAGATCAAAACAGAAAATTTATGGATATTGGAAGGGTGTGATGGCCATGCAAGGACAGACAAGCAGAATCAGTTATTAAACTAAGAATACTCTGGATCAATTCCAACTTAGAAGGAAATGAGTTTAGGAAGATCATACTCTAAAAATTCTTCAAATAGAAATGATATTTTACTGTAGCTGCCCAGAATATCTGTGGATATGGGTATCCAACACTGCAAATTTTTCCAAAACCCCAAATATTAGCCTACATCATTGAGTCAAGTTCTTAAATAGCATCATCAGATCAAGATTTTCATATGGATGAACGTACGGCACCAAACACATGTATAAATATCTAAACTGTCAGCTGTATATAACCCCTTTTAATTTGAAAAGGTTTCAATTGAATGAGGCCTGTAGACTTTAATGAAGACCATACTTCTTCAAACCGCATGGACTGGCAATACAGAACAACAAATAAAGAATTTTACCAAAAGCAGAAATCACATAATTTGAAGACTTTCAACAGCTGCAACAACTAAAATGGCTATCACATGTAACATAAAGAAAAAATAAAGAAACAAAAGCTTGAGTAAATCTATATTCATGAAAAATTGATTTAAGAGAAAGTGTTTAAAAATTTCAACTGAAACCATTACTGCTGCCAAATTATTCCTTATAGGGAAACAGCTGTTATTACCGCTACTGTTCTATTTGTGTAGCTTTTATTAGTTAATTGCATTATAACCTGTTCCTTATTTACCACTGACCATTGGCATGTAAACCAGAAGAGTCATCAAATGGAAAAATTATTTTAATTGAAAGATTTTATAAATTTCAACTGACAGTAGCACTTGTCCCACATAAGAAAATGGTTAATATTACCGTTATTTTTACTATTACCGTTAATATTATTTTATACTTTGGTGTATAAATGTTAGCTTTTATTATTTGCAAACTCTAGCCTGGTAGTTTATTTTAGTATTGAAGCAGAAGAAAGCAACAGACAAAAGGATCAACAAGGACTTAATGAGAACTGGAAGACAATAACCAAAACATTGGGATAATAAAGACAAAAATCAGGAAAGCATTTTGCTCACTTTCATTGTTTATAGCAGTGCTTAGAAGGAAAGTGTGTAGAATGTGATCATCTCATCACATCACAGAGATGCCATCAGTGATTATGGCCTCGTGTGGAAGTTTTTGGCCAAGGTTACAATTCCTCAGGTATGACAACCAACATTTTCCACAGACCTTGTTCCTTGTGACTTTTTCTTCTTCAAAAATCGAATCCCTCTTTCAAGGAACAAAATTTCAAGACGATGAGGCAGTTGCTCAATATCCCCAAAAAGAGTTCTAGGAATGCTTCCATCAATGGAATAATGCTGGATAAGTTGTGTGGTTTCAGAAGAGGACTACTTCAAAGGAGATTAAGTAATGAATTGATATGTGTTGTAGTTTTCTTTTTGTAGCAGCAGTCTCGATATTTTTTATCAAACCTCCTATATAATTATTTATGTGCAAGATTATGGCCAGTTTATTTGATGGATTTAATTGAACTGATTAAAAATTGGGATTTCTTGATGCCACGTATGTTTTTGTAATTAAAAATTGTTTGAATAAGATGCAAAGAAAAAAAAAATCTTGTTGAGCCACTGTCAACAATATAACGTCCATATAATTTTTAACACTTCACATTTCCATTTCAGAGCAGGTCATTAAGGTTATATAACTGGAGGTGTTTTGTTTCTTTTATTATTATTTATTAAAATGATTAAGAGATTACAAGAAAATTCAGATTTGTTCATAATTAAGTTTACATTAATTAATAATTCAATTTATCTATGATCAATTCTGTCCTGAAGTATTTGGTGTATGTGCATAATGTTTTTTTTCTTTCTTATTATGGGAAGCTAAATAAATTGTCCTCCAAAGAGACATTCTTGGCTTTCAGCATCAAATGTCAGAACATTATCTTTTATTGCAATCAATTCAGAGCCTGATAATTGGTATATTGTTGCAGGGCCTGACTATTGTTAAAAAATGTTTTTTTGTAATATATATATATATATATATATATATGTATGTATGTATGTATGTATACATGTTTTTAGTGTATGAAACAAAGATAAACAAAAATAATAAAATACTAATTTTAAAAATATTAACAAGTGGAATTTATTTTGGTCAACAGTGTATATATTATTGGATATATTAAATAAAAGACTATTTCATGTAAAAATTACTGTGACAAATTTTGACAAAAATTTCTAATTTCCTTTAAATTGCAGATAAAAGTCAATTAGTTCTTTCCACAATAATTCAGTCTTGCATATAAAAGCAGAGAGGATCCTCTTGGGTGAAAATTCCTTTGGATATTATGAGACCAATTATTGAAATTTTATCTTTTACTTTAAAAAATACAAAAATATCTTATTTCAAGCTGTTTTTAAAGAAATGCTGGGTGGTGGCCCCAAACTTTTTGCTTTTAGTACGACAAGCTAATTCTAAAAACAACAGCCACCTGCATAAATGCAAAGGTCTTCAGTAAAATGAATGGTGCACTATGGCTGCTTGGTGTTTGCTTATTGTAAAAACAATACGCTAGATTTGGGTGACTCATTCTGTTGAGTGAAGATGGCTTTGTGGTAGAAGCTCTGACTGAAACCAAATTGGTTGCATTTCAATCTGGCCTTGAGGCATTCAGGTGTATAGTCACACTGAGGAGCTGTGATACAGTAAAACAGTACTGACTGCAAATGACATTATATTTACATTGTAAATGTATATCTATATCTATATATAAATATATAAGTGTGAAATTTTATGGGCATGTGGCTGAGTGGTTAGAACATTTGCATTCAAACCATGAGACCCAGGTTCAAATCTCACCATGGTCGATTTGTCAGGAAGAAGACTTCCTGATGTTATTGTACTGGAGAGGTTGATCCCTTTGGAAAATGCCCGAAAAAAATAGCACAAGTTGATCCAAGCCTTGTGAGTGAATTTGTGTAGATGGGGATGTTTGGTGCCATCAGTTGCTGTGCTAGCACAAAGTCACAAGTCATCATGGCTGAGGGCTTGAGCGTGCTGGCCTTGTTCAAATTGTTGATCATGCTAGATAACATGCTCTTTCCCAGAAACTGTAACTAAGGTCTGCTCAACATAGTTGCAGTATAAACCACAGGTTGGCTCTGTGGGTGTTGAATAAACACAAATGCACTTGAGCAAGCATCTACAATAGGGACTGGCCGCCTTATTAAATGGGTATCCTTGAATACAAGTGGCTATCTATATATACATATATATTGGAGAAATAGTAGAAAATTATATATAATTTTTTATATACTAGAACAATGTCTGGAAAATAAAAAATCTCTTATTTAACTTATTCACTATTTAATGAAAATTAACATCAAAATTTGCAGAAAGAAATTTCAGAGAGATATTGTGCTTTATCTCTTTTTTCACCCAAATTTAAATGAGCTATTTTCTAAGAAGAATACTTTCTTTGTTTACCTTAATAGGCAATAAAATTTTCTCTGTTGTCTGCAAATGAATATTATCTAAAATTTTCTTCCTCTGTTTGCTCTGTTTGCATTTGATTTTGAGCTGCAGGCCTTGTCCTGTTATCAAAATTTAAAATGTATCATGAAAATAAATCCACAGATTATTTTATATTTCACCAAAATTTTTCTGGGAATTTAAATAATTTGAAAACTGTATTCAGAGTAAGTAAATTAAAAATCTATATACTGTATATACTTGTGTAACATGTATATACGGTATACTTTTTGACTACAGTAAATGGATATATAGTTTGGTCAACAGTGTAGCCAGAACCAGCAGTACATATGCTAATTTTATATCTTGTGTATAATGTGACTTCCTTAAAATCAGCATCAAAATTAGATCTTCAAAAGTCACATGATACGTTAGTATATACAGTAATTAAAAAAGCATGAGAATAATAATTCATTTTATACAGGACATAAATATAATAATTATGATAAAAACAAAAGCTTTTAAATCTTCCAGATTACCTACATTTATTTAAAATGTAACAAATATTTATTTAAAATGTAACAATTTAGACACAATTGCAAAATAAATTTTTTGCATTCTGGGAAAAGACATACATGTTCATCCATTTTCTCATGCCTGATTTTTGATAGTTTAAAATCAGTATTATAGAAACAATATTGATTTCATTCTGTTGCAATGTAGATTTATTTTGTCTGATTACAAAATTGTGGCACAAGACTCAAGAGTTTTCTTTTCTTTACAAAAATATATAAAAATTTATATAATAATGAAAATGAAGAGGGAGGCAATGAACCCAAAAAACAAAACTAAAATACAAAAAAATATTAAAACTAAAACAAAACAGATGTTAGTAGGACCCATCCACTCCTCAAAATAATGAGCAGCCACTGTATTCTGCCATTTGACAGAATCAAGCAACACGCTCACTAATGGAGTGGGAAGGAAAAATGAAACAGCAGAGTTAGAAAAACCAAAGTCTGACCTAGCCAAGATGAAAAAAGGAGAGAAAAACAAAGTGGGGATGTTGGGAATCTTAACATCGCTTATAACAAAAGAGAGTGCTGGTAACAGGATAGGAACATCATTTATTCACATTAACTAGGAAAACAAACAGTGTCTAACTTAACCAGAAACAGGAAACCGCCCTGTTGCACTAAGGGGAAAATCAATGCTAGCCCTGTTTACGCAAACCAGGCTTGCCACAGATACCCACCATTCACTGAAATCTGTTGATATCAAATGCTTTCTATTAGATCTGATCTGCATCCTGCACAGATGCCCAAAGAATCCAACCAGATCTGAAGAATAACACTCATATCATAAAATACCCTTCATTTTTGATGTCCACACCCCAGTTCTTGCCACAACTTGCAACATGAGAAACACCATTCTGTTTCACTCCAGAAAATGGGAGTGGCATATTATCACATACATATACAAGATCGATGGACACAAGCTGATCCTGAGTGATAGGAGCTGTCAACTTGCTGACATAGTCCTAGAAAGTTTGCACAAGGACAATGGTAGAAAGCGTACAAAGCCATTTCTTCTAACACTCTCTTGGAATGCCTGCAAAACATTTATTCCCCCCCTTTTATAGGGAGAAATGCACAAATACATCCTGGGATATTTTTCTTAGGCAATAAAATAGACCAGTTTGCTATTTGACATGACTCAGTCCAGATCTGCTTTGTCTAGAAGACAGACCACTATGTTTGCATGTCCGATCTTGCTTTTGTGTGTTGACGCCAATTCTTAGTTTGTGAACTTTTTGCCTTCTTACTTGTTAATTTGTCTTGCATATATTGTTTGCTTGCTTGATATTATTTCATTTTTTTATCCTGTTCCTTTTTCTTTTTATTGCAAATTTTGTTAATTCTGTTTGTCGGATAGTTTTGTCATTTATTTTGCAGTTGACTCTGGCTACTCACTCCAAAGCCAATACTGGCAAAATTTTTAAGATTTACTTATATTTACATGATAAATATATTCTGTGAATTTAAACTTACCTTTTATTATAAGAAAAATTTATAATAACATATTTTATAATAGTGTTTAACACAGAAGTATTTAAAATTTATAGTTAAAACAAGAGAGAAAATATACCGACTAAAAAGATAAAGAAAAACTGATACACTATTATTAGTAATATTCCAACCATGGAATATCTACGATCAGATTACATTAACTCCTGGCAGCCATTCCTTCTGTGTACATGTATGTTGCTAAAAAAGTAATTGCAAATTTTGTTTGTATTACAAATTTAATAATGGCGTATAACACAGACATAAATAAAATATGTAGTTAAAACACAAGAAAAAAGAGAGGCTGACTCTTTATAAAAAAGACTAGAAAGATAAAATAAAAAATAGGTAGTTACAAGAAGTATTTATAACTATATATTTAATAATGGTTTATAGTGAAAATGAGAGAAAAAAAAAGACTGACATTTAATAGATAAAATTATAAAAAAAAGGAAGTTTACCAATTGTTGCTCCTCACTCATCAGAACTCTATCAAAGAATAAAATAGTAAATGTATATACTAACTAAAAAGATAAGGGACAAAATTATACACTACTATTAACAACATCACCCACGTGATGCTGATGTGATCATACTGAAACGGAACGCTGATCTTGAAAAACTTCAGTTGTCTGTTTTGATTAGTCTTACTCTTATGTCCATCGTCTTTTCATGTTGAATTAAATATAGTCTAATGTTAATTATGTTTTAGGAAAATGTCCTGAAGATGGTCTACTAGACCGAAACATCCAACATTTTATTAACATTAAAACAGCATAATTGTATATTAGGATTTTTGTTTGTTTTTTCCGTATATTTTTCTTCACACTATTATTAGTAATATTCTAACCATGGAATATCTACAATCAGATCACATTAACTCCTGGCAGCCATTCCTTCTGTGTGCACAGGAAAGGCTGCCTGGACAATGAAAATTGTCTCAAGATGAATCTCAGAATGAGATCAGCATAAAACTAAGAACACACAGACGGTTTTTAATCAGGTGCTCTGTGATTGCAGACTTGGATTACACTACATAACAGACATGCAAATTATTTTGAGGCTGACCTCTTCTAGTGGATGCCAGAAATTCTGGGAAATTCCTGTGAAGAAGTTATCTTGCTTATATAGTCAGTATCAGACTGAAATTTAAAAGAATAAATAATGGAACTTGTTTTGAGGATTGGCAAATCCTGCTTACAGATGGAATTCAGCATTGGCTGAGACAAGATTACTCATGGAATCGGTAAAAAATAACATTGAAATACTGACCACAGATTTTTTTTTGCATTATAATTTTAATAATGGTGTATAAGAAGCATAAATAAAATGTGTAGTTAAAACAGAAGAAAAATGGAGACAGACTATTTTATACAAAACACTAGAAGATAAAATAAAGCATGTATAGTTATCAGAAGTATTTATACTCACATATTTAATAATGGTGTATAACAGACATATTTAAAAATGAGAGACAAAAAAGGGACAGACATTTGACAGATAAGATTAAAAAGAAGGGAATTTATTGGTTGTCAATCCTCACTTGTCAGAAGGAATAAACTATAGTAATATACTAAACATGAAATATCTACAGTCAGGTCATATTAAGTCCTAGCAGCCATTTCTTCTGTGTACACAGTGAAGGCTACTTGGACAATGGAAATTTTCTCAAGGACTTTAATATGCAACTCAGAATAAGATATGAATAAAATGAAGAACATGTTCCCATGATTCATACATTTACTATTTCATTCTACGATTGATTTCTGATTAATGAGAACGGCCAATTGGTAAACACCTAATTTTTTCTATCTTTATGGTCTTTCATATTACATTTCCATCTTCGTTCTTCTCTTGTTTTAACCATTCTATGTTTTAAATATGTTTGCACTCTATACTATTATTAAATTTTTGTACTGTAAAAAAATGTTTCGGTCTTTTTTAATAATTCTGAGAGTTGTTCATGATATTATAAATAAATTTATGCAAGTGATATTTAGATTTTTAATTCGAAGTATACAGATATTTTATGACTTATATACAAACTATATATATCATAAAAAAGATATCTAAAAAATAGGAACCAGACAATATAAAGTTAGTGAGTGATGGGGATACAATATTGAAAAATATGAAACAGTTTAAAAATCAGGAAAAAATTCAAAAAGAAACTGACAAGAAATAAAGTGGCTTTAAGCATGTCACAAAATGAAATTAGAGAAAAAAATATAGAGTAATGTGGATGAATATTACATAGAGGAATAACTATTAGGTTGGTGCAAAAATAATGACGTAATAATGTCGTTTTTTGACGTATTTTTTAAAGTAAAAAAACGACATTATTACGTCATTATTTTTGCACCAACCTAATACAAAAACATACTCCTCCACAAATTTATAGAATAACCATAAAAATGCATGCTGGGATTTCTTCCTTTGTCAATTCTGTTTGTTAGGCTTTTCTGACAATTACATTTAACCATGACCAATTACTCTACAGTTAATAAAAAAGAAAAGTAGATTGACCTGTAAGAAAATATTGTGAAGAAGTTAGTGTTGTAAAATTGAAAAGAGAGAAAAGATGGAGAATATTAAGAAAATTCGCTAAAAACATGAAAGCAAAAAGTAATATCTTTAAATCAACATCACAAAAATTAAACATGTATTGGAACTCAAGTTCACACAAGACCTCATTTGGAATTTGTATATAGGATCCATTACCAAAGAGGCTGAAGAAAATGGTCCATTCCTTATACCAGTCTTGAAAGTACTTTCTCATTTTTTTAAGAATTTCACCCCAAGCAATATGAGAGTGCCACTAGTTCACAGGGGGGTTACATAAAATGAAGGTGAGCGAAAATCTGTGTATAAAGGGAATGAGGAAAGGATAAAAGATGGACTGGGTTCAAGAGATCAGAAGATGTCGATTGACATTGCATTAAAATTTGTATATGATAGACACTTTTTATCTTTACAAGAGGTAGATCAGACCAAAAATGGAGTATATATGCCATAGCTGGGCTGAAACTGCTTGATCCTCACTTTTCAGCTTTCCTAGAGTTCAAAAGTGTTTGGAAAGCCAGTTAGAACTGGTGTAAGTAAGGAATGCAGTCCATCTGAACACATTCTATGGAAATAGTGATAGAGCAACAAGCGCTTTGTGATGTTTCATCTGTGATAGAGGGTTTGCAGGGTGGAAAATAATTCAGCACCCACAAGTATGTGAAGATGCTTTTTGAATCTACTGAGCCTGGAAAATGAAGACTGGGCAGCATCTGCCCATGTATGACAACAGTAATCTATTAATCCAATAATAAACATATAGTTCATTATTAAATGTGATCTAGTAAACAAAACATAATTCAAACTAGAAAAATCTCATAGAAGCAATAAACAGAATTTTGAAGAAAAACCTTTATTGAATACAGAATGAGGAATGAGGGCTTGGAAAATTTGATGCTCACAGGACAGATGGACTTTGCTTGATGGTAAGTAGATTTTATGAATTTACTGGTACTAGATTGGTAGCAAGGTTTTATCATTTTACAGTTGAAATGGCTAGAAGTAACCGTAAATTCTATGATAACAGTTTTTTCTCCCACACTTCTTGCTTGTGGAACTCTCTTCTGGCTTCTTACTTTCCAGTCAAGTTTGATCTTCAAAAATTTAAATGCAATATCAATCATTATCTCCTGTCTTCTTAATTCTTGTTCTTTTAATTATTCTCTCTCCTTAATAGAGTTTTTTTCTCATATTCTCTAACACTCAGTAACCCTTCACATGCTAGTGGCTTTATTGGTTTGTTTTGGTTGAAATGATTAAAAAAAATGATTGAAAGCAAGAGGAACAGAGGAAAACATGCATAACCTACCTAGCAAGCTTGAGTAAATGGATAGTAGAAGAAGGTTGTTGTAATGTAATCAAAGAGTCTATAGAGATTGGAGGAAACACCTAACAGATTGCTCTCCCAACAACTAATAGAAAGAGAGCAGAAAGAGACAGGAGGTAACAAAAATGACACTGCCTCAGAAAACATAGCAACTTAAGGAACAAAAGGCCCACAAGTTAACCTCAAAAGACACTGTGTCTTGTCAACTCCTAACTGCTATTTCCCACCAGCTTTTATTAGCATAGGACATCTTATAAAGACCTTGATCTTGACCAGTTGCACAGAGTCCCGTATCTAGTTAGACATGCCAAATAGTCCCATTCTTTCTGTCTTTTTATGTGCCATGTCTTTTCTGGACATAGGTGATCATCGCTCTCCACCTCCCTTGCAGCTTTCAGCAAGTTCCTTCCCTTTGTTTCCTCCCCCAGACCATGTTCTGTCATTCACTTGCTTAAGTCTGCCAGGTATATCATGCATTATTTTCCCTTGTCTCTCTTTCCCTCTATTCAATCCGTGAGTATCAGGTTCTCCAAACCCTCTTTTCTCACTATGTGTCCCAGAAACTTCAGCTGCTTCTTCCTGTATAAGCCTCCTCCTTGATTGCAACCTCTCTAAGAATTGATTGAAAGCAAGAGAAACAGAGGAAAACATGCATAACCTACCTAGCAAGCTTGAGTAAATGGATAGTAGAAGAAGGTTGTTGTAGTGTAATCAAAGAGTCTATAGAGATTGGTGGAAACACCTAACAGATCACTCTCCCAACAACTATGGGGCTAATAGGGAGAGAGCGGAAAGAGACAGGAGTTAACAAAAATGACACTGCCTCAGAAAACACAGCAACTTGAGGAACAAAATGCCCACAGAACTGACTTCAAAAGACACAGTGTCATGTCAACTCCCAATTGCTGTTTCTCATCAGCTTTTATTAGCATAGGACATCTTACAAAGACCTAGATCTTGACCAGTTGCATAGAGGCCCGTATCTAGCTAGACATGCCAAACAGTCCCATTACTAATGGGATAAACAAAGATGTAACTTTTGTTGACCAACATGCCCACATGTGATCCAAGGCCTCTTTTGCATCTGTAATGATACATGTTTACCACAAAGGTTTAAGAGAGATAACAAAAAGACCAAATTTATTGAGCTACTAACTAAAGGAAATTACAAAGAACCATGAACACCAATGTCCTGAAGAAACCTTGCACATTGAAGAATGGTAGATTGTCCTATTTTCCATACTTAAGGCATATTTTATATCAGTTTACACTCACCAGTCTTATTCACTTTTGTAAAGTAAAGAGACGTGTAACCTAGAGGATTAACCAGGTTGCATCACTGATCACTACATACTTAACCTGTTCAAGTCTAGGCTTAACTGTTACCTTCCACACATATCTGCATAAGCCATGCCTCTTAACCTGTAATCCTCTACCTCAAATGGCCCTCAGGACTTGTACAAGGGGAAGATCATTGTAAAAATATCAGATTCTCAGGAAGTTGCTAGTTCAAACCCTGGGTCTGGTAGTAACGAAAAGGTATATACTCTGGTTCAGTGGCAAAAGAATAAATGCAGGCAATAGTGAATAGAAAGTGGGCCTCATTCATGATTCATTTCGTAAAACTGATGCAGTTAGGTATTCAGGTTGTCTTCTTGTTCACTATTTACCACACCTGGTGCTAACTGATTATCCCATTTTCCAGCTCACCGATACACATACACTGCAGATTAAAAATACTTTCAGGCAGGTTGTCAACCTCTGTGACTTCAGCTGTTATTATGATGGAATAAATTCACTGTTATGTTTTTATTCATAAAGTTGTGTCTAGAGTCAAGTCATGAGGTTTTAACAATGTTTTTAAGAAGATCATTTGTTCTCCTTTTTCTTTTCCTCCTTTAGTCCAGTTGACTCCACTGAGGAATATGGTGTCACAGCTCTCAACAATATTGGGGCATTTCTGCTGTAACTTCCGTAGGTTTCCAGAGGTTACATGATGAAATTGCTAGCCAGCCCCTTTGTACCCAATTTTTGCTTACATACCTTATGTTCCCTTTAAGTACTGACTTGATGATGATCAAAATGGACACTGTTGTATCAGCATGATTTGATTATAAGCAGCCTTATATATTTTAATATATTTTCTGTTTATACGTTGTATTTTTATGGATACAACTTATTTGTGAAAATGCTCTGTTTTTAATTAAACAGTATTAATTACATTTACCAGTCTGAATATTAGAGAAATTTTTGGGGCCAGTAAATGAAATTAATACTATTTAATTAAAAACAGAACATTTTCACAAATAAGTTGTATCCATAAGAAAAATAAAATATAAACAGAAAATATATTAAAATATTTCTTTGATTTAATCCATTACATATAATATGTTGTCATTGTTTACATTAATTTACATTTTGGAGCAGAAATGAATTATCGAGAAAGGTTGTCAAAAATGCATGTTTATAAGCAGTGATTTGAGCTATCCTAAACCGAAAGTCCTCTGTGGATGAATCAGTTAACAGCACGTCAGGATAAATGACAGTTTTCTATGCGATACATGTTTGATTCCTATTGGAGATTACATCTTTTCTGGGAAATTTCTCAAATATTCAGGCCAGTAGATATAATTAATGCAGTTTAATTAAAACAGAATATTTACTCAAATAAGTTGTATCCATAAAAAAAATAAAATATAAACAGAAAATATATTAATATATTTGTTAGATTTAACCAATTATATATATGCACTGGGGTAGATTGTTCTAGTTCCACATGCCATGAATTTTTGAGATATTTCAAATTCTGTTATCTCCCTTTAGTAACTCAAATCTCCAAGTTTTTGTTCACTTCTGTTGTGGTCTGGTATTGAACTCACTATTATTTGTGTCAAGTAATTGGATTACTTCAATCAACACTTTTATCCACTGAGTCATGTGTCCCGAAGTCAGAGGTCAGCAAAAACTTAGAGAGTTGAATTACTAAAGAGAATTAACTGTAACTGAGAAAAGGCATGGCATGTGGAACTAGAATAATCTACATCCATGGACTAAATAAAGTGTTCAGTTCAAAATTCCGACATGTATCACCCAAAGAAGGCAGGAATGTACAATGTCAAAATATTGTGAATATGACAATAAAGATGACGACAACGGCCCAGACAATATGTAAATAGTGTAAATAGTTACAATAACTCATCCTAGAAATATAGACAGAAAACATCCTGGGTATGATGATAAACTATGTCAGGCAGAAAGACCTCTGATCAGGAGGTTTTGAGGAGGGTGGAACCACCTCATAATTGTTGTTGTTCCCTGACCTGGGGTAGTTGCACCTGTTAGGGTTCTGGCTACCTGTAAAAATAATTTTTATAGTAAAAATACTAGCAATACATGTTTGAAAAAAAATATTACTAGCAATACATTTTTGAAAAAAAAATATTATCAGGAATACATTTTTGATAAAAAAATGTTACCAGCAATACATTTTTAAAAAAAAATATTACCAGTAATAAAAATCTTGTTGACATTAGGGTTTGAGGTTGATATGCTGTAAAAAAAATTTAACCAAGCCAAACCAAACCATTGACAGAAAACAAATTTACTGTTAAAGTACAATACAATAAGTAAATCATGCTACTCAATATCATTTTAAGAGAAATTTTAAAAAGTAGAGATCATTTTAGAATTTAAATATTCGAAAGGACTTTATAATGACTTTGTATATTGATTTGTTTCCTGATTCCACTTGCATTTAAGCCATTATCCTCCTACCAGTTTTGTAATAAATCTAAACTCAAAGGCAGAATATTTATCCCTGGAACATACAAAATGCCAAAAAAAAATGCTTTTTTTTCAGTTCCAAAATGCTGCAACATAACTTATTCTCTCTAATTGGTTGGTGTCTATGCCCTTTGTTAACCCCAATTAGTTTTCTTCTTTTTCAAGTTAAATTATGGCCAACGCTTTCATCCAGTTATTGTCATGAAAGCTGCTGTAATTACCAGAACTTTTCAGTTCTTTGAAAATGTAAGTAAGATAATGAGAACAAAAATGAAAAAGAATCACTTTTGAAGAATTATGGAGAGAAAAGCTTCTGAAATAATAGAAGTTTGTCATGAAATTAGCAGGAAGAAATAAATTGCCCAAACATTCTACTAATAGCAGTTTGACTTTCCTCTACTTCTTATATCGAAATTTATACACATACAAAGATTGAAAAAATGGCACTTAGAGCTGTTATTTCCTGATGATGAAAAATAAATTTAGGAAGAAGGAATAATGAAGTTGCCTATAAGGTATTAAAACATAGTACAATAATGAAATTTATCAAATCACAAACAATAAATATGTTCTTCAACAAAGTTAATGTAAAGATATTTTCAATGGTTATCTTTCAGGACATAGGCGATCATGGCTCTCCACAATTTCCTATCTCTTGTGGCCCTTAGCAATTTTTCTCCCTTTCCTAGAGTTCCTGCCCCTTTTTTGCCATCCATTCACACAAGCTCATCAAGTAAGTGGGCGACTGCCTTCTGCTATCTCCCTTGCCCTCAATATGCCCTGTGAGAGCCAAGCTTCCCAAGCCCTCCTTCTTCATTATGTGTCCAACAAATTTCATTCCCTGATTCTGAATATAAGTTATTGACTCATTTAATAGATAATAATATATTATGTAAATCAATAAGTCCATAGGCAACATAATTAATTGCAATAAATAATAATAATGATATATATATATGTTATATATATATATATATATATATATATATATATATATATATATATATATATGAAGAAATATGCTCTTAAGGTGTGCTATATTTATGGAATAAAGTGCTTAGTCAAATATCAAAGTGATCATTGAAGTTAACACTTATAGGTGACAGGCTGTTTCATGCAGGATGCAATTGTCAGGCCACGAGTGACCTGCTGATTGCATCTAGCATGAAACAGTTTGCTGACTTCAATGTTCACTTTCATACTTATATATATATATATATATATATATATATATATATATATATATATATATAATAAATTAACTGATTTGAAAATATGGTTAATTTATAATATTTATGCTCTGTAAATTGATATTGAGCATTGTTTTGTAAAAATAAAAATATCAGTAAGAACACCAGATCATATATATTACTGTTCTTTCTTTTTTTTACTGTAATATATATATATATATATATATATATATATATCTGTAAAAATTTCTCACAATTAACATGTAGAAAAAACAATATGTATAAAAGAAAAAAGACAATAGTAAAACTGTGTAATTTTAGCTAATGAGTTTTGTCTATTGTATACTCATTTGGTCAACTGAAAAATTACTTCATTTACTTTTTATGTATGAAGAGAATATTTTCACATGTAGAAATTGTGCTTGTATTGTTTTGATGGATTCAACCATTTTCTTTCGGTTTTTTTATATATTTGTGGCATACATTGGTTTGGGAGAGTAGTGAATATGTTAGGAAAGCTGATACTGGAAAAAACCAGGACATAGATTAATATTTAGATAATATTCAATGGCAGCACTCTCAAAGATTTTCCTTCTGAATGAATTATTTTCTTTTTTTATGGGTGTAGCATTTAATCAAAATTGTGGTTGAATTTATTCTTATGCATGATTATGACATTTGTTAAATTGTTATTTATGAGGTCTCTTTATAGTTAGTGCATATATATTCTCTGATCGGTAATCCTAGTAAAGTCTTGCCACCTATAATTTTGAATCATTTGAAATCCAAGGCTCAAGAACTGCTATCAGAGAAAAAGCATGTTTTTAAACTGGAGGAAGTACAATGAAACAGGTCTTCAATTGTAGGATCCTCAAGCATTTGATCATGTTCTTAATTTGCTCACATAGTTGGCCTGATTCCAAAATGATACGACATGTTATTTACTCTAGGAGTAAAGTTGAAAAGGTGTGACACAGTGAAACACTGACATTGGCATTTATTAAATTGGAGGGGAAATCAATAATCTCTAGCAAACAAAACTGCTCTCTATTAATCACCACAGAGATCCTTCCCTGCCCTCCATTAGAATGTCTGACACTCAACTTCTAGAGAGCACCTCTCTATGGCTGCTCGGTTTCACGTTGACTGCTGACCTGAGATGGAACAAATACTTTGAATCAATTGCTTCGTCCACCTCAAGGAAAGTTGGTTCCCTGTGCCGTGTCAGGAAATTTTTCTCCCCGGAATCAATTCTCCAGATCTACAAATCAACAATTCACCCTTGCATGGAGTATTTCTGCCATATATGGTCTGGAGCCTCTTCAGTTTGCCTCGGGGTTCTTGATAGGCTCCAGAGGCGGATATGCAATATCATTGGCCCTGTTTTGGTATCTCGTCTACAGTTACTCTCTCACAGACGCGTCGTCGCCTCTCTCTATCTGTTTTACAAATACTTTCATGGCAATTGCTCCGAGCAGCTGCATTCGCTGGTCCCCAGACTTCATGAGTTCAAACGCCCTATGAAGCTGACAATTTGCTCTCACCCTTTCACTGTCAAAACTCCTAAATGAAGCCGTCTCTTCTACTTTAATAGCTTCATGTCTCGCACCTCTCGCCTGTGGAACTCCCTTCCCTATTTCAATTCCCTGAGAGCTATAATCTCCAACTATTCGAATGTAATGTCAATCAATATCTCCAGTTGTCTTGATCTATCCTTCTCCTCATCCTTTCCTCTATCACTCCTATCTGATCTTACTCCAAATCTTCTGTAACCCCTTGCGTCCTAGTGGCTTCTCGCCTTGCTTGGGGTGAAATGCTTAAAAAAAAAAAAGCAAAGTCTATAGCCTGATTTGTAGTTGTTCAAAGAATTGTTTCTAAACTTTTTTAAATAAAGGGCATTATGAAGGAAGTAGATTATGTTAAAATATAAATAATTTTTTATCTGAAATCAATGGATTCTTGATTATCAAGTTCTGAACATATTACCTATATAATAATAGTAATAATAAAAACAAAAAGAAATTCAGGAAGTGTATGCTTATTGACATAGCAGTGCCATCTGAGAAAAACATAAAAAACCCATAAAAATTATCAAGAAATTGTCCAAATACAAGGACATGGAGATCGAGATTAACAGGATGTGGGGAATGAAGACTGAGATTGTACCAATAGTAATGGGAGCTCTGGGCCTTGTGAGAAAAGGAATGGACAATTTTGCAGTGTCCCAAGTAACATCAACATAAAAGTTTTCCAGAAGATTGTCCTACTAGGAACATCCCATATATTAAGAAAAGAGCTATCAATTAAATGACAATTCTTCTATAGGGCCTAAAGACCATAGTTTGAACCAGGCTCTATAAGATACAAAGCCGGAAACACAGCATAGACAAACAATAATAATCATGATAATAATAATAATAATGATGATTATGATGATAATAATTTTGTTCCATATGATACAAGTGTGTACACAAAGGAAACTGAAAATACTGCAAAATACCAGATTGTGCTAGGAAGTTGAAAAAGCAATGTAACATGATTGTAGAAGTAAATTCTTTAGTAATGAGCGCGCTTGGAAAACCATTGAAATACTTAAAAGAGGGCTTAGGGAAAATTGGAAATGTGTACCAAGATTGTAGAGTTCCAGAAAACTGCCATCATTTACTCTGCAAGGATTCTCTGAAAAGTTCATATATTACAACGTGTCTTGTTGACACTGGGCACCAAGAACAGAATTTCCATTAATAGTGTCAATGTGAAACACCAACATAATAATATTAATAATAATATGTCATTATTATTACTAAATTATTTGAAGGATATAACAGTATGATATTTAATCAGAATACCTCAAGGTTGCATATTAATTTATTTATCAGGTAAAAATTGTTTCATCTTGATTTGGCACATTTAGATTCCCACTAGCTGTCTTTTACATAACTCTCTTACAGAAAATATTCCAGTTCCCTGAAAAACTGAACCTAGTGAAGATATTTCCTGATAATGGCAAACAAATTCTTCTTCTATATGCTGCATCCCCTCAGGACATTGGAATTCATGGTTCTTCACAAATTTCTTGTCCTTCATAGCTTTTAATAAATCTTTTTGCATTCTCTCCTAACCTCTGTTCTGCCATTCATTTACTCAAGTAGATTATGCAATGTTTTCCTCTGCTGCTCTTAGCTTCACTATGAGTATCAAATTTTCCAAGCCCTCTTTCCTCTATATGGGACCTAGAAATTTCAACAGTCTCTTCCTGATACTAAGTATAAGTGTCCTTTTTGGGTTTTTTTCTATAAAATTTTGTCTTTGCTCACATGTTCAATCCGTGATATCCTCAGCATTCTTCTGTAGAAGCACATTTCTGTTGTTGCAGCTCCCTTCATCTATGAGGAGATTGTCAAGCATTCACTGTCATACAGGAGTACAGATATTACATAACAATTCAGTATTCTCTTTGTTCATAACAAATATTTTCTGTTTATGAATACTCTGCTTTAGCATTTGGAAGGGCATCTTTCACTATCCCAATGTGTCTTTGAATTTCGGTGTTGCACTTTCTATCCACTGTTAAAACCCTTTCCAGATATTTAAAATGTACTTGTTTGATTTTGGTATCTCCAATTTGTAATTTGCATGTTGGGTTGTTCCTTTTGCTAACAACTATGGATTATTAACACTTCCGCTGCTAACTACGGAGATCTTCGTTTTTCTTATCTTGAGCCAGCTGGCTAAGTACAGAAACCTACGTTTTTTGCATTCCGCTGGTATGAGTGCCCCGTTGCGCCATCTATCATAAAATCACAAAGGAGAATGCTTCAAAAGATATCATGTGAATACCCATTACTGATCTGGTAAGTCATTTCCAATATATTCATGAAAATGGAATGCTGTAAAACACACTGGTGCCAGTTTTCTGTGTAATAAAATATGTAGGTTGAAATTTGGCATTTTCTTTAAAAATGGCTGGCCAGATGGGGGCAGCACTGGGTAAATGAGTGGCAGTGAAAGTGTTAAGAGAATACAATTATGAAATTACCTGAAAGATGGTAAAATACAGGGCAACACAAAAGTAAATATGTTCTTGAAAGTTAATGCCAAAATTTTTATAAATGTTCTTTTAGTTTTAACAAATTAACTTAGTTCATCTTCTAATAGATAATAAATAAGTTCATAGCTATCATTGGTCATGTCAAATAATAATGATAATAGTAATAATAATCTATGCATCTATCTATCTACAAGGGGATTTTGCTTTGACTTGTTTGTTTTTTCATGTCTTATTAACCCTTTGTGGGCTATTTAAAGCTGAAAATATATTTTGAATTGTAAAAAATAATTTTGTTTTTTTTTTATGTCTTTTTTATGTTTGTAAGTGAATATTGCATTAACAATTTTTGGAAAATAAAAATAATTTCTCAGATACATATCCTACTATTTAACCCATACCTGAAGGGAGGATATAGCTTTATATCTCTCCCAAAGTATTGGTGCCAAAGTGAATGTAAAGGACCTAACTGAAATTTGAACTCGCATCTCTGTTTTCTCATTCTGAGCCACTATATATTACACCACCTGCACATCCTTTAACATAGGAAAATCAATGTCTATAGCCTGACTTGCAATTAGCTGAATACTTATCTGAAATATTCCCTATATAATGGGCATAAATCACAGGCATTGAAAAAGAAGTAGATTATGTTTATATGTAAATACTTTTTGTCAAATATAAATGTGATTTTTATCATATGCTTAGGTCAACACTGAGCAGACTATTTCATGCTTGAACACAATCTTCAGGCTATGTATGTTGTGTACTGGCTTAAATATATATATATGCTGGTCAATGGGGCATTATGACCGGCAAAGTCAGATATTTCTGGTTATTGGATAGGTATCAGGAGTCCATTACACATTTCAATAGTTCATGGGAAGAATCTGTCTAAATGGAATTAGGGAATATGAAGAGAATGTGGATGACTTGACCCTATGTACATTGCATATAGATTTGGAGCTGTGAATGTCTGGCCTGGGGGAACCAAGGAATATAGTTCGCATGAACATCTGTCATGAAAACAGGCGTAGAGCAGTGAGAGACTAGCAGTGTTCTGTCATTTGGAAAGAGG
This sequence comes from Acanthosepion lycidas, assembly GCA_963932145.1. Classification (NCBI taxonomy): domain Eukaryota; kingdom Metazoa; phylum Mollusca; class Cephalopoda; order Sepiida; family Sepiidae; genus Acanthosepion; species Acanthosepion lycidas. Next base: position 80,044,022 of record OZ010586.1, read on the forward strand.
TTGAAGGGTGGAAAACACTTCATCACCCACAAGTCTGCACAAACCTTTTTGAGCTCAGTCAAGCCTGGATTGAGCTGTTGTAATTTTTATCCAATAAAACGCTCGAGAGACACTCAAGATAGAGGACTACTTATTCTCCGCTTTTGCAATATGTGGAAAAATAAACACAAAGTTGAGATGGAAGTGCAAAAACTTTATTGATTATTTTTGTCAAATATAAAGAGTACAGAGAGAATGTATAATAATAATAACAACAACAACAATAATAATAATAATAATAATAATAATAAGAGCAATTAAAAATAATGATTTGCTAATCATTTCTATGCACATCTGTCTGCTAATGTGTCTAGCTAATTCCTGTTGCAGGCACAGTTGTATCATCTACAGAGCCAACTTGTAGTTTATACTGCAGCTATGCTGAGCAGACCTACAATTTCTGGAAGAAAACATATACAAGACGAGGAATATTTACCCAGCCTCCCCACTAAGGCTGAATGTGACACAAGGTCGTTTTAAGATAGGGAGTATCATATATATACTTATGCACATAGGCCAAGGACAAAAATTGATTTTTGACCAGCCCCACAACCATTGTCATGCTGGCATTGGTATTACACTGATCCAACCTCTTTAGTGCAATGAGGAATATGCTGCTCAGGGTTATGCAACTTTTCCCATCTGAAATGAGGAGCAACATAGTTACAATTACAGCAGAGGAGGCAATAACCATGTCTCCGTAAACTCTCATTGGCTAATGGTTAACTCCTGTGCTAGGTAAGTATTTACAAGGTTTGTATGCTCAAACCCTCAGTCACAATAATTTGTAACTTTGTACTAGTACAACCATATAATAGATAGTGAAATTGCAGAGCTGAATTAAAATTGTAGTTCACTTATGCAAAGATACTTAGATTTCATCTCCCCCCACCATCTATGAACTAAATAACAGGTCTTGTATAAAAAAAAATCATTGTCATTCTCCAAAAATTTTTAATGTAATATCCATTCATAAAGAAAATAATTATTATTACAATCCAAAATATGCTTCAGCTTTAAATAATCTACAATCTACAGCTGATAATTTGTAAAAAACAAATCAAATAAAATGAAGTAGCACAACTATCAATGGCTTTCAAAACGTTTTGTCTACCCAATTTTGGTAACAAGATTTGGGTCAACTTGTGGTATCATTTTCAGGCACTTCCCAACAGAGCCACACACTGTGGTCATGCAGGCTGACAACATCAAGAGGTCATCTCTCTGTCTAATTAACTGTGGTGGGATTTGAACCTTGGCCTCATGGTCAGAAAGTAAACATTCTAATTACTCAGCCATGTAGCTATAAACTCCCTTGTAGAGTGAAATAATGTAATCAAATAAAATTATCTGTTTATTGACATCATTTTCAAATCTCTTGAGAAACAATGGTTTTAATGATCTATTATGCTGACCTTTGCATCATTATTTTTACTGCCAGGAGATCACTGCTTATTTCCATGATCTTCTTATTTTTTGTTTACCTTTTTTAATCCAGGTGAATATGTAGAAGTAAAGATTAAACATCAAAAACATCTGAAGAAGGCTGTAAAGTAAAGAAGTGGAAACAGTGTGAATACAAATGCAGTTAAGACTAGGACCAATGTCTAAATGTATTTGTCATTAATTAATTTATTGCTATTAAAACTGGACTCCACAATATAGCCAGAAGTTCACATAAGGTCATAGATAATTAGTAGTAATACTTTAATGGTGGAATAATATTAAGCTGTTCAGTATGTAATCACATTTCAATGTATACAAGCCAGTAAAGCCACTGAGATGCAAGGAGTTTACTGGCTGTGGAAGAGATAGAAACAGGAAGATTGAGCAAAAATGAAAGAAGAAGAGTGATCAGGAGGATAGTAGATAGGGATTAGCATTGGATTTAGATTTTTACAGATTAAAATTGGCTGAAAAATATGGAACCGGAAGTTCCACAAGTGAGAAGCATGAGAAAAGAAACTTTTAGCTGTAAATTGGTGAGACATCGTCACCAGTCTGGTACTACACTTAAACTCAAAGTGTCTAGGCACCATAGTGAAAGAGCAATTACCATGAAAGTATTTATAAAAAAAAAAAAGCAAAGGGAGATAACCTTATACCAGTGGGAAAGTGACTGAAGCAGACCCACCAGATCAGGGCCAATAATATTGCTGATTCTTTTTTGGATTTTATCAAGAACCTCTTGATAAATACCAGGAACGCTGGATCATATATGGCAGCGATATTACTTATCAAATAGGTAATTACCCACATTTTAAACAACTGCAGCCTAACATAAATGCAATTTTTCATTAAAGATATCCTAGCTTTTCCTCAAAAATTTTGAAAGACTGTTTTCAAATTCTTTTTGTTTGTAAATGAAACATTTTAATGATTGAAATAATGGAAAATTTGCAGGTGCTAAGTCTGGTTGTGAAAGAACCTCCCATCCTAATCATCTTATGAACACTGTAGACATAGGTATCAACATTGATAGTGACAGTCTGTTTCATGCTGAAATCTAATAAACAGAACATGCAGTAGAAAAATTAGCTCATCTGCTTTTATATATTTGTCACTGAGGTATTATGGGTAGGAAGGTAAGTTGTACACAATAACACAATTAACTAAAATTAATCAGCCTTTCTAGCCATAATCTTCCAACGACAAAAATATATAAATAGTTGAGCCACTCTTCAACTCCTTTAAAGTTCTTTTTTTAGATGAAACTAATTTATTGAGCTTACTTAAGGTTATTACACCCATTAATACTGAATTTTTATTGAATAGAAAATTATCCCTAAAATTTTTGTTTTTATCCGATTTTTAGAAACCCTGGAGTTGTTTATGTTCGTCAAAGAGTTGGGGAAGCATATGATGCTCAATGTATTTTAAAAATGTGGAGGTGGGTGCATAATGGTTTCGGGTTGTATGTCGTCTTCTGGGACAGGAATGTTATTCACATGTGAGGGTAGAATGAATTTCAACACTTACACAACCATATTAGAACAATGTTATCAACCTTCATTAGAGAAAATTTTCAACAATAGCATACTAGATGGAGTAACATTCCAACAAGACAATGCCCCATGGCATATATCCAGATTTTCAAAGAGTTGGTTTGAAAAGAAAGAAATGAGGGTAATGAAGTGATCTCCTCAATCCCCTAGCCTGAATCCCATTGAATGTCTGTGGTCATGTTTAGGTACAAGAGTGATGATGTACAAATCAGAATCCAAAGTTCAAGAAGAATGGCAGAAAATTGTGCCAACTACTTGTGCTAACCTGGTCTCTAATATGCAAAAGTGCATAAAGGCAGTTATAAAAGCAAAAGAAGCCCACACCAAGTTTTAAATATAGGTTAAATTTACTTTAAAATCTTTGTTCTTTTTCTTTAAATAATAAAATAAATGAATTTCAATATATTTCTAACTTTTATACACCTGCCCCATACTTTTGCCCATGGCTGTATATATTCTAAAGTGTATTTTCTTTTATTTTGGCAAAATAGAAGCATTTAACTCTAAAAAATTATCATACAACAACATCATATTTTGTTTTCATCAATATAAACACTGCCTGCATTAATTACAGTTTTACAAATTCTTGGCATTCTTTCCAACAGGTTTTAAAGAAGAAGTAGAAGACAGACTTTCCCAAGCATTCTTCAAGCATTGAAAAAGCTCACTCTCATTCTGAGTATCCTTTTCTAACTCCCCTATGCAATTCATCCCATATTAATTCAATGAGAGAGAGGTTAGGTAATTGAGATGTCCAATTTCTAAAATTGTGTTCCTTTTTTTGGATTTGATGTAATGTCGACATAATTTAGAAGAGTGTTTTTGGATCATTCAATTTTCAAAAAATTAATGATATTGCTCTTTTTTCATGATTCCCTTGACCTGAATCCAATCTCCAGTTCTCTCTCCACACCATAACAGATGCACCATTATGTTTAACTGCTTTTAAGTATAAGAAGCACACATTCTTCATTCAGTCTTTCCCTTTCTCACATGCACTCTTTTTGTGTAATTAAAAATTCAAATTTGGAGTCATTTGTCCACAATACATTTGCCACTCTTTCAATGTCCCATTCTTATACTTTTTGCCCATAACAGTCATTTCTGATTACTCACCTTCCATAACAGGGGTTTCTTGATGGCTGTGCACCTCCTGATCTAAATTGCTTTTTCACAGTTGGGAGCAACACTGGTTGCAATGAAGATCAATTAAGTTCAACTTTTAACCCTGGAGTTTTCCTTCTATTTCTTTTGCTCTCAACAATCAAGTGTTTATCTTCAGCACTTTTGCTTCTCTGACTCTTTTACTCTCAACATTTGTCCTAGTTTCTAACTGATTTTGTAAAAATATTTTACCTCTTGTCTAGAAATCTTTAACTTCTTGGCAATTTGTCTTTGAAAGTAGACTTCTTTGTATAAAATTTCAATTTTTTGCCCTCACCTCAGTGCTTAGCTGCTTTGATTTTGTCATGTTGAGCAAATTACTTCAAAATTAAAAAAAAATATATGAAAATATTGTCATAATGTAGTTTGTATTTTTTTTAGAAAAAAAACAAGTACATATATATCATTTACAGCATTAGTCAGTACTGAGTTAACATTTAGAATATTGAACTTAATTGCAAATCTCAAAAAGACTACTGAAGGGTTAATGGTGGAAACAAAATATAATATTTCCCATACAAAATATTTATAATTTAGTAAAAGGTATTGTGGGCAAACAATTGTGGAAAAAATTTTTTAACATTTTTGTAGTAAGAGGAGCCTGGGGGAAATACAAATATATTTCATTTTAAGCTCTTCTTTGCAGGTTTTCCCCCAAAATCTTGCCTGTAGTGTATATATATATATATATATATATATATATATATATATATATATATATATATATTTGTACCTATTATATGCATATGTCTACATGATATATATATATATATATATATATATATATTTGTACCTATTATATGCATATGTCTACATGATATATATATATATATATATATATATATATATATATATACTTATGTGCATATATCTATATGTGAGTTTATTTATATATATATTTTTTATTTGTACGTTTATCTACAATTGCTTTATATTCAGATATACACACATTTTTATAAATATATATATATACGAATGCTTGCATACATATATATACATAAACATATATATATATATATTTATATGTATACATGTATTTACAATGTAAATCTACCATTATTAGTGTTGTTATATATATATATATATATATATATATATATATGCCTGACATATATATTGTTTTACATCTCTCTCTCTCTCTCTCTCTCTATATATATATATATATATATATATATATATATATATATATATACACACACATTTACAATGTAAGTATAATATTATTCCTGTTACATGCAAGATGAACAATCCATCATGATTTCTGACAGATTCTTTCTTATTTTTCCTTCTTCCTCCAGTATTATCAACATCAAGTTGGGTTGAGATTCCTGATGTTCAAAAATAAATTGATCTTCATATCAAATGGAAAGGCATGAATAAATGTTCCCACCCTTTGAGCCATTTTTCTTTGGAAGAGTGAAGAGAAAATACAAATTGGTAGGTAAGTAAATATAGAAAGTTGTAACTGATTTTGCAAGAGAATGATTCCAATAATTGTGATGGATGCGATTGTTGAAATGATATCTCCTTCAGTCTCAAGGAGCATTTCCTGAGACAACTATTTTATACCTACTAGGTAAGTAAAATCTACAGTTTATGTTCGAATGCAGATCGAAGCCTCATTTTGACTTGTTTGATCCTTGTAATATTGTTTCCTTTTATGTCCCTCCATGACATGGGTGATCATGGCACTTTATAACTTCCTGTCTTTTATAGCTTTTGGTAAGTTTTATCTTTATGCTATCTCTCCTAATCCCTATTGTGTCAACCATTTATACAAGCTTATTAGGTATGCTATGAATTTATTTCCTCTATTTCTCTTGCCTTCAATATGTCTTGTGAGTATCAAATTCTCCAAGTCTTCCTTTCTGCATGACACATAACAAAATATTAATAAAAAAAGAAAAGAATTTCCCAATAAACTTTGAATCAAAAACAAGTAATTTCTACAGACTACTAAAAATTCACAAATCGAGTGAAATAAATGCAGCTATTGAGAAACAGACATCTGAATACATTAACATCTCAAACCCCAGTAACCTTACATTCAGACCCATAGTAGCAGCACCAGCCTGACCAGCTAGTAGACTCAGTAACTTAATAGACACAATACTATAACCATTTATTATGCATATTAAAAGCTACATCAGAGACGATATACACTTTCTTAGCTGAATACCCCAAAAAGATGATGGCTACTTTTGACATCAGTAACTTATATAACAACATACTCCATGAACTAGGTAAACAGGCAATCTCATTGTGGATTGAAAAACACCCAGAAACACTACATCCCAGATTAACTAAGGAAGACATTATCGATAGTATAGATCTGATTCTAAACAATAACACTTTTGAATTTGACAAAAACTATATTCAAACCCTAGGTACGACAATGGGAACAAAAATAGCACCTAAATATGCCACCTTAACCTTAGCTTACCTACAGGAAAACCTATATGAACAGAACAAATGTATGGGGAAAATATAAAAACTCACTTCACTAAATTGTGGAAAGGATATTTAGATGATTGCTTCATTTTCTGGAAATCCTGGTGGGGCGATATTAACCAATTCCACACACTACTTCAGAATTTATAGGCATCAACCAAGCACTTAACAACAGAGATGCCCTTCACAAAAGTCAACATCAAATTACCCAACAACAGAGAACTCTTTGTATCACAATTCCTCTGGGAATACAATCAAGGCAAATTTAAAATTATGCCAATATACCAAACAGACAACTACTCTTTTTTACAAATTCAAGAAAAAAACTTCATAGACAAATTTAAACCAACAATAACCAGAACATAACTCCACAGACATGGACATACAGCATGCACACATGATGGCCAGATACACTGGTTGAACTGCACACATACATGCACATATGCACACGCGAACAGGTATCCATGGACAAAAAATATATATACATATATACATACATTGACAAAAACAGACTACTCATGGGCACACATGTGAGCCATACACAATACAGGAAGAATGTGTATGTGTGTGCATGTATGTGCATGTGTGGGTATGTATGTATGTGTTTGTATATATATATATATATATATATATATATATATATATATATATATATATATATGTATGTAAAATGTGTATGCATATATATATTCTATCTGTTTTTTATAATTTAAGATGGGATCTGTGTAAGACTATGGTAGATAAAATTGTTATTATTTTTAATTTTTTAATGCTGTTTTGTTATTATTTGCTTGGTTTTGGCAATTGTGCTTATGTATATGGAAGAAACTCCAATTTATAATACTTATTGGTATTTATGCAGGGGTTTTAATTTTGCTGTGGGGGAAGGGAGTATTGTGGACTGATGTGGTAATGGTAATTGTGGTGCAGTAGTAATTGTGGATTAATGCATCAATGGTAATTGTGGTGTGGTAGTAATGGTTGTGGAGTGGGTGATGATAATAAAAAATTGTAGTAGCAAATAGTTATAACAAAATGGTGATTGTAGTAATGGTAATAAGAATAATTATAGTTATTATGATGGTAGTTTGAACTAGAAAATATTTGATGGTGTTATGGTATCAGTGGTTTCTTTTTTCTTGTTCATAGGGTCAATGGTGGTTTCTGTAGCAGTGTTGGTTAGTATTTTTTTATCTGTTTGGTATGAATTCTGATAATAGGTGTTTGTTTTCATGTCTGCATTTAGAAATTATTTATGATCTTATGTTTAGTAATTTCTTTTGTTGGGTGTGGGAAATTATTGCTACCCTTTCATGTAGGCAAAGTAGGCATTTCTTTGTTATGTTGTTGTAGGCAGGTGTGTTTTTCAATATTTCCCAGCTAATTCTTGGTGTAATATTTCTGTCTTTTCTGTATGTGGATAGTGTAATGCTGTTTGAGTATATTCTGTTGGAGAATGAGAGGCCATAGTTGTGTTTTCTATTCTTGAATGGTCCCTTAGTGGCACCAATGTAGGACATTGTGCTGTTGTTTGCACTTACCTTGGCTTTATATATTATATTAATTTGTTGGCAGTTCCTTGGAGTGGATATGTTGTTTTATTTCTGAAGTTGCATTGAGGTTCCTTGATTGGGTTACTGCAGGCTTTTACTTTTTTGTTGTGGCTTTTTATTATTTGTGTTATATTTTTTGTGAAGCTGTAACTAATTTTTATATTATTTTTGTTGAATATATTTGCTAAGTGGTTTGTTGCAGGGAAGTGCTTTTCTATTAAGTTTAGGAAAGTCATTCCTATGTTTGTTTTGATGGTTTTATTGTATGGTGGGTTAAACCAGATAATGCTTCTTTTTCTGTTTTTGTGTTTCTATTATTGAGGTGTGTATTGTTGTTGTTGTGTGTATCCACTTTTTTAGTGCATCATCATATGGCATTTTCTTGTTATTGAAAATATCTATGTTGGATGAGTTTTCAGATAGCCTGCAGCTGATTGATATGGGTATTTGCTTCGTGATTGAAGGTGGATATTTGGAGGATGTGTGTACGTAAGTTGTGGTGTCATTATCTTTTTTGTATGGTTCATATGTATTTTTGTTCAGGTTGAGAGTGACATCTAAGAAGTTTACTGTTCTTGTACCTGCATTTATTTCTATTTTAAATCCAATTGTTTTTAGAGCATTTACTATTTTTTTCCTAAATCTTTCTAATTGGGTTCTCTTGTCATGATAAGTTTGTCATATCTATATAGGCCTGTGTCTTTTTTGTCTAGAATCCTGACTAGATATGAGAGGATAAGTATGCCTAGTAATTCACAGTTTAGGTTCCATCATAGTTACCCTTTGTTACATCAAATAGGTTGTGATCTTGTTTTTTTGCCCATGGTTCATTATTGTGGAACAACAAAGATACTTGATTTTTTAAATATCTCTGTCTGTAATATTACATGTTGTTTTGCTAGTTGTGTAGTGTCATTCAGTGTGTTTTTCATGATGGATGGGTAGAAATTCACTATGTCAAACTGGATGAAAGTGCTTTTTTTATTGCTGTAAACCAGTCAGTGACAGCTTTGGTATTTTTCCATTGGTTAAGTTCTAATTTTTCCCTTAGTTTGGTCTTGATAATTTCTAATATGTTTTTACTGATTTTTCCTATTTCGATTTGTGAAAGAAGTTTGCTACACAATCCAACATTGAATACAGTAACTAATTGCATATGTATGCATGTAATGACACATGGATGTGCATATATGCCCAGTCCCACACTGCTCATATATGTTTCTGATTGTGTGAGCTGAAATGAGTGAACGTGCATGTATGTATGTCTGCATATGTATGAGTGGTATTCAAAGGACAATTTTTCCTCCCACGATCATAAAACACTGATATACACAACCATAAATAAATCCAAAATTTAAAAATTAATCAGTTTGCCTGATGACCACAGAGAGCATGAAACCCAGGATCACACACTCACATCAATCCAACTAAATATATATATATATATATATATATATATATATATATATATGTGTGTGTGTGTGTGTGTGTGTGTGTGTGTGTGTTCATGCTGGTTCAAGTGTATGATAACAGGGACATTCACACACACACAATACACAAAAATAAAAATAGATTTGACAGTCTCAGGGCTGATGGGGGGGGAATAGTGGGACATCTATCATCAACACATCTGTCATCAGCACCCCTAAGACCAAAACCAATGATTTTATTAGTCCAAAAAGAAGATCAAGGCTCACTACAAATACAGAAAATGAACAAGACATATATATATATATATATATATATATATATATATATATATATATATATATATATATTATGAATTTATATAAACTTTCTATTTCTTTGTTGCGATTCACTTCTGATTTTTACACATTATTTCTATTGATTTTTATTGTATTTTTTAAATTGTCATTAAACAACATGGATTAGACATAATGAATCAGCCTACAGCAAGATTTGAAATGACAGCTTTCATTCTTGGGAGCCCATATTTCTGTGATGATGCCATTATTGGTATAGCCAGAAGGAATTTATCAGTAAACATTAGTAAAAACCCATATAGCTATATTTTTCATTTCTTGCATGTTGCTATCTGTTGTCTTCTTTTTGTGTTTGTATATACTGTCAGGATTAAATAATGCATATCAAGGCAGGAGCTTTTTTAATGGTGCCTGTTTCTTTAAAAAGAACAGATAGAGGTAACTTTATTTGAAATTTTTACTTCATTTTTCTGCTTTACAGACAAAGGAACATATACTTGGGTCTATTGAATATAGATATTTTCTGAATGTTATCAACTGATATCCTTCAATTATACTTCTGATCATTTTCAAGATCCAGGGTTATTTTACATGGCAATTATACTTTATGGTAATCTAGTGGACAAACGAGAGCAAACTAGTTTCTTCATTTGATAAATATACCATCAGTTGTTGAATTACATTTAATACTGCAGTAATAAGACTGAAAATTGTCCTTAGTTCAATATTTGAGCTTTAAATATTTGGAGCCATTTTACAGTTAATATATAGCAAAATATTATTTTCAAAATGAAACAAAGAAAATATTGCTGAACTGCTATATAATATCAATTCTTCTATATGCCAGCAAATGCAGATAATTTCTTCACAGATGAAGAGACATTGTTTTACTGAAGGATTCTGAGAGTACCATGGGAGGAACATGTGAGAAACGAGGAAATTTTAAGGAAAATAGAGATAAAAAGGACACTTGAATTTATAATCAGAAAGAGGCAGTTGAAAATTCCTGGGATATATAATGAGGAAAGAGAGCTTTGAAAATTTATTAAAGTCAAGAGTGTCTTCTTCTTTTATGTGCTATGTCCCTTCAGGGTGGAGGCGATCATGGCTCTTCACTTTCCCTTAATCCTTGTAGTTTTCAATCTTTTGCCCTATTACTACTTCTCCCAGACCCTGATCTGTCATTCACTTGCTTAATCCCGCTAGGTATGTCATGCATTGTTTTCCCTTGTCTCCCTTTCCCTCTGTCCACCCTGTGAGTATCAGATTCTCCAAACCCTCCTTTCTCACTATGTGCTTCAGAAATTTCAACTTCCTCTGATGTTAAGTATAAGCTTCCTCCTTGTTTGCATCCTCTCAAATCCTTGCACACATGTTTGGTCCATGTTTTCCTTAGCATCCTTCTGTAGAACCATACCTCCATTGCCTCGAGTCTCTTTTTCATCTTTGAGGTGACCATCCAACATTTGCTGCCATCAAGGAGGACAGATATCACAGAGCAGTTCAGTACTCTTTTCTTTGTTGCCAACAAAATCCTCTTGTCTCGTAATACTCTGTTTAGCTTTTGGAATAAACCTACCTAATGAGCTTGTGTAAATGGATGGCAGGACAATGATTAGGTAGCACAGTAAGAGGATAAACCTTGCTTAGAGCTACAAACGATAGATAGTTGTAGCAAGCCATGATCATCCACATCTCAAAGGGACATGGACTATAATATATATCTAATTTATGAGTATTTGTCTTATTCAATTTGAGATCTTATTGCCATGTAATATATACTTATTGATAAGGGCACAGACTGAACTGAGATCAAAAGGATTGCAGTTTAACCTATTGGATAGAGGTGTGTTTATATGTCCTATGTATGAATTTTCTAGTTGTGCATCATTGAATGTAATTTTCAGAGCATGTGAATTTATAGATGATTGGATATTTTGAGGCATGTTGTTAAGTATGATGAAGTTTAATTTTTTTGTAGTTTCTTTGTTAATCATTGTGCATTTATCATAGTTTATCATAGTTTATTAGTATCATTTTTACTAATTTTTATGTTGCTCACATGGATTTTCATTAGTATTAGATAAATTTCTTAAATGATGAATTGACATTATTACTAAATTTTTAAGACTGCTTAATTAAAGAGTATATATTCTTTATTTCCAATTCACCCTACATACTTACTGAGAATTGTGATAAAAGACAATAAAAATAAAATCAAAGACAAATCAAGAACGTATAATAATGCCAATGTTTCGCCTAAAGCTTCACAATAAGATTTATTGAGTATCTATGAACAAAGAACAGGTAGAATAGTAGGAATTTGTTTTCGTGTTAGTATTTGAAAAATAGCCATACATAAGTATGTAGCCACACACAGATATACACTCATGCATACACACATATATATGTTGTATATAGGTTTATATATACAATATTTCACTCAAACATATTTCATTGAATAATATAGACATATTGTGTCTATTTTTATACTGATCTTTTCCAGTTATCTAATCAAATTCTTGATGCTAATATAAAATTCATCAAGGAAAGTGACATAGTTATTTTTTTTAACCCAAGTACTTTTTACCTTTTCTAAGTATATATAACATTTATTCCGTTTTACATTTCTACCAATTCCTGGCCAGCTCCATTAAATTGAAATGCTTGTTCTGTAAAATATTCCATAAATACAACAGATAAATTTTTAATTTCTAAAATGAGTATAACACAGTGTGTTTGGACATGTTTTTAAAAATCTCTATGACAATAGAATGCAGATTTTATTGCAGTTACAATATGTTTGTCTTTGTAATTTACCATTCAAGATGAGTTTAGAAAGGTTGAAAATACTTGAGTTACAAAAACTATATGTCTATATTATTCAACAATATATATATATATATATATATATATATATATATATATATATAGTGGAGGTAATAAATCCATTAGTTAATAATCTAAGTGGATCCTAATAATATCAAAAATAATTTTCAGTATTTTGGAAAAACAATCAGTTTAAATGTCTTTTAGGAGATACTCTGACAAAAAAGTAAGTACATATGATGACTACAACATTATCGTGACGTCTTACACTTCATTCTCGAGATACAAGTTCTATTGTACAACTAAAAACACATTCCTGTCCACCTTCACAATACAGTAAAATATTTGTTGACAACCCCAGTATACTACACTATGAAAATAGTAAAGAAAAACTTCAAATTCTTAATCCCTTTATATCAAAATCAACCAATCAACACTCAACAAAAATCTATTATGAATATAGCAACAACATATTAAAGCGAATATAACATTTATATACTAATGCCATTTTACATTTCTACCAATTTCCGGTCAGATCCTTTATAATGAAATGTTTGTTTTGTACAAAATTCCATAACTACAACAGATAAATTTTAAAACACTAAAATAAATATAACAGAGTACATTCATACATGTTTTTAAAAATCACTATTAAATCAGAATGTAGATTTTATTGCGGATACAATATGTTTGTCTTTGTAATTTACCTCTGAAGATGATCTTAGAAAGGATGAACAATATGTCTATATTATTCAATGAAATATATATATATATATATATATATATATATATATAATTGTGTGTATTTAGACAGCATTTTTTCATTAATGCATGTTTCCTTAAATAATATAGACAAAACTTGTCTATTTAATTTAAGCAAATTCCTTTCATATCGTCTGATAAGATTAATAACATTATCATTGAAAGACAAAAGAAAATCACCATATTGATACATGTTTTTAAAAATAACTATTAAATCAGAATGTAGATTTTATTGCGGATACAGTATGTCTGTCTTTGTAATTTAACTCTGAAGATGATCTTAGTAGAGGTTGGGTTAAAAAAACCTATGGCACCTTCCTTGATGAATTTTATCTTAGCATCTAGAAACTGATTAGATGACTGAAAGGCTCAGTATGAAAATAAGTAGATCCAATATATCTTATATTGTTCATGGCCCTACCAAATATAGATACAAAGATAAAGTTTGGCTCCAGATGCAAATAGTTCTTTGTTAATTGTTATCATTTCTATATTTTAGTGATATATTCTGATTGTGAAATGGTTTGACATATAGAAAAATAAACAAAAAATTCTTTAATGAAAATTTTTATTGCTCATTAATTAAAAGAAATTAAAACTTACCACAGAAATATGTCATATATATATATATATATATATATATATATATATATATATATATATATATATATATATACATATTGTGTATCTAGGCAAAAATCCTTCATTTATGCATGTTCCATTAAAAATGACAGACAAGGTACTACAATTAAGCTTTTTATTTAATTATTCTTGTGTCAAAACAAGTGCTTTCTTTCTTGGACACAGAATGTGTAGAAACTGTCCAAATGTTCTATAATTCTGAGTGCTTTTGGCCATACATTTAGCCATTATCATGGCTGATTTTATTTGTACTTTTAAATGAAAGTATGGATTGTTTTATGTATGTATCTAGAATTATAAGAATGTTATATATATATATATATATATATATATATACAGAGAGAGAGAGAGAGTAACTTTACTAGTTTTACATTTCAATGATTTTCAGAAGTGAATGTGTGGCTGTGTATTTATCAGATCAGTTTATTTTATATTCTTGTCCGTGTATTGCTTAATATATTGTACAGAAATTGTCATCTTTGATAATGGCTTATGTAAGCCGAAAGCTTAGATTGGATTAAAAATTAAGTATCAATGTTGTGATTTTCTTTCTTCATTTAATGATAATGTTATTAAGCTTATCAGACGTTATGAAAAGAATTTATATAAAATAAATAGACAACACTTATCTATATTATTTAATGAAACATGTATGAATGAAAAAATGCTGCCTAAATGCACACAATATATATATATATATATATATATATATATATATATATATATATATATATATATATATATATATGTTTCATTAAAGACAGGCGACATGGTACTACAACAAAGGTTTTATTTAATTTTTCTTGTGTTTAAATAAGAGTTTTCTTTTCTGGACAAAGAGTGTAGAAACTGTCCAAATGTTCTGTAATTCTGAGTGCTTTTGGCTATACTTTTAGCCATTATCAAGGAGGATTTTATTTTTTCAGTTTACTTGTGTGTGATGTGTGCATGTTATTAGTGTTATAGAGATGTTTTACTTTTCAAATGCAGCACATTGTGGATGTGTGAACATGCAGTCAAAAATTACATAAATATCTTCTACAAAAACCAAATGCACATTAACTACAAACGAGATGAATCTACACTTAGAAATTTTATGAAGAAATACACTACCCCAATTGACCTGAATACAAAAATCAAATTAATTATCTACTACAAAAAATTTAAGACAGCCAACCTTATCCTCAAAAATAACAACACACCAGCAAAGTCAAAATTACAAAGAACGAACATTATCTATGAGTTCAAATGCCCCTTAAGGAACTGTTTCTGATCAAACCAAATTCATAAATAATTACATCTTTCACATGACTACATGCCTATCCAGACACCTTATGTTACACCTATTTGACTGTGTTTGGAAAATGAAACATCTCTATAGCACTAAAAACATAAACACAATGCAGACACCCAATTATACTGACAAAATAAAATCATCCTTGATAATGGATAAAAGTATAACCAAAAGTGTTCAGAATCATAGTACATTTGGACAGTTTCTACACACTCTGTGTCCCAAAAAGAAAACACTTATTTGAACACAAGAAAAATTAAATAGAAAAGCTTAATCACAGTACCTTGTCTGTTGTTTTAATGAAACATGCATATACATATATATATATATATATATATATATATATATATATATATATATATATATATATATATATAATTTTCTAAATAAATTTCTTTCGCAAAAAAACAGTTGCCATCTAACTTAACTGATAATTGCATGGAAATGCATGAAATTTTTAGCTGAAGTTGGTCATTGTTGACCGGGGAGTTATTTATAAAATTATATTAATGCTCTGCCATTAAATATGGCATTGAGGAATTATTCTCTGGTATGTTTTTGTAGCATACTTTCTTAGTAGTTGCTTCCTTAGCATATTACTTCCAGTTTTATATATATATGCAAAATGGACTTGTAGCTGGGTTGTTAGAATATTATTGTTTTGACCACGAGTCTTATATCAAATGTCATTTTGATTAATTTAATGATAATACTGAATTAGGAAGAAAATATCAGTTTGCAAACTGTAAAAAATGTCTGAAAACAAAATCAATATTTGACCCAAAACTTGTGAATGAAATTTGGTAGACAAAAATATTTGAAAGATTGTTTTACCAATACAAAGTCATAAGTCATTGTGACCCAGGGTTTGGATATGCTGGCTTTATTCAACTAGTAAGCATGCTAGATTATGTACTGTCATCTTCGTTTTCTTTTTATGTGCCTAGTCCTTTTAGGAGATAGCCAAACATGACTCTCCACTTCCCCCATCCCTTGTAGCTCTCAATAAGTTTTGTCCCTCTGCCACCTACCCCAGACCCTGTTCTGTCATCCACTTGCTTAAGCCTGTCAGGTATGTCATGCATTGCTTTCCCTTGTATCTCTTTTATTCTATTCAACCTGTGAGTATCAGATTCTCCAGGAGCTCCTTCCTCATTTTGTGTCCCAGAAACTTCAGCTGTCTCTTCCTGATGTTAAGTACAAGCCACCTCTTTGTTTGTGTCCTATCCAAGACCTCATCTTTGCTCAAACACTTGGTCCATGATATCCTCAGCATCCTTTAGTAGAATCACATCTCTGCTGCCTCGAGTCTCTTCTTCATCTTGAGGAGACTGTCAAGCATTCACTGTTGTAATGGAGAACAGATGTCACATAGCAGCTTAGTACTATTTTCTTCATTACCAAAGAAATCCTCTCACAATACTCTGCCTAGCTTTTGGAATGTGTCCTTGGCCATCCCAATATGCTTATGTATCTCAGTGTTGCACTTATTGTCCTCTGTCAAAACACTTGCCAGATATTTAAAGTTATGCACCTGCTTGATTTTAGTGACTCTGTCCTGCAAATCACATTTCAGGCTCATCCTTTTACTGATGAACATGCATTCTGTTTTCTTGTAGTTTATGCTTAGTCCCTTCTTGCTCTTCTTTGCTACCTTCTGTAGGAGGTTTTGTTATTTCTTTTCCATGTTTGCAACCAGTACTTTCTAGGTACAATATAAACCTCAGGTTGGCTATGAGTGTTGAAGAAACAGAATCATGCCCATGCAGGTATCTGTAAAAGGATTACCAAGCTACTAAAGTAGACAGCATAGTCTCCAAAGAATGATGGCTGTTTTCCCTTCATATGTGTATAAAATTCATATGAAACATCTATAAAAATCATTATATTTAGAAAGTATTTTTATTTAGCTTTTGGGCATGTTCATATCTTTTTTTCACAGCAAAATAATTCATGAGATTTGCTGTAAGCTTTGATTTTAGTGACTGATTGCACAGTCTGAAAATATGTTTAAAACTTGATCAAACTATCTGAATGATCTACACAAAAGTCATTGTTGGAATAAAAGAAAATGACACATTACTTATCAGAAACACTTGAGATGTTCATGAAGAAAACATCATCTGGCATTTGAGCTGTTTTTTTCTGGACAGTAGCTTTGATCAACAAGGGTCTGCATAAGGATTTAAAGTTTCCATGACATCAGTCTGAGTCTTTGTGTAGAATAGTTCAGCTGAAACTCACGGCTATAGTTTATTTTTTTGAGACAAATACCAGTTATTACTTGATCAAATCAAAGGATTTTTTTGTTGCTATTTCTAACACAGACATGCCAAAATTCTTATTCTTATTCACTTGTATGAAATAAGAAATATTTTTCAGTTGAATTCATAGCAGCAAATGTTTTATTGGAAATAATCTCTAACAGTTGCAAAGACTTTTTTTTCTTTTGTGGTAATATAATGAATACTTGCTTTATTCTTCTCTGAGTGATTTTTAATTTGATTTGTACACAGGTTCTAATGAAAGCTGGTCTTTTCATTTTTTATAAATTGTGATGAACCATGTTAATAGAATTCCAAAAATGCATAGAAATAGTGAAAGATGTTTTTCAGAAACTAAGTACTATATTAAAAAATAGGAGAATTTAATTAGAAACAGGAAACAGTGGTCAAAAATTATATAATATAAATCCTCTTATATGGCAGTGAATGCTGGACAATTTCCTGACAAATGAAGAATGTTCTGCAGATAAATACTGAGAGTACCATGGATAGTGAGTAATCAAGAAATTTTAAGACACTTTTGCTTAGGATCTGAAAGACCCTGTTGAAAGACATATGATGAAGAAAGAAGGTTTACAAGATATAATAAAGGCAAGAGGGACAGAGTGAAACAGTGAATAACCAACCTAACAAGCTTGTATGAATGAATGGCAGAACAGTGAATCATAGGGATTATAAGATGTCAAATACTGCTTAGGAATAGGAATAAGAATTTCTGGAGAGCCATAAACAGCCATGTCCTGAAAGGAGACAGCACATAAAAGAAAAAATAATTACTTTGAGTCCCCTTTTTTGTTCTCAAACATACATATTTTTTAAACAGAGTATATTTGGTCAGTAGATGTTATTTTAAATAAGTATTGTTGAAGACAGTAGACATTTTGTGTCTGTTATATTTGATGATCTTTTTTCCTAACATATGAATATTCTTTTTCAAACATACTTGTTTCGTGTGGATAAACTGGCTTGAATTAATTTTGTGTTATCTCAAGTGTTTGACTCACATGAATCATCACCAGAGGTTTATGAAAAAAGGAAATAAAGTTTGTTTTTTAATTTTTTGAAAATGCAATCAAATGCAGACAGCAGTTCATAGTACACAGTTAGACAATTAAGATTCTTAAGAACTGCATATCTTTTCCTGCACATGTCACTGTGTACACGAAGACATGATCTGATATGACCAATGTCATGGAATTTATTTTCGCTTTGCTCTACCAAGCATTGTAGAATAACAAGGCACATTATTATTTCAAGACAGACTTCTCTTGATTGATGCTACACAACTATGTCTCTGCCAATGCTGTTCACAGATCTTTTGTTTATTTTTTGGTGATTTTCTTAACTTTCAAGACTGTGAAGTTGTTAAAAAAGAGTTGCTTGTTCCCTGATGGTTAACAATCAACTCGTGGCCTCTCCTATATTGAATACCTACATATAAAAATAATACTGATTTTTTGTGCAATGCCTTAAAATGCTCCTGGGTTAATAGAATTCGGTGGGGGCTTCATTGTTGGTCAATAATAAAAATAGATATATTTTTAAATGATGCTTATTTGTTGTAAAAAATGAAACACTTCAAATAAATTTTCAAATGATTGTAGAACTCACCAAATTTAATTTAAGCTAAGCTAATCAAATTAAAAAAAAAAAATGTTCCATCTAAAGAGGCCCAATATTTCAAAGAAAACATCTGAAAATAAGCAAATCTCTGTTTTTATATCTTTATAAGAGTCATACTAGCCCATTTGTAAATCCAGCACTGGCCATGTACTTTCAGGATTTATGGGATGTTGGCTTTCAACAAATACTTGCCCATTGTTGCACTTAATAAGTTTTGTCTTTTTGCTATCTCTCCTAATTCCAGTTCTGCTAATTGCACAAACTCATTACATAGGTTAGTCACTGCATTCTACTGTTTCTTTTGCTTTCAATACATCTTCTGGGTGTCAAATTCTCCAAGCCTTCTTTCCTCATTATGTTCCCTAGAAATTTCAACTATATCTTTACATGTCATTTTGTTTCCATTTTCTCTAAAAAATTTGTCATTGCTTATATGCTGAGTCTATAGGATTCTCAACATCCTTCTACAGAACTACATTTCGACTGCTTCAAGTCTTTTCTTCATTTATAAGGAAATTGTCCAGCATTCACTGCCATATGAGTGGAATGTTTTTACTTAGCAGTTCAGAACTCTTTTCTTTGATTCTAATGAAATTTTCTTGTAATACTGGGGGCATTGTGATATACATTGATCAACCAGAAGAGATTGTGAGATGTAGAACCCAACCTGAAGACAAAATTATTGCTTCATAGCTAACCTGGAATCATTGTCACATAGACTAAAAAATCTGGAGACATTGTGACATACACTAACTAACCTAGGGTCATTGTGACATTTACTAGCCAACCTGGATGCATTGTGACATACATTAAAACATCTGGAGACACTGTGACATACATTAGCTAACCTAGGGTCATTGTGACATTTACTAGCCAACCTGGAGGTGTTGTGACATATGAGGGTGTGCTAAAAAGATATCAACCAAACAACCAAAGGATAGCCAAATAAATCTGATCTTCGAATATTTGATCAGATTCTGAGATATTTGGTTAAGCTGAAAATTGTTTAGCATTTCCTTGTTTTGTCTAACATGGAGATGTTCCAATCAACGAATCAAACAATGACAAAATGCTCAGAACTTTCTATGCAATCTTATTTGAGGAAACCCTTGTCTCTTTCAAAGGAATTGTTTTTCTTGGATATATTGCTTTCTGGCATACAAAATCATGGTTGGATAATAACCTCTTCACAGCGGAAGGAGAGACTTAATGCAAAAGTGATGTGGCTCTTCCAAAAAGTATTTTTTCCAGGAGAATAAAAGCTGCAAGGAAACTGATGCTTACAATCAGAAAAATGCTTACAATCAAAAAGAGGCAGTTGAGATTTTGGAAATACATAAGAAAAAAAGGACCTAACAAATTTAACACCTGCAAGAAATACTCATGGCAAGAGAAGAGGAAACAAGTAACAAATTTAATGTACCTGTGTAAACAACTCTTGGATCAAGGATAAAGTGAAATGTTGAAGGGTCAAAAGCCACTTAGAGGAACAAAAGACAGGATGTTGTGGAGAGCCATGAACGGTCATGTCACATAAAATAAAAAAACATTAAAGAAATACTACTAAAATTTGAATACAATAATAATTGGTTGACAATAATAAAAATAATAAGATTATAAAATCTAATAAAAAGTCAACATAATATTATTACCACAAATACTACAAATGAAAATAAATCAACTAAAATTAAAGTCAAAGAAATATTAGCCAAGATTCAACAGTGCTTCATCTAATAAAATTAAATATGATATGACTACTCAGTCAGTGCCATACGTGAAACATGCTTAGGCAATCATGTATCTTTTGATACATGACTAACGAGGCAGATTTTTTCCCACTGTAAGTTGCCATTTTTATTCTGCAGTAGACTAGTTGCCATCCAAGGCTATAGAACCCAGTCTGTCCTGTTGTTTACTCACAGCTGTGGGGAGAAGAAGTGGATTCAGACCTTTCCCAAGGGTATTAGCAACTTGGGAAAGGTATGAATCCTCTTATTATTAATTACTATTATTAATTATTATTATTAATATTACTACTACTAATGCAAATAATGCAACTGAAATTAAGATAAAAGGAATACAACTAAAAAACTTAATAATACTTCACAAAGTTTCATGAAACAAAATTCAAGATTTTATCTGAACTACTCATGATAAACTATAAAACTCGATAAAAGTATATGAAAATGCTGCAAGGAAATCAATTAAAATCATAGCAATTATTAACCAATATTACTTAAACAGAATAATCCTCTAAAATAAGAACATTTAAAAAAAAAAAAACTTTGTCACCTCATACAGAATTCAGCAGCTACACTGATATACTTATAAAATCAGTTTTCCAAGTAGGCTAAAATACTTACTGCAAAATAAAGTGTTTGGCAGGTGATTCATCATCAATTTTAAGCAGATGATAATCTCTGCTATCGGCTACATTTTCTTGGAAAAATGCTGTTGGCTTTCCTCATCAAATGGAAATTATTTTCAGAAAGATAATCCCTATCCATGAGTGAGTTTGTCTGTGCTGATTATTTTAATCCATGCTTGATGAATTTGATGCTGACAGCAAGAAACTAATCTTCTATCGCAAAGTGAAATGATCATTTGGAAAAGGATATTTTAAAACCGTTTGGCTTGATTGTTAGCCTGAAGGATCTACAAGGACACATGACTGTATTCATTCTTATGCATTTCATTTATCAATTCAGTTACATGTAAAATATTAGATATATAAATTGAATGATATATATGTGTATATATATATATATATATATATATATATATGAAAGTGAACATTGCAGTTAACACTCAGAGGTGACAGACTGTTTCATGCTAAATGCAATCATCAGGCTGCCACAATGATTGTGCTTAGCATGAAACAGTCTGTCACTGCTGTATGTTAACTTCAATGTTCACTTTTATAATTGCATATGCTCTATCTCTGATATTAAGCACTTAATTGCGGCCATGAATTCGTTACACACACAGACACATCCTGCCTTTTATATACATATATATATATATATATATGTATATATAGTAAGGTAAAAATCTGTTGGTATATATAATTCAAATGGATCCTACTAATATAAAAATATTAGAACTGATCCACAAAAGAGCTGAATGTATTTTATTTATAGAGAGCAATATAATTAATAATCAAGCAAATCCTTTTACTTCATATGGGGAATAGGCAATTTTGGGAGACAAAGAAAATGGTCATCTAATCATGCTTTTAAGGATCATTTCTTAAGCATGCATTGCACAAATGTCTGATACTTTTGCACAGATGATAGACCATGATGAAGAGCCATAATGCTTGTCTCTGAGCATGAAGCTGACATGTCCTTTGAGGGGCTCTGACCCAAAAGATTTTGGCATTGAGGATTGTTCCTGTCTTTTTTTATTATAAGGGAGAAGGAAGAGATCAGTGTCTTCCACACCAGGATTGAAAAACCAGACGACCATTTTTATCATCTGCCGAAATAGTCTATTCCCTATATGAGATAAAAGTACATACATATCTATGTATCTATCTATCTATCTATCTATCTATCTATCTATCTAGCTATCTCTCTCTCTCTCTATATATATATATATATATATATATATATATATAATCATCTTGGAAACACATAGCCCAGTGGATAAAATCCAGTGATTCTAAAGGGAAATAACTGAAATTGAGATATCCAGAAAAGGTGTGGTACATGGAACTAGAACAATCTACTCCAGTCGGCAAAATAAAGTGTTTGGTTCAAAATTCCAACGTATATCATCTGAAGAACACTGGAGCATACAATGGCCAAAATGTTGGGAATATGACTATAAAGATGAAGACAACCGTTCAAACAATGTAAATTGTGTAAAAAGACAAAATAGTATACACTGATTCTGAATCTGCATTCAGAAATTTATGAGCACACCCTGCTTTTAAGATATATGTGTAGCCAATTTATACCTAAGGTAAATGTTATGCTACTATTTACTTCTGAGAGTATGGGATTCATTCATGTTACTTCTACAGAACTTTCTTGCATCTTATAGAGTGAAAACTATGCTGATTTAATGAAAACTTGCTAACAGCATATCAAAGAATGGGATGGTATGTCTCTTAAAATGCACTTCTTGCATTCTCATCTCAAATTTTTCCAATGGATATGTTTCCTATCAGTAATAAATGAAGTGAGTGGTTCTACCAGGACATATCTGAGACAGAATTGAGGAATTGAGTTTGATTCATTATGAATGTGATGGGTAAATACTGCTTGCTTCTACAACAGGAGACTAGCTCAGTGTACAAGATCAAGAGCAAGTATCTTAAATATTTATATATATTAATTATATATATATGCATATATATATATATATATATATATATATATATATATATATATATATATATATATATATGAATTCATATTTATTTGGTTATTGATGTTATCTAATATTTTCTTGAACATAAATGTACTATTGAAGTTTTGGGTTGGTAGATTATACAAGATATCAACACTTGGGTTATCGGAATTCAGAATCTTTTTTTATTATACTTAAATCAGTATATAATTATTGGTCATGTATTGTATGGGTTTATACTTGAGACTATAGGTAAACACTGGATGGGTTTATGCTTAAGACTATAGGTAAGCATTTATTCTGTTTATACTTGAGTCTCTAGGAAATCATTGGATTTGTTTATACTTGAGACTATAGGTCGGGTTTATACTTGAGTCTAAGTATGCAAGTATGGAATTTGAACTTGGCTTTTCAATTACCAATTCCAAGCTATTATCCCTTATACCACCAACACATCCAAGCTTACAACACCCACTATTTCAAAGTGGTCACCCATCTAGGTACTGACCAAATTTGATGTTACCAAAACATGAGTTCTTGCAGTTTCCTTTCTGTGTCTAGTATGAACACAGATTTATCTGCGTATATGAAGTTGTTTATATTGTGTCCTTTAATAATAATTCCCACTAGGACTTCTAGTTCTGTTAGGATTCCATAATGAGATAAGTCTTTCAGAATTTTTTCTTGCTGTAGATGATGAATTTGGCAGCTTAGCCAGGTTGGTCAGCCAATGAATTGCTTGTTTATATCATCCATCTTGTGTAGTCTTTATCACAATATCAGTACAGTGGCAAACATTACCTATACAGTTATCATCTCACAAACAGAAATACATCAATGAATCTATAATCTTCTTATTTTTGTTTAACATGTTATTCTATGCTTGCTTTTTTTTCTTGATATTTATCATTCTCTAAAGAATATAGCTTTGTTGCAATAATCATTTGCCAATATTCTTTTTGGTATATTACAGGCTTTTGCTCATTTTTAACTTAGCACCGATATATTTTCACATCTGATAGGGATGGAGTGGTCATGCAAGTGAATTAAACCAAGAAAATACTGTAACTACAGCTTTATGGTAATAACTAAGGTGTACAGCATAGCAATAATTTTGCTCAACAATTTTATTTTTTAATACCTTTTATCCCATTTGGGGTAAAGATGAAAAAGTGTAACAGAGATATCATTCTACTGAAAAATGCTATGAATACAATGGGCAGACATGTGACTAACAAGTAAGTTTTCAGAAAAAGAGGAATGAAAAGAAAACTGATACTTACAATAAGAATACTCTGGGCCACATAATCAGGAAGAGGAAAGAGGGCCTGGAGAATTTAACATGCACAGGACAGACTGAAAGCAAGAGTAGCATGGAGTAAGAGTGAAAGTAATCTCCCTAGTGAGTTTCTGTGAAAAGATGTTGTAGAAGGGAAAATGTCTTACCTCCTGGAACAAAACATGCTACTATATATCTTGCACATAAGATACTTAAAAGAAAACATAGCTGATCCAAAAGCTACAATTTAAGAACAGCCTTATCTCGTAGCACAGAGATTTTGTGTGATGATTTTGTGTCTTATGCAAATTTCCGATCCTCAGCCACTTGATAAAATGAGCATGAGTGAGAGAATATAAGAGGAGCAGCAGAGGTCGAAGAGTGATGATGCTTTGTTTGTGCTGGTTTGGGGTACTCACCAATTCTGACTGTAAAATGACAGTGTACAGCTGGTATTCCAAACAGACATACCTTTTTGCAACAGATGTCAGAATGACGACAAAGAGAGATGGAAAAGAGTCAAAAGCTTTATAGAGCTACAAAAAGCATAGGAAATTGTGGAGAGCTATAATTTTCCATACCCTAAAAGGACCTGACACATGTTTCCAGCATGAAGACCAGCTAAAGATAGTATAATCTTCAGCAGAGTGCACTTATAATCCTAGACAGAACTGGCAATCTATGTGTAAATAATTGATAATATTTTAAATCTACATTTTTCTGGTGTCAGTTTAAATCAATGCATTCTTTTTTTCTATACATATACAGTTTGTTTGAAGTTATTATGCAAATAACACAAACCTCAGCAACTTGAAACTGCTTTGAACAATTTTTGTCAAATTTTAAATAATTAATTTAGACATCGAAACAAAAATCGAGTTAAATTTTTAGGTAGTTTTATAATGGGTCAGCCATTTTGTATTGGTTATAAATAGAAATAAAAACTGACCCTCTACAATTTTTACAATATCAAATGTAACAAAGACAACAACAAGAGAAATAATCAAGTAGTAGAAATTATGAATTTGTTCAACAATAAATATTTTTTATAAACACAACAAATACATAATATATAGTGCAAAAATTGATAAACACAATAGAGTTCTTTGGTGTGTGTTACTAAAAGAATTTGAGTTACTGTACTGTATGTGTGAAAATGAGGAGGTGTAGTTAGCTATATTTGTTTTTATAGGAAAATTAAACAGTTGTTTCTGTTTTTGTATTAAATAGAAAAAGGTATTGTTCTTGACTCACTGATTGTTATAGAGTTATCGCTCATCAACCAGGGATTCTTCCTGTGGAATAGAATATTTTGTGGGAGTGAGTGTTAAGCCTGGAAATGGTTGACAAGGTTTGTTGTTGTATTGAAGATAAAGTTCGGCTCCTTTGCTGTGCTGATTTCCAATGAAGTCAAGTGAATTGGTTCAATATTTTAAGTGCCCACTGACCAAGTCACGTTAAAGTTTTGTTTTTATTAGTTCTCTTGGTCACGTGGTGAGGCTCGTGAACATGTTTACATTTTATGACGTCAACTAGAGGTCAAAATTTGGGTTGGTACCTTCGGACGTAGTCGACGACACCTAATTAATATTTTCCAACCAATCAAAATACATCAGTTGTTATATTTGGTTGGGAGCCTCTATGTGTTTAACTTGCACAAAATTTAAGATTTAAAAAAAATGTAGGAATCTGATTCTACAGTTTCAACATGTATTATTAAAGTAATTGGATCTATTATAAAAAAAAGGCTGCCTGAAGTTATAATGTAAAACCAGAAAATCAATTTTAACTTCAATAGCAAGGCAATAAAATCCTCAACCATTGATCAACACCTAGAAGAGAACAGGAGCCGATCTTTATATTTTGTTTCTTGTTTAGGATTTAGCTACCAGTTCTTTCTAAATTTCCTTCTCTTTCACTTTTGGTGGCCTCTAGCATACTGATAGCATTATCACCTTGCTTGGGGTGGTATCTCTTACTCTGTAACCTCTACATCAAGTGGCTCTTACACCATGTACAGGGTGAACATCAAGAGAGAAATATATGATATAAAAGTTTTGAAGCATTTACTTCTTAATATGTCTGACACATGACAAGCAGCATTGTTATGGATAAATCTTTGAAACTGTGAGGTTTGGTCTTGTATTATTCAAAGAAAATCTTGTCCATAAAATCACAATAGCTATCACTGTTCAGTTTAAATCCTTTATAGGCTTTAAATGGTTCAATAATAGTTTGGCCCAAATTCCAGCTGATATAATCACACTGCTGCCTTCTTTTAGCTGCAGGCACAACTGGATCAAATAAAATCCAACAGGTGTATTGAGTGTCACCTGAGATTTGTCTGTGAAAATTACTTTAGAAAAAGTCATGTATTTCTTGGCCCAATTTTCATGTTTTAAAATATTTGCTATACTGAGAGGAATTTGTCTAGGAAATTTCCTGACAGATCCCATTCTGCAAAGTATTCTATACCTTTTGTCCTACTCGACTCCCTCAATTCCAGCCCATTCAAAGATCTGAGCACTGGACAGAAGTGGTTGTTTTGCTATAACACACTTTAGTTTATGGGTGCCTCCAGGAGACGAAAACTTAACACCTTTTCCTTTGTTTTAGTTCTCAACTTAGTATATTTTCAAAAGTCCTCTTTACTTTACAATAATCTCTGCAAACTCCTTTGATATTTCCAATGTGGACATTCCCTCACTCAATAATTTTGTTATTTTCTGTTTTTTAGTATTTGTGAAATCCTTTCCATTATCCATGTTTCAACATATATTATTGGCAAAAAAAAGAATAGTTTTATTTGATTTCAGAGGCCTTAAACTAACATTAGTTTATCTGCATAATAACTTCAGATTGCAGTTTTTATAATACTATAGTTGTAAACTTTAATTTTATAAAGTGAAAATTTACTTGAAATATGCTGGAAACTTATTAAGCTTTCATTTGAAAAATAATAAAAATTTTAAACAAAATAATCATAATATATGGAAAAAATATTTAAAAATGATGTCAGCAGAATATGATTTTGTCTAACTTATCTGTTTCTTATCTGTTTTGTCTGCTTGTCTTTCTTTACTCTTGTACATATAATAATAATAATAATAATAATAATAATAATAATAATAATAATAATATATTTTTGTTTTCTTTAATTTCTTGATAATGCTGCATGACTTGCAGATTTTTCAGGTTTCATACTAGAGGACATAACTGTGTCTTCATCTGTCTCTGTTTATGCAACATATAACAAATTTTAAGCCATCACAACCTCTAATCAATTTGTACAGACTTTAGTATAAACCCATATCTCTTAACACCTTTTTTAATATAGCTAAACTATAATTATAAATCGTAATTTTGGAAAGTGATAATTTCACTGAAATTTGTTGGAAAACCTTCAAATTCTCATCTATTATCAGCAAAAAAAATTTCAACTTTAAGCAAAATGATCACAGTGTGTGGTAAAAAGAAGATGTCAGTTTAAAATGATACCAGATTGATACGGTTCCGATCGATAATTTCTGACAATAAGGTTTCCTCTATTAAGATGTTTCATGTCCAAAACAAACCTTGCTTTAATCTTGAGCACCAATGTCTTTCAAGGGAATAGAAAATGTAATTAAAAATTTAGTATGGCATTTTAATTTTGATCTTTGTAAAAAAAAATAAGAAAAAAGTTTTATCAATTCTATTTTATAATATTAAACTATGGATGAGGAGAATATTGTTTAGATGGATATGGGTAAATAATATTATTAAATAAAATATAATAAAAATCTAGTTATTTATAAAAATTTTAAAGCTCATGACTAAGGCATATGAGAACAAAGTAAAAAAAAATCCTAAATGTATGTATGAGGTACTAACCAGAAATTTGAGTTATTTCATCAGTGCACAGACTTTAAATGCAGTACAGACTTTTGCCACTTCCATTTGGGAGCAGTAGCTGTTTTGACCCAGTGCGCATTCTTGGGTTCCTGAGTAAATAGTTTCTCCTAGTTTCATCTATATGGAGAGGAACTAAATGTATTATTATTGGTGACTATACATCAATAAAAGGAATTTTATTGTCATTATTAAGTTCATATGTAAATTTAAGAACAGAATGTTTTGTAGTTCATGTATTTCATCTATGTTTTTAACTAAGATGAGAATATTGTCTACATATCTTAGGTAGATGAAAGGTTTATTTAGTGGTATTAAATATCTAATTTTCAGGATTAGTTATATAGAAGTTACTAAATGTTGATCCCAGAACTGAACTCATTGAAACCCCATCAGATTGTCTGTAGATATTATTTTAATGGTCATAGAAAGGAATCTTGATGGTGCATGTCAAAAGTAGTTTTCATATGTTAATATTTTAATAGGTTTAATATTTTGTGGAACGAGAGATAGATTGTTTTAAATGTTCTTTGTAATTATATCAATCATTTGTCTAACTGAGACATTGGTAAATAAACTTTCAACATCAAGTGAAGCTATGGTTTCATTATTCTGTTTCTGTGTTCTTAAGATTTGGATTAGTTCCTATTTTGATTTTATATGTATTTAATAGTTATGTCTGTATCATGAGTTGGTTGATAATTTTTCTTAATTGTTTGAGATTTGGGATATGCTGAGTGAGATTTGGGATATGATGAGTGAGATTTGGGATATGATGAGTGAGATTTGGGATATGCTGAGTGAGATTTGGGATATGATGAGTGAGATTTGGGATATGCTGAGTGAGATTTGGAATATGATAGGATCGAGAGGGAAGTTAGATTTATGCATTTTTATAGTTCCATACATGTATCGTGGTTTGTAGTCACCAATTATTTTGAGAAGTTTTAAGTTGTCTTGTTCTGCATTGTTATCTATGATCAGTTTATTGTTTTTTTGTCGACTTTTCTAAATTTAGTGCAATTGTCGAGTATTTGTTGTAATTTTGAATTATAATCAGATTTATTTAATTCAACAGACATTCGTTTTTATCTTTTTAAAAAAAATATGAGTAAGATTGCATAGTTCCTTGGCAGCAATATATATATTTTATTACTTAAACTTTATTTCTAGTGGATACCCATATTTGAATAGATTCTCTGTTTTATTTAAACAGTATATTTATTTTTCTTCTTCTACTGGCCTGAATATTCAAATAACCTCATTAGAAAAATATGTGCTTTCTAGCAGGATGTTTTTCTAATATTTTTAATAAAATTTCTTGAATATTTAGGTCAGTATCATCAAGTCAATGTGAACAATCCTTTGCTTAGCTGTATAGTATATGCTTAGCCAGGGCTACATACAGTTTTGAATTTTTCCTTCTCCTAGACCAGTTGCCACTCAAGGCTATAAAACCCAGTCCTACTATTTACCCATAGCTGGGGGAGAAGAGTTGGGTTCAAACCTTTTGCAAGAGTATTAGCATGTATGTGAATGTAATGAACTTGATTGGTGTTTGAACTCAGCTCTCCGATTCCACAATCCAAGCCACAATCCATTAATCTATTGTTCCTCTTGGTAAGGGATACACTCTTAATACTAATACTAAAGGAGATCTCTAGATGTGGAGGTGTTTCCAGATTAACAGGTCACAAGACCCAGCTGGAGGTTGGTGAGTGGTGGGAGGAACATTGATATCATCAATCAATCATTTACTGTTCATTAATTAATAGTCAATCATTGTTTGTATTCAACTAGTATAACATTACTGTCAAAAAACAACAAAAAACAACAAAAAAGAAACAGAGGCAATATTTAAATAATATTGAATATACCCTAGCTCTATTATCTACATGTGGATTTTCATCTATACAATTAATTCCATTGTTGCATGTAAGAAAGGATTTTGCTTTCTAAATCATTCAAATAAAAAAATATCCCAAGAAACCTAAGACAACCATAACGTCAAAGAAATGACAGCCATATTTAAGTAATTTTCCAATTGCATCAGTTACGTTTTCTGCATCAGTTGTAGGATTTTTATGTATATGATTAACTCTATTATCGCATGTAAGAAAGACTTCTGCTTTCTAAATGATTAAAAACAAAAATATTCAGAGAGAGTTAACATGAAACAAAAGAAATAAAAGTAGCCTAATCTTCCCTATTTATAAATATGGTATTCACCAATTACCATTATGTAATTCCTCATGTTACCATAACAAAAGAATATTTCATTATCAAAAAGGGAAATCAGGTTGCATGGCCGATAAATGCATAAACTCACATTGGTAATTTTCACTCTCTTTTGTTGTCATGTTTTCTTTTTTCCACATTCTTTATTGCTCTCTTTCTCTATCTCTCTCTTCTTTTCACAGGACATTTCTTTCTTTCTCTCTCTCCATTTTTCTCTCTCTTTACTGATTTCTTCTTCTTCTTCTTCTTCTTCTTCTTCTTCTTCTTCTTCTTCTTCTTCTTCTTCTTCCTCTCTTTGTCTCCATTTCCCTTTCCTCTTCTCCCTATCTCTTTTCTTTTTTCCCTCTCTTTTTCTTTTCTCACTTCCCACCTTTCTTCCTTGTTCTTCCCCTCTCTCACTTTTATCATCTTCCCCTCCCTCTCTTTCCTCTACCCCATCTCTATTTTCTTCTTTTCTCTTCTTACATTCGCTCTCTTTTACTTTCCTTTTCTCTCTTCACTCTCTCTTCTCTTTTCTATTCTCCCTCTCTCTCTCTCTGTTCTCTTTCTCCTTTGTCTTTTCTCACATCCCACCTTTGTTCTTCCCCTCTCTCACTTTTATCTTCTTCCCCTCCCTCTCTTTCCTCTTCCCCATCTCTATTTTCTTCTTTTCTCTTCTTACATTCTCTCTCTTTTCTTTCCTTCTCTCTCTTCACTCTCTCTTCTCTTTTCTATTCTCCCTTTCTCTCTGTACTCTTCCTCCTTTGTCTTTTCTCACATCCCACCTTTGTTCTTCCCCTCTCTCACTTTTATCTTCTTCCCCTTCCTCTCTTTCCTCTTCCCCATCTCTTTTTTCTTCTTCTCTCTTCTTACATTCTCTCTCTTTTCTTTTCCTTCTCTCTCTTCACTCTCTCTTCTCTTTTCTATTCTCCCTCTCTCTCTCTGTTCTCTTCCTCCTTTGTCTTTTCTCACCTCCCACCTTTCTTCCCTGTTCTTCCCCTCTCTCAATTTTAATCTTCTTCCCCTCCCTCTCTTTCCTCTTCCCCATCTTTATTTTCTTCTTTTCTCTTCTTACAGTCTCTCTCTTTTCCTTTCCTTCACTCTCTCTTCTCTTTTCTATTCTCCATCACTCTCTCTCTCTGTTCTCTTCCTCCTTTGTCTTTTCTCTCCTCGCTATTGCTTTCCTGTCCTTCTCCTCTCTCACCTTTCTCTTTTTCCCCTCCCTCACCTTTCTCCTCCCCATCTCTGTTCCCATATTTCTTTTCTCACTCTTACGTTCTCTTTTTTTTCTCTTCCCTCTCTCCACCTATTTTTTCTTCTGCTTTTCTCGCTTTTCTTTTCCTTGCCCATTCTATTTGATTTATTTATACTGAAACTGATTTCATATTTTTCTTTTTCCAGTGTCCTTTATTTTCTCTCTCTCTCTGTCTGTCCCCCTCTCTCTCTCTCACTGTTTTTCTCTTCACTTTTTCTTCTCATTGTTTCTTCCCTCTCTCATCTTCCATCTTGTTTCTCTTTCAATCCTTCCTGTCCTCATTTCATCTTTCCTATTACTTTTTTCCTCACCTTTCTTTTTCATGACCTTTTTCTTTTTGCTTTCTTTTTTCTTCCCTTTTATTACCTCTCTTTTTTTCTATTTCTTTCCTTTTAAATCCTCATTACCTTTCACTCTTTATTCCTTTCTCTCCCTAATTCTATCTTTCTTCCCTCCCTTCTACAACTGCCATATTATCTTTTTACCCCATCTTTCTTTGTCTTTAATCTTTCCACATTAATCTCCTTTGTTTTAGTCTTACAATATAGCTCGTTAAATGACACGCATCCATACTTAAAATACAATAAATGTTCAAAATATGCCAAATGTTCTGTATACAATGTGCTAACAATGAAAAAGTTATTACCAAAACTTCCCATTATAATGTGTCAACTTAGAGACCAGTCAGTGGTTACAACACTGGCAAGATTCCTAAAAAAAAATCAGGATACTTAATAGAAATATTTTGAGAAGTTGTATGTGAAGTTGTATGGAGAGTTGAGAAAATAATTATGATATACTTCCATGTTATTGCACTTGTAGTGATATATAAATGACTTCCTGATTAACATACCTAAGGCATAGACACTATATAAGTGCCCAATCGGAAAATGTAGAGGCAGAATATGATACATGAGTTTAATTTAATGACTCCCACTGGACTGAGAGAATATGAAGAAAATCATACTTATTATTCCCTTCTGGCAGCTGAAAAGCAGAATCTTTTTCTCATTTCTTTTCTAGTTTTATGTACCATGTCCCTTCAGGTAATAGATGATCATGGCTCTCCACAAATTCATATCCCTTTTAGCACTTACTATCCCTTCTAGTCCCTATTCTGCCATCCATTTACACAAGCTTGTTAGATATGTTGCCTATGTTTCCCTCTGTCCCTCTTGCTTTCAGTATGCCTTGTGAATGTCAAATTCTCCAAGCCTTCCTTCTTCATTCTTCTTCTTTATACACTATGTCCCCTCACAATATAGGTGATCATGGCTCTTCCTGTCACTCGTAGCTTTTAATAAACTTTATCTTTCTTTATTGCTCCTAAGCTCTGTTATACCATCCATTCAGTCAAGCTCACTATGTTATACATTGTTTCCCCCCATTCACCTTGCCCTCTATCTGTTCTGTGGGTATCAGATTTTCCAAGCCCACTTCCCTCATTATGTGCTACAGAAACCTCAACTGTCTCTTCATGATGTTAAGCATTAGTTTTCTTTTCGTTTTCCATTTTCTCCAAAATTTTAGCATTGCTCACATATTCGGTCCGTAATATCCTCAGCATACTTCTGTAGAACTACATTTCTGTTGCTTCAAGAACCCTCTTCATTTTTGAGCACTCATTGCCATACAGGTGGATAGATATCACACAGGGGTTTAGAACTCTTTCTCTTGTCTCTAGTGAATTTTCCTATTTCTTGGTACTCTGCTTAGCTTTTGAAATGCTTCCTTTGTCTATCCCAATAAGCCTTAGAGTTTCAGTGTCACACTTCCCATACTTTGTTAAAATACTTCTCAGATATTTGAATTTCTGCACTTGTTTGATTTTGGTATCTCTGATAATCAATTCACACTTTAGGCTCATCCTTTTGCAAACAATCTTTCATTGCGTTTTCTTTCAGTTGATGTTTAATCATTTCTTCTCACTTGCCTTCCCTATCTTCTGTAAGAGCTTTTGTAGCTTTCTTTCTGTGTCTGCTATCAACACTGTGTCATCTGCATATCTTATGTTGTTAAGGTTGTAGCCACCAATAATGAATCTAGGACTTCTATTTCTCATAGAACCACCTCACTGTAGAGGTTGAATAAGTCTGGTGAGAAGACACATACTTGTCTTACACCCATTTCTATTTTTGTATATGTGCTGAACTCATTTTCTATTTATATGCAGGCAGTTTGCTGCCAGTATAGGTTCTTGATTATCCTAATATCATTCCCAATTATATCAAGGTTTCAGAGCATCTTCAAAAGATATTTGTGGTGTACATTATTGAATGCCTTCGCAAAATCTATAAAACACAAGTAAACATCTATCTTTTTTTCTTGCTCTTTCTTCATTTCAATTAAATAAAAAGTTGAAAGGTTATGATATTTATGGGTGAATTTTTGATCTGATTCAATATTTCTTACTGAATGGCCACTCTTCTAGATCTTTTTTCCTTCATGGTGGTGTCCCTCTTCTAGATCTTTTTTCCTTAATGGTAGTGTCCCTCTTCTAGATCTTTTTCCTTAAAGGTGGTGTCCCTCTTTTAGATCTTTTTTCCTTCATGGTCGTGTCCCTCTTCTACATCTTTTTTCCTTAATGATGGTGTCCCTCTTCTAGATCTCTTTCCTTAAAGGTGGTGTCCCTTTTCCAGATCTTTTTTCCTTCATGGTGATATCCCTCTTCTAGATCTTTTTTCCTTCATGGTTGTGTCCCTCTTCTAGATCTTTTTTCCTTAATGGTGGTGTCCCTCTTCTAGATCTCTTTCCTTAAAGGTGGTGTCCCTTTTCCAGATCTTTTTTCCTTCATGGTGGTGTCCCTTTTCTATATCTTTTTTCCTTCATGGTGGTGTCCCTTTTCCAGATCTTTTTTCCTTCATGGTGGTGTCCCTCTTCTAGGTCTTTTTTTCTTCATGGTGATGTCCCTCTTCTAGATCTTTTTTCCTTAATGGCAGTGTCCCTCTTCTAGATCTTTTTCCCTTCATGGTAGTGTCCCTCTTCTAGATCTTTTTCCTTAAAGGTGGTGTCCCTTTTCTAGATCTTTTTTCCTTCATGGGGGTGTCCCTCTTCCTGATCTTTTTTCCTTAATGGTAGTGTCCCTCTTCTAGATCTTTTTTCCCTAATGGTGATGTCCCTCTTCTAGATCTTTTTTCCTTAAAGGTGGTGTCCCTTTTCTAGATCTTTTTTCCTTCATGGTGGTGTCCATCTTCTAGATCTTTTTTTTTAATGTTGGTGTCCCTCTTCTAGATCTTTTTTCCTTAATGGTGGTGTTCATCAGGGCTCTATCCTTGAACCTACATTCTTCATCAACGACCTTCATGATTTCATCAGTTCTCAACTTACTATCTATGCTGATGACAACTATTTACTCCTATTATAATGATAAAGGTCAAATTGGTAGATGATTACAAAAATGACCTAACATCTGTTATTAACTGGAGCAAGAAATGGCTTATTATTTTAAAACCTCCAAACTGCTCTCATTTTCTTGCATTCCATCATGGCTGATGCTAACCTCTAGGGGTGTTATTGCTTGTGTCTCCTTGATAGTAGATAGATGTTTTTTATAATATAAGCTGTGGATGTTGAAGTGAGCACTTCATAATTAAAGTATAGTCTTATATATAAAGCCTTCATGTAAGCATTTCATCTGTGTGCTAGCAATCCTCTTAATTGTGCCATAGAATATTGTCACATATATATGTGTGTGTATGTGTGGAAGTATTAATAGTACAGAGTATTTGAATAAATGAATTTTCCTTAACCTTTAAACCCCCACAACAGATTTTGAAGTTTACCTATATAAATGAAGCTTGTAGAGTCAATGTAACATTTGGGGAAAAAAAAGGACAAAATATTTAGTTTAAAAAAGGTAA
>OZ010586.1:80085250-80100250 GCA_963932145.1 Acanthosepion lycidas
TACAAGTACAAAGAAAAAGTTAGATAGGAAGCACCCATCAAGAGCAATAAGAGTTAGTGGATTTAAAAGACCTATTTTCATGAGAAATTGTTTTGACTGAAAGATTTGATAAATTAAATATGTTACCTCTTTGTTTGGTTATCTTCCTACCCTTCCGCTTCCCCTTAGCTTCTTATAAAATTGAAAAAGTTAATTTCTTTCATAATTATGATGCATTGTTGACACTCACTAATAGTTTGTATTAATTTCTGGTCTGCTACTCATGACCTTGTCTAGGATTTTATTTCAAACAATATTTTGCCATGTTCAAAATTCCCCATTTTTTAGGGTTTTTTTTTAAATTTAGTGTAGGTCTGACACCTAATTGCTTAATCAGGGTAAACCCACAAGGCTCATTTTAATTTTAATTTTGATATGCTGATGTCTGCTTTTGAAATTTAAATTGATTAAAGTTATATACCATCGCCTGAAGAAGCACAACTGTAGTGCTGAAGTATGAATGCCATTGTGTAGAGATTTTTAACATGTTTTTGTTTTAATCTCATATAACAAATATTAACTTCTACACTGTATTGATCCCTTTTTTAAAATGAATTACTACAGACAGGGGAGTTATACTCCAATTGTTCTTATCCAATAAGAGAACACACACACACACATATATATGTATATATATATATATACATATATTAGTTCAATTTATACATATACAGTGCTGTGCAAAAGTAAGTGAAGCCCTAAGATAATATTTAAAACAATTGTCTGTTTTTGCCAGATAATCAAAAAATCTTAATTGAACTATATATTCATTAAAAAAAACTTTATTAAATCAATTACAACCACTTTCAAAGATTCATATCAAGCTGTAATAAAAATATTAGACACTAAATTTAAAAAATTACATATGCAAAGATCGAAAGAATTTCCCGAGGCTTTAAAAAATCACATAGTTGAAACCTATAATTATGGAGAAGGCTACAGAAAGGTATCAAAACAATTTGGTTTGCATTTCTCCAATGTGCAACAAATTATTTATAAATGGAAGGCCTTTGGTATGATGGAATCACAATCAAGAAGTGGCCATACCCAGAAATTCATACACAGATGTCCTCAAGGACACATGGCACAGAGGATATAGGCATTAGTTAGATCCAATAACAGGATCCAAAGTGTGTGAGTTCAATACCTGGTTAAGGTGGTGGAGAACTTGGAGAGGGGAATTAACAGGAGATAACTGATAACTGACATCAATTAAATATGGCACATTGAACTAGAACAGTCTACCCCAGTGAGTGAAATAAAGGGTTCAGTTTGACATTCCAACCACCTGAAGAAGGCCGGAGCATAAAACAGCCAAAATGCTGTGATAAATATGGCAACAAAGATGAGTACAATAGTTCGAATAATGTAAAAGTGTACATAATACCTCATCTCAGAATATATATATATATATATATATGTCTATATGTCTATATTGTTATATAGGAATAAAATGTTGCTTCCAACTTAGAATATAGATTGCCAGTGAGAAAATACAGGCGATCACACTACTGAATTAAGTGGATCACATGAACATAGAGGTAATACATCAGTAAGAAGCTGTGGAATGTCTAATTGATCGCCATCCTAGTCTGTCCTCTATTACTATTCAGATCGTTAATTCTAATCTATTTCTCTATTACTGTTCAGATCACTATTTCTCCTCTATTCTCTAATACTATACAGACTACTATTCTCATCAATATAGTTGTTATTTTCAAGCAAGTATTATCAAGCAAGTGGGAGTGCTATTTGAAAGCATCTGATACCAGCATTGTTCAACAGCATACTATAGTGGTATCTGTGATTACAAAGTCTCTACTACAATGGGTATAAACAAAAGTGGCAACATGTATTTGCTGACATCACAATATATATATATATATATATATATATATAGATAAAGCTAGTGAGCCAGACAAACCTACCCAGGTTTCACCTAAGCGGATCAGCAGCTTTCCCTGATGATATGCTTAGGTGAAACCGGGGTAGGTTTGTCTGGCTCACTGGGTTTATCTAGGTCCGCTCTGCGGTTGTATTAAGCTCTTTTTAGTTAGTTGTTTACTCATGTCAGGGTTTTTTCTTTGGGCTTTAAACCTGTATCTGTGCAATTTTTTTGACAGAATTTCATGTTTCTAGCTCTTTCTTTTTTTAAACCCTTTTTTACTTCAAGATTGATTTGATTATTGGCAAATTAAAAATTCAAAGTTTTTTCGAAACGAGTATAGTTACATATATATATATATATATATATATATATATATATATATAATTTTTAATTAACAGATCACATCTATCATGAGAGATGAAATTTAAATTACTATTATTGCATTATTCCAAAATATTAACACATAAGCAGATATCTATTAATGTCAACAAATGAGGAAACATAGTTATTAATTAAAAAAAAATTCTCATTAATATCATCCATAACGACATGTACAAGAATTGTTTTTGATAAGAGTTAAAAAAATTACCATAAATATGTGAAAAATGTGTATATTGTCAAAAATTCCTTTTTCCAAAATAAATTTATTTGTGTTATATTAAAATGCTTATTACCTAAACAATAATAATAATACTGAATAAATCTTTTTTAAACATTAAAGTATATTTAATCACATCCCCCTTATACCTGTCGTGATCTGTAAATGTAAAAAAGAAAATATTGATGCACATCAATATATATTTTCCAAAATAAATTTATTTGTGTTATATTAAAATGCTTATTACCTAAACAATAATAACAATACTGAATAAATCTTTTTTAAACATTAAAGTATATTTAATCACATCCCCCTTAT
Organism: Acanthosepion lycidas; assembly: GCA_963932145.1. Classification (NCBI taxonomy): domain Eukaryota; kingdom Metazoa; phylum Mollusca; class Cephalopoda; order Sepiida; family Sepiidae; genus Acanthosepion; species Acanthosepion lycidas. The sequence continues at coordinate 80,088,094 of OZ010586.1, forward strand.
ACCTGTCGTGATCTGTAAATGTAAAAAAGAAAATATTGATGCACATCCATATATATTGAGACATAACCAAAAATAATATTTTAATCAATAAAATGTCCAGCTTGCAAACTTGTGCACATACTGAATTGCCGCCATATCTCTTGTACTTTTACTTATTTTTTTTATTTTTGCTTTATAGACATCTCATATAGAATGGCATTCAAGATGAAACTTTTCATTTCTGCAGACATATGTCAGTAATTCTTGAATTCTTCTGCTAAACTAAGGCATTCTTTGCCTTTTATCTTTGTTTCTTGTCAACTTATGTTCAAAGCGAAGTCTCTGCTGAGTTTTCTTTCTCTTGGACATATGCAGATATAGATACAGAGAACTGATACCATAGCCTCCCTGATTTGTGTTTTAAAAAACTTTAAGAGGAAAATATTCAAACATCTGTCCGTTAATTCTTTATAAAGTGGTTTAAACAAGCACTAATTGCATTCAAATGTTATTCCTCTATATATAAGGTGGAATCATTTTTTACATTATTTACATGCAGAATACTGTCTTCATCTTTGTTGTTCACAATGTTTCGGTCATTGTGGCCTCCAACTTTCATCAGTTGAGATAAACTTTTTTTGTTTGTTTTTTTTAATCATTTCATCCCACGCAAGGCAGGAATGTAACTAGTATGCAGGGGATTACAGAAACTGAATGTAAAAGAAAAGACTAGGTATAGTGGGGATTGAGAAAAGGATAAAAGCTGAACAGGATTCAAGAAGATGGAAGATGGCAATTGACATTATATTTAAATTTTTGAAGATTGTAGTTTTCAGGGAAACAAGTAAATAGAAGGGAGTTTCACAGGTGAGAAGTGCATGAAAAGAAACTGCTGGAGTAGAAGCGGTGGTTATATTTAACTGTTTCAACAGTAAAAGTGTGGGACCTAAATGCCAATCTAGTACTATGTTTAAATTCTCATAGTCTGGACACCAGGAAAAAAAAGTCTGTCTTAGCATTATCCATGAAAATATTTGAATAAAAAATAGAAAGATGCCACGTTATGTGAGTAAGTGACTGTATTTGAGATGCCAAGTCAGGATCGATTACATTGCAGACCCTTCTTTGGATTTCCTTAAGTAAAAGAGAATTTCAAGCTGAAACCTTTGTTTAATCTAGATTGTTCTCATTACACTTCCCATGTCTCAGGAATTCTCCTTTTACTTCTTATATAATACTGCTTAGTTATTGCTCACCAAGTGTCCACTGAGTCTAATTACACACCTCCCCACCCAGGGACTGAACTCACAATTAATATGCTTTAATTCAATAGGAACTCCTCATCCCAGTACTTTCAGACAGAAATTGCGAATTGGTTTCCCCACCAAACTTTTCTGGTAAGGAGAATGTCTAGACATTCAGCTGGGTTAAAAACAAGACCTGTCAAAGTGCAAATGAACTTTCTTGTCGGATCAACAGCCTTCTAGTACAATGGGGTAGACAGGGCTACATGACTATGTATGCAGCCAATGTAATGATGCCACATTACTAGGGGGAGGGCTTGCTAGACAGAAGTCAACAGTTAGGGCACATGGTTTCTGTGATGGAATCAGTGGCCATATGTCCATAGCCAAACCAAATCAAGGAGTATGTCAGCAGTGGTTTGATCTATAGAGGAAGGGCCTCCACCAGGTCTGCTTGCACAAGATATGCTATGCATGAATGAATACCTCTTCATCTTTCAACTTAGATATATGGAGTTAATCGGTCAGGTGCTCAGTTGTGCTGTGACTCAATGACCACACCTAGTCGGGGGACTGGTGATGAGACTATATAATGTAGAAACCTAAATAGATATTGATAAGTAATTATGGACAAATCTTTAACAAAATTTCTGGTGAATTACAGAAAATTCTTGCCACCAACAAAAATGGTAAGTATCAACATCGTCCAGAAATTTTAAAATAGTAGAACCTTACTACGTTTGTCTTCTGCTTACAAACATGACCTTAATTTTGACCTCTGCATACAAACATGACCATAATTTTGTCCTCTGCATGCAAACATGACCTTAATTTCTAGGGGGAGTTGGGAGATGACTAATGAGTCCAATCTTAATTTATTTATTTATTTTTGTAATAATATCACCCAAAGCAAGGAAAATTTTGAAATTTCAATTTATATTACCTGAAGAAGATCGGTGTGTAAAATGGCCAAAATGTCGTGAATATGGCAATAAAGATGAGGATAACAGTCTCAATGATGTAAATAGTGTAAATAGTTACAACATCTCATCTCAGAAATATAGACAGATATTATTAAGTGTGCTTGTTCGTCCTCCGCATGTGGAGATGACGTTGACTTTAAATCACTGGAGGTGGGCGCAAAAATGGCTAATGAGTCTGATCTTTACCCTGAAAAGTCTGTTGCAGTTGTGACATGGGATGCTGGGGGCTTAGCCATTCTGGGAGGTGGGGGCCTTCTTGATCTTTCCTTTTTTGATGTCTCTGTTATTTGTCCCTGGTTCTTTTCTCTTCAAATTCAGACACTTTGGATTTTACAAGGGATGGCATGGTCCTCAGCAGACTCTTCCCAAGTTGAATGGGAAATGTCACAATATAGTTAACAAGCAATAACCAAAACCGATAGAAATTTTGTTCACAAAAACCTTGAATGTTAGTAATAATAATTATTAATAAAAATACATTACTTCAATGATAACTTTTTCAAGATAAAATCAAAGTAAGAAAGTTGTGTACGGGAATCGTATAGAAATATTTTCCAAACTTTAAGATGAAAGTACAAACAGTTGTAATTCTGAAGGCTTCCACTAAAGGGTAAAGGAAAATATAAATTTAAAGGCAAATTGTCAGAAAACACAGAACAATGAACTTGAAAAAGAAAGGTGGAATAAACAACAGATGTTGGGATGATTCTGCCAATTTTCTTATCTCTCCTGTTTATTTTCAAAGTTTGAAGTGGGTGGATCTGATTTCTCCTTGATAATAATTATTTTCAGCCCATTATCTTAAGAACAAAATGTATTGTTATTCAGAAAAATACACTTAACACAATTAAAGTCAGAAAGCAAAAAAAAAAAAAATAATAATTAGTTTTGATCAAATTTAAATAACCTTTATCTTGCAATTACACATGGTGAAATGACAGATGTCCTGGTTTTTAGCCCCACTTTAGCATTAATTATATGCCTAATAGCTTTATTCTGTCAACAACACTTACATTAATTGCTGACCATTGACAATACCCTTTTTTCTTGGATTTGAAGGCAAAATCTACAGATTGTATGCAAAAGCCTAAAATTGCAAATTTAGTGTTGACTATCAGTTTTCTCCAATACTGTTAGGAAATTTTAGTTTTTCATTAGGTTACATTATAAATAATTTCCATTTCTGTCTATTAACATTATTCACCAAAAGATTAAGTACAATTGCATTTTGTTCAATTATATGTTCACCATTATTTGCAATGACTTTTTACCAATTATCAGGGAGCTAGGGTTAGGGTTAGGTTAAAGAAAGTTTTCCTCATCCACAAATTTTGCAGTGATTGGGAAAGGTAATAATCTATTGGTGCAAAGTCTAATGAAAATGCGAGGTGGTGTAGAATAGTCCAACCAAGTTCCCAAAGTTTTTTCTGTATTATTCTTGTTGTACATGGCCTTGTTTTGTCACAGAGGAGAACAACATTTTTCCTATTGGAGAACACAGTGCACTTTTTGACAAAACATTATGGACACATTGTAACTGCTGGACATATAAATGTGCATTTAGTCTTTCATTGTGTTTTAAGAATTTTAAGTGAATAATACATTGACAGTTCTACCACATGCACAAAATTAATATTCCTTCAATAATCCCACCTTTTGGGACTCAACCACCTTTTGTGTTGAATATTATTGTGTAGTCAGTCCTGACAAAACTAGAATATATAAACAGAAATAAAAAGAATCCAAGTTAAAATAAGGCAACTGCTTTTCTTTAAAACCCTTATCTCTTTCTTTCTCTCTCTCACTGAACTTCTCTTTCTATATTACTCTCAACTAATGAGAAGGCAACCCTCAAATAAAAAAGGAAGAAAAGGAAAGACTGAACCTGGCTAAAAACAGGTTTGTGAGAAAAGGGGCTACTAATTTATGACTAAAAACTAACAAAAATCATGGATGCTCCATGCATAACTTCTATCATTTAAAAAAATGGAAAAGGGAGGTACACTGGTAAATAAAATTATTTTGGTCAAACAACAAAATTAACACAAAGAGACTTTTGATGTTAGCCAAAACCAACGTTCACACCAGAGTCTCAGAACCTGGTCAAAATGGTATAAACTGACACTTTTGAGCTAGTAGCAAGAGGAATGACAAAAGTGATGAACAGAGATGCAGCCACTGGAGAAACCAAGCATGTAAAATGCATGAAAAAGTAGTTAAGAGATCATCTGCTAATGATATTTCTGCCCTGCTTTGGCTGATTAAGACACAGTGGACTGACACTGATCTATTTCTAATGTTACTATTACCATTCACATGGTCTGACTTCAAAATTACCACTGCTAGACTATTTCCAAGCTACTAACAATATCCAGCTGATAAACAAACATTTTTGTGACACCAAGTATCGAAAACTCACTCATCACTCTAAACCCAATAAATAAAAATACGTATTATATTGGCATATACCTTCGTCCAGTTCCTTTTACTCCAAAGTTTTCAGTATATCGTGTGACTAAAACTTTAAATCTACACTTGTGACCTCCTGACATAAATATACTATCCACTATTGTTCTCCAAATTAATTCTTAACTGCCACTTATTACTAGAGTCCAGATGATATTTTTGTCATTACAATTGGTTCTCAGAAACAGAATTTTCTTATGAATCAACTGAACACTTGATTGAAAGCTTAAAAATGGTGAAGAATCATATAAATAAATGATACACTCAAAAACCCGAGATCTCACTGTTGTCGTCTTTACCAAATATATACTGCCTTGCTATTACAAATACTTATCGAAACATTCACAATGAAAAAAAAAAAAATATGGCTGGGTAGAAATGAGAAGAACATAAATGAAGATTTATTTCATAGAAAGAGAACCTTTGACAAAGTATAGAAATATATAACATATCTTTTCCCTGACCATGAAATGGAAAGTATGTTAGTAAAAGCTGTCTTTACTACAAGGTCCTGTGACTAATATCTACCAAAATACTGTGGTCTCTGTCAAGACCAGGCTTTGCTGATTGGATGTTAAGGGTCACATGATCACAGAGCATACCAACTGGAGAAGAGTTGACCCAAGAATATGGCAAACTAATAAGGCTCTTCTTTTTTTTTTAAATTAGTATCTCCCAAGCAAGGGAGTACAGCCACTAGCATGCGAGGGAAAGCAAGGTGTGCATGAATTAGGAACAACAATATTAGTAATGAGGAGAAAGAGAAAAAAGCAATTAGGACAGTAGATAGAAATTAACATTGCATTTAAATACAGTTTGACATTGCATTTAGATTTTTGCAGATTAAAGTTGGTTGGAAAGTATGGAGCCAGGAGGGAGTTCCACAAGTGAGAAGTGCAAGATAAGAAACTGTTAACATAGAAGTTATGGTTACATATAGCTAGCTTAACTGAAAATTGATGAGATCTCAAACTCAGTCTAGTATTGTGCTTAAATTCATACATTCTAGGTACTATAGCAAAGACCTCATTCAAACAATTACCATGAAATTATTTATAAAAACACACAGAGAGGCAACTTTACAGTGGAAAGCAAGTAACTGAAGCTGAGCTACCAGATCAGAACCAATAATATTGCTGATTCTTCTTTGAATCTTATCAAGGTGTTCCAGGTAAATAGCAGGGGCACTGGACCATATATAGCAGCAATATTCCAAGCATGGATGAATGGTAGACATATAGATATGCAAGATAGATTACAGATAGAAAAATTGTCTTTCCTGACACAGTGAACCAACTTTCTTAGCAACTGATCAAGCTATGGATTCAATGTAGTCTTTCCACATCATGTTAGCTGACTAAATAGTCCATAGATTTCTTAAGGTTTAGATTCTTTGATATGGTCTAATGGTTAGTAATGTTGTCTTGCTTGATCAATTATGACTGAATATTGAATTTGATCCTCACTGAGTTTCACATACTTTTGGTCTTGTGCCATGTCTAAGCTATGCTTTGACAATCACCATAGATTTGGGAAGCTTAATGAAATGGCTTGGTTAATGATCTGAGTGCAAGCTTGGAAATCTTCTGCCCATTTGTAGGTAGTAGGCATCTCAGGAGACTATGAAGTCTAGTCTATGAAGTCTAGAGTACACAATCTGGTGGGTTCCGTAGCTGAACAAGTCCAATATGCTCAGACTCTCAGTCACGATTACTTGTGACTTTGTGATAACAATGGCTTCTGAATAGTTCTATTTACTCAATTTCACTTTGCAAAGTTTGGGTCAACCTTTAGTGTGGCCTTCAGGCACTTGTTCAGGCTGATATCATTAAGAAATCCTTACCCAACCAAATTAATTCTGTTGAGATTCAATCCCAGGTCTCATAGTAGGAAGACTAATGTGGCAAGGGAATATACTATACTTTAATTAGTATAAAATAATGTCTTCCTTTAGTGGAAGCTCAATCATGGTTATGTTAAAAACAGTTCTTAAAAAGATATATAATTCTATGTATATACAATTTTCAAATGCTATGGGGGGTACAATACAACTAAAATGATTGCTTTGCTTCCTTCAACCATTAGAATGTCCATGACACTCTTTATATAATGATTAACTTCTCCCTTTTATCACATGTACCATAAAAAATACACACTCCAATACAAACAAAAATGTAAATAAATGAAATTAACATACAATTTACCATGCTTTCTTGTTATTTTTGTATGTTTTATTTCCTGTCAAGTATGCTTTTATCTTGATGACCACAGGGATAATTTCTGCTGCTATAATGTGAGTGAACCCCCACAACATTTTGTTGACTGCCAACGTGCATAACAAAAACACCCTATTCACTTATATATGCCATCTTAGGTTAGGTGCTCATTTTTACCAAAATTTACACTATTTTCCTCATCTTTGTTGTTTTTCTCAAAACGTTTCAAGTCTGTTTTTTTTCTCACAATGCTTCCTCATGTATAATACTTATATGTTTTGTGGACACAAGCTCTTAGCTAGTTGAAGAGAATTCATCTGTAGTGGAATTCATCTGCAGTTTGGTTGTATCTGATGAGTTCTGTTAGGGGTGGGAATATTTCAGCTGCTTTTGGAATTAGTTTTCTGTAGAAATAACCAATCCTAAAAATCTATGCAAGGACTTGTTTGATTTTGGGAAGACTTGAATTTGTTGAATGTTTTTGTATAGTTGGGATTAAGCCTTTAGAGCTGATATTATATCCTAAGAAGTTCATCTTGCCTTTAAAAACACACACATTTATCCAAAGGCAAAGGTTGTTTTCTGCCTTGATTGACAGAACTAATCAAGGGGGAAGCAACTTTGATTCCCTGTGGAGTTACAGAACTTGTATTTTGAACAAGGTTTTTTATAAACATAATTATTTCATTTGCCAGTGTGCCAATCTTGGATAATGAGAGACTTCTAGCAGCAATCATAACTCATACAATATTTGGTGGTAATGCTTGTATAAAATGATGGTAGACATGTTCATCACCAACACCTACTTTAGATGCTGTAGAAAATAATTCTCAGAAATTATCTGAATATCTTCTAGACATTTTTGCATTTGAAATAAGGTTAGCAAACATTTCCAGCTTTGTTCTCTTGTGTATCTGAATTACTGCCTCCTTGAGTACATCATGCTCCTTTGAAGAGTGTAGATTGTAGTTTTGATATGGTTTCTGGGGGAAAACATGATAGCACATGCTAAAATTTTGTTTCCAAGATGGTAATTTTATACAAGGCAAATTGTGCTTCACATATATGAGAACCAGCATTTAAAGTTGTTTGCATAAATTCTGGAATCTTAATGGAAACTGAAGCTTGTTTGCTGTCTTGTCAAGAGAGTATGCAAATAAAAAATGTGAATAAAAGAGAAATTACTTAACTTGTTTTTAGCTCCTTCGCCTGTTCAATTTTTTTTATGTCGAGAATTCCAAAAGTTTCTGTTTCTTTTTTGTTATTTTTTTGTAGTTATCACCAGTGTGGTTGGCTTCTTTCGATGTCATTTTTTTTAATGTCATAGTGAATGAGATATTTTCTTTTCTTATTGTACATTATTTAACAATGTGGTAAATAGGAAGGTTTTTGAACGTCGGGTACCACTTTGGGGATACACAACATTCAAAAACCTTTCTGATGTGCAGAATAGTATGTTTTTTCTTTGAATGTTGACCTCCAAAATGAATGATGTAGTTGGTTTTATATACATTAAGAGTCAACAAATGATATGGGTGAATAGGCTGTCTTTTTTTTTTTAATGTTGATTGCCAAAATATTGTGGGTGTTCACCCATATCACAGAAATTAGCTTTGTGTTCATGGAGATAAAAGCATACTTGACAGGAAATAAAACATACAGAAATAACATGAAAAGCATGGTAAAATGTATGTTAATTTCATAAAATTTATTTATATTTTTTGTGTATATTGGTGTGTACTTTTTTAGTTTACAATTGTTTTATAGCACATGTGATAAAAGGGAAAAGTTACTCCATATTATTACATGCCACATCACAGTGAGAGAAGTTACACATGTGTTGGCCATATTCTATCTTTCACTTTCAAGACAGATCTACCCTGAAAATTATACACCATTCCTATTTTTGTAAGGTGGTAATTTCAGAAAATCAACAGGGGATGAAATACTTATTTTCCCCACTGTATATATATATATATATATATATATATGATTACAAGTATGTATTTGACACAGTGAATATGAAAGAAAATAAGTAAGAGCAAACAAAATTTGACATGTGCTGATGTCATATATAAAATAGATTGCTCCATTCTAAACAAATGCAATTTTAATATCCCAGCCAGTTTTTACTTTCTAATTGTATTTTTTATTCTTTGCTATATTATCTATTTTCTGAATGTGAGATGAAATGAAAATTAATATTGTGAAGATATTGTTAAGATATTTACAGAATCATGGCATTTTTCAAATTTAGTTAACTCTATCAAATTCATTGCAAATAAAGATATATATCTTGCAACAGATAGAGCAAAATTTTTCTTACAAGATTCTCTTCCAAATATCATGCCATGTCATCATGTTTGGGTTACTGAGACAAGATTAACTCCAAAGCACTATTGTCAGATATACTAGTACCCTGATGATACAAGAAAAAAAATTCATTTTTGTGCTGAAAACACTGACTAAGAAAGAGTGATGCTAGATTTGTGAAATCCTGCATGAATTAAGTTAAATTATTCTTATTAATAACTGAATTTATTTCCAAGTAAACTGACATATGAGTGTCTAAAGGAGACTGTCAATCCTATTGGTTTCTCACCACACACACAAAATCATATATAAAGAGTGGGGGAAAGAAAGATGTAAATTTATTATAGTGTAGGGAAGGGGTGAGAAGGAAATAATGTGTATAATGTTTTAAGCTTCTTTTCACATCTCTCTTTCCACCTCTCTCTCACTCTTTTCACTTCTCTCTTTCCACCTCTCTCTCACATTTGTCACTTCTCTCTTTCTACCTCTCTCTCTCTTTTCAATTCTCTCTTTCTATCTTTCTCTCACTCTTTACAGTTCTCTCTTTCCACCTCTCTCTCACTCTTTTCACTTCTCTCTTTCCACCTCTCTCACTCTCTTTTCACTTCTCTCTTTCTACCTCTCTCACTCTTTTCACTGCTCTCTTTCCACCTCTCTCTCTTTTCACTTCTCTCTTTCTACCTCTCTCTTACTCTTTTCACTTCTCTCTTTCCACCTCTCTCACTCTCTTTTCACTTCTCTCTTTCTACCTCTCTCACTCTTTTCACTGCTCTCTTTCCACCTCTCTCTCTTTTCACTGCTCTCTTTCCACCTCTCTCTCTTTTCACTTCTCTCTTTCTACCTCTCTCTTACTCTTTTCACTTCTCTCTTTCCACCTCTCACTCTTTTCACTTCTCTCTTTCCACCTCTCACTCTTTTCACTTCTCTCTTTCCACCTCTCTCACTCTCTTTTCACTTCTCTCTTTCTACCTCTCTCACTCTTTTCACTTCTCTCTTTCCACCTCTCTCTCTTTTCACTTCTCTCTTTCTACCTCTTTTCACTCTTTTCACTTCTCTCTTTCCACCTCTCTCTCACTCTTTTCACTTCTCTCTTTCCACCTCTCTCTCAATCTTTTCACTTCTCTCTTTCCAACTCTGAGATTTTGTGTGTGCTTATGTATATTTCAGCTTTCTTTAAGCAAACAATATTTTAAATATTTAAAAAATATTTTTTGCAATATTTAAAAAATATTTTCAAGTGAATATGATTTCAAAATAATTTTTGGCATATTAAAATATATTTTTATGTTAATGTGATTTAAAATATATTTTAAGGGAATATGATTTAAAAATACAAGGTGTTTATACAGTAAGTATCTTTTTATTTCAACTTTCTTGAAACAGACAATCTTTTAATGTTGAAATCAACTTCAACTGAATTTTCGGTGACCCAACAGTTCATGGGTCATCTAGCACTCTGTTAAAACTCTTCCCAGATATTCTAATTTTTGTACTTCTTGATTTTGAGTTCTCCAATTCATAGTTTACATCTTGGTCTACCAACCATATATTCTGTTGTCTTACAATTGATGTTTAGTCCTTTCTTCTTGCTTTCCTTTTCTATTTTCTCTAGGAGTTCATGCAGTTTCCTTTCTCTGTCTACTATCAACACATTGTCATCTGCATATCGAATGTTAAGATTATGGCTGCCAATAATGAATTTTGGTAGGACAATTAATTAATTCTCTCAGGATTGCCTCACTGTAAAGATTAAGTAAGTCTAGTGTGAAGACACATCCTTGTTTTATGCACCTTTCTATTTTTGAATATTTATTGTATTCATTTTCTATCCATGTGCAAGCAGTTTTTTTCCCAGTAGAAGTTCTGGATGATTGTAATATCCTTCCCAAATAAATCAAGCTTACGAAGCAGTTAAAACAGTTCTCTGTGACAAACTTTATCAGATGATTTGGCATAATCTATAAAATATAGATATATCTTCATTTGTATTTGTATTGCTCATTCTGAGAAGAAATATTACATTCCTTGTTCCAGTGTCTGCAATGAAACCACAGAATTGCAATGGTAATTTTCATTAATTCATTTTTAGCTTATTAGGCTGATTGTCCAATGGGGCTCACATTCATTTTCACCTGTCTTCTTAACAGAAAGTGCTATGAAATAGAACTGCTAAGGCATTCCTGGATGTCATCACTCTTGTATATTTTATTTATTATTTCTGTAATCTTGTCAGTGGCAAAATTGTCTAAAGCTTTGAACATCTCTAGTACATTAACTGGAGCTGGTCTTTTGTTATAGTTCAACTTAGCAAATGCTGATATCACTTCAGACAAACATATTTTCATGTATTGCAGGCTTACCACTTCAGACAAATAAAAATATAATGTTCAAATATAATATATGATTTGATACTTAAAATTTATGAATTTAAGCATAGTACTAGATTTGCAGTAACATCTCATCATTTTACAGTGGAAATGGCTAGATGCCACTGTAAGTTCTATGCCAATAGTTTCTTCCCTTTCATTTCTTGCTTGTTAAACTCTCTTCCAGCTTCTTACTTTCAAGTCAACATTGACCTTTAAAAATTTCAATGCAATTTCAATAATTATCTTCTGCTTTCTTAATTCCTGTTCTTTTATTTTTTGCTCTCATTAATAATGTTCTTTTTTTTTCATATTTTCTCCAACTCAGTAACCCCTTGCATCATAGCGGCTTTATTGCCTTGATTAACATTATATATAATCAAATCAAATGGATAAATATAGGTAAATCTATGAGCAAGTGTTTGTATACAAATACATATGCATACTGTATAGTGTTAGAAAAACAGTGCTCAGTGTTAAATAAAAGAGCTATATATATATAATAAAAAATATACACAATATCTTACATTGATTGCTCAACTCTGAATTTCATGCCAACACTATTTTCATTGGCATGAAACTAGTCATGC
>OZ010586.1:80105250-80157750 GCA_963932145.1 Acanthosepion lycidas
CATTCACTTAATAGTTGATCATGAAATGGCTACAAGCAATTGATCAGCCAATGTCGTGCTTGCTAAAAAGATAAGACAGAATTTATTTGAGTCAAATATTGCTGGGAGATTCCATTCTTTTTGTTCTTGAAAATCTTTTTCAACTAATATCACACAGTTTATTTTAATTCAAGTTATAGCAGAAAATAAACTTTTTTTTTAATCATAAAATTTTTTTTCCAGTTTACAACTTTTATTTTCTTTTGAATGACCCATTAAAATTATATTTGCAGATTCTGGATGCTAAATTAGGTAACATGTTTGATAATGAATAGAAACTATTCAAATGTTAGATACTATTACTCGCATCGTTTTGTTATCTTGCACTTCACGCTTGTAGAACTCTTTTCTGGCTTTTTGGTTTCCAATTAAGTTTGATCTTCAAAAAATTAAATGCTATGTCACTATTTATCTTTTGTCTTCTTAATTCCTCTTTTATTGTTCTCTCTCCTTAATACTGTTTTCTTATATTCTTTCCCATACAGTTTTAATGGCTCTGTTACCTTGCCATATGTGGGTGTCTAATAGTTGGGTTTGAAACTAAGTGTTAACTCCTTGTATGTTGAAATAAATTGGTAATCTCTCACTCTATCTATCTATCTATCTATCTATCTATCTATCTATCTATCTATCTATCTATCTATCTATCTCTCTCTCTCTCTCTCTATATATATATATATATATATATATATATACATAGTGATGTCACAGAAATAAGCACTGCATGTTGACTGTCAGATTCATGATCACTTAAGGCATGAAACTACTATTCACCATGCAGTGCTGATCTATCCAATAATGAGCATTATTTTATTAATATATTTATATTAATACATATATATATATATATATACATATATATATATATATTAATATTTTTATATTAATATAGAAACATTATTATATTATTTTATTATTATAAAATCTTATAATCAAATAATATATATATACATACATATATATATATACATATATATATATATATATATATACATATATATATATATATATATACATATATATATATATATATATATATATATATACATATATATATATATATATATATATATATATTTATATATATATATATATATTCTTATTTCTATAAATGTTATTTTCAGTGACTACATGTGTTTGATTTGCTATATCTGTTTTTCATTTTCTTAAACACTGAGTCTCTGCATGTGTGTTAGTGCCTTTGTTGCCTGATGTGAAAAGATTTTTTAAAAATTTTAATGTTAGATGTCATAAGAGATATGTGGGTATATTAGATGCACTCCCATTTCAGAGGAGCATATTCAAGAATGCTCTTTCAATGTATTTAAATATGTTATATTTAAAGCAAACTCTCAAGACATTACAAAACATAAAAAAAACACTTCAGTTATAGCAAAAAACATTTCTGAATATAAAAAGCTAGCAGTACAGTCAAATATAAAGCAATAAATCATAAGGTAAACCCACTCACCCCTGCTTGCGAAGTCATATACTGTTTTGTTACGCTTTGAGGATTTTAGTTCTGTTGAATTTTGCAATGATTGTGAAAAAGTATTGTTTTTAGTATATGGCAAAAGTTTGCAATTCAAACTAAATAGTGCTTCTATCAAAATGGCTGATTTTCCAATGAAAATGGTGCCTGTAAAAATGGTTGTTGCATTTTTTGCTCTTCTGAAGATCTTAATTACACAGTCTTAGACTACAAGATTTTTAGTTAGATCATGATTCCTTCTCAGTGGACATTTGGGATATTAATTATATGGCTTCCCTCTTTCTATTCCACAAATTTTTCATTAGGAACTGTTCTGATTGGCATTTTTCCCCTGGTGCATTGGCAACATGTATTTTAGCATGCTACTAGATTGGCAACTAGGTTTCACCATTTTAATGTTGAGCTAGATGCAACCATATGTTATTTTCTCACCTGTAGATCTCTCTTTTGCTTTCTTACCACCTACAATCTTCAAAAATGTAAATGCAATGTTAATTGCCATCTTCTGTCTTTTTGAATCCTACTCTTTTATTGTACTTTCTCATTACTAAAATGTCCTCGTTTTCTTCAATTCCCTGTAACCGCTTATGTCTTAGTGGCATTTTCACCTTTCTTGGGATGAAATGATTAAAAATGTGTGCATGTGTGTATGTGTGCAACTGCCATTTTTATTCTAACAGATTCTTTTCTTTTACTTTTCACCTGCAGAACTTCCTTCCAATTTCTTGCTTCATTGCCATCTACAATCTTCAAAAATTTAAATGCAATGTAAATTGCCATCTTCTGCCTTCTTGAACCCTGTTCTTTTATTGTCTTTCCTTCATTCCTACCCACTTCTCATTATCTTTCACTTCCTGTACCCCACCCCCCAGTGACCTAACAGAATTATCACCTTAATTGTGTGAAATGATTAAAAAAAAAATGCTTCAGTGGCTTTAAGTCCGACAAATTCTCATTTGAAAGCTGGAGTAGACACTGAGGTGATTGTAAACTAAACAAGAATGATAGAATGGTGTCATAATTCAAATAGACAGAAGTTCTTTTTACTTGGTATGGCCATAGAAGTAGAAGTCTGTAAATATTACAACAATTGCCAGGATTATGTGCCTATAATATCGAAAACAAAGAAAACATCCAGACACAACAAAGAAACTTTCAAGGGAATTCATCTGTTTGATCTTGATTGTACCATTATTTGTCATCATTTTTCTTTCCAGCTAAATTCCATGATTAATTACAAGGAATATTGGTTCTCATAATGAAGCTGTAATTTCTACAAACTTTATGGTCATTTGTACATAAAAATACACTGTATATCAAGTGATGTAGATCAGAGAATGCAAAGAAAAATGATTTACTCAGATATGAGAAAGTTCCTAAATATTATGGACAATACAAATCAAAATAGTTTTTTTTATAATTGCAGCTTGTAATTATGATAAAAGGAATAGAAATATCTATATAATGGTCATATAACCATAAGCATATATATATATATGTATATATATATATATATATATATATATATATATATATGTATGTAAGTATGTATGTATGTATGTATGTATGTATAACCAAATGGGTAAATATATGTAGGTATATGAGCAGGCGATTATATACAAAAACATATAAATACTCTATAGTGTAAGAAAAATAAGTGCTCAATGTAAAGTAACACAGCTATTTAATATATATATATATATATATATATATGTATATATATATTGATATGTCCCGAAAAGGGATATATTTGATCGAAGTAGGTAAGTGGTTTTGGCTACTGTAACTAAGTAGTACATGGTAGCAGTAATTGACTGATACTTGTCGTAGTCGCAGGTAATAGGTGTAGACCAATAGGATAGCCAATTGCGTAGTCCAATGGGCATCATCGTAGACTTAAACTCTGTTGTACCTACATGTCCATCTGTATTTTTGATGGACACCAGCCAATCATATTTCAGTGAGGGGGAACACAGGTGTATGCATATTCCATTATATTATATATATATATATATATATATATATATATATATATATATATATATATATATATATATATATATATATATATTAAGCAATATACATAATATCTTACATTAATTGCACAACTTGGAGTTCCAGGCTAAAGCAATTTTCAAGTGTTGGAATGAGAAGTTGTTTAATTTATGTAAAATATTATTCATATATATATATATATATATATATATATATATATATATATATATACAGTGTATCACAAAAGTGTGTACACCCCTCACATTTCTTCAAATATTTAAGTATATCTCTTCATGGGACAGCACTGAAAAAATTACCTTTTGTAGTCTGTCTGCAGCATATATAACAGAGTTAATTTCTTTTCCCCTCAAAATAACTCAAAATATAGCCATTAAAAGCTAAATCCCTGGCAACAAAAGTGTGTACACCCCTAAGAAACTACACCCCTAAAAAGTGAGTACACCCCTAAGAAACTACATCCCTAAATGTCTAAACTGAGTACTGCTTTTCATTTTCCCTCCAAAATGTCATGTGACTCATTAATGTAACTATGCCCATGTGTTCATGGGGAGCAGGTGTATTCAAATTTGTAGTGCAGCTCTAACACTCTCTCTTACCGGTCACTGAAAGTTTCAACATGGCACCACCTGGCAAAGAACTCTCTGAGGATCTTAAAAAACGTATTGTTGCACTACATAAAGATGACCAAGGCTACAAGAAGATTGCCAACACCCTGAAACTGAGCTGCAGTACAGTGGCTAAGATCATCCAGCATTTTAAAAGAGCAGGATCCACTCAGAACAGGCCTTGGGTAGGTAGTCCAAAGAAGCTGAGCGCACGTGCTGAGCGTCACATCCAAATGCTTTCTTTGAAAGATCGGTGTAGGAGTGCTGTTAGCATTGCTGCAGAGATTAAAGAGATTGGGATTCAGCTTGTTTGTGTTCAGACCCTACGCCACACACTACAGCAAATTGGTGTGCATGGCTGTCACCCCAAGAGGAAGCCTCTTCTGAAGACAATACACAAGAAAGCCCGCAAACAGTTTGGTCTGATGAGACGAAATTTAATTTGTTTGGTTCTGATGGCCTTAAGCATGTGTGGCGGCAACCAGGTGAGGAGTACAAAGATAAGTGTGTCATGCCTACAGTCAAGCATGGTGGTGGGAATGTCATGGTCTGGGTCTGCATGAGTGCTGCAGGTATTGGAGAGTTACATTTCATTGAGGGAAACATGAACTCCAACATGTACTGTGAAATACTGCAGCAGAGCATGATCCCCTCCCTCCAGAAACTGGGTCGCAGAGCAGTGTTCTAGCATGACTATGACCCCAAACACACATCCAAGACAACCACTGCTTTACTGAAGAGCAAATAAAAGCATATTTTTCATGTGGTAACAATACTTTTGCAATCCATTATATGTATTACCACATATATAATATCTGAATGTCTATCGTACTCTATTTAATTTCATTTTCACTTTGAATCAAGAACAGTTACTATAGGCGTTTTTCATATTTTTTGCTCTTCCTTTCAAATAAAGAAACTGGGGGGGGGGGGAAATGCAATAAAAAATTGATTTGTGCCTCCTTGATTAGTTTAAAAAATAGGGACAATAAACAGCAATATTGACTTCTCTCTGAAAAGAGACTGATACAATCAAAATTCACATCTCGGCTTTTTAGTCGAGTTACTGCAGCGACTTCTATACTTTTGCATTGGAAAGAAATAAAAAATTTAAAAAAAAAAACTGATGTCTGAATGGGCAGTGTCAATAAAAAAATGTTTTGTATGTAACAAGCGGAGAGGCAAAAAGAAATATTATGAAATTAATGTGATTGGTTGATATCTTTGGTTAGCATTTAAAAGATATTTTCTGGAAGATGCTAGCCTTTGAAATAATTGCTGGAAGTATTAGCTATCTCCCAGAAGAAAAAAAAATAGAAGATGTGTTTTCTCTTGAAAGATGAGTTATAGAAGATTTTATAAATGCATAACTAGGAGGACAAAGATAGTTATAAGCTGGGAAATCAGGTTTTTTTTCACATGAACGAACATATTTTCAAAAAGAAACCTTTCAATGCTGGAATGTCAACTTTCTGAGTGTACCTTACAGGGATAGTGCTAAAGTATAAGAATTATAGTCAGAGATTTCAATTACTACCTGATTTATGAATCTCATGTCTATATATGTTTTATTGATTGATTTGTTTTTTATGGCTTATCAACCCTTTGCAGGTTAATTTGCCAGAAAATATACTTAGATAATGGTTTAGTGATACAAGTCTTACCTGGGTGGGGGAGAAAAGGTAGATTCGTACCTTTCCCAAGGGTATTTGTTTGAAAGTAAATATAATGAATCCAATGGGAATTGGAACTTGGCTCTCTGGTTAACAATTCCATTATCTACTATACCACCTGCACATCCAACCTTACATCACATGGTATTCCCAAGCAATCACCCATCTAGATATGGACCAGGCTCAATATTCCTTAACTTTAGTGATCGTATGGGAACCAGTTTTTCAACGTAATGTAGCCGTAAGCCTCATATCTATATAAAAAGCATAAAGCAGAAAAAATAGTGTAAAATTTTCAAAAATTATAAATAGCACGTGATGGTTTTGTCTTTCCCCCACTTGTAAAAATGGACTCATCCAGATTAAATATGTTTGATGGATTATGTAAAGGGGTTGTGTAGCTGTGACAGTAGGACAGTGACAGCTATGGGATATAGCAAGATTTAACAGTTCAATGTTTATCAGTTGAATGATTGTCTGAATCATTAAGATGTGGCAGCCACTGTCAGTAGAATATGTGAAGTCTGTACGAACATCAAGTTCATGACCTCCCACTGAAATAATATCCCAATTCAATATTGGTATTGCTCAGCATGGTAGTCGATGCACTGCATAGTGTATGCAATAATCTTCTTCTTCTTCTCCTTCTCCTTCTTCATCTTCTTCTTCTTTTTCCGTGTGCCCTGTCCCATCAGAATGTGTGTAATCATAGATCTCTATAATTTCCTATCTTTTGTAGCTGTTAGCAATGTTTACTTTTTTTACTATCCTTCCTACTCACTGATCTGCCAACCATTTCCACAAGCTCCATAATATAATTATCTAGCTAGTTGCCTCTAGTATCTACTGTGAGTATCCAATTCTCCAAGTCCTCCATCCTCATTTTATGTTCCAGAAATTTCAACTACCTCTTTCTGTATCTGTCTATATTTCTGAGATGAAGTATCATGTACACTATTTACATTATTCGGACTATTGTCCTCATCTTTGTCGCCATATTCATTACAACGTTTCAGCTATTTTATGCTCCGGCCTTCTTCAGGTGGTTGGAATGTTGAACTGAACCCTTTATTTTGCTCACTGGGGTAGACTGTTCTAGTTCCACATACCATGTTTAATGGATGTCACTTATCAGTTATCTCCTGTTAATTCCCCTCTGCAAGTTCTCCACTGCCTTAACCGAGTATTGAACTCGCACTCTTTGGGTCCTGTCACTGGATCTAACCAATGCCTTTATCCACTGTGCGATGTGTCCTTGAGTTCAATATGGCGACAAAGATGAGGACAATACATCCGAATAATGTGTACCTCTTTCTGATTCTAAATATGTATCATTTTTTTCTAGTTTTCTTAAAACTTCCTTGTTGCTTGCATGTTCCATACATGGTATTATCAGTATCCTCCTGTAGAACTACATTCTGTACATCATGGTTTCTCCAGAACTTACTGTCCTTTATATCTCTAAGTAATGTTAGTTTGTTTAATATAACTCCCAGTCCCTATTCTGACATCAATTTACCCAAGCTTATTATCTAGGTCATTCAATGTTTACTCTTATATTCTGTGAGTATCAAATTCTTCAATCACTCCTTCCTAATATTGTCGCAGAAATCTCAAATATGCCTTTCTAATTCAAAGTATAATTGTCCTATTTGTTCTCATTTTCTTGAAAACTTTTTAAGTGATCACATGTTAAATCCATTTTCTTCTAAGATGTTATTAATCCTGACCTGGCATCTCAGCTTCAGTCACTTTCCAACAATTGTATTGTAGTTTTCTTGTAGCTTTTCTATAAATTCTTTCATAGTAATTTTTCCCTATGGTACAATTTGTACATATGGAAAATAGTTAGGATTTTCTCAAGACTTATGTGGCTGTAGTAAGAATGGGTTGTCTTGGTGTAAGGAATACTGTAGTATGTTTGGGTCAGTAATTGTGGCTAGCTAAGTTTAAAGATGAGACAGATTGAAGACCAGCCGTTCCCTATCCCCTCTTTTGGCTCCGTGCCGCATTTTGTATTCTTAAAATAAATATTACTTTCCTATATGGTACCAAAACTTTAGGAATTTAAGTGTAGTACCATATTAGCATCAATGTCTCATCATTTTACAGTTGAAATGGCAAGATGCAACTATAAGTTCTAAAACAGTTTCTTGCTTCCAGTTTCTTGCTACCCAATCAATTTTGATTCCAAAAATTTAAATACAATGTCAACCATTATCTAATGTCTTTTTTTTATTACTTTGCTTTCATTGCTAATTTTTAATAATGTTTCACTTTTTCTTATCCTTTCATACTCAGTAAATACTTGTGTCTTAGTGGCTTTACTGTCTTGCCTGGAGTGAAATGATTTTTTTTTAAAAAAAAGCATCCATCTAGAGAATCATGTCTCTATTGCTTCAAGTCTCCTTTTCATTTACTGCCATATAGGAAGATAGTTTTTACATTTCAGTTCAGCACTTTGTTTCTCATGAAATTTTCCTGTTTCATAATACTTTGATTAGCTTTCAGAAGGCATCTTCCACTATTCAAATATACCTTCAGTATTGGTTTTTCTCAGCATTTTTGTCCAGACTTTAGAAGAAAAACTGAAAGCTGAGACTTTGATGTTTTTTGCTGAATTGTGATCCTCCCTTCATATAGAATTTGAGTTAGAGATAATGAGAGTATCATGTTGTCTGAAACATTAATTTTATTTGCTGAACTGATCGGTTTTTCTCTTCTGAATGAATAAGAGGATGAAAATCTTGGCTGAAAAAGAAAGGAAGTTGAGAAAGAATGAAGAAGAAACGTATATGTAGAGAAAAAAATGCAAAAAAATGAGTTTTAGTGTTGAAGGTATTAAAGAAGAAAAATGGTGAAATGAAAAGTAAAAAATAAAAGTATAAAAAGAAAACAGTAGATAAGAAAATAAAAAGAAGTTCTGAAAGAAAGAAAGAAAGAAAGAAAGAAAGAAGCAGAAAAGCAGAAAGAAATGAAAAATAAATGTTTTTAAAAAATACTTAATTTCATGTTGTTACTTGTAAATATAATTTGAATTGAAAATACAGGAAACTAGAGTAGTCACTTCAGTTTAACTTGCTCCAAGGTCAGCCTAATAAGGCTATGATTGAGAATCAAATTCACTGCATTAGCAATGCCCTCTTGTTAACCATAATTCTAAGAGTGATACACTTTGGCAGAAAAACGTAGTAAAGAAAAGTACATGAATTTCTTAAAAAGAACAAGTGTGTAAAACCATTTGATAAGGTATAGTAGGAAAACCTATTTGAACTGCTAGGAAAACTCAGTTTATATTTGTTGAGAATAAACTTTCTGCATGTGGATAGGAAAGCAAGTTAACCAAGAACACAAAAAAAGAGAGAGGGTAAAACAAAAATGCATTTTTTGCTCCAGATTTATTTGACCTAAACAGCCCAACATACGAATTGGAAATACCAAAATTAAGCAAGTTTAAAAATTTAACTATCTAGCAAGTGTTTCAACAGAGGATAGAAAATGCAATACCAAAATCTGAAGGTGCACTGGGATAGTGAAAAATGCCTTCCAAAAGCTAAGCAAAGTATTAAGAAACAGGAAGATTTCATTGGAAAAAAAAAAAAAAAAAAGAGAGAGCTGAACTGTTATGTAATAAATCAGTACTTCTATATGGCAGTAAATATTGGGCCATGTCATCACAGGCTGAGAAGAGAATTCAGACAACAGAAATGTGGTTCAACAGAAGGATACAAATGGACTGAACATGTGAGCAACAACACATTTTTAGAGAAAATGGAAATTAAAATAATACTTATATATAGCAATAAAAGAAGTGAGTTGAAATTTCTAGGGCACATAATGAAGAAAGAGGGCTTGGAAAATTTGACACTTACATGACATACTGAAGATAACAGGGACAGAGAAAGCAGTGTATAACGTATCTAATGAGCTTGTGTAAATGTTTCGGAGTACTGGGATTAGGAGAGATAACAAAAAGATGAATTTTACTGAGGGCTAAAAAGTCCGACAAATTATAGAGGGACATTATTGCTGATGTCCTGAAGAAACACAGAACATAGAATGAGATACATCAAGGCAATCCTAAAAGAAATATATTATGCAGTGGATTACAAGGAGTAAAGTTGAAAATGAAGCCTGAGAATAGGAAGGATTAAGGAAAGGATAAAAGATGAAGATATTTAAGAAGACAGAAGATGGTGATTGATGTTACAGTTAAAAATTTTTGAAGATTGTAGTTATCAGAGAAGCAAGTAATGGAATGGAGCTCCACAGGTGGGAAATGCAAGAAAAGAAACTGTTGGAGTAGAAGTGGCAGTTGCATTTAGATATTTCTCCAGTAAAATGGTGGGACCTAGTTGCCAATCTAGTAGCATGCTTAAATTCATGTAGTTGCAGCACCAGGATGAAAAGCTTGTGAGAGCAGTTGCCATGAAAATACCAGAAACTTATAGAAATCCAAAAGTACGTAGGAATAGAGAAAGCTACTTCACAGAAACTGAATAATTTAGTTAGTTGAGTGTCATATGTGATACACGCTTGAGTGATCATGTCTCTTTCGATTGATGACTGACTAGGCAGAAGATTTTTTTCAAAGTGTGTTGTCATTTCTTTCTATGGTAGACTGGTTACCAACCAAGGCTATAGGATCAAGTCTGTGATTTTATTTAACCCATAGCCGGGGGAAGAAGAGATGGATACATATCTTTCCCAGGGTATTTGCGTATAAGTGAATGTAGCAAACCCAACTTGAAATCAAAGTCAGCTCTCTGATTTCCCAATCTGAGTCAATATCCATTACATCACAATGCACATAGAACAAGGGTACAAGCGACTGAAAAAGGGTACTTGGAAACAAAGAATAGAGTGTTGAACTTTTAGATAATTCTTACTGACTATTTGGTAATAAATGCTCATAACTGCAGGGAGAAGAAAAGGATTCATAACTTTCCCAAGGGTATTAACACGTAAATGAATCTAATGGATTCAAACTCTCGGCTCTCCGATTCTTCAAAATGTTCCTACTAATGAATGTTAATGGACAAATGAAAAATGTCTAAGGAGAACAGAAACTACAAGGTAACATGTTAATAATTTGAAAGAGAAAGTATGTTTGGAGAATTTAACACTCACAGGATACATCAAAGGTGAGAAATGCTTGCCAATTTTGTGCAAATGAATAGAAAAACAACTATCACAAATGAGAAAGAGTTTGCTGGGGGCAAGAAAAAAGCAGTATACTGTTTAGATCATCGCTCTCATGCATAAAGAGAAAGTAAACCTAGTGTCAAATCAAATAAGATTCATCACCTAGAAAATGATAAATCATATTAATATAAAGTCTCCAAGGACGCATGGCCCAGTGGATAAAAGCGTTAGTTGAAGGAATCCAGTTACTTAACCCAAAGAGCTGTGAGTTCAATACCTGGCCACAAAAAAACTTGGAGAGTTACTAAAAGGAAATAACTGAAACTGAGATATCCAGAGAAGGCATGGCATGTGGAACTAGAACAATCTACCCTAGTGGATGAAATAAAGGGTTCAGTGTGAAATTCCTATGTATATCACCAGAAGAAGGCCGGAGAGTACAATGGCCAAAATGTTGTGAATATGACAATAAGTATGAGGTTGACAAAGCTGAGTTACAATACTGCATCTTAGAAATATAGACGGATGTTAAAGAGTGTTCCATTGGTTAGTTAAACTTGAAATCTGAAATATATTTGCTTATTTATATTTTTTTCTGTTCCCTGAACCCTTTCTGGATATAGTTTGAAATGATTGCTTACAAGACTACATATATATATATATATAGATAGGAAAGAGGTTATAATTGTTCTACCAAGAGAAAAGTGTATATATTAAAAAGAAGAGAGAAACAGCAAATGTTTTTGGTTGTAATGTGAATTTTTTTAAAAATATATATTATGCTTTATTTTCCATAATTTTACATGTGCTTCTGGTCTTGCAACCTTCTTCAAGCAATGAGTGGATATTTCTGCACATTATTAAAATAAATTAATTTTCCTTACACTTTTCAATGATAAACATCACCTAAAAGAGAATCTTTAACATCAAAAAGCATGAGGAAAATTAATTCATATATATATATATATATATATATATATATATATATATTATACAGCGTTACATAAGAACATGCACATGTCTACAAAATGAATACAACAGGTATTGAGCCCTGTTTTAAATTAATACTTTGAATGCTGAAGTCTTACTCTTCGTTCTTTCACATTTGGCTATATATATATATATATATATATATGTATATATATATATATATATATATATATATATATATATGAGAATGTATAAAAAATATTTTGAATAATAGAATAATACAAAAAAAATCAAATCAAGAGGGAAATGATAAACTGACAATTATCTGAAACTCAGTGCCTAGGGCTCTGTTTCTCAGACAGTACCTTCCTATCATATTAAGCGGGGCAGAGGCGGAGACAGACTTGATATCTTTAGCAATAACCAGAGGTCAGATGCAATTTATGAATGACCCCTCATAAAATGTCACTTTAGGTTATATGCAGTATTGGCTGGATATATGATCTTCCAAAAATATGAATTGTGTTACATTAAATTTTAGAAGGGGAAAATGAATACAACAGGTACAGAGATGAAGTTGGGAAGTGTGGTGAGGTGGCGATTAACAAAAGTGAATAAAAAGAGAGAGGTAAGAAAGGAAGTGATGTGGAAGAGAGAGCATAGAAGGGAGGGGTAAGAGAAAGAGTTGAAAGTAAGGTAGAAAGAGCAGGTTAAAGATAGTGGAGAGTAGGAGTCGAGTAAGAGTAGGAAGATATAGAGAAAGAAAAGAAAGAGGAGGATGAAGACAGCAGATAAAAGTAGGTGAAAGGGAAATAGTCTGTAATAAGGAAGAAAGATGAGGAGGAAGACAGATGAGAAGAGGAGGTGGAAGAGGAATAGTTGGAGGTAGGAAAGAAAAGGAGGATGAAGTCAACATAGAGGAGGAGGAGAAGAAATAGGATGAGAAACAGATAGATGTAGGGAGGAAAGTGGGTTGGAGGCAGATAGAATTCAGGAAGAATGGGGAGGATGTAGAGAGCAGAGAGGAGGGGGAAGAAAATAGTTGGAGTTAAAGAAAATGAGAGAGAAGGAAACAAAGAGAAGTAGGAGGAAATTATATAGTTATAGGGGAAAAGAGAGGAAGATGGAAGACAGCAAAGAGAAGAATGAAAAGTACAATGGAGGTGATCTTTGTTAAGATAATGTTAAACTATTCCAAGATGTTGATAAAGCCAGGGGGAAAACCTAAGAGCCACATAGAACAATAATTGTAAAAAATATATGGAAAAAATCACATATATGTATATATAATCATATATATATATACATATATATATATATATATATATATATATATATATATATATATGTATATATATATATTCATCCACAGACAGGCTGTTTCACTGTATCACAGCTCCTCAGTATGGTTAGACACATCTGATTGCTTCAAGCCAGGATTTGACATCAGTCATACATCTCACCCCTAGGCCATCATTGCATGGGGGAAAAGAAGGGAATTATAAGGTTTTTCTTCTATATGAAATACATCAATACAATGGCCTGGAGAACTCAATTCGTGCTTGAAGAGTAATACTTAATAGCAGTAAGAGCCACTGTTTTTAAAACCCCCTTTCTTCTGAGAGCTCAAACAGATTTCCAGGAGCATATATTGTCATCCACATACAGACTGTTTCACTGTATCACAGCTCTTCCGTGTGGGTAGATGTTTGATTCCTTCAAGCCATGATTTGACATCAGTCAGATATCTTACCCCTAGCATATATATATATATATATATATATATATATATATATATATACAAGTGTAACATCAATCAACATCTCCAGTTGCCTTGATCTATCCACTACACTCATCCTTTGTTCTATCACTCCTATCTGATCTTGCTCTAAATTTTCTGTAACCCCTTGCGTCCTAGTGGCTTCCCGCCTTGCTTGGGGTGAAAAAAAACAAAAAAAACATATATATATATATATATATATATATATATATATGACAACATCTGGCATTTCAACTTCAGTCACTTTCTCACCAATGTCATGTGACTTCCCTCTCTCTTTTCTACAAATATTTTCATGGCAATTGTTCTGATAAGCTTTCCCACTTGGTACCTTAATTGCATGATGTTAAGAGTGCTACTAGATTGACAACTGGGTCTCACCATTTTTCAGTTCAATTCATATAGTTCAATTCATATATATATATATATATATATATATTAGGTTGGTGCAAAAATAATGACGTAATAATGTCGTTTTTTGACGTATTTTTAACGTCAAAAAACGACATTATTGCGTCATTATTTTTGCACCAACCTAATATATTCTTAAAATATTTAAATTCAACACCAGTCACCATCTTCCATCTTTCTGAAACATGTTCCTTTGTTGTCCTTTCTTCTCATTAGTCTTCTCATTCTCTTTAACACTCAGTAACTACTTGCATCCTAGTGGCACTATTACCTTGCTTGAAGGGAAATTATTACATTTATTTTAAATAAATACTAGGTGCGATGAATAAATTGTCATCTAAATTAGGCAAAAAAGGAAAATAAAACTGACATCTTATTTTAACAGATATATTTACCAAAATCACACAAAAATATCTTGAAATACTAACGAGTAAATTTATTCAAAAAAATCGCTATTGCCTTCAAACAAGGCCTCCAGACGATTTCAGAATCTCCTGCAACTCTTCTGGATGGTCTCCTTGTTTAATTTGGTAAATACGGCCATAATACTTGCAGTCTTTGGTGCTACAAGGAGTTTTGCCTCACAGATAATAATCAGGGGTGTTGCAGTCTACTTCCAGATGTAAGGAGTGATGTGGTCACAGAAATTGTCTGACAGCCATGATTGGGTTCTCCTGATTGTGTGACAAGGTGCAGAGTCCTGTTGCCAGACAAAGGTTTTTTCCATCAGCCACCCTCAGGGCAGCACTACATCCTCAATCACAATGTAGATCTCCATGTTGAGTCTGGGGCCATGTGGGGAGATGAATGGAGGTTTAAGTTTGCCATCACTAGTGATCAATCCAAACACCATGATATTGACTGGATATATCGTGCAACTCTTTCCAAATCTTCTATACTGCTTGACCCCTAAATACTCTGAAATGTTTGCATTGGAGATCCAAGCAGTACAACAAGCCATTTTCCAAGTTTTTGGCTGAATGAATTGCATCATGTTGCTCCTTTTCTCACAGACGGTGCCCAACTGACCCTACTATACTGTGCAGTTGACAAAATCAAAAACAAAGAACATGCATGCATGAAATTAAAAATATCAAATTATAACAGTTTACCAATTTACCTGTATGCAATCCTAAATAAAATATGAATATTAGTCCATATTGGTTTTGGAGAATATTTTTCTCAGCTTAAATTTTTATTATGATCCTTCATCATGACAGATTTTTTTAATCATTTCACTCTAAGTAAGGCAACAAAGCCACTACGATGCAGAGTGAAAGAATAAAAGAAAAAGAAAAATATTATTAAATAGCAATACAGAAGATAAGGATTGATATATCATCGACATTTTTGAAGATCAAACTTGGCTGGAAAGCATGAAGCCAGAAGAGAGTTCCACAAGCAAGAAGTGCAGTAAAGAAACAATTAGCATAGAACTTGCAGTTAAATCATAGTCATTGTATTTATTTAGCAATTGTGCAATTAAACAAAACTTTGAGGTTATTGAAAAATCAGTTGCATACTAGGAAATGGCCTCCTGTTTTGGCATCTCAGTTTATGGCTACAAACTGAAATGCCATCAACACAGTAAATTCTTAACTTCAGTTGCCTGGTTTCTTTCCCCTTTTAATCAGGGGCAAACTATTTCTTACCCTAGAAGCACAGAAAACACTGGATACAGTAAATGTGAATAGCCTCCAAGCAATATTCACAAGATTGTTGAGGTTTCATTACCTCAAGCATAGGATTGAGCTGACCATAACCTGTTCAGAGATGTTGTTTATTTATTTATGGGCACAGCTGAAAGCTGATTTCTTTAGCCAATAGCATGGATCTTGTAAAGATGGACAATTTTTTGGTAAATAAATGTCATAAATTGAGGATTTATTCAAACACTGTTTTTTGTACTGCATTTCAGCTTGTTCACTCTTCAACTATCATCAGGTAAAATTCAGTAAGTGATGGGAAATTTTAAACTGGACTCATATTGAATTAATCATTCAAAGGTCTTACTAAAAAAAAATTGTAGCTTTTTCTAATGGTTCTCTTTTTACAGCTAGTAATTTTCTTCAAGTTTTCTTATTTTGCATTGTAAATCTTAGTTATATGAAGGTCACTTATGCTCAAAGACAGATTAAACTGCATGAGCAGTACTTTAGCCTCCGTTCTGATAAGTGATTCTACCAAAATGGCAGAGAAACAAATTGAAATGATAACATAAACAAATGTTTTTATATGAATCACATATTCTGAGACTTGGTACATAGACTAGTTTATAGACTAGTTTATAGACTTGGTACATACTAGTACATACTAGAATCATTTGTTGTGATTCTTTTGCTGATAGGATCAGAGAATTGCAGGAATTGACATTAAACTGTTAGACAGAAATGTGTTTTTATCAGACTAGCATGGATTTCAGTTAGCACAGTTTTTATTGCACAAGAGAAATGATACTGAAAAGTAAATTCAATTTGTCATAAACATGATTTAGTCAAGTACAGCATCATTTGCTTGGTTACAAAGGAAAAAAAAAGTTGTTTTTTTTTTTACAGTATTATTTTAATTAGATTGATTGAAAATTTAATCAATTATTTCATACCAAACATGGACACTTTCGCATGTTCTAATTGTTTTCACACCTGTCTGAACAGATCAATTACAACTGAAAAGTGAATTTGATCCTCACTGAGTTTGAAAGTAGTTTTCTGTTACTGGAACACAAACAAGGAAGAATGGAATGAACAGTAGCAGTGGAGACAAATAAAACAAAGCTAAGCAAATAGAAACAGGGCTGGTATGGGGTGAAATATTTAGTTTTTCTATAAAAAAGAAATAAATGTTCAAAAATTAATATAATGTTATTTTCAAGATTTTTTTATATTCTATCTCTCATTTCCAAGACAAACATGCCCTGAAAATTATAGACCATTCCTATTTTTGTAAGGTGGAAATCTCAGAGAATCAGCAGGTGATAAAATACTTATTTTTCCCACTGTATATGTGTAAACTGAGACAATAAACAGAAGAAGCAGATTAAGGTAATGGAGTGGCCTAGTCAGTCTCTGGACCTTAATCCTTTAGAGAATCTGTGGAGGGAGCTGAAGCTTTGAGTTGTCCAATGACAACCTACAAACCTTAAGGATTTAAAGAGGATCTGCAAAGAGGAGTGGACCAAAATGCCCCCCTGGGATCTGTAAAAACTTGGTAACCATCTAAAGGAAATGTCTGGCTGCTGTGCTTGCCAACAAGGGTTTTGCTATGGGGTGAAATACTTATTTTTTCAGTAAGAAAGAAACACATGTTCAAAAATTAATATGTGATTTTCCAGAATTTGTTTATATTCTATCTCTCACTTTCAAGACAGACCTCCCCTGGAAATTATAGACCATTCCTATTTTTGTAAGATAGCAAACTCAGAAAATCAGCAGAGGATGAAATACTTATTTTCCCTACTCTAATAAGGAAGGAAAGATTATGTCACTAAGATCAGAGTGTATACCAAGTGTGAAAGAATAAGAAAAAAAGAAAAACATTATTAAGGAATGAGAACAAAAAAACAAGAGGAATCAAAAAAACAGTAGATAAAGATTGCCATTGCATTTGAATTTTTGAATATCCAGTTTTGTTGGAAAGTGTGAAGCTGGAAGAAAGTTCCACAAGTAAGAAGTGTGATAGAAGAAACTGTTAGCATAAAACTTGCAGTTACGTCAAGCCATTTCAACTGTAAAATCATGAGACCTTGACACCAATCTAGTACTGCACTTAAATTTATAAAATCTAAGTACCATAGAGGAAAGTTCATTAGAACAATTAATGCAAAAGTATTTATAGAAAAAGCACAGGGAATCTGTTATATAGAAATAAAGTGTCACTGCTGACACTTGACTTTCAACATAGATCACCAGTGCACAAACACAGGCAATCATATTATTGAATTAAGTAGACCATGTGCCCATAGAGGTAATACATCAGTAGGAATTAACTTTGTGTCTAACTGATCACTATTTCTCCTCTATCCTCTATTACTATACAGACCACCATTTCTAGTCTATCTTCTATTACTATACAGAACATCATTTCTAGTCTATCCTCTATTACTATACGGACCGCTATTCTCTACTCTATTCACTATACTATTTCTCTATTCAGATCACTATTTGCGTTACTTGTCAAGTAAGTATTATTGAGTAAGTACTGTTAGTGCGAATGCTATTCAAATGTGTCTGACACCAGCATTGTTCAACAGCATACTATAGTTGTATCTGTGATTACATAGCCTCTACTACAACAAGTATTTGTTGGCATCACAAAAGTGGCAATGAGTGCTTGTTGACATCACGAAAGAAACTACATCACAACAGTGTGAAAGTGACACAAGTCAAGATGCCAGATCAGGACCTTAGAAGAAAATGGATTAAATATATGATCAATTAAAACTTTTTTGTAAATTGGGAACAAAAAGGATACTTAGAATAAGAAAAAGATAACTGACATTTCTGAGACAAGAAAATGAGGAAGAAGGGCTTCAAGAATTCAAGCCTCACAGGATATAAGGGTTTGGTTTGGTTTTATGGCATATCAACCTCAATGCCGAAAAAATGTTTATTGTTGGAAATATTTCTTTTTAAATCTATTTCTGGTAATATTTTTCCTTCAAAAAATATTCTGTGTTAACTATTTGCCCATAGCTGGGACCCTAACAGGTGCTACCACCTCGGGTCAGGGTAGACTTGGGAACACCAGCAATTAAGAGGTGGTTCCATGCTCCTCAAAACCTCCTGAACAGAGGTCTTGCTGTTGGATGTAGTTTATTGTCTTACCCAGGACGCAGATGTAGTTTATCATCTTACCCAGGACATGGAGGTAGTTTATTGTCATACCCAGGATGCAGATATAGTTTATCATCTTACCCAGGATGCGGATGTAGTTAATTGTCTTACCCAGGACGTGGATGTAGTTTATTGTCATACCCAGGACAACAGTATATAAGGGAAAGAGATATACATTGAGTAACCTTCCTAAAAGGATTGTGTGAATGAAAGGCAGAATAGGGACAGAGAGTTATAATAAGGGAATTAACATTGCTAAGACCTACAAAAAATAGGAAGTTGTGGAGAACCATGATCACCTACATTATGATGGTGAACAACACATAAAAGAAGGTACACTTTAATAAGATTATCAAAGGCATAAAGTACTTGCTTGTTGGACAAGTTTTGAAAATAACTTGTAATATTCAGTTCAGCGTAGGCTATGAATTTAAAAGACAGACACTATCGAAGGTGTCTTAATAAAGAAATAATCAAATATTTTTTGCTAAAAGCTCTGCAGTAAGCACATACAGAAAACAAAACTGATTTAATTTTATTACAGTGGCAGGAAAGTCACTGAAGTCAGGACCTTAGGAGAAAATAGATTTAACATGTGATCAATTAAAACATTTTTAGGAAGATGGGAGCGAAAAGGACACTTATACTTATTCAAGTCTCACAGGATATAAGGGATAGGGATATACATTAAGTAACCTTCCTAAAGAGATTGTGTAAATGGAGGGTAGAATAGGGACAGGGAGTTCTAGTAAGGGAACTAACATTGCTAAGACCTACAAAAAATAGGAAGTTGTGGAGAACCATGATCACCTACATTATGATGGCAAACAACATAAAAAAAAAGGTACACTTTAATAAGATTATCAAAATCAGGAAGTACATGCTTTTTGGACAAGTTTTGAAGCTAACATATTCAGTTCAACAAAAGTCAGATTTTGTTTTAAAAGTGTAAAATTTTAATAAGCGTATAAATAGATGTCATGCATGTTTTCAGGGTAGGAACATTGGCATTTCAAAATTAGGAACAGTAATAAAGTGGTACACAAGTTTACAAATTCTTTATGGTGTTTGAATGATCCAAATAGTTTTCAGAGAATTCTTTTCTAAATCTGACTGAAAGAAAATGATGAATTCTTTTTTTTTCTGTGAGCAAATCTATTGTTGGGAAGTATCGTCACCATAGGATATGAATTTAAAAGACATATCCTATCAGAATGTATCTTAATACAGAAATAATCAAATATGTTTTTCAAAAAGCTCCAAGGTAAACTCATGCAGAAACCAAAACTGATTTAATTTTATTTTTGATATGACCGCCAAAGCAACCATTAATTGTAAATCTTAAAATATTGTGATGTGTGACGTAATAGTTACTATCATCATAATTGCAAAATTGAAATCAAATTATTTTAACATAATATCTATTGACTTTGATGTAGTAGACATGATATAGGTATGCCTGCAATTATAACTAAATTGATATCAGAGTCTGTCTATATTTCTGAGATGAGGTATTATGTACATTATTTACATTATTCAGACCATTGTCCTCATCTTTGTCGCCATATTTATCACAACGTTTTGGCTGTTGTATGCTCTGGCCTTCTTCAGGTGGTTGGAATGTCAAACTGAACCATTTATTTTGCTCACTGGGGTAGATTGTTCTAGTTCCACGTGTCATGTAACTTAAGTGGCACAGTGGATAAAGGCGTTGGTTAGATCCAGTGACAGAACCCAAAGAGTGTGAGTTCAATACCCGATTAAGGCAGTGGAGAACTTTCAGAGGGAAATTAAGAGGAGATAACTGATAACTGACATCTATCAAACATAGCAAGTGGAACTAGAACAGTCTACCCCAGTGAGCAAAATAAAGGGTTCAGTTCAACATTCCAGCCACCTGAAGAAGGCCGGAGCATACAACGGACGAAATATTGTGATACATATGGCGACAAAGATGAGGACAATGGTCCGAATAATGTAAATAATGTAAATTGATATCACTTGTCATAACTACCTAAGCATACTGCATGAACTATTATTATTATATGTTATCATATTATACACAACAGGCAAAACATTTGGGGCTACCCTGAATATTTTTGAATTTTTCAAAGTAAGAGTTAAATTTCAGTAACTACAGTGTATTTGCTTTTATTTTGACAAAAAGTAAGCACTTATCTATAAAATTTTATCATACAAAAGCACCATATTTTGTTTTCATCAATAAAACCACAACCTTCCTTAATTACTGCTTTACAAATTCTTGGCATTCCTTCTAACAGTTTTTTTTTTAAATTAGATGGCAGACCTTCTCAAACATTCTTCAACCACTGAAAAGGCTCACTCTCACTCTTTGGGTATTCTCTTCAAACTCTACTATCCAATTCATTCCATACCAATTCAATGGGAGAAGGGTCAAGTGACTGAGGTGACTAAGTCATAATTTCCAAAATTTTGTTCATTCTTTTTGACTTGATGTAATTTTGACATAATTTAGAAGTGTTTTGGATTATCATCTTGTTTAAAGGTGGATTTTTTGAATTATGAATAAACCAGATGATATTGTTTTTTTCATGTTTCCCTTGATGTGAATCAAATCTCCAGTCCTCTCTCCCTCAAAACATCACCACAACATAACAAACCCACCACTATGTTTAAATGTTGTAAGCATAAATTCTTCATTCACTCTTTCTCCTGGCTTTCTTCTCACATAGACTCTCCTCTTACTACCAAATGTTCAAATTTGTACTCATCTGTCCATAATACATCTAGCAACTCTTTCAATGTCAAGTTCAATGCTTTTTTGCAAATAACAATCTTTTCTATTTATTCAACCTCAGTAACTGTGGCTTCTTGATGGTTATGTACTCTTTGATGTCTACTGATTTAAGTTGATTTTTCCCAGTTTAGAATAACACTGATGAGAGGAATTAAGTTCGGCTGTCAGCTCTAGAACAGTTTTCATTCTATTTCTTTTATTCTCAATAATCAAGTGATTATTTTCAGCAACAGGTGTCACATTCGGTTCTCCAGCTCTTTTTCTCTTAACATTCGTGGAAGGAATATAGCATCCCATGTCTACAGATTTTTGCTAATTTGGCTTTGAGAGTAGCTTTCTTTGTATTAAATTTCAGTGTGTGCTTTCACCTTAATGCATAGCTGCTTTGATTTTGTCATTTGTGCAAATTACTCAGAATTAAAAAAAGGAAAATATGAAAATACAGTGTAATAGCACATTTATTTTTTATTTAAATAGAATGATCTACATATGTTGTGTTTACAATTACAATTCAGTGCTGAGTTAACATGTAGAAACTGTATTAATATTTAACTTAGAAGAAAATTCTTGTATTCTCAAAATGTCTACTGAGAGATTAATGGTGAAAACAAAATATAATGCTTCTCATAGAAAATATTCATAATTTAGCAAAATGTATTATGGACAAATGAATCCAAATTTGAACTATTTGATAGTAAGAAGAATGTGGAGAAAGACATGAAAAGTAAAAGCAAGTACACTGTAAACAAAATGCATATATCATTTTAAGAAGCTTTTTGATGCTTAAACTCCACTGAGGGACATTGAGCCACAAACTTATTATAGATGATGCTCTAACAATTAGGTTTTTATGAGATGCAATTTCAAGATTCATGCCCAACATCTTCTGAAATTAAATTAAACTTCTCCTGGAATGGTTCCCAACCAAGGCTAGAGAGTGCAGTCAACCCAGCTATTTAACTTATAGTTAAACCTTTCCAATGATCTTTTTGTGAAAGTGCATTCTATGAACCCAACCAGAATTTGAATTCAGCTTGCCATGCAAAATAAACCGAAAGTGGGCTAGGTGGGTGTTGAACAGACAAAAATATGCACTGGCTAGCCACAGTATATATATATATATATATATATATATATATATATATATATATATATATATATATATATATATATATATATCTTCTTTTTGCATTGATTTTATAACATATTTATGTTATAATTTTTGTATAAATTATATTTGCTCTACTCTGTATTGACCACTCTTTTAAGAATAGTATTTTTGGGTTATTGCAATTTATTCAAATATACACCAATTCTATATTTGGATATATGTATATACAGAGAATATATATATATATATATATATATATATATATATATATATATATATATATATATATATAATTGATTCATTGGTGAGGTAATTTTTGTTTTTTTTCTGTAAAAATTTATATTTATATATATATATATATATGTTAAGCTTATATATATATATACATATATATATTTATATGTATGTTAAGTTTATATATATATATATATATATATATATATATATATATATATATATATATATATATATATATATACATATGTTAAGCTTATATATATATACCATATATATATTTATATGTATGTTATAATATCCCATATCCCTCTCCTGTTTAACAACTAAAATTTATATTCCCTTCTGATAGTGAATTTTAAAAGCACATGATCTTAGAAAAGGTTGAAATCACTGGGATCCAAAAAATGACCCCACCTTCTTTGATGAATTTAATCATGACATCAGAAATTGCTTAGACATCTAAAAAGGATTAGCATCTTTGAATGAAAATATCTTTATATATATATATACAGTGTATCACAAAAGTGTGTACACCCCTCACATTTCTTCAAATATTTAAGTATATCTCTTCATGGGACAGCACTGACAAAATGACACTTTGACACAATGAAAAGTAGCCTGTCTGCAGCATATATAACAGAGAGACAGAGAGAGAGAGAGAGAGAGAAAGAGATAGATAGATATATATATATATTATACACACACACACATACATATATATATATACTTTATGTAATGTGTAAGACAATTCTATTCTTATTTTTAGTTTACTATTAATGTTGCATTCTGTTATTTTTGCTATTTTGCATTTTGATGCATTCCATCTTTGTAACTCTTATATTCTATGATTTTTCCATAAAATAGTTATTTTTATTTTAAACTGCTCTACAAAAAATGTCAAAAATATAAATGATTTAACTGTTTTACCTCAAAGTTGAAAAATCCTCATAGGTTTATTGAAATGTTTCCAAAATCAGTAGGTAGTGTCATTTATATCTGCATATATTCCAAGACTAGTAAATATGAATGTCTTTCATTTGATTTTATATTTGTATTCCCCCCCAAAAAAAATATATATATATATTAATCATTGAACATTTCAAGAAACAAATAAACAAATTCTGAAGTAAGAGATTAATGTTGGAAATTCAAAATATATTATTAACTTTTTTATTTCCCATTTTCATTTTCACAAATTTAGGTGACAGTGACAACCATAGCTACAAAACCAGGTAGTATTTTCAAAATATAATTTTTGATGTGAAAAGTCCATTTTTTAAGTACAGACAATATTTATATAACTATTTACTAAGTGTAGCTTAGATATGACACAAGACTAAGAGGCAATTTCTATATAGCTATTTACAAGATGTAGTTTAGATGTGGCACAAGGCTGAAAGACAATAAGTATATAACTATTTACTAAGTTTACCTTAGATGTGGCACCTGGCTGAAAGATAATATTTATATAGGCATTTTCAAGATATAGCTTAGATGTGGCACAAGGCTGAAAGACAATAAGTATATAACTATTTACTAAGTTTACCTTAGATGTGGCACCTGGCTGAAAGATAATATTTATATAGGCATTTTCAAGATATAGCTTAGATGTGGCACAAGGCTGAAAGACAATAATTATATAGTGATTTTCTAGGTGTTGTATAGATGAGTTACAAGGCTGAAAGACGATATCTGTATAACTATTTTAGGTTGAAGTTTATAATGGGCTTAACAGCCATACTGTGGGAAAATTGTTCAAGATCCCTTGGTACTTCCCCTTTTGAGCTGACCTCAGGCACCGAGCATTAAAATATTTATGTATTTATTGATAGATTTACACAGCAACACATACTTCATTTTCATTACACCAATCAGATACTTCTTGAGTAACTTTCATATTCTTAAAACAAAATAAATTGTCAAAGCAGTGCTGTATGATAAAGTATTTTATGGGGATGAGTTATATTTATCTTCTAGAAGATATGAAAGCTATATTGTGAGAATCTGAAACAATGAAACAATAGTATTATAGCAAAAAAAAAACAAAAACATGACTGCATATATGAATAAATATTCAACTTATTTATTTTAAACTTATATTTTATTTTTTCAGTACCTTGAGTATTGAAGTAGTAAACTAAATCATGGTCAAGTGGTTAGAATGTTAATATTCTAATCATGGTACCCAGGTTGGAATCTCACTATATTTATTAATTTTACCGACAGGGTGCGATGGATAAATTGTCGTCTAAATTGTCCAAGACCCCATAGTACTTCCCTTTATATATAGATTTATATGGCAACACATATACCATTTTGTTGTATACACTTCTTGTTATGTGATCAAAGTTAATATAGTATTATAAATATACAAAAATAACCAGTATGTACAGGTAGTCATAAATGTTACAAATTTGATTATAACTCTAAATCTCCTTACATTAAGTTTACGCCATCATGAACAATGAACAATATTGGGTAAAATGAGGCAGAATCACAGATGTAGGTGACTATCAGATGAAATTGAAATTGTATTTATTAATAGATTTATCTGACCCTGATGACGGTTGTGGATTCAAAACTTTGAAGTCAATAGAAAGATGTATCAAGTGAAAATTTTATATATATATATATATATATATATATATATATTATAAATTCATGAATCATTCATACAAAAAACAAATATATGAATGATTCATGAATTTATAAGTTATAATTGCATTTTTTAATTTAAATTAATATATATATATATATATATATATATATATATATATATACTGTTGTGGTGATCTCCCTCCAAAGAGTCTATGTTAGACTCTTCCACCTACTATAATGGGTTCGATACATTCTCACTAGTCATGTAATTCTCTTCTGGTGTACTTACTGTTTAATATATGACATATCTGCAAACCTGGTTTTGTTATTACTTAGCCATTTACTTGGTCACCACATCTTGAATGAACTAGTGCTCAATCTGTTCACTATTCAAAGCCTTCTGTGCTACTAATCTTATAGTAGGTGGAAGAGTCTAACATAGAGTATTTAGAGGGAGGACACCACAACAAATATAATATATATATATATATGAAGAAATATAGTTTTAAGTTTTGCTATATTTATGGGATAAAGTGCTCAATATCAGATATAGAGTGTATGTAAATATAAAAGTGAACATTGAAGTCGACACTCAGAGGTGACAGGCTGTTTTATGCTACTAGACGCAATATATATATATATATATATATATATATATATATATATATATATATATATATGAAAGACACATCTACAGTCTTCTTCTATGTGACATGTCACTTAAGGACTTGAGTGATCATGGCTCTCCACAAATTTCTGTTCTTTGTAGCCCCCAAGGCACTGTCCTGGGTTCTACATTGTTTCTGATCTTCATCAATGATCTTCCTGATGTCATCATTTCCCAAGTAGGCATTTATGCAGATGACATAGCCATTTCCTCCTTTCCTAATAGAAAATCCATCAGACCTGACAAAGTTAACCTTGCCTCTGCTATTGAAGAGGACCTTCAATCAGTAGTTAACTGGGGCAGAAAATATTTTATAATTTTTAATACCTCCAAAAATAAACTGCTCTGATTTAACCACCATAGAGAAATTTTTTTGTCCACTATCTGCATGGCTGATGCTAGCCTCCTGGAGATCAACACATTGTGTGTCTTCTTAGCCTCACGTATTCAACTGACTTGAAGTCGAACAACTACATTCAATCAATAACTGCATCTACTGCAAGAAAAGACTGGGTTAGAGTCCATCTTGCACATTTACAAATCTACCATTCATCCATGCATTTAATACTGCTGGCATATCTGGTCTGGTGCTCCTGCTGTTCATCTCAAGGTACTTGACAAAATCCAAAGTAGGATCTCTAATGTAATAATCTTGACCTGGCATCTTGACTTCACTCACTTTTCTCACCAACATGACGTGGCTTCCCTCTGTCTTTTCTACAAATATTTTCATGGCATTTGCTCTGACAAGCTTTTTTTCCCTGGTGTCCCCACCACGTGAATTTAGGTGCTACTAGATTGACATCTAGGTCTCATCCTGTGGGACTCTCTCCTGTTTACTTGCTTCCCTGATAGCTACAATCTTCAAAAATTTAAATGCAATGTCAATTGCCATCTTCTGTCTTATTGAATCCCTTTTGAAAAAGAAGATAATACTAATTTAATGACTGACTCTATTGAGTTAAGTGCTGTGTCTTGCTAGACCCCGCATCACAATATTAGTTCTTAGCAAAGTTTCTCCTTTGGCTATTTCTACAAATCCCTGTTGTGCAAACCATTTACATATGCATGTTAGGTTAGGTTATGTGCTGTTTTCCACTGTCCTTCTTGTGTAATGTCTTATGAATATCAAATTTTATAAGACTTCTTTCCTCAGAATGAGGATTAGGAGAGATAGCAAAAGGATAAATTTTATAAGAGCTACAAAAGATAGGAAATTGTGGAGAGACTTGATCATCACATCCTGAAAGGACACAGCACATTTTATTAAAAATATTGATAATAACTTGTTTTTAGTGCTGCCAGCTTTTATTATGCAAATAAAAGAGGTTCAATATATAGACCTTGTTTTATGTATGAATAAATATACAAGATATAAGTCCATAAAAACATATTTCTAAGTAACCTGAATAAATTATTATTTTATCATAAGAAGGTAAAGCCGATATTCTATGAAATTCCTCAGTTATTGATTTTGTTAACTTTTCTATTCTTTAGACTTTAAGATGAGTTGTAGCAGTTTTTATTATTTGCCAGTAATCTTAGCTTCAAATTTACTACCATTCTAAGGTGATCTCTTTTAATGATGAACTAAAAATGTTCTATTAGATTAATATCTAGATACTGGGTTGGGGATAATTCCATTAACATGTGGTTTTTTAAATCTTTTTTGCCTAGGTGTCAATAGTCAGTTTTGCAGGAAAATGAAGGAACATTGTCTTGCATGAATATATGATTCATCTTAATTCACATAAAGTTATTTAAGACCTGTAAAAATCAAAAATGCTTTTTCCAAAAACTTACAATAATTCTTTACATTGATCTTGGCATCAGTTTTAAAAGATGGTTTGGCTGCTTAAAAATACTTGACCCAAACATTACTTCCCTTTGACATTTTCGTTTTCTAAGTTGTTTGGCAATTTCAATAAAGGACCCAACTTCTAGTCTATCCATTGTGTTCAGTTAATAGAGCTCCATATTCATCACTAGAATGTTCTATTTGGAAACCAGTCTTAATCTGTTTATTCAACTGACTTTCATGTTTCTTGTCAGAGATGCTGACTTAAAATTGCTCATTTGATCTTCAGCCAATGTTCTTCATATTCTGCATCTTTTATATTTACATTTGAAATACGAGCTTCTTCAAACATTTGCTTGCAGGGAAATGCACTTTTATTGT
Source organism: Acanthosepion lycidas (assembly GCA_963932145.1). Taxonomy (NCBI): domain Eukaryota; kingdom Metazoa; phylum Mollusca; class Cephalopoda; order Sepiida; family Sepiidae; genus Acanthosepion; species Acanthosepion lycidas. The sequence continues at coordinate 80,133,745 of OZ010586.1, forward strand.
TTATTGTCCTTTTAATTTTTCACATATCTCTTTTTGCAACTTACTTAAAACTGCTTATTTTATTTTTTCTTATCTCGCCAATGTTTCTAATTTCCTTCACTTTTTTTCTGTTTGGTGATCTCATTTCAAATTTTGGGTAATTTCCAATAATGTGCTACCACAGCTTTACAACAAGTTCTTTATTTTTTACCTAAATCTTGTAACCTTTGAGTAGTCTTTTCTTTGTTTTTAACAATATTTTTCTGTTTCTTAATACTCTGCTTAGCTTTTGGAATACATTTTTGACTATCCCAATATGCCTTTGGATTTCAGCATTGCCCTTTCCATCCTCTGTTAAAACACTTCACAGATATTTATTTTTTGTACTTGTTCAAATTTCGTATCTCCAATTTGTAATTTCCTCATCCTTTTGCATGTGACTTCAAGAGAAAATAATAGTGTGATGTTTCACAATATTTTAAAGGATAGGAAAGTATTTCCCTGCCATCAATAATGGAAAGAGCAATAACAGCTACTGGACATGAGAAACCTCTTTTCCTGAAAAAGTGTTTTAATAGAAAGATTTTATAAATTTCAACTGACAGTGGCATGGGCTACTCAGTCAATGAATGCTGAATGTTTCCTTATAAGTAAGTAGATAAGGTTATCTTATATATATATATATATATATATATATATATATATATATATATATATATATATATATATATATATATATAATGTGTGTGTGTGTGTGTGTATTTTAAACAATTCACCCCAAGTAAGAGGCTACAGAGAATGTAAGGGAAAATACTGGCTAAAATAGAGGTTGAGAAAAGGATAAAAAGGGAAATGGAGGAGGATAAAAAGAAGAATGGGGATCAGGGCAACAAGGTAACAAGATTATTGTTATCAAAGAAGCAAGTAAGAGGAAGGGAGTTCCACTGTTGGGAAGTGCAAGAGAAGACGCTGTTAAAATAGAAGAGGTAGTTATATTTAACTACATATCACCATATCTTCCATTTGACCAGTGTATGTCACAATGCCTCTAGCCTATACCACATCTTCATGTTACTGTCGCAATGAAGGCGAATACTAAACCTTTTGCATTCATTTTCATACTAAAACTCTTAGGAAATACATGAATCTGTGTCTTTTATTACTTGCTATATGTTAAATAGTAGGGATGGACTCTATATAGCATTTGGCGGCAGCCAATTTTAGAGAAGTGATAGTCAAAACCGTGAAGAAAGTAATGGAAAACCATGCCACTATCTTCCATAAGGAATCATGAAAATTCCCAGATAATAAAGAAAAGGAGATGACTACCTATGTCTTGAAGGAGCATGCATTAAAAATAAAATTGACATGCCATTATTGGAACAGGTATTATTGAAGAAACTGGGAGCTTCATTCAAATTGAAGCCTAATCAGCAGTGCTCATTTTTGTTTTCAATAATGCCCTTCAGAAAGTCCTGACTCCAATCTATGCGTTAAATATAATGTTAGATTTAGCTATCTTGAGTGGCAGCCAGTCTATAAGAAAGGAATCACTACATTCAAAATGAATGAAGAAAGCAATGAGAAAAACGTTCAACTCTCTTTCCCAAGAAATCATGGCAGTTTATAGATCATAAAGAAAGGGAATCTGTGGAGAGCTAGGATTACCTACGTCCTTGAAGGGCGTGGCATTTTGAAAAAGGTGAAGGAATATTTTGCTATCTGTATAGTTAGGCCATATTTTCTAATTTTATATTACTATGTTGACATTTTCTTTTTTAATGTTTGCCTCAAGAGAGACATACCTTGTGTGCAGATATCATGATAAATAGCAAAAGAACTTTTGGAGATACCGATAGATGTGTTATTGATGACTGAAACTTCTGTCCCTTGGGTGGTATATTACACATTGGTTTCCTTCCGCTAGGTGATAATTACATGGAATGAGTGCTGAAAAATCATTTCTTTCCCAACTTCTACCTGCAGTCAACCTTATGAGGAACTCAGATTAAAACATAATTTTTGTCATATTTTCTTCTCTGACTCACGTTTCAGCTTCCTTTCAAGACGTACTCCTATGAAGATATTTATACCTTTGAGTGTAAAAGATTTTATCAGTGCGAAAGTATGCTGTTTTTTTTACTTCATTTATAAAATTCAGCTTCAACTTTTCATCAGTGAAGGAAAGAACCTTTTTGGTAAAAAGAAAACGAAAATATAAGTAGCAGATGGAATAAATGACAAAAAAGCTGCAAATTTTAATGAGAATTACTTTAGTTTACACAAATAAAAATCCTTATAATAGTTTTGCTATGAAAATTAGATTGAATTAGTTAAAGTTGGTAGAGAATGAAACAAAATAGAATGCTAAAGAGAAAATGAAAAATTAATTATCAATCACAAAAGTGTTGCTTATCATATGACAATGTTATAATGTTGGAAATAGAAATTTGCCATTGTGGATAATATCAGCCATTTGTCATTCCGTGTCTTTATAGTTCAGCTGTCTCAAAAGAAGTTTATAAATTTATGCAGACATTCACATGTTTTTGTAAGGAAACCCAAAAATTAGCATTAATTTGCAAGCAATGAACAGTGATATATATGTATATATATATATATATATATATATATATATATATATATATATATATATATATATATATATTATTTTAGTTGTTTTTTTTTTAAAACTTAATTGTCAATGATAAGAGTGTTGCCTATTATATGACAATGTTATAATTTTGGAAATAGATATTTACCATTGTGGATAATATTACGCTTTTGTCATTCTAATCTCTATAGTTCAGCTGTCTCTAAAAAAAGTTAATAAATTTAAACAGACATTCAACTCCTTCTAAATAAGGAAAGCAAAAAATTAGTGTAATATTTGCAAGCAATGAACATTGGCATTTACATATATATATATATATATATATATATATATATATATATATATATATATATATATATTTATTTATTTATTTATTATACACTGTTACATTAGAACATGAACATACCCACTACAAAACTGTACATCTTGTTTTAACTTTAAAAAATTTTTTAACATTTCATCAGATTTCATCATGTGGGAAATCATGATGCTACTGTTTAGTAGCATCGTGATTTCTCACCTGATGAAATGCTAAAAAGATTTATATCGTTGAAACAAGAATGTACAGTTTTGTAGTGGGTATGTAACAATGCATAAATAAATATTTATTGCTCTACTTTTGTATTGAGCCCTGTTTCCAATTAATGTTTTCAACACTGAAATCTTACTCTTCATTCTTTTACATTTGATTACATATATATATATATATATATATATATATATATATATATATATATATATATATATATATATATATATATAACAGCATTCACGCGAGGTGGGTTGAGCTGGCTCCAATATTGGAGTTTCATGGGAATTTGGAATTCACAAGCGGTCCCCAACCCGCATGTATAGCACATGAGATTTGATTATAGTGGTGAAGGTTTCGTGCAGGACCATCCACACTTTTTGAAGGGTCGATTACAGAGACCTGGTGCACTACGTGGAGGAGGCATGGTGGAGTAATGGATAGCGGCTTGGATTGAGGAATCGGAGAGCTGAGTTCGAATTCCATTCAAATCCATTACATTCACTTACATGCTAATACCCTTGGGAAAGGTATGAATCCTCTTCTTCTCCCTCCAGACTGGGTTTGATAGCCTTGGATGGCAACTGCTCTAGGAGAAGGAAAACTCTGAAATCAAAACCTGCGGAGGGTTTGTTTAAACTTTGTTTTTGATGGATGCTTATATTCAAGTAGAAGCCCTGTTTTTTTAATTAAATGGTATTTTTTTGCAACTAAATCTACTGGCCTGAACATTCAAGTAATGTAGTCAGAAAAATATATAGCTTCCAGCAGGATTCAAAACTGTTTCCCCATGGGAAAACGTCATTGGATCTGACATGCCTAACTAGTCGCCCATGTAGGACTTACAGCCAAACAAAGACAGAATTTGTACCTTTTGAACACACACTCTTTGCTGATTCTCTGTATCTTATCCTAACATAAGCAAAGACAATTTATTTTTAGGAAATGGATTATATCCAACGTAATGTTATTTTTAATTATTTTGTTTAAATGTTATTTTTGTTTGATACTCATATTTGAGTAGAAGCTCTGTTTTTTTTAAATTAAGCAGTATTTTTTATCCATCTATATCAACTGTTTAATTAAAAAACTGAATTTCTACTCGAATATAAGTATCCATCAAAGATAACATTTAAACACTCTTTGCCATGGAGCAGCCTTGCCAATAAAAGCAAAGTTTGAAATATTCCTTTAACTGACATCACTGTAGTATTAAATTCCTTGAAATCTTCACATCTGCTCACTTTTTTATCCACACCTAAACAAAATAATTTTCTAAGGTAGTGGATTTTTTAATCAATCTGACAGACTTACATCATTTTCAGAGTTATTTTTGATATTTGAATAAATGTTCCATTTATTTTTTAAACTGTATATTTATTTATTTTCATCTACCAATAGGAATATCTTATTAATGAAAATTATGAGCTCTCTGGCAGGGACACACTTTCAAATCTAACTGGAGAGCACATTTATTTTTTTTTAATGAGATTTCTCAAATATTCAAGCTGGTAGATGAAAATAAATAAATATACTCTTTAGTAAATAAATGGCACATCTACTCAAATATGACTATGATAATTTTATGATAAAAATCTATCAGATTGATTAACAAAAAAATACATTACTTCTTTAGAAATTTCTTTGTTTATGTTTGGATCTAGGTAAATTGTTCTCATTCCACATGCCATGTCTTTTCTTAATAACTCAGTTGCAGTAATTTCTCTTTAGTAACTCAATTCTTCAAGTTTATCTCTGCTGTGGTCAGGTATTGAACTCATGACTCTATGGGTCAAATCACTGGATTACTTTAACCAATGCTTTTATTGACTGGGCCAGGTGTGAATATCACAATAAAGATGAGGACAACAGTCTGAATAGCATATATATATATATATATATATATATATATATATATATATATATTAGAAAAAAAAAAATCATACATAAAGTTTCACACAGCGAGAAATCAGATAGGGAACACATTTTTCTAACAATTCAACCTAAAAGCAGGCACTACCCACCCTCAAAAACTTATGTTGGATAGTCTCCACTGTCCCTCTGTTTATTTCTCACATCTGCTAATGAAGAACACAGGTGTGTTCAAAAATTACGAACTTGGTACCTCAATCTCCATGCTTCATTTTTTTTACCTGGTTAATATTAATAGATGTTTTTGTACTGATTTCAGCCTAGTCAATCAAAAGTATTAATAAGGAAAATGTCTTTCAGCAGGGATGAAGTCTAAGTAAAAAAAAAATGAGGCATATTAAAATCAAATTTATGTATAAATTTCTTCTTTATCATTTTTTTTTCTCTTCCTCTGAGACTGGAATGTTTTAATTAGTTCTAAGGATTGAAACCCTACGTATTTTTTGGCATAGCTTCCAAATCATGCACACATGACTACATATTACACATGCCCCTTTTCTCCTTACATTGCTTCACTCTTTTGCATATACCTTCCAGGAATCATGCTGGCTTTGGGTACCAGCCTTTACCACCCCCTCATGTAGAGCAAGGATAAAAGTATGCATGTTCACGCAAAGATGACAAAAAACACCTGAACAAAAAAAATATCAAAACTGATTTCCTTAAAGGCTGTTTGCTGACCCATTATGAATTAATACTCTTGTGGTTTGCTTTGCTTACCCACTTGGCAATAAAGCACCACAGGTATAAATGTTATGACTGATGGTATAATGTGTGTTATTTCTCAATGGTTATTTACAATATGGACCTGTGTTCAGACTACATTTCCGTTACACTTCATTCATATCTGTGACATCTGTATTGTCTTTATTATGTCTTTATATTTAATAAGCTTAGCTTAGACTGGCACAAGGTTGAATTAAAGGCTAACTGATTAGTATCTATCTATCTATCTATCTATCTATCTATCTCTCTCTCTCTCTCTTTATATATATATATATATATATATATATATATACACACAGAGTGCGATGAGTAAATTGTCGCTATTTTTCTATTTTTAACTTTGTGCATGCACATTCCTTGTTTTTAATTTTGTTGACTGCACAGTGTTATATAGGAATAACATGTCACTGCTGACACTGGAGTTTGAACACAGATCGCCAGAGAACAAATACAAGCAATCCTATTTTGAATAAGTAGATAACGTGATCACAAAGACAATATCCTCTATTACAATATGGATTGCTATTCTCTATAATATTTCTCTATAGTGATCACTATACAGGTTACTATTCAGTGGCTACTTTTCAAGTAAGTACTATTAGTGCAAGTGCTATTACAAGGCGTCGTACACCAGCATTGATCAACAGCGTATTATAGTTGCATCTGTGAAAACAAAGTCTTTACTACAACGAGCATTACAAAAGTGACAATGAATATTCATTGACATTACAAAAGTGGCAACGAGTGTCTGTTGACATCACAAAAGTATAGTAGAGTCAGCTGGGCATTGTCTATAAGAAAAAAAGCACCTGACGCAATTTACTCTGCCAGAAATTTAGAAATTGCATGCTGTACTGCTTGGCATTTGTGCCAGAAGCTACAATACATACATTTCAGAGTGTTTAGGTTTCAATTTGAGGAGAGTGCAGAGGATTCAACACAGTTGGATGAGTGTAATGGTGATTATGAAATAGTTTGGAGTGAGCACTAGTGATAGCTAAGTTATACCTTAATTCATCTTCCCACAGGGAATTAAACTCAACATGGAGGCACTTGATAGTAGGTCATGCTGCCCTGGGTCAAGAGGGTGGCTGTTGGAAGACCCTATATCTGGCAACAGGACTCTGCACTATGCCACACAAGCAGGAGAACCCAGTCATAGGTGTCAGACAACTTCTGCGACCACATCACCTTTTAAAACTGGCTACTTAACTCCCCAGCAACCCCTTGATTATTATATGTGGGGTGCATTTGAGCGAGAGACCATAAAAACTCCTTGTTGTACCAAAGATGAACTGAAGGCAAGGATAAATGGCAGCATTCACTAACTTAAGCAAGCAGACGATCCAGAAGAATTGCAGGAGATTCCAAAGTTTTCTGGGGGCTGTGGTTGAAGCTGATGGTGGTTTTAATCAATATTTAAAAGATATTTTTGTGTAATTTTGATAAATATATCTGTTAAAATGAGATGTCAGTGTTATTTTAATTTTTGTGTAATTTAGATGATAATTTATCCAACACTCCTTGTATGGTGCTAGTTTTCTTCCTGGGGAGGGCCAATGCTTTAAAAATCATCATTTGAATAACTGAGATTGGCCGCCAAACATTGGCACCAGAAGAAAAGTCAAAATAAACTTAGCTCTATGTCAAACCATACCTTTTAGTGTTGTTAGTGAGTATTTTTTTACTTAGTAGGTTACTCAATAAGGTTGTTGTATAGACATAAGAGGTAGAAGTGAGTACAGATTATGTAGGATAGATGAAAGTTGATCCAAAACTTAAGGACTTTATAGGGATTATGTTCAATAAAGTAGAAGATCTCTTTTTACCAATGGAATAAGATAGTAATGCGTTATCTAGGAAAGATGTGGCAGTTCTGGAGATTTTCCTCACAGAATACTTGAGGAAATAGAGATATGGTTCTACAGAAGAATGCTGAGGATACAATGGATGGCTATAAACCACAAGGTGGTTTTAAGGAAAATGGATGAAACATGGTTACTTAAAGTTAGGATCAGAAAGAGATAGTTAAAATTTTGTGACACATAACGAGGAAAGAACGGTTGAAGAATCTGATACTCATATGGTATATTGAAAGCTAGAGAAACAAGAGGAAGGATAACCTAACAAGCTTGTATAAATGGATGCAATAACAAGCAATGGGAGGCATAGTAAGAGGACAAAGTTTGCTAAGAACTACAAAGAATTGGAATTTGTGGAGAGCCATGTACGAATATGGCAAGTAGAAAAAGAAATCTGTTCACATAAAAGGGTGCTGAATAGAATGACAAATAAGTTCTTATGGAAAAAATAACAGAAAAGAAAAAAATGATTTTGTCATTTGGTCAGATTTTGGAAAGTGGGTGTGGCCAAAAATTTTTCAGGAAAACTTTTATAAATTCAACATGTTTCACAATTTGTTTAACTTCAGGGATGTGCATTTGGCATAATGGATAGTAGGACAGGTTGATTTTGGAACAATATTGCATTCAATTTGAAAGTTGGAGTTTGAGATAAATAATGACATTATCTTTTTCCAAATCATTACCGTTTTTTGAGGAAATGAGTTTGAAAGATTAAGTTTAGGTTCAAAATTTTAGCATTGGAATTTCATTCCAGAAATCAATGAAAACCTTAAAACACAGCTGTATAAAATTTAAAATTTTCTGAAGCTTTACAAACTGTATATAGACAAGATGCACGGCATAAGCACATTATTACTAAATCATTTTGCTATCAAATAAGACCTTCCAGATTACCACAATCTTAACCTGTTCCATGATTAACAGTTATCTTCCGCACATGCCTACATAAACTGTAATTTGTAACCTTCTACTTCAGTGGCTCTTGGGCTTTGTGCAAGGTAAACATCACTGTAAAAAAAAAAAATCTTTGATGTGTCCCGGTAAAACTTTTAAAATTTTTTGCTTATTTTTGATTAAGCATTTTCAAGGCAATAGATCTACTAAGATGCTAGGGGCTACTTTTTTTAAGGACCCTCATTTACACTATGTTTTACTCTAGAAACAATTTAAATACTTCCAAAACTTCAAAGTTTTTTTCCACATTCTGTAACTTTGCTTAATATTCCTATATAAAATTGATATTGTTACACAGAATTTGAATTTTTAATTTTGACTCTGTCTCTCCTAATTCCAATACTTGTAACCTGTTTTCTCTATCATCCCTTCTTTGTAACAATGTCATCAGTGTCTTTTATAAGTTAAAAAAATTTAGATATCACTGCATATGGCTGTCAACAAAAGGGGTGGCAACAAAAGGAATGGCAGAATTATGTATTGAGTGGGGGAAACTAAAATTTATCTATTTAAGCAATATAACAATAAAGGGATGAAAATGCAATACAGAACTCCAAAGGCATTATAAGAATTTAAAAAAAAGATTCTTTCAGAAAGAGAATAAAGGACTAAAAATACCTTTAATGCAAAAAGAACAGTGATAGGCTATTATGTAATGTCTAATTATCTGTATGGCAGTGAATGCTGAAGAAATGAAGAAAAGACTTGAAGCACTCAAGATGTGTTTCTGCTGATAAATTTTGAAAATACAAAGGACAGAGTCTAAAAGAAAATAGGATGTACAAAGAAACCGCTGTTAATAATCAGAAAGAGACAGTTGATATTTTGGCAACGTATAATGAGAAAAGAAGCCTTGCAGAATATAACACTTACAATGAAGGAAAGGGAATTAGGCAAAAATAGTGCAGATTCCCCTTTATTGATTTGTATTTTACAGTTAATCAACCCTTTTTTCTGGGTGATTTAAAGCTGAAATATATTTTTGATTGTAAGAAAAATTATTTCTTTTTATTGCAATATTGCATGAACAACTTTTTAGGCAATAACAACAGTGATTTTTCCAGATATGTCCTGCTATCTAACTCATACTTGAAGGGTTAGAAGGGCTCATACTTTTCCCAATATATACGTATGTGACTGTAATGGACCTGATTGGAAATTAAACTCAGCTCTCCAATTTTTAATTCTGAGCCACTAGCCATTACACTGCCTATACATCCTAAAATAGTATATAACTTTTTTTACAATGATGTTTATCCTGTACAGTATTAGTTACAGAATAAAAGCCACTGTTCATGGGGATGTAAGATAATAGTTAACCATAGACTTGAACAGATTAAGTTTTTAGTAATCAGGGAAGCATTCTCTTGGGAGTCTGTTCCACACTGCAGTGATTAGTAAGAAGAACCTGCTTGAATGAAACTTCTATTTGAACAATGGAATATAAATGGAATGATGGTGGTTTACTAAAATGTGTGTTACATGGTTGGTCATAGCCATGAAGGTCTGACCTGGTTAAACTAAAAAATATAGTTTGTTTGTGCAGTTTCCATACTTGGTTCATTTGAATTAATGAATGGCAGGGCAAGTACCACAAGAACAAGAAGGTTTCATAAAAGAGTGATCAAAGATAGGAAGTCGTGGAGAACCGTGGACTCCCATGTCTTGAAAGACACATAGAGAGAGGGAGACGCATAGAGACAAAATGAAGAGAAGTTCTAGAGATACTGTAATGTTCCAAGCTATATTTCTAGTAGAGAACATCATATAATCTTTCTGTTATTCCTTTGCTGAGAATTTTGATGGATGTCACCAATTTTATGGCCAATGGTCAGAAAGAACTTCAGAGCACACTCAGACTAGAGTGACAGTCATCTTTATTTACTGTTTCATGTCATTGTGATGTTGCAATTTTTGTTCATTTATTTGTTCATATATCTTTGTCATACTTCATTTTCATTACACCAATCAGATACTTCTTGAGTAACTTTCATATTCTTAAAACAAAATAAATTGTCAAAGCAGTGCTGTATGATAAAGTATTTTATGGGGATGAGTTATATTTATCTTCTAGAAGATATGAAAGCTATATTGTGAGAATCTGAAACAATAGTATTATAGCAAAAAAAAAAAAAAAAACATGATTGCATATATGAATAAATATTCAAGTTATTCATTTTAGACTTATACTTTATTTTTTTAGTACTTGAGTACTGAAGTAGTAAACTAAATAATGCTCAAGTGGTTAGAATGTTAATATTCTAATCATGGTACCCAGGTTGGAATCTCACTATATTTATTAATTTTACCGACAGGGTGTGATGGATAAATTGTCGTCTAAATTGTCCAAGACCCCATAGTACTTCCCTTTATATATAGATTTATACGGCAACACATATACCATTTTGTTGTATACACTTCTTGTTATGTGATCAAACTTAATATAGTATTATAAATATACTGAAATAACCAGTATGCACATGTCATAACAAATGTTATAAATTTGATTATAACTGTGGATCTGAATACATTGAGTTTACGCCATCATGAACAATGAACAACATTGGGTGAAAAGAGGCAGAATCACAGATGTAGGTGACTATCAGATGAAATTGAAATTGTATTTATTAATAGATTTATCTGACCCTGATGACAGTTGTGGATTCAAAACATTCAAGTCAATGGAAAGATGTATCAAATGAAAAAAAAAAAAATATATATATATATATATTATAAGTTAATAGACTTAAAATATGGTTTTTCGCTACACAGTTCCAACCATGTTTCAAAAATGGAAGCTAAATGCCCCGAATTTAATTTTGTACTTAAATTAAAGACATTAGTTCCATTTCATAAATTCGCTTGAGGATGAAATGGAACTAATGTCTTTAATTTAAGTACAAAATTAAATTTGGGGCTTTTAGCTTCCATTTTTGAAACATGGTTGGAACTGTGTAGCGAAAAACCATATTTTAAGTCTATTAACTTATAATATTAATGCTCTGTAAATTTACATTGAGCACTGTTTTGTAAAAATAAAAATATCTATAAGAACACCGGATTATATATCTTACTGTTCTTTCTTTTTATTAATATGCATATATATATATATATATATATATATATATATATATATATATATATATAAAATTAAAATAAAAGGTGGTCCATGAATGCTTCTTATAATATGTAGATTTAATACGCCAGTTAATAGAAGAATAAAAAGCCAACAAAATGATACCAATATTGTCAATAAAATTGATATTTATTATATATTATTATATATTAACCTTTTGACTTAATTAACGCATAAACAGATAGATTTTAAAGTTGAAATTTTCAAACACACCTGTGTTCTTTTTCAATAATGCCAGGAATAAACAAAGAAGTGCGACTTACTCTTCTGAGGAATGTTGTTGGTTGGAGTTCTCCCTGTGGAAATTATACTCTCTGAGTAAACTCAAATACCTGTTTCATCCCTCAAAGTTTGAATTTATTTTGAAAATAAATTTCAACTTCAATCTGTGCCTTTCTTCTCTTCTGTTGAATGTTAAAAGCACACATCTGATATCATTGGCACTATGAAATGGTTGGTTGAAATGTGCACCAATGAGGAAATTATTCTTGTTGTCCCTGATGGTTTTTTATAGTTGTTGAACCAAAGTCAGAATTCCATTCCCATTTCTTCAACCTAATTCCCTTGTTTTCATTTGTGGCAGAAAAGCAGATATATAAAATTTGAATTGCCACAATTCAGGGCTAGTGTTTTGAATACTACATGAGAGCTAGAGTGTGTGAAACTACTATCAGTGATGATATGTCTACAGACATGGCATTGAGGTTTATTGCAGGTGACATTCCCTTGGTGAGGTGGTGAATGATGCATACTAGATGTAGTTAAGAATGTGTGTACACTTGGAGGCTGGGAACTTTGGAATCTCCTGCAAATCTCCAGGACAGTCTTCATGTTTAAGTAGGTGAATGCTGCCATAATCCTTGCCTTCAGTTCATCTTTGGTATTACAAGGAATTTTGGTGATCTCTCGCTCAAGTTTGCCCCTACACATAATAATCAAGGGGGTCGCAGTCTGGCAAGTTAGGTGTGCAGATGTTAGGGGTGATGTGGTTGCAGAAATTTTCTGACAGCCATAATTGGGTTCTCCTGCTTGTGTGGCATGGTGTAGCATCCAGTTGCCAAACATAGGTTCTTCTAGCAGCCACCCTCTTGACCCAGGGAACCACTACCTTCTCAAGGCACTTGATATAGGCCTCTGTGTTGAGTCTGAGGCACTATCCAAGAAATTCATGTTTCTTTTCTTATCAAAAAGATCAGAGCTGCCATACCTTTATAATCACCATTTGACTCATCCAACTCTTTCTGAAGAAATATATATATATATATATATATATATATATATATATGCATGTGTGTGTGATAAAAATATAGTTTCAATGTATACTGCATTTATGGGGAAAATTGCTGAATATCAATGATAGCATGTATGTAAATATAAAAGTGTACACTGAGATCATTACCCAATAGCAACAGTCTGTTTCATGCTTAAATGCATGAAGGGCCTGAAGATTGCGTTTTAGTATGAAACAGACTTGAAACAGGTTGTTGCTGGGTGTTTAGCTGAATGTACACTTTACTATATATATATATATATATATGTATATATATATATATATATATATATATATATATATATATATATATATATATATGTATATATATATATATATATATATATGTATATATATATATATATATATGTATGTATATGTATATATATACATGTATGTATATGTATATATATATATATGTATGTATATGTATATATATATATGTATGTATATGTATATATATATGTATATATATATGTATATATATATATATATGTATATATATATGTATATATATGTATATATATATATATGTATATATATATGTATATATATATGTATATATATATATATGTATATGTATATATATATGTATATATATGTATATATATATGTATATATATATATATGTATATATATATATATATATATATATATATATATATATATATATATATATATATATATATATATATGTATATATATATATTTGTTCGTTATACAACATTTTTATATATGTTCATAAATGTGTATGTATGTGAGTATGTCTAGGTGAGGGTGTTTGATTTTTGTGGCTGAAGAATTATTTCTAATATTCAATTATTTTTCCAAGTCTCCTGCTCATCTTCCGCCATATTATTATTGTCTGGTGGCTAGCTCTTTTCATATTTAACCAATTTTTCTAACAGGTGACAATTCCCAGCTGCAGTAGTAATTAAAAGTAAGAAAGAAAAGTTTGTTTGTTTGCTGATAGACATGCTGAAGAATAAAAGAGAGGAGAAAAAGAGAACTGCTTTCTTTAATATTTTTTTTTTATAAAAATGAACATTTTTAATAAAAATTCATTTTCCTTTTCAAATTGCTATATAACATAGGGCCATGAGTTAAATAGATATTCCTCAGAAATTTACACCACTAAAACGAAACTACCTATGTCCAACAATTGTTGAAAAATTTAATATATTAATTGCCACAATCATTATTGCAAAGGTTGTAAATTGACATAATCAAAAGAAAAAAAGTTGAGATGACTAAAATGATATGATATAAACTGCTAACCTTGTCCCTTGATAGCTGCTACATTTAATGTATAGATTGTATATACAAATGTCATAAATATTATGGGACTGTTAGCTTTATTTTGTTTTATGGCTTATCAACACCTCAATGGGTTATTTAATGACAACAAGATTTTTAGGATAGGTTTTATGAATAGAATATGTATTCTTTGTAAGAAAGCAGCTTTTAGATCAGATTTCATTTTCTAAAGAGGGTTTTTGTTGAAAGTCAAATATATTGCTGGTAATATTTTATTTCAAAAATGTATTGATGGTAATATTTGATTTTAAATATTTTGACATATTTTTGTAAAGAAGTTTTTTGTTGAGAGTCAAATAGATTACTGGTAATATTTTTTAAAAAAAATGTATTGCTGGTAATAGTTTTTTTCAAATTTATTCCTGGTATATTTTTTTAAAAAAATGGCTGGTAATATTTTTTTAAAAATGTATTGCTGGTAATTGTTTTTACTATGAAAATGTATTGTTGTTACTTTTAGCATAAAAATCTATTTTTATACTTTCATAGTGTTTTGACCCCCTGTTTGGGTGTTAACTATTTACCCATAGATGGAAGCCTAACAGGTGCTACCACCCAGGTCATGATGGACCTGGGAACAACAGCAATTAAAAGTTGGTTTCATGCTCCTCAAAAGCTCTCAATAAGAGACCTTGCTGCCAGATATAGTTTATCATCATACCCAGGACAGAAATAATAAATTAATACAAGCAAATATAAAGAGATAAGATAATATAAATGACTACCTCTGTCCCATAATAGCTCTATGGAATGTATTTACAAATGTCACAAATATTATGGGACAAAGGTAGTAAATTAATACAAGAAACAAAGTAAGTAAAATGAATGATTCTGTCCCAAAATAATTGTTACATTTAATTAATGAAATAAAGGGAGAGAGTTAGTAAATTGTTATAGTATGAATAGAAAGTAATTGATTCAATTTAATATTTCTTACTTTTACAATTTATTTGAAAATTTTTGTTTTCATTTGCGTTTCATAATCGGCGCACGGTCTCTCACCCTAACTCTGGAAATTTACTCTGATATTTATAACCTCAGCATTCATTTAAAATCTGTCGGTCAATAAGACTGCTTTCCTCTCAGAGGAAATGATTGGTCTGAGAATTGATAATGGGAATATGTTAAGAACTTAACAACCTGGCATCAAATCACCAGCTGCCATATCTTTGTTTGGCTTCCACTAGAAATCAATCTCTCTTGTTCTCTACTTCTTTATCTCTTTCTGTATCCTTCTCTATCTATCTATCTATCTATCTGATCTATTCATTATCTATCTATCTGATTCTATTCATTATCTATCTATCTATCTATCTATCTATCTATCTATCTATCTATCTGATTCTATTCATTATCTATCTATCTACCTATCTATCTATCTATCTATCTATCTATCTATCTATCCAAGACATTTTGATTCTGTTTATATCAGTTTCATCTTTCTTTTTTCTTTCTTTCTTTTTTTCTTTTTTTCTTTCTTTCTTTTTTTCTTTTTTTCTTTTTTCTTTCTTTCTTTCTTTCTTTCTTTCTTTCTTTCTTTCTTTCTTTCTTTCTTTACAATCCCTGAATGGTCTCTTTCATCCATACATCTATCTATCTATCTATCCAAGACATTTTGATTCTGTTTATATCAGTTTCATCTTTCTTTCTTTCTTTCTTTCTTTCTTTCTTTCTTTCTTTCTTTCTTTCTTCCTTTTTTTCTTTCTTTCTTTCTTTCTTTACAATCCCTGAATGGTCTCTTTCATCTATATATTCATATATATATATATCAAAATCAGTTTGTGACAAGTGACTTCACTTTTTATACTTTAGATACATTAACATAATAATAGTCCTGATACTTCTATCAGACCTCATATATATATATATATATATATATATATATATATATATATATATATATATATATATGAGTTGAAAATCAAATGAACAACAAATATGGATTTCAATTCAATAGGATGATAACATAAAGAACATATAGGAAACATTTATGAATCTAACATGTTTCATTTTTATTGTTAAAGATTGAGAGAAAACAGTTTCTGGTAGTTCCAATTTTGTGCAGTTCAATTCTCATTGATACATGACTGACCAATGTGAATTGAACGACAAAAAATTGAAAATACCAGAATGTCTGTCTCACAATCTCTGACAAAGCTTTAATAAAAATGCAACAAGTTACATTGATAAACATTTCCTATTTGTTCATTATCTTATTATACATATATATTATTGATATTAGTATTATTTTTATTATTATTTCCTTAGTATATATATATATATATATATATATATATATATATATATATATATATATATATACACATACATACATATATATATATATATATATATATATATATATATATATATATATATATATATATATATATATATATAAAAGAAAGATGTTATAGTGGTTCCAACGAGAGAAAAGTGTGTATATTAAAAAGAAGAGAAGAGAGGTGCCACAAACGTTTTTGGTTGTAATGTGGATTTTTAAAAAAAAATATATTATGTTTTATTTTCCATAAATTTACTACACAAGTTTCTGGTCTTGCGACCATCTTCAGGTAAAAGGTGGAGATTTCCACATATTATTAAAAATAATTAATTTTTTTCCTTATGTTTTTCAAAGTTAAATATTCTTGATATGAGACATTCTCTGTTTTGGTGTTAGTAATCCGAATGTCTTTCTTGAATTGGCAATGAAGAGTTCTGCGCAAAAGGTCATAAAATAATTAAGGTTCGTCCAAGAGAAATGATGAATTACTTATCTGCATTTTATCTTTTAATGTTTTAATGACCCTTGTGTGTTCTTAGATCTGTTTCCATTTTTGTGTGTTTCTGTCAGCATGCGTGTATATATGCATGTGTATATTCCCTCTCCATACATATATTGTCTCACTACGAGGAATTAGTAATAATATATATATATATATATATATATATATATATATATATATATATATATATATACATAATTTAAATAGACATGAGCAGAAGAATGAAAACAACTTGCTCCTGTAGATTTAATAAGCTGTTCTGTTCAAAGTTTCTTGAATATCACCTGTAGACTACTGGAGTGTTGAATGGTCAAAATGTCATAATAATAACAAAGATGAGGATATTAGACCAGATATAAGCAATTTAAATAATGATAACTGTTCATTCCAGAAATTTAGATGTCAAACTATTTTGTAAAATATATCTTAATGGAATAAAATATTTTAAAGAAAATAAAAAAAAAATCAACTGAAGCCATTAATAATAATATTGTATTGAAAATTAATCAATTTAAATGTCCACAAAGCCACCAAAGTTTGAGTCATCAGATAATTACTTTATAAATTTTAACTTTTCTCTCCATTTAAATTTATAAATGGAAGACATGAACAGAAAATACCTTCCTACTGATGTAAAAATGAAGAAGTATTTTTTACTTTTAATTCCAAACAATGCAACAAAGCCACTAAGACACAGGGGATTACCGAGTGTGAAATAATGTAAGAAAAACATCATTAAGGAGCAAGAACAATAAAAGAACAGAATTTAAGTGGACAGAGGATAATGTCTGACATTGCATTTAAATTTTTAGAGATCATACTTGACTGGAAATCAAGAAACTAGAAGCAAGAAGTGTGGGAAGAAAAACTTTTAGCATAGAACTTAATCTAGCCATTTCAATTGTAAAATGACAAAACCTTTCCACCAATAATGAACTTAAATTCATAGAGTCTATGTACCATAGATGAGAGTTCATCAAAATATATACCATGAAAGTATTTATAGAAAAGGCACAGGGAAGCTACATTATGGTGGAGAGAACGTAACTGTAGCTAAGATGTCAAGTCAAGACCTCTAAATATATAACAGAAGCACCAGACCATATGTGGCAGAAACATTCTAAACATAAGCGAATGGCAGACTTGTAAATATGTAAGAGAAATTCTGGCAAGAAAAATTGTCTTGTATGATAGACCGAAGCAACATTTGATTTGATTTGATTTGATGTAATGTTTTACTTCATGTCAGTAGAAAAAATTAAAGGCGCAATGAGTCACTCTTCTGGATGCTAGTACAATCCTCGTTGATGGAAGATAAAAAGTTTTTCTCAGACAATTAATAGAGAGCAATTTTGCTTTGAAGGTGCCATAATTAACAAGCCATTCTTTGCCTCAGTTAACAACATTATGTAAGTCATTTTTTAGATCAGTTGTCCATCTAAGCATATCAGACTTTCTTGTTTTTAATGACTTCACCCCAGAAAAATAATAAAGCCACTAGGATACAAGGGGTTACTGAGTGTTATAGAATATAAGATAAACTACTATTAAGGAGAGAGGACAATAAATAATAAGTATTAAAAAGACAGATGATAATGATTGACAATGCATTTAAATTTCTAAGGATCAAATCTGGCTGGGAAGCAAGAAGACAGAAGAGAGTTGAACAAGCGAGAAGTGCAATAGTGATGAAATTGCTAGATTTAACTGTAAGTTCTATGCTAACAGCTCTAAAATGATGAGTCCTTGCTGCCAATCTAGTACTGTGCTTAAATTCATGAAGAGGAAAGTTAAATTCATAGAAGAATTACCATGGAAGAATTTATAGAAAAGACACAGAGAAGCTGTTATTGTGGTGGCAAAGGAGCTGAAGCCAAGATGCCAGAACAGGACCAGTAACATTACAGATTCTTCTTTGTATTTTTATCAAGAATCTTTAAATATATGACAAAAGCACAAGAAAAGATGTGGCAGAAATATTCATTGCAAGACAGGAACAGATATTTTTCATCAAAATTTTAATTACATTTTTTTTAAAAAGGTTATCAATTTTCTAATGGAAATCGTTGTATTTGGTTTGCTATTGTAAGGAAATAGCAATAAGGAAGTTCAAATCCAAAATGTCAAAAAGTCAAGTTTGTAATTTCCAAGTTCTTGAAAATCCAATGTCACAAACATTGAGGACATTAATCAAAAAGGGTCAAAATCTGTATCCATAAGACACAGCCACTTTTTCCTTCATGAAGAGCAAAGAGCAGTCCTCTTTCATCTAAAGTAGAACTCCTTTATTGGGTAAGAAAGACTAGTAGGGAAACATAAAATTGCTATATTTCAAGACTTACTAACAGACAGCACAAAGAACTACAAATCCATTTCCCAAACTATTATCTGCAGAGTTTAACATTCATAGGGAACCTATTTACTGTGGATAATGATGTCCTACTGTAATTGACAAAAGTCATATTTATTTAGAAATATACAATACAAGATCTGGATCACCAGCTGTTGTATTCTGCTAGTCTTGTATATATTTTAGTGTAACAACTGGTGTTACTACTTACATTTATATCTTGGTCAGCTTCTGAGCTTTTCGACCGACGTTTACATATATATATTTTTGTTTATTTTAGATTGAAAAGATTAATTGTAAGAATTGTTAATGTTAATATTAAGAATTGTTAATGTTAATATTAAGCATTGTTAATGATAATATTAAGAATTGTTAATGTTAATATTAAGAATTGTTAATGTTAATATTAAGCATTGTTAATGTTGATATTAATAATTGATTACTGTTAATATTAAGCATTGTTAATGTTAATATTAAGAATTGTTAATGATAATATAGTGTAACCCGGATATAAGAGACCCTGATATAAGATAAACCCGGATATAAGAGAGATTTTCTCTGGTCCCAAATTAGAGCTATACTTACCTAAATAAAATAGACCAAACCCGGATATAAGAGACATCTTCTCCGGTCCCGATTACTCTCTTATATCCGGGTTACACTGTATTAAGAATTGTCAATGTTAATATTAAGCATTGTTAATATTGATATTAAGAATTGTTAATGATAATATTAAGAATTTTGTTAATATTAAGAATTGTTAATGATAATATTGATCAATTAGGTGTTATTTTTAATATAATTGCCTGTTGATATTTTTTTCATAATGTGGTAGTTTTCTATTTGTTAACAAATTCAAACTTGTAGAGTTTGATGTATATAGTATAGTAGATAATGTTCAAGGCACGGCCTTGATTTTGTACATGAAAGAAATTTATAACTGCAAGATATAATTTAGATTTACTTGTTAAACATCTATGGTACTGGAAGCAATAACTTGTTTATAATAGAGAGAACAAAGCTTATCTCACCCTTTCTTCTGTGGGGATGTTCTTCCCTCAATCTCCCAAATGTCTGGTTTGGGATATTCTACTCAGTATGCATAAAAGCATATAGACAAAAACCTTATAACAAATAATTTGTATTGAATATCCATACACATTACAGGTATTTTATTCATTTCATCAAACAAAGGTTTTTTTTATGTGCCATGTCCTTTCAGGACATAGGTGATCATGGCTCTCCATCTCCCTCTATCCTTTGCAGCTCTCAACAAGTTTTTTTCCCTCTTCTTCCTCTGCAGACAGCGTTCTATCATCTAATTGCTTAAGCCTGTCAGGTATGTCACACATTGTTTTCCCTTGTCTCTCTTTCCCTCTGTTCGATCTGTGAGTATCAGATTCTCCAGGCCCTCTTTCCTCATTATGTGTCCCAGGAACTTCAGCTGCCTCTTCCTGATCTTAAGTATAAACCTCCTCCTTGTTTGTATCCACTCTAAGACCTCATTGTTGCTCACAAGCTCGGTCCATATTATCCTTAGCATCCTTCTGTAGAACCACATCTCTGTCACCTCAAGTCTTTTCTTCATCTTTGAGGAAATCGTCCAACATTCACTGCTGTAAAGAAGGACAGATATCACATGTCAAGAAGGAGATATGTCACGTAACAGCTCAAAGCAAAGGTTTACGATTTAATAAAGTTCAAATGCAATAGGTCAATAAAGAAATAGTTTTTAAAGCTTCAATACTTGGGTACTGTTCAGAAACCATTCAATTTAAATTAATGATTAGGTAGTAATATTTTAAAAGGGGTGGTACCATGTTAAAGATTGTTTTCATAAGTCAGAAAACTGTTTTCAAGTAAAGATACAATAGCAGTTGATTCTATAACATATACCATTTATAAATCTGATTGCACTAACTGTAAAGTTAATTATATTGGTGTGACATCTCATCATTTTCATCGATGTGTAAAGTAACATCCTCTCCTACATGCCATATCCCTTCAGGACATATACGATCATGGCTCTCCACAACTTTCTATATAATATGGCTCTTAGCAGTTTTTCTCCCTGTACTAAGCCCCACGATCATCCTGCCATCCATTCACAAATGTTTATCAAACAAGTGGCTCAGTGCCTCCAAATATTTCTCTTGCCCTTAATATGCCCCACGAGGGTTATGTTTTCCCAGCCCTCCTTCCTCATTATGCGTTCAAGCTATTTTTCATTTATCTCTTCCTGATTCTGAGTATGTGTTCAATCTGCTGCCATTTTTTTAGACTTTCTTGCAGCTTACTTGCTCTATACATAGAATTCCCAGTATCCTTCTGCAGAACCACATTTCTGCTGCTTCTAGTTTATTTTCCTCATTGAGAGGAGATTGTCCAACATTCACTGCTATATAAGAGGATGGATATCACATAGCATTTTCTTTGTTTATAACGAAATTTTCCTATTTCTTTGTTTAGCTTTTGGAATGATTTTTTTACTAGTCAAATGCGTGTTCATATCTCGGTGCCATATTTCCCATCATCCATTAAAATGCATTCCTGAAATTTGAACTTCTGCAATTCCTTATTGTTTATATTTCCAATTTGTAACTCACATCTTGGACTGTTTCTCCTGCTGATGACGATATTTTCTGTCATCTTGCTGTTGATAGTCCTTTTTATCTTGTTTTCTGCTACAACCCTGTCTAGGAGATCTTGTAGTTTCCTTTCTGATTCAACCATCAACACAGTGTCATCTGTGTATCTTATATTGTTAATATTATGCTCACGGATTAATTCATTCAAACATATGCTCTTAAATAGGTCCCAGAGGGAGTTGTCACATGTAAATTGACTTGGTTCATCAGGGAGTTTCTAGTCTTTCAGCATCATACACCCCATCACCAAGTCGACCCAATCAGAAGAGATCAATCCCTGATTACCTCTCGCAATCTAACAATAGCAGATACTCTGGCATTTTTAATAAATTAGATGAAAATAGACCATGTTTTCCATGTGCCTGATTGGATGTTTGTAACAACCAATCCACTGCGCGAACTGTCTTTTAAGTGACCCACGGAGGGGGACTGGCTTCTTTACTTTATTTTTCAGTGGATAGCAGCTTCAATGAATAACCAAGGAGGTAATTTACTGTCCTTAAATTTAACCCTTTTTTTTATTTCATAAGTAAGGTTTGGTGCCTTTCTCTAAAAATTTATGGTTTTGTTTTTTTTGTAGTTGGGGAGGGGAGGGAAAAAAAATCTAAACTCACCCCTACTATCACGTTTTTATCAATTTTTTTTTTATTTGGCCATCATCACAGTGTCATCCGTGTATCTTATATTGTTAATATTATGCTCACTGATAATAAATCCAGGTAGGGTCTCCAGTTTCCTTAGGATAGTGTTGCTGTAGAGGTTGAATAAATCTGTGGAGAAGAGACATCCATGTCTTACACCCTTTTCTCTTTTTGTATAGCTACTCAGTTCATTAGTTGTGGATAAAATGACCTCAATTTTCAAACATAAATAAATGCTAAATAATGATCAGTTTAAACACAACTGTTATTTTGTTTTTCCATCATTAGCAGGGTAGATGCAGCATAAAAATTATCTATTAAAGAAGAATTCTGGATTTCTAAATGGGAGACTTGTACTTATTTAAATAAACAAGTTAAATCTTGTATGATGATGTTTAGGATGTTAAACAAATTTTATAGAATTGTAATAATCATACATTGCATTAACTTATTTTTTTCTGATACCCATTCTCTGAGTATTTTAAATTATTGAAGTATCTTCTCTTTTCAAGAATTTTGAATTATCATCCATTCTTTTTCTATCTACCTTCAAGACTAGGCTCTCCACAATTTCTTGTTCTTTGTAGCTTTCAGTAGACATATTGTATTTTTGCTCTCTTAATCCCAGTTCTCCTACCCATTTGCACAAGGTCACTAGGGAAGTTATTTGCTGTTTTCATCTGTCCCTCTTGCCTATAATATGTCCTTGGAGTTTAAAATTTTCAAGCTTTCTTTCCTCATTATGACTTCTAGAAATTTCTACTCTATTGCTATTTACATGGAAATTTAGTTGAAATATATTCCTCAGTTCCATCAGTTCTAACCTTCCCAATTAAGAGTTGCCATGCCACACAACTTGTAGGAAACTACCATCATTCTCTTTGTATTCCATTGGTAAAATGTAAATTCCACTCAAACTGCTTCTTCCCACACTTTGTGGAACCGACTCCCAGAATGCTTCCCTGATTACTATAATCTTAACCTGTTCAAGTCTGGGGTTGACCATTATCTTACCCACATATTCCTTACCACCTACACTTTAACACTGTACCTCCAGTGGCCCTAAAATTATGTAATGTGAGCATAAAATTTTTTCATTTTCCAATACAAATTTATGTTTTATTGTGGTTTTTGAGTTTAAAAACGTAATCATTAAAAATCTAAAGCATATAGACAAAGGTTTTATCATTTTTCTATCCATAATACAGGATCTGATGGGTAAATTGTTACCATTTCATATATTTTTAATTTTACATAAG
>OZ010586.1:80162750-80222750 GCA_963932145.1 Acanthosepion lycidas
TGAACTGACAGTGAAAAAGTTCTGCATCAAGGGCAATAAAACATATATATATATATATATATATATATATATATATATATATATATATTGTGTATTTGGGCCAGTAATGAATCTATTATACAAGTTTCATTAAAGATGAAAGACAAGGTACTGTGATTATAATAATCTGTCAAACTTCTTATTGTATTGCATTTGGAATGAGTGGGTATTCTGCTAAATATTTTCTTCAAACTCAGATAATTTTCTACATCTGAATTACTCATATAATCATTGGTAGACTTAGTAATGTAATCATTATGACAATATTCTAAGTAAAATTTAATAAAATCCTTATAACCATTAGAATTCAATTTCTGTTTGGCAGTTCAAGTTTCTTCTCATTTGAGATATTATTCTGCACTGATTTCTTTGATTATTGGCAATTTGTCCTGTTTCTAATTCCATTTGACTTTTTGATGTAGCGATTTCTATCTTCATTGTATATTGTGGCTGTCTGCTATGCAGAATTGAATTTTTCTCTCATTTTTGATAATCTAATCAAAAGAAT
Source organism: Acanthosepion lycidas (assembly GCA_963932145.1). Lineage (NCBI taxonomy): Eukaryota > Metazoa > Mollusca > Cephalopoda > Sepiida > Sepiidae > Acanthosepion > Acanthosepion lycidas. The sequence goes on from OZ010586.1 coordinate 80,163,298, forward strand.
GAAAAATTTGATCAGGTTTTAAATAAAAAGCAAAGATAGAAAATCAAATTATTAATGCTATTTAAATTAATGATATACTTGACATTTAGATGAACCAGTATATAAATAGATTATTACTTATACTTTGATGGTATCATAGATTTTAGAAGATCTAAGATTTTTGCTTCCCTTATAGCTATAATCTCCAACTATACAAATGCAATGTCAATCGACATCTCCAAATGCTTTGCTCTGTTCCCCATCCTTCTCTTCATCTTTTCCTCTATCACGCCGCTTTACTCTCACCCCCCATTCTCTGTAACCCCTTGAATGCTAGTGGCACTCCCACCTTGCTTGGGTTGAAAAGCTTAAAAAAAAATACTTATACTCTGATGGTATCATAGATTTTAGAAGATCAAGACTGATTATTTTATTTAAAACTAAACTAATAATAATGGCATAAATCAAAATTTCCAATTAAATTTATATTTTGTGGACCATACAAAAAACATGATAAGGTGCACTAAAATAGATTTAAACTGTTAGAAAATCTTGAGTTCTTTAGAATAAACCAGGGCATTTACAGAAAAACAACTCCTTGAATATGGACAGAAAATGATCTGCAAATAAACAAAATTAAAAAAGGGAATGAGACAAGAATATGTCTTTTTGTTGGACTTATTTAACTTATGCAGTTAAGTGTTCCTGAGTAAACTAGAAATTCTACCAGTATTTATTATTGGTGGACTTAATCTTAACAAATTAATATAAGCAAATGATATTGTATTGATGACAGACATAGAAAGACAACTGCTGGACCTCCTAATCAAGGTAGTAAAAGAAATTGGGAATAAAAGACAAACTACCAATTGTAATTAGATAGAATGTATAGTCAAGAGTACCCACCGAACCTGGGTACTGCAAAGAGTCAAGAAAGTACAGTAAGTGAAAGCCCGGGAAGTGTAAAAACAGATGATGAAAAGCTGAACTCTGAAATAAGAAGGTACATTGGAATAGTGAAAGATGCTTTCCAAAAACTAAACTAAGCATTAACAAACAGGAAAAGTTTATGGGAAACAGAAATAAGAATGCTCAAATTCTGTGTAATATTAATCCTCTGTGTACAGCAGTGAATGCTTCACAATTTCTTAACAGATGAAGTAATAGAGATGTGGTTCCAAAAACTACACTTAGAATACCATGGATGGAACATGCAAGTAATGAAGAAGTTTTTAAAAAAATGTGAATGAATAGAACACATTCTTAAGATTAGAAAGTAACCGTTTAAATTTATTTCAAATTTATAGAACATATAATAAGGAAAGTAGGCTTGTAGAATTTGACACTCACAGTCCATATTGTAGGTCAGAAGAGCAGAAGTAACTTACCTAACATACTTCAGTAAATGAATGGTAGGACATGGACTGGAAAGGAGAGTAAATGAAGAAACGTTTCTCAGAGCTACAAAGAATAGCATGTTGTGGAGAGCCATGGACATAGCACATAAAAGAAGACGAATCAACTTGGATTTTGAGGTAATATCTTAGTTACTAGTATTTTTAACCATAAAACAACACAATCTTGCAAGAATAACATTTGATCTATACTGTCCTTTATTTGGAATAAAATTCAAACTGGTAAGCTAATGTAATAAATATTTTTTATTTATATTATGGGTACAAACAGAAATGCTGAATCAAAAAAGAAATGAGAGAACCAATCTATTTAATTTTTCTGAGGCAATCCTCTGTGTGTATACAAGCACAAATATGAAGACTAGGGCACCAATCCTTTAAGCATTCTATACAAACATCCCAAAAGAATCAACAAACAGAAAACACCTGAGGCCAGTGTACTGATGATGAGGGTGGGGCTATGATATGCTATGGAGATATTAAATAACTAGGTATCCCAGTTATGAATACCTAAGGTATTCCTAACTGGGATAAGAATGATCTTGAAAAGATCATCTATCATGTATTCTGAGAAATAGGATACACCTTTGTAAAGAAAAACCTTCATGGCTAGGACCTGCCATGCCACTTGCATAATAGAAAACCACTCACATTTCCTCCAAATTCCATTGGCAAGAAGTAAGTTCCACTCAAACAGCTTCTTCCCACAAACCTCTGCCCTATAGAACAGACTCCCTAGAGGATGTTTCCCTGATCACTACAATTTTAACCTGTTCATGTCTAGAGTCAACTGTTGTCTTTCCCTTCTATCCATATAAACTACCCCTTAACATAACCCTCTACCTTGAATGGCCATTAGGCCTTGTACAGGGTGAACCTTACTGTAAAAAGAAAAAAAACAGAAACTGTGATCTTGAGTTAGAATAAAATTAGTGGTGGCATATACTCTGAATTTATCATAAATCTTCAGGATGTGGAATCAATAAATGCTAAACATTTCAAATACCTTGCTGTATAATCAGTTATAACAAATTTAATATAATAGATAAGGAAACTGAATATAGAATAGGCTGCATGAGGAGAGGTTTTGTCCAAAATTGCAAATTTTTACAAAGCCAAAATAGTAGCCAAAGAGCTTAAAGTCATTTTCTTACATAGCCTTGTCAGATCTGGACCCATATTATCAGTGATGGTATCTTGAATTTTCAGTAATAAACTCTATCAAGGTAATCTATTCTGTTTCTTTTCTTTTCAATCTTTTTCAATGAAAAACAAATCACTTTATAGTATCAAAAAGAATTAAACCATTTTGATAATTTAATCGAAACATTTATTTATTAAGGTTTTTCCAGATTGACATTCTGTTCGCATCATATTTCCTTTCAGAAGTGTGATGCTTTTTGACTCGCGTATCATCAGCATTGTATGGTTTCTTAACCATATTCAAACTGAATCGCTCCAAAGATCCAAAGGAAGACCTATTAAATTTATGTCTAGAAGATCTGCCACATTATTATCTTCAAAACAGTAGGGGAGTGTGTGTCTATTAGAGTTTCACTGTATGGTTGTAGTATAACTAACATTTTACCTAGACCATCAACTATTAATATATAAGATTATTTTCCAACAACAGGTTCACTCAGCATTTATAATTTTAAGATTTATTTCGTGCAAACTGGTAGGTTGCCACCACTGGATATAATGCATGGTGCTCAACTTGTTCAGAAATATCTAAATTGTTAGCTGCATACAACTTTTTTCAGATCAAGGATTAATGTCTTAGAAAGAACCATAATTCTTAGAACAAATGCAAAAACAATGACCATTGCCAAATAAGAGAAACCACATCAATTGAGGACTTTCAACAACAGCTAGAATGAATAGCAAAGATAACAAGAAATAAAGGGCTCGGAGAAAAGCCCTTATAAATACTGGAAAGAGTGATAACAGTAGACTTGAGAAACATGTCTTTCTGAAAAATTTTATAAATTTCAACTATTGGGTTAATAAATGTCCAGTGTTTCATAGTAAGGACATAACTACTACTAATTTTACCATTGTAAGTACCTTTAATGATGTCAACGAACACTTATAGCCACTTTTGTAATGTCAATGAATACTCATTATCACTTTCTTAATGCTTGTTGTAGTAGAGACTTTGTAATCACAGATACAACTATAGTATGCCATTGAACAATACTGGTATCAGATGCTTTCAAATAGCACTCAAACTAATAGTACTTGCTTGATAATACTTGCTCAAATCGTAATCTGTATAGTGGTCTGAAAAAAGAAATAGTACAGTGAATAGAGTAGAGAATAGCAGTTCATATAGTATAGAGGATAGAGTAGAAATAGTGACCCGAATAGTAATAGAGGATAAACTAGAAATGTAGATCAATTAGACTTCACATAACTTCTTACTTATGCGTTTTCTCTATGGTCATGTGATCTACTTAATTCAATAATGGGATCACCTGTGTTTGCTCACTAGCAATCTATGGTCAAACTCAAGTGTTAGCAGTGACACTTTATTTCTATATAACAGTACTGTATATATTCACATATAAATTGACTACAGTAAATTTGACTACAGTAAATGGATATATAGTTTGGTCTATAGTATAGCCAGGGCCAGCAGTACATATGCTAATTTTATATCTTGTGTATGATACAAGCTCCTTAAAATTAGCTTCAAATTAGGTCTTCAAAAGTTACATGATACAGAAGTATATATGGTAATTATTTTTTGTTTAGTTTTCTTTTAGTGAGTAGAGTTTCTAACTTAGTTTATAAGTGAAACATTCACTCACACATCTTCTCAGTGAAGTGCAGTATCTTTTGAGCCAAGGTCATCAGACAATAAACATATTTGACTGATGTGGACAGATGCTTCAAAAAGAATTAACGGCATTGCACTTAGACTGAATACCATGTGTTGCGATGGGGATGTCTACTTTTATTTTCTACTGATGTTCATATTTTTTTTATTTTCTGATCATCTTTGTTGTATCTTTTATAGTCTGGGCATTAATTTTAGCATCTTGCATCAAATTACCCAACAGGTGTGGACCACACCTGTCTGGGTCTGTTCTGCTTCAACCAATAAGAATGATTAATAGTCTCCCAAAGTAGGCAGCTTACCACTAACTGATGCTGAATACAGTCAAATATCAAATGGAGAAAATAGCTGGCTGCCACCATGGCTTAACAGAGTGCCTAATTATGCATTAGTTAATCCTTATGGACAGATCCAAAAGCCATTTACTCTCAAATTATCCAGATTGATTCATTGTTTCATGTTTGAGTATCTGCCAAGAATTAGTGCCCATCAAATATAGCAAAGAATTTTCTTGAATTATTTGATAATAAATATTCTTTTGTCTTAAAGGTTAATCATATTTTGCCGATGATGGATCCAGGATTTCTAATATGATAGTCTGATATAGAATGTTTCATATTAAAATTCCATGTTTAAAGAAGTCATTTTAAATATATTTTTTAGTAAGTGTATAATTTCACAAGTATAAAAATGTATTTGTTAGTAACTATATAATAGCTGCAACTAAATGAATACAGTGTCAAATAAGTGTATAATTAGGCAAGAATAGGAATATATCTGTAATTAACTGCAAATGTTGCACACATATAAAATATATTTAAGACAAAGAGCTTAAAGTCATTTTCTTACATAGCCTTGTCATATCTGGACCCATATTATCAGTGATGGTATCCTAAATTTTCAGTAATCAATTCTATCAAGGAAGGTACTCTTCAGGAAGCTATTCTGCTTATTTTCTTTTCAATCTTTTTCAATGAAAAACAAATCACTTTATAGTATCAAAAAGAATTAAACTATTTTGATAATTTAATAGAAACATTTATTTATTAAGATTTTTCCAGATTGACATTCTCTTCGCATCATATTTCCTTTCAGAAGTGTGATGCTTTTTGACTCATGTATCATCAGCATTGTATGGTTTCTTAACCATATTCAAACTGAATTGCTCCAAAGATCCAAAGGAAGACCTATTAAATTTATGTCTAGAAGTTCTGCCACATTTTTATCTTCAAAACAGTAGGGGAGTGTGTGTCTATTAGAGTTTCACTGTATGGTTGTAGTATAACTAACATTTTACCTAGACCATCAACTATTAATATATAAGATTATTTTCAGATAATCCAACAACTGGTTCACTCAGCTTTTATAATTTTAAGATTTGGTTTGTGCTAACTGGTAGATTTCCACCACTGGACATAATGCATGGTGCTCAACTTGTTCAGAAATATCTAAATTGTCAGCTGCATACAACTTTTTTCAGATCAAGGATTTGTGTCTGTTGTATCAGGATTGTTTGATAAATACAGTTTCTAATCTGAAAAAAAAGACATATTTTAGAGAATATAGAACAATTAAACTAGTACCAAAATGAAATAAATTTAATTCATTTCAATATCACAATACAAAGGTTGATAGATAAAATAAAGTTACAAATCATATAAAACAAATTAGAAACCAAATAAAATAATAATGAAACTGGTACCAAAAATGCAGAAAATTTCATTCTCTTCAATATTACGAGCGATAGTTGATAAGTAAGGTCTCTAAAACAAACTTTAAACAATAATAATAATAATAATTGAATAATTAAACTCGTTCCAAAATTTAATTCATTTTAATATTACAATACATGGGTTGATTGATAAGGCCTTGAATCCTATATTTGACATTCACCAATCAATCAACCAGTAAGTCTGTTGGTTGAAATTTATAAAATCTTTCTATTAAAACAATTATTCCAGAAAATAGACTTCTCAAGTCCAGTAACTGTTATTGCGCCTTCCAATAAAAAATTATAATTTCAATAGGATAATAATATTTAGTCAATTACTGCACAATTACACAAGGAAAAAATTATTTAATAACTGTATAATTATACAAGTATAAAAATGCAAGTAGACAACCTTGAAATATATTTTTAGTAAGTGTATAATTTCACAAGTATAAAAATATATTTGTCAATAACTGTATAATTAAACATGCATAAAAATACATTTGCCAATAACTGTATGATTGCAACAAGGATTAAAACATAATTGCTATTAACTGTATAATTACACAAGCATAAAAAGATAATAGCAAATAACTGTATAATTATACAAGCATAAGATTTTTTCCAATAACTGTAAAATTACATTAGCATAAAAATGTATTTGTCAATAACTTTATAATGATACAGACATAAAAATATATTTGTTAATAATTGGATAATTACAGAGGCATAAAAATATATTTGTCAATAACTGTATAATTAAGTTCAGTTATGTGGCATGCATAATACATGCTTGGGTGATAATATATCTTTTGATACATGACTAATGAGGCAGCTTTTTTCCCACAGTAGGTTGCCATTTCTTTCTGTGGTAGACCAGTTGCCATCCAAGGCTATAGAAACCGGTCTGTCCTGTTATTTACCCATAGCTGGGGGAAGAAGAAGAGTATTCATATCTTTCCCAGGGGTATTAGCACATAAGTGAATGTAATGGATTCAACTGGAATTCAAACTTGGCCATCTGATTACCCAATCCAAGATGCTATCTATTACTCCACCATGTCCCCATATAATTGTACTGTACCACACTGTATAAGTACATGAGAATAAAAATGTATATGCTAATATCTGTATAATTACATAAGCATAAATGTATATTTATTTCATAACTAAAATAGCACAAGAATAAAAATGTATTTGTCAATAACTGAATAATTAAATATGCATAAAAATATGTTTTTAATTGTGTACTTCTCAAAGTTTGCTTGACGCTATAAAATGTAAAATACGAGGATTGTTTTTATCTTTCAAACTGATGTGCGGGTAGTTTAAAGTTTAGTGCTGCAAAATGTAAAATTAGCATGCTAAGTTCAAATTATGACCAAGTCAGTTTATTTTGCTTTACACTATGACCTTTGGAAAGGTATTAACCGATCATTTATAGTTGTGGGTTAAACAGCAGAGCTGACTGGTTTCTTTTGCCTTTGCCTTGGATGTTCAAATTATGACCAAGTCAGTTTATTTTGCTTCACACTATGACCTTTGGAAAGGTATTAACTGATCATTTATAGTTGTGGGTTAAACAGCAGAGCTGACTGGTTTCTTTTGCCTTTGCCTTGGATGTCATTCACTCTAGAAGGAAAATAACTCAAAACCCCTAGAAGTTATCTTCAGATAAAGAGAAGGCTATAATATCAACCCTAAGCAAAAGTAGATCCCCTAAGCAGATAGATGGTATAGTGCATCACCTTACAACTTTTGCAACTGGATTCATATATCCTTTGACATATGAGTTATATATAGAGAAATAGTTATCTCTATAACCTCTGACCAAACCTGTAGCACTAAGTGACACTGTTGTCTCCAGTGATGGACAGATGCCAATACATCATTACAGTTTATTGTCCAGTCAGTGGAGCCTAAAATACACCAACTACATCCCCTGTTGAGGAGTAAGACCCTTCCAAATTAGGCCACCTGCTGTGTAGATGCTTAGAGTCTCAAGTATAAACATGATTTATGAACTCAATTATAAACATGCCCAAGGAGACACAGAGTTAAACAAAAACAGATTTTGACAATGAATAACTAAACAGGGCTTGATATGTCATTAAATGTACTAAACTTGATGACAGTTTAATCTTTATGGTATAGTAAAATAATGTGAATGTCAGTGCAGGCAATGTAATGGTTACTCATCTGGAAAGTGGAACTTGCAAGCCAAGTTCAAACTGTGACAATGTCTGTTGCATTTAATTTACAGGAATCTCCTTAGGAAATGCATATGCACCGACTTTTCTCTCTCCAGCTATGGATTAAATAGTAGAGCTGACTGTACACACAAGCCTTAGCTGGAGCAAGTAAAATCTAAATTCAAAACTGGGGAAAAGGCAAATAGACAATCACTCCATGTTTTCCAAGAGTTCTTGGCAATTCACAAATATTAAAGATAATGAATTTCAGTGAGATCTTTGAGTACCTGATGTAATCCTGAAGGAAGAGGGTTGTGGAATTTAAATATTGTATGTCAGTGTATTATAAGTGGGTGTATGTTCTTATGTAAACAATTAAAGAAGTATACAAAAACTTGTGTTTCTACTATAAACCATTTATTCTCTTTTTTTATATAAACTGTTCTCAATGTATCTTCATTATGTCCATTTTCCTTTTGGTTCAGGAGTTAGGGTGAGTAAGTATAAGTATCTTTATAATGACTGCACTCAAGTCAGCCATGCACAGAGTTGGAATGACCAAAGAAAAGTTTGTACTTACTTTATTGTTGGAGGGTTTAAGCATAGTTATAATGATCAAGATCTGGTCAGCCTTGTGCCGAGTTGGAATGACCAAAGAAAAATTTGATTTACTTCCTAGGTGGAAGTTTTGGATGACACTTGGGGACAACATATGTTGGAATATGGTAACAGTGTTCAGTCATCAGTGGAGTGGGTTAATGAATATGCCTTAGTGGGGGCATAATTTACCCATTGAGCTATATCTTGGAGCATAGGGGAGAAAGAAGAGAGAGGAATGAATATTTTGTCCTTTTATAGACATAAATGGCAACACCTAATGGGCATTTGATGAACCAAAGTGGGTAGATAAATTTCAGGTTCCTTTATAACTAATATCATAGAAAATATTTTCTTTTTTTTATTAATTATATTATTTTATAATATTTTTGCTTTTTTTTAAATAAAGTTTCATACTGAGGATAATGTTTGTAAGCAAGAGAAAAATCAAAGATGTGAGCTACAAACTGAAGGGGTCAAAATCAAACAAGTAAAGAAATTTAACTAACTGTGAAATGTTTAAGAGATAACAGAAAATTAGCAACACCAAAATCGAAAGCTACATTTGAAGAGTATTAAGAAGAAGAAAAGTTCCATTAGAAGCAAAATAAACAGCACTTAACCATTATGTAATATAAATTGTCCTGTATGGCATTGAATACTGGACAGTTTCAGGAATGAATAGGAGATCAGAGACAACGGAGATGTAGTTCTACAGAAGAATGCTGAGAAAATGGAAAACTAAAAAGATCCTTTAACTTAAAGACAGAAAGAGCTAGTTGAAATTTCTAGGACACATAATGAGGAAAGAAGGCTTGAAGAATTTAACACCTAAAGGACATACAGAAGGCAAAAAAAGACAGAAGGAAACATTGAGTAATCTGATGAGCTTGTGTAAATAGATGGCAGAACAGGAAGTGTAAAAGCAAAAAGCCAGATATTGCCAAGAGCTACAAAGGATGGGAAGCTGTAGAGAGCCATGATAACACTGAAAGGACACAATGCACAGTAGAAGAATACTCTGGTCCAAAAAACTTAAAATATGAAAGAAAAAAATGTGGCTTTAGAACTTTCTGATAAATTATAAATGTGACTTTTTTTAATCATTTCACCCCAAACAAGGCTATAATGCCACTAAGATGCAAGGTGTTACTGAGAGTGAAAGAGAATGAGAAGACTTTACTGAATAAAAAGGACAATAAAAGAACAGGATTTAAGAAATCAGAAGATGACAATTGACATTATATTTAAACTTTTGAAGTTTTTAGATAGCAGAGGAGCAGAAACTAGACAAGAGTTCCACAGATAAGAAGTACGAGAAAATAAACTACTAGAAGAGAACTTACCAATGAGCTCAAAAATAGAATGATGAAACCTAATTGCCAATCTTGTAAACTCAAATTCATGCATGCAAGGAGAAAAACTCACTGTAAGAATTGTCATAAAAAAGGCAGAGGAATGCAACAACACATTGGTAGGCAAATGACTGAAGAAGAGAATAAACAAAGAAATATTTAAAGTTTTTTTATTTACAGGATTTTGTCTTCCTGTTTGGATATATATGTTTGGGACACTCCACATGTAAATCTTTCTATTATGCTAAGTGGCAGTATCAGAGGCAGACTTTGTAGGGATGGTAGTAGTAGATTAATTTTCCCATCAATAAGTTTTCTTTGCCATGTTACAGACAGAAGCTGAGTGGCAATCTGGAAAAATGGCATCTAACACGAAAGTACAAGCAAAACAGAAGCATGTCATGTGAAAATAACAGTTTCCACTGACATTCATCAACACTTTTGAAGTATTTGCAGAGACCAAACAGTGGATATGAACAAAGTTAGATGATCCATAATTAATTTTAGCAATGGTGGAGGTGACTCTGTAGTTTCAGCATCCATATTCTAAACATGGGATCTTGTTTTAAATCCAACTATGGGATAATAATATCATCCTGAGAAGATTATCTCAGCATTTAACATTGACGGGAAGTGTCTGAAGACCCCTACCACAGTTTGACATCAGTCAGTTATGTGGCATGCATGATACAAGCAGAGGGCGATCATGTATATTTCAATATATGACTGACGTGGCAGATTTTTTCCCACAGTAGGTTGCCATTTCTTTCTGCAGTAGACATCCAAGGCTATAGAATCCTATCTGTCCTGCTATTTACCCATAGCTGGGGGAAGAAGAAGAGGATTTATGCCTTTCCCAAAGGTATTAGCACGTAAGTGAATGTAATGGATTCGAGTGGAATTCAAACTCGACTCTCCAATTCCTCAATCCAAGCCACTATCCATTACTCCACTTTTAAACAGTTCATAAGCTGCTTACGGTTCTGCTGGTATATAGTCCCAAATCCTCACCTAAGAGGCAAATAGAAATTTATTAGCCTTGTCTGACAATGTGTTTAGGGATGATCTCTCGGTACTCCCATTCCCCATCAGGCTATGTATGCCTGGGGATGTACTGAAAACTCATAATGACTACAATTCTTAAAAATATAAATAAATAAGTCATATGTGTTTGGAATCTGCTGCAAGCAGAAATAAAACGTGATGAAGTACCTTTTTAGTTTCTATCAAAGTAAATAAATTTGAATGGCCACTAGTATCACCAACAGAAATGGTAAAAGTAATGATAATATTAGTCATTTCTATATGATGAGACACTTTTTGTATTCATTGACTAAGTAGCCAGTACAACTGTCATTTGAAATTTATAAATTCATTATCTTAAACTATTTTTTCAAGAAAATAGGTTTCTCAATTCCAGTAGCTGTTATCATCATTTCTTTATTGATGGGAGTTTCTTTACTAACCTTTTATTTGAAGTAGTGTGGAATATCAACATCCTGATTACCATATATACTAGAGTATAGTACGAGTATTCATGATCAGTTTTTGAAGAGGTTAAAATCATACATTTTTGATGACCATTTGCACTATACACAGGTAATTTTTTCTGAATAGTTTAAAATTCATGCACTATACATGAAGTCGGCTTATACACAAGTATATACAATATGTCATTGTTTTCTCTTTGAGTTACATGTGATATTCATTTTAGCTTTTGCTGCTGTTGAAAGTGCTCAAGTGATGTGGTTTCTGTTATTTGGTACAGTTCTTTGTTTGTGATCCTGTAGTGCCAGTCAAAGAAAGAGGTCATCATCAGGTTTCACTCACTCAAAGCTATTTTTAACCATTGATCATATAAGTGATTCTAGACAGCAGATAGTTTAGATATTTTTGAACAGGTTTGGCAGTATGCATGATATCTATATGAAAGTCTGGATCTGATGATGCTGTTTAATAAAAAGACTTAAGTTTTCATGTTAATGATTTTAGTTTTGTAGCAAATTGTGGTGTGGGTCAAACTATGTAAGAAGTCATATGAAGTCTTTGCTTTGTAATTTGATTGAAAATGCAAATATAATAGAGTTTTATTTTAGAAATGGTATATTGATAGTCATTTTCTAAATCTAAGCTGAAAATATTTATATTTAAATATGAATTATTGTGATTACCGTAATGGGAAATTTTAATTAATCAAAGTCAGTAATAATGAAATATTTTTCTCTGAAAGCTTATCATGTAATATTTAACTAAAATTATTTTCATGACCAAGATAATAATATTTGTTAAATTAATTTATATAAATGTATTCTTATGATTGAGGGGTAAGATGTATTGTGGCCTTGTTCGGGACCAGAACACAAAGAGAGGGATTGAGTTAAAATATATATTAACAGGAACAGTCATAAAAACATATACAAACAAGAGTGTTACAACAAGAATGCTTGGTCTGACTGTCAGAGCTGACTGCTGGAAACTTCCCTTTTCAAAAGGCAGTACCTGCTCCTATTTATAGCTGGGAGAGTCCATGTGTGCGTGGATAAATTACCATAAGATGAATGAAATTAAATGGTGGTCTGAAAGTCTTGTTACCCATACATAATATAATTTTCTATTTCAGATAACTGACATGAACTCCTAGAGTTTGGAAGAAAGGCTGCTTACATGTGTATGGACATATGATCATATGCATTCTGGCAGGAGCATATGCTTTGTATTACTGTATTATTTGTTCATCTAATAATTTTATTTATTTTTTTTATAGGTGGTGACAAGACTTTTAGACCACTCTGTATATATTAGTTTGTGATGAACATTTTTGGCCTCATTAAGAATAGCTTCCATCAAAATCTATGGTCTAATTTAGTTAGATTTCAACACATTCTCATATATATGTATGTATGCACACATACATATGTATATATGTATGGGTCTACCAAATATTTGTGGTTGCTTTGGTGGTATCTGTTGTTAATATATCTGCCCTAACATTTATAATAATAAAAAAATAAAAATAAAAATGGCTTTGGTGTAGTTGGAAGAACATTAATGAAGTTTTTTTTTTATTTTCTAGAAAGAGAATCTGTTAACAAAGTATAGACTCGTGTTATGCACTTTCTCTCTGACTATGAAAAAGAAAGCTAGTGGATGTTACAAAGGCCATTTTTTATTCCCAAATACTGAAATTAAGGATTGTCTCTTCTCAAGTGTCCAAGGGAACATAATGGCATCTACTAGAAGACTGTGTCTCTGTAAAGATCACACATTGTTGACTTGACATTAAGGGTTACATGACTGGTCAAGGGTTGGGGTGTTTACTAAATGAGGAAAGGCAAAGAATAATAACCCAAAATATTACATAAATGAACATTGTAATATATATATATACATTATGAAATGGACAAAGTCCAACAATTATTTAAGACATAAAAATAAGATATAAAAAGAATGTATAAACATAAAAAAATGTCTTAAATATATATATATATATATATATATATATATATATATATATATATTTTAGGTTGGGTTGAACTTGTAGACTTGAAGAATGTGGCTTGTCTAAACATTTGGCATGGAAATAACAATAGCTTTGAAGTATCATCACGTGTAAAAGAGCTATAGGTTTGAAAATATTTATTTGCCCACAAGGCCATATAAATGTTTTTCAACTATGTTATAGCTAAAAAAGAGGACTGAGCAGCTCCAGATCAAATACTTTATTTTTGGTCTGATCAGACTTTTTTAAAGTTAGAGCATTGTATCTTTATTTCAATCACTTACCTATCTCCATATCTACCCTGTGCATTTTTCTATAAATGCTTTTGTAAAATTGTTTTTATGAGCTTTTCTCTTTGATACCCCAACTTCATGAATTTAAGCATAGCACTAGATTTGTAGTTCAGTCTCATGATTTTACTATTAAAATTGCTAGATGTAACTGTAATTTCTATTCTAATAGATTCTTTTCTCGCTTTTGGAAATTCCATCTGATGAAAAGTATCTGTCTACTCCTGAAATGACCATTTTTCTTTCATCAGAAGGAACCAACTATTTTTCCAGCATCTTTAGTGATGAATTGTATATAAAAGTGCCACTTGAGGTCAGGAGTTAACTTGAGCCACAATATATGTTCAAGTCAAGGGACCACACTGTGAATACAACTGTTCATGGGTGGAAAATTCAGGGACTGCTCAGTGATGATGTAACATTTATTGCTTAGTTTTTAGAAATACTGAATGTTACAAGACAGGTTTTTCCCATCTAGATCAAGACAAGAAAGCAGTGCCAATAATCTAGATTCTTGGATTTGCATAGATATTAACTTTCTTTCTAGATTATTAATAGAAGCGTGTTCCAATAACTTGGACCAATTTTAAATGTGAATTAATTTTAAGCATCTAATGATTTTTTTGATTTCCTTCAGATTTGGCAGACATTTGCACAATATTATTTATTACACATAATTTCCATGACTTAAATAATATGATCCAATAGAGAAATAAATAAATTTTCACCAATCACACTGATTTATTTACTGCTGACTTTGATCCATCTTAATGAAACACCCTTATATATAATCCTTCTTAATGAAACACCCTTTATAAAGCAGAAATAGGTCAGAAATGAAGACAGTGCCTTTGAGGAAGCCTGCATTGCCTCCATAGACTTCAAATAACTGGCTATTAACAACTATGTTTATGGAATTACCAGATAGAAAGGACTTGATAATTACAAAGACTCTACTACCATAGTTAAAGAGTTTGTGTGTTAAACCCTTATGCTTCTTCTTCTTTTATGTGCTATGTCCCTTCAGCAAACATGGTTCTTCATTTCCCTCTATCTCTTGTAGCTCTCAATAAATTTTGTCTCCCTGCTACTTCCCCCAGACCATGTTCTGTCATCGAACCACTCAAGTCTGTAAGGTATGTCATGTGTTGCCTTCCCTTGTCTCTCTTTCTGTCTATTTGACTTGTGAGTATCAGATTCTCCAAGCCCTACTTTCACATTATGTGTCCCTGAAACTTCAGCTACATCTTCCTGATGTTAAGCATAAGCTTCCTCCTTGTTTGCAGCCTCTCCAAAACCTCATTGTTGCCCACACACTCAGTCCATGATATCCTTATGCTACAAATCTGTAATAAATATTTTTTTTTCTCTTTAGCAGGAGTAGATAGGTTCATCTATCATCCAATTTATGCTCCTTCCCAATCATTTGAACAGGAGTAGAGGTTTATCTTGTTTCCTGTTTAGGATTGGGTTTACCTTTCCTTTTAAAGTCCTTACCTTCTCTTTCATTTCTGGTGGCCCCTTGTGTCTTGGTGGCATTGTCACCTTGTTTGAGGTGGTGCCTTTTATTTTGTAAGCCTCTACCTCGAGTGATGTTTAGGTCTTGTACAGGGTGAAGATCATTGTAAAAAAAACACTAATAAATAATGATGGATGAAAAATAAAATCCATTGATGCTTTAAAATTCATTTATGTTTGGTATATGATCAGATATGCACTTCTGATGTGATATCAGCTTTTGAGATCTGAATGCGAACATTTTTAAAAAGGATAATTAAACCTTGTTAGACTTTATTGTTCTCTCTGTTTTAACAGTCCAAGACATAATGTTTTTCCCTACAAAGGGAGACTCAGGTTCAAAGCCAGCTGGAGAATATATTATCTTCATTATGTTTCTTGAATATACAGACCAGTAGACTTAATTCAAACTGCTTAAAAAACAAGGCATTTACTCAAAAATGAGTATCCACTAAAACAACGTTTAAAAAAATAAGAAATAATGTCAGGTTAAAAAAAAAACCCATTGATTTCTTATATATATATATATATATATATATATATATATATATATATATGAATCATTGTAATATGAATTGAACTGCACAACATATTTGATATTTATATATATCAAATATGTTGTGCAGTTCAATTTACCGGTGGTAGAGAAATATGATATGATGGTTGGACAGTGGTAAAGAAAACTGACTTAATGCCCTGATATATATATATATCAAATATGTTGTGCAGTTCAATTTATATTACTATGAATCATTCATACAAAAATTCTACCATTTTATATTATTAACTTTACTAATTTACTTTTTGTATGAATGATTCATTGTAATATATATATATATATATATTATATAATATTATTATATTATTATATTATATTATATTATATATATATATATATATATATATATTAGTATTTGAGTCTTTTATATTATAGATATATATATATATATGATTGATAGTTTTGAATTTTTACATATTTGCGCATGAAACATGCCCAGTTCGCACATATTAATTTGCTGTGTTATAATTAATTTAAAAATTAACTTTGAAGTCTATTATGTTTTTATTTATGTTCTATCTAACATATGTAACTTTAATTTATATAATTGTAATTTTTTATAATTACAATCTAAGTATTTTAAAAACATTGCTATTATAGACATTTTAGAACATTGTTACTAACCTTCTTTAGTTTTAGTTGCATTTCTCTTATTTTTCCATTAGATAAAATATAAAAAAACACAATAGGTTTAACAGTTAATTTCTAAATTAATTATAATGAAACATGGTCATACATATTTATAATTATTACAGAGTATGTTTCAAACACATTTACGTAAAAATTCACAGCTATCAATTACATTCATTTTTTGTCTTAGCAATTTACACCTGAAAATGATCTTGGATGAAACTGAAAATACTTGGGAAAATAAAAGAAATTAAAAAACTATGGTGCTTTTCTTAACCCTTTGAACCCTGACCACAGCTTTACCGGTGGTAGAGAAATATGATGTGATGGTTGGACAGTGGTAAAGAAAACTGACTTAATGCCCTGACATTGGTTGAACGGTGGGTAAACTGAGAAACATTACATACCAATTATTTATGAATTTTGACTCAGGAGCTAGGTAGAAGGGTTAAAATTGTTCAGGAATGCAGGGATCAAAGGGTTAATGAATTTAATATCAACATTAAGAAGTTGATAAGAGAATTTGAGAGGATTAAAATTAAAATAAACATGATATATCTAGATTATTCAACCAAATATGCTTAAATGAAGATATACTGCTTAAATATACATATATATTTATATATCTATTTATGTATGTACATGTGTGTGTGTGTGTGTATACACACATATATATTTGTGTGTGTGTGTGTGTTTGTGTGTGTAGGGGCACAAATGAATGACAGTAAATTCTTAGTGACATGTTACATTCTGAGAATCATCTTCTTCAAAGTGATAGATTTTAATTGGAGGAAACATAGTCCCAAATATAAAAGGAGAAAAAATATAGAAGGGGATATATGACACCTGTCAGTACCAGTTTACATCAGTTTTATATCATCATTTTATTTTTGTCATTATTGTTTTTAACTATACTATATTGTATTAATAGTAGTTTTGTAGGGAAAGATTTTGGTGTATGATCCTGAAAATACATTTACGGGAGAAGTTTCTGAAATTATTTCACCTTCAATGCATTTTCACCTCAAAACCAATTTCTTTCTTAATTTTTGTTTTTTAATAAGAGCCACATTTTTAATTCAAAATTATGGTTATTCACCTTCTGATGAAACTTTAATAAAAGTGAAAACATATTAGATTGATATCAGTCAGTCAGTTAAGTGTCACATGTGATACACACTTGGGTAATCTTTTGATACATGACTGAGAAGGCAGAAGATTTTTCCCACCATAGGTTTCCTTTTCTTTCTGCTGTAGACTGGTTGCCAACCAAGGCTAAAGAATCCAGTCTCTCATACTATTCAACCCATAGCTGGGGGGAGAAGAGAAGGTTATTAGTGTGTAAGTGAATATAACAAAGTCAACTGGGATTCAAATATTTCCTGTTTATTCTTTGTTTTATCCTGTTGGATTAACTCCATATTTGATCTACATTTGATCTTAAACTCACATATATATATGTGTCTTTGTATGTGTCAGTGTGTGCATGTGCATATCTGTGTGCATGGGTATATATATGTATATCCATCACTTGATAAGACAACAGAAGTGTTGAAACAAATAACTTTTGTAATGATCATATAACATTCATATGTTATAAATTTGAATAGTCTAAGAAAGACATTTGTGTCACTACCACACAAAACAGAGAATGTTTAACATCAAGAATGTTTAACAAAAAAATATAAGGAAAATTAATTAATTTTAAAAATATGTGGAAATATCCACTCTTTACCTGAAGAAGGGCACAAGACATGAAACCCATGTTGTAAAGTATGGAAACTAAATCAAACAAAAACGTTTGTATTTTTTTTCTTGATTTTAATATATATATATATATATATATATATATATATATATATATATATAACACACACACACACACACACACACACACACACACATATATATATATATATATATA
This sequence comes from Acanthosepion lycidas, assembly GCA_963932145.1. NCBI lineage: Eukaryota > Metazoa > Mollusca > Cephalopoda > Sepiida > Sepiidae > Acanthosepion > Acanthosepion lycidas. The sequence goes on from OZ010586.1 coordinate 80,181,809, forward strand.
TATATATATATATATATGTAATACCATTTTTATTTAGCAACCCATTTAAATCTTTATTGTATTCTTGTTTGCTTTTTTTTGACATTTTTTAAAGGGAATATGCTAGCATCTGATCAGTTCAAAATCATTTTTAAAAACTTGAAAAAGTAAGAGAGAGTATCTGAGATAAAAAAAATGCCCATTTTGAAAAATTGTTTTTATTACTTAAATGTTATTTGTAGTATCATATTTGGGTAGATGCTCTGTTTATTTATTAAATGGTATATTTATTCATTTTTGTTTACAGACCCGAATATTCTTATTAAGCAAATACATGTGCTCTCCAGTAGGATTCAAACCTGTATTCCCCTAGTTGAGACTCTCATTAGATCTGATGTGCTTTGACCTCTTGGATACAGAGTGTGTCAATGACAAAGCAAAGTTGCTATTCAACTTTATTTGCTCATGGACACACTCTGTAGCCAAGAGGTTAGAGCATGTCAGGGGCTGCAAGTTTGAATCCTAAAATAATGTTTACATAATAAATATCTTTCTCACTAATAAATATAATGTGCATCCACTTTCTTTACAAAAATTGTTATGCATGAAACAGTTTGTAAATATGTAACTAAAAAAAAACTGATATTTCTTATGTGTATTAAGAAGCAATTTAAAAAATTTTTTTTTTAAATTGAGCACTCTTATATACATAAGAAAAGGAATATACAATATTTACACATATGAATATACCTGTGTGTTTCCAGATGTGTATATTGTTTGTATATTCCCCAAATGCATATATATACAGTTCTGTACCTGAAACATAAGCAAAGCAATTTCTATATTAATGATTTATTAATGATTTTCAAATTTTTAATCCAACCTATTTAACCAACTATTTTTTATTACTTTAAATGTTTGAGTGGACACTCTGTTTATTTTTAATAGTATTTATTTCATCCACTTGCCTGCATACTTGAGAAAAAGAAAAAAAATATGTGTGTCTGTGCGTGTATGTACGCAAGTGTGTGTGTGTACAAGTAGATAGATGGTTAGATAGATAGATATGTAATTCTTACACCAATGTTGGATAAATGCATTAAATATTTTAAATTATTTAGAAAGCAAATTTGAGATAAGGAAAGTTACAATTAAAAAAATCAATTTTCCTCTGTTCCACCAAGACAGAAAAGTTTATCTAAAATCCCTACGGTTCGAATCAATATTCGTTTAGCAGTTTGATATTCTGTAATGTTTCTTACACATTTTGTTAACAGCGAATTATTCACACGCTCTCACTCCATTGGTGTCTGTTTGTAGAGTTGATTTTTAATTATGCTATTTTCGTGACCAAGGAATTCATTTTAATTAAATTATCGAGATCTCACTGACTGATAATTGATTAATTAAAAAAATAGAAATGTCCAATTCATATTCAGTCCTCATTCACAAAGATCTTAGGGCTGATCTCACACTGATAAGAAATCATTGGCTAGATTTAATGAAACTAGTCATTTTATTGTGAATAGCTTTAAGGGCATACTTGATTTGTTCTGAATTGTCCTTTGCCGAAACTAATTAAGATTCAACAAAATAAACAACTTGCTGCTGTGACAATCATTTATACACACATAAACATATGCATGTGCATTCAGAAATGCATGCAAACACACACACACACACGCACACACACGTATATATAGAAAATGTGCATTCTTATATATATATGTATATATATATATTATATATATATATATATATATATATATATATATATATATATATATATATATATATATACATGCATATATATATACACACACACACACACACAGACACACATATATTAATTGTGTGTGAATGCACATAGAAATGCAAGAATAAACAATATCTGTTTATCTTGTTGGTACTTTTTAAGCAAGCATGTTTGAATGAATACTTGCTACCTAAATGTATCTTATATATATATATACATATATATGTGTGTGTGTGTCTGTGTTTGTGCATCTGTGTGTGTCTGTATATATATATATATGTATATATATATATATATATATATTATATGCATGTGTGTGTAGGTGTGTGTATGTATTTATAGATGTTAATAAAGGGGGCTTCATTAAAACGGATTATATATAAGGGTGTTTCATTAAGACGGATCAAAGTCAGCAGTAAATAAATTAGTGCTATTTGCAAGAATTTATTTATTTCACTGTTGGATCATGTTATTTAAGTCATGGCAGTTATGTGTGAAAAATAATATTGCCCAAATGTCCGACAAATCTAAAAGAAAAAAATAATTAAACATTTAAACTTAATTCACATTTAAAATCAGTTTTTGGAACACACTTAATTTATAATGAAAAGATATTGATACCAAAATTTATTCTTGCAAAATTCTCTGTCTACACACAAAAACACACAGATACACAGGGATATACGTTTTTTGTGTTGTTTATTCTTATGATGTACATAATACATACATATATATATATATATATATATATATATATATATAAGATATTATGTATATTCATTAATATATATATATATATATGTATATATATATATATATATATATATATATATATATATATATAAAAGAAAATTTATATATGTGAATGAACATTTACATATTCTTATAAATGTATGTAAAAGTGCAAGTACACATATAGAAACACATATATCTATATATGTATTTTTCTATACATGCACTTGCATTTTTACATATATTTTTTTTTAAGTGTTTCACCCCAAGCAAGGCAGGAAGCCACTAGCACGCAAAGGGTTACAGAGAGTTGGAGCGAGAGCAAAGAGGAGTGATAGAGAAAAGGATGAAGAGAAGAATAGGGGATAGATATGGGCATCTGAAGACATCGATTGACATTACATTTGAATAGTTGGAGATTATGGCTATCAGGGAAACAAGAAAAGGGGACGGAGTTCCACAGGCAAGAAGTGTGAGACATAAAGCTATTGGAGTAGAAGAAAGCTGAGCCTTTACTTAAAGAAATTATATCGATTTTTCTTTTATATATATATATATATATATATATATATATATATATATATATATATATATATATTAGTGAATATATATAATATCCCATGTCAATAACATGACTCAGAATTTCATACAGATATGCAATCTTCAGGTGCAGAATATTCACTGTTAACTCTTAACAACCAGTGAGCATCCTGCACCTGAAGATTGCATATCTGCATGAAACTTGCTATCTATGTGAAAAATTTCACTAAAGCATGAAAAAGACTAATGCCACTCTGTCTTAATATCAGTGTTACATACAGTAGCAGCCATATATATATATATATATATATATATATATATATATATATATATATATATATATATATATATATACAGTAGCAGCCATAATATAAGGAACGGAAACAACAAAGACATAAATATGTGTATTACTTAAAAAGTAATGCATGATTAGCAATAACATTTTTACCGAATAAAGATTAGGGTGTAATGCATAAATATTATACAAAGTTACAAAAATTTACATAATAGTTTGTTTTTTTAAATAAAGATTAAATGGAACAAAGGAAATAAGCTACTGGACAAAAGTTAAGGAACGATGTCAATAATTTGCATAAACTTTTAATTTACATTGTTAAAAAACTCGATGGAGCTTTTCAACAATAAGTAAAAGTTCATTTATCATTAGGATTTTATTTTTAAGAAAATTCTACTCGCAAGATACTCTTGTAGTGCCACGCCTACATTTTCTTCAATTCTAATTGGCCAATAAATACATACTAAAAAATAACAGGACAATTTATCTATCACATTCCACCATAGTAAATTTGTTCCTACACTTTGTTCAAAAAAAAGCTTTGCTACAAAATCGCTGATTGGTCCATTTTCCATCCAATTGGATATTTTTCATGTATATTCAAAAATATATCTAGTGTCTCTGCTTGGAGCCACCCTAGGTAGTATAAATATTGGATGCATTCCAAAAAAACAGTTAGTAGTAGTTCCAGAACACAGTCGAGTGTATCCAGAGACAATAGATCTCACCTACTCGCTCGTGTACTTCATACCACTCACTCCGCACGTACATACATACAATACAGAACTTTATTTGATACACCACCAGTTCTCAGTAGACACACCAAGTCAACTCTGTAAGTTGCAACAACTGAACAATTTTCTGAAAGAAATATTCTGTTTTCAACACTGAACTCTGAAAATTTTACTCAGACAAATCTTTAATACCTTTCCTTACAGTCAAGGGGAAGCTACGTTTTTCTCCCTTTTTCACTCATATTACAACTATAATATTTTGTATTATTGTTGAATTTAATATACATATATTTCTTCATTAAACAGAATTGGTTGTTTCCTTGATGTTTTAAATATTATGTATGTTCTCAACACACAGCCACATTATCTGTTTAACCCATTCAACATTGGTGACCACAACACTCAAGAATCAATACATTTCAGAAATTTCTAATATTGTTCATAGGTCTAAAAGTGTCTTTCATCGTGTAATTAGCAGGTATAAAACTGATAAAACGTTAGATGTAAAACCCCAAACCGGCAGACCTCCAAAACATTGCAAAGAGAAGATCGAAGAATTGTTAGAATATCTACAAAAAACTGTTTTAAAACTTCTACATCAATTGCCTGTAAATTTAATGAATGAGACAGATAATAAGATCTTAAGGAAAACGGTTGTTCGCAGGTAAAAAAATGTAGGATTGTATGGCCGTATTCCAGCTTTGAAGCCTCTCATTTCAAAGCAAAACCTGGAGTATGCGAGAGAACATGTTGTTTGGACTGACCCACAATGGGACATAGTTCATTTCAGTGATGAGTTCAAGCTTACTATATTTGTTTCTGAGGGAAAAACTTACGTACGCCGTAGAACAGGTGAAAGACTGTCTTCTCAATGTGTCAAGGAAACCGTTAAGTTTGGTAGAGGTAGTGTGATGATTTTATCTGCAGGAGTTGGCCCTAGCATCCTCGTACATGGCAATATCAATGCTGAGATTTACAAAAGGCTTCTTCAGCAGCATGTGGTACCAAGATTACACCATAATCTTTATGAATCTCCTATTTTCATGCAAGACAATGCACCTTGCCACAAGGCTCAGAAGGTTATGGCTTTATTTGAAGAAGAAGGAATCGCCCTAATAAAGTGGCCAGCCCAGAGACCCGACCTGAATCCAAAAGAAAATGTTTGGAAGATAATTGGAGAAAGGGCTCAGAAAATAAACCCGAAAAACCAGGATCACCTATGGGAGTTATTGAAAGACAAATGGGAGGGAATTATTACTGATTTTTGTAAGAAATTAATTAGATCATGTGGTCGACAATGCAGAGAAGTCATTGAAAATAAGGGGATGTTTACCAAATATTAAATGTTGTTGATATTTTGTTCACAATCAAGTATTAACAAGATTGTTCCTTAACTTTTGTCCAGTAGCTTATTTCCTTTGTTCCATTTAATCTTTATTTAAAAAAAAAACTATTATGTAAATTTTTGTAACTTTGTATAATATTTATGCATTACACCCTAATCTTTATTCGGTAAAAATTTTATTGCTAATCATGCATTACTTTTTAAGTAATACACATATTTAATATATATTATATCTTTGTTGTTTCCATTCCTTATATTATGGCCGCTACTGTATATATATATATATATATATATATATATATATATATATATATATATATATATATATATATATATGTGCAGAGAGAGTGAGAGAGAGGGATGAATTCACATTTGCATATTCTAATATATTTATGCATAAAAATATATGAATATGCATTTATAGTTCTGTGTGTGTTTTGACTGAGGGTTTCAGTATGCTGGTGTTGTTCAGATTGTTGATCATTCTAGGTAACATGCTCTCTCCCAGAAACTGTAACTAAGGTCTGCTCATGATAGTTGCAGTATAAATGACAGGTTGCTTTTGTAGGTGTTGAACAAACACAAATGTGCCTGAACAAGAGTCTGCAATAGAGATTGGCTAGCCACCCTAGTGGATGGGTATCCTTGAATACAAGTGGCCAGCTATTATTATTTTATATATGTGTGTGAATGTGTGTATGTGTCTATGTCTGTGTGTATATATATTCAGACAAGAATAAATAAAATACAGTTATAAACCTAAAATTATGATCTAAATAAGATAGCACCAAGTCAGGTATAAAACAAATGATTAATTATGAAAGAAAAAATTGACAAAAGAAGACATATAAGAAATAACTTTTTGCCATTTAACCCTAGAACACTAACTATGGGTATATAGTACCCAGCACAAATTTTCCTATTTTTAATTACATTTTTCAGTACCTGATTTGCTTACCTAAATATGTTTTTCAATTTCTATTAATGTTAACTCAAAGTACAAAGTTTGAAGTGCCTGCATGTAAAACATTTCAAATAAAGATTCATATTTAATATTTTTTTTGATATTTTCAAAATCGAGTATTATATACCCATGGTTAGTAGTGGTGTAACTTTAATTGATGGTTAGTGTTCTAGGGTTAAAATTCCTTGTTGCTCACATGTTCTATCTATTGTATTCTCAGTATCCTTCTGTAGGACCTGATCCTGGTTGCCTTAAGTCTCCTCATCATCTGTGAGGAAATTGTCCAGCATTCACTTTCATAAAGGAAACTTCATATTACATTGTAAAGTACCATTTTCTAATTAAATTTTTCAGCTTCTTAATAACTTTTGCTTTTTAAAGAATCTTTAGCTATTCCAATGTGACTCCAGATTTTAGTGTTACATATTCTGTCGTCTATTAAAATGCTTCCGAAATATTTATATTTCTGTACATGTTTAATTTTGATATCTCCAATTTACGATTTGCACCTTGGGCTGTTTCACTTGCTGACACATTTTTCCTTCTGACAATTAGTCACTTTGTCCCATTTTTTTTATTTCTATTGTCTAGAAGTTTATACCATTTTCTTTCTGTGTGTGCCATCAACATGGTATTATCTATGTAGCTAACACTGCCAGCATTCACAATAAAGATATAGTTCTATTTGTGCAATCACCGAACACAGTGGTGTCTGTAGGAGTGCAGTTAAGCTCATAACTGGAACAGTGAATTAATATCTGCAACTTCAAGATACCTAACATTGTCTTATATCACCAAAATTTTATCTAGGCACGTCATTTTCTGAAAGACACGACATTAGATGTTATTTACTTTATGCTAGCATGGAAACACGAATTTAACAAGAGGTTGAGCATATGCAGAAGAAGTTAATAGCTGAATACACGAGGAATGAAACATTTAATTCAATAAGTAAAAGAATGCTTATTTATTAACTGAAGACAATGGAATGTAACTTTTGCATGCAAAGAAAATAGCCAAAACATAAATCTTTCAAGTATAATACTCATTTCACACGAAGAAAATATAATGCAATATTCATAGTGAACATATTTCAAATATCTACATTCATTTCAACAAAGGAAATGGGATACAATGTCCATAGGAATAAATCTGCACCAATGTTCAAATTATATATTAAAAAAGAAGAACTAGTTCTCTGTCCGTCACACATTGTCTGAGTGAATGCACATATATAATGTATATGTCTATGCATGTGTGGTGTGTCTGTGTTAAGCATCACTCACTTGTGCGTGTGGTATTTGATGCATACACAAGCACGCAAACATAGACATACACATACACACAGATGCACACACAGAGACACAATTTGAAATAAGACATTGGAACAATATATTCCCCTCCCATCCACTCTTCAGAGACTCTACTATGAGGTAGGGTTAAAATAAAAATTGGAGATGAGAACAAAAATAAAATGAAAGGAAAGATAAATTAAGAGCAGATTAATTTCCATCAAATGTATTTGCTTATATTAGGCTACTGCTGTGAGAAAAGAATTACCGCTAGGGCATGCTCTCTAAGACTGTAAAAAGGCAGTGACATTCTCTGTCATCTTCTTTTTCCTATTTCACTCAGGGACAGTAAAATGTAGGTCAAACAAGAAAAAATGCTTTCCCCACTGGGGAATATACACACATGCGCACACACATACACACACACGCACACAACTTTCACTTCAACTTGATGCCAAAATAATCATCCAATTTGAATTTAAAAGGAATTACAGTTGATAATGGAATACTGATGATTGTATCATTCGGTTATCGACACTGGAAGTGAAATAAGTGAGACGAGTTCAAATTTCAGCTTAGTTGGTTGATTTCACTTTTAATGTTCAAGCAGTTGAATCTCAAAGAGGACACCTTCAAACAGGACACCTATGCAAATCAATAAAAGATATACTATATTTTCAGGTTAGCTGAAAAACCAATACCTCAGCCAGACCATCTCATACTTTATCTCACAGGTGGAGTAATGGATAGCGGCTCGGATTGAGGTATCGGTGAGGCAAGTTTGAATTCCACTTGGATCCATTACATTCACTTACGTGTAATACCCTTGGGAAAGGTATGAATCCTCTTCTTCTCCCCCCTACTATAATGGCATAAATGCAAAAAGAACACAAACTGTCTCTGACGAGATTTGAACTCAACCTGCTGACTTCATTTTAAGAGTTTAAGATATCAACTAGCCAGAACTTAATATTGCATTTAAAATATATGAAATCTGGAATCAAAGAACTACCGCGAAACTATGATTAAATATGACTTACAACTTGACGCCAAAATGAGCATCTGTGTTTGAATTTAAAGGGAATTACAGTTGATAATGGAATGCAGGGCGGCATAATGGTTATCAACATTGGAAATGAAATCAGTGAGACGAATTCAAATTTCAGCTTGGTCGGCTGAGTTCACTTTTCACATTCCAGCAGTTGAATCTCAAAGAGGATACCTTCCACTACGCATATCAATAAAAGATATACAATATTTTCAGGTTAGTCTGAAAAACCAATAACCCAACCAGACCATCCTGTATTGTATCTCACAGATATCTGTTCTTGGGAATACGCAACAATGGTGGATCTATCTGGCAGTAACATTCTCTGTCATCCTCTTTTTCCTATTTCACTCACTGACGATAAAGTGTAGGTTGAATGAGCAAAACGCTTTCCCCACTGGGGAACATACACATGTGTGCACATATGTATGCACCTTTCACTTCATTTCCTCTAGGACTCTCTCCTACACCAAATTATACACACACAAACAATTCACTAATTTAAATGTTTTTTTCTTTCATGGATATTGTTTTGTAACACACAATTTCCTATTATCTATGTATACCTTTCTTTTGTTAATACATTGTCATTTATTTATATATATATATATATATATATATATATATATATATATATATTTGGTATCTTATTACTCAGACTCACATTCAAGTCCACCATTTTTGTTGTGAGATAAATATACCAGGAGACAACTGTTTTCCAACTTAAACACTTGTCTAGCATAATGCTCACACCAGTTTCTCTTTATCTGTACCTATATATACCTATAGCTTAATTACCTTATTGATAATTATTTCATTCTGTTTCTATCTATTGATATTAATGGCCAAGTGGCTAGAATATTCACTTTCTGAACATGCAACCTGAATTCAAATTACACTATGGTCGATTTGTCGGCAAGGTGAATTTTTAATGCTATCAGTATGGGGGAGAGAATCCTAGCATGTGGTACATTTGGAAAACCATACCATGGGTTGACACAAGCCTTGTGAGTTAAACTGGGTAGACACAACTGTTAGAATTTTTGGGTACCCTGATGTACTAGTGAGCCAGTCAAAATGAGCTGACTCATTTTATAGTTCACCAATAGAAGGGTTAACCAATCAGAAGGCTCAAAATATTCAATGTGACGTGTATAAAGGCGGCCATGTTTTTCCCGAATACTCACTGCCAGCCTTTGATATCGAAGACTGAAGAATTACAGAACAGCTGCTGATGGTATTGGCGATATAGTCAGATTCAGTAGAGTGTCTGACTCGTCAGTGTTAATCTTTAATGTTGTTTCATTGAACAGATTACATACTGCACTTCTATACATTCTATATTCATAGACTATTGTGAACATGATCAACAACAATTGTTTGGGAGCTGTTGATAGCTGTGCTAGCACACAGTCACAAGTCATCATGACCAAGAGTTTGAGCATGCTGCCTTTGTTCAGGCTATTGATCACACCAGATAATGTGCTCTCTCCCAGAAACTTTAACTAGAGTCCACTCAGCATAGTTGCAGTATAAACCACAGGTGGGTTCTGTGGGTGTTGAACAAAGACAAATGTGCCTCAGCAGTCATCTGCAACAGCTATTGACTAGCCACCTTAGTAGACAGGCATCCTTGGATATGAGCGGCCAGCAATAAGATCTGCTGATATCATTCTGTTTATTTCTATTTATATCTTTGTCAGTCTATTTATATCTTCCACATACCATATCAGTTTATTCATATCTATCATATATCAATATAATTATTTTTACTACTTACATGCAGACTGTTGTTCTTATTTTTGTTGTTGTTATCACAATGTTTCAACCCTTGTGATACTCATCAGGTGTATGCTGACCTGGGTAGCCAACAGGGAATTCTGAGCTGAACTCTTTATTTAATCTAGAGGGTAGACTGTTCTCATCCAAATGTCTATGTCTAGGGACATCTCATCTAGTTCTTATTTTTATTACCACTCGGTTATTTCTGACTGTTTTCAGTGAGTCTATGTACACAATGCCTGACCCAAGTATTGAATTACTCTGTCACCAAACTCATGAATCATCACTTTAATCCAGTTGGCTATTGTATTGTGGAACAATTCTATGTGAAAAACTTGGAGCTTTCAAGGAATTGCCCAGAAGAAATTATTCCAATAATGAAATCCTCTCACCTTCACTATTCAGAATTTATTTAAGTTTCTATGCTTGAACTTTACATTTTGCCTCTCATATTTTTATGCTAATTTAAACAAACAATTCTAGAATGTGCAGGTATATACAATGTATTTTAATGTTCTGGTAATGTCATGGTGATAGGCACAGAAATTTGAATCAGTGTGTCAAGTTCAATTTCTGACAAAGTCTATTTCATTGAATTTATACAGATGCCTCTGAAAAAAAATTCCCCCAATTGTGGATTAAATAGTAAAGAAGAAAATTTTCTTTACCTTTTGGTAGAAACTATCCAAGTACTAAATAAGTGCTGAAAATGCTCAGAAGCATTATAAAAAAACACTCAAGTCGTTACAACCCTAATAGTTCAGTATAATCATGTGTCTATTATCAAATATCTGTTCTGCTGTAAGTGTATTATTAAAAACTTTCTTTTAATATGTTTGTATTTGTCTAGATGAGAATTTAGATATGCTGACTGGAGATTTTTTTGTTTTGTTATGTACTCATTCACCTAGAAAATAACTTCCATTTTGTATTGGAGAGATATTCTGCACTTTATTAATTTAACAGAATATTTTAAGATGACTGTTTCATTGTTAGGTTAGTGTTCAAAATTCTTTTTCTTTTTACTGTTTCGTTATGTACTCATTCATCTGGAAAATAACTTCTGTTTTGTACTGGAGAGATATTCTGCACATTATTAATTTAACTGAATGTTTTAAGATGACTGTTCCATTGCTATGTTAATTGTTCAAAATTCTTAAAATAATAATTATATTATTTATTGTTGTGGAGTAGCTGAACACCTCCACAAGATGGACTGGTCTATGACTATGTAAATAGCACTCTGTCTGAGGGAGAGCAGTTAACGATTAGATTAAGTTAAAGCTCTGCTAGTAGACCACCCTGCCTTTGGACAGAGCGGAACTTAGACAAGGCTATGCCTACAAGGTGCGTCTCATCTGGGGAGGTAGACAGTTGCCCAATGTGGGGACTACAGGAATTTTTGTCCACTCAGAAAGCTCTACATTAAAAACTGGCCTTGTGGGGAGGTCTTGGGTAAATACCAAGGAGTTAACAATTAACTGCTTATTACCTTAGTCTGTGTTCTCAATTGTGTACCATAATATTCTCCAGAATAAACCACTTATTTTCTATATGTGTGTCAACCTTTCGTATTTATGACACAACATTTATAAAGCTGTAATTTGAAACCTTGTTACGTTATCATTCCAATTTTAATGCCATTGTTTTTTTAAAAAAAGCTTTCCTTATGGAAATTTAGTGTAGATTAAACCTTACAGTATGGCATATAGTAATATGCAGAGTGTTCATTGTAATGGTAGGCTGAAGACTATACAGTATATGGGTGCACTATATTATTTGTGAATATCTATGCTGAAGATACATCAGTATATGGATGCACCTCCAAAATTCTTGATGAACAGAACTTGGCAACTGATGTCTCCTCTGACCTAGCTTTAAAAGCTCAGTGGGGTGAAAATTAGCTGGTCACATTCAATGCCTTGAAAACCAAACTAGTGACCGAGAATTTTCACCAACCACAATGATGAGATTTCCCCTCAGGAAGGCCACATTCCTTGAGTGCCTATTAGGACTTTAATTCAAACCAGACATCAAGTGAAATTTGTATATACAATCCATTGCTGAAGATGCTGAAAAAAAGGTCAGTTCCCTGTATCACACGATTAAGATCTAACTCCTCCAGCTATCCTCTATACCTTTACAAGAGCCAAATCAAGCTGAAAAAGTAGTACTGCTGCTATATATGGTCTTCACTTTAAACCCCCAAAAGCATCTCTGCATCCTTGTGAGTGACCGCCCTACAACCTCTTTCTCACTTTCTTGCTGCTCTATTGCTATTGCAATGGAGTGCTCAGATGATGAACTACATTCCTTATTTCTACCAGTTTTAGCCTTCACAGTTAAGACCCGATCTGCCATGCACATTGTAATAAAACAACCTCATTCCCTTTGCATTCCATTAGTGAGATGTAAATTCTACTTGAGCAGCTTCTTCCCACAAACCACTGCTTTGTAGAATTTACTCCCAAGAGCATGCTTTCCCAGTCACTACAATCTTAACCTGTTCAAGTCTAGGGTTAACCTTTATCTTCCCCACATATCCGCATAAACTGTGCTTCTTATTCTGTAATCCTCTACCTTGAATAGCTCTCAGGTCTTTTACAGGGTGTACATCAATGTAAAAAAAAAATATTAATGATATTTTACATCAAATAATCTCTAAGTCGTCCTTAGCATACTTCAGTCTGTTGTTGGAGTTATCTCTTCCGCAGAGGGGGAGGTGTTCTTGGTCTATAACCTCACAGTCCATTTCTCTTCAGGATTCTAGTAACTGTCATCTTTGAAACTTTAATTCAAAACTTCACTTAGTCATTCCCTAATGACTTGGAAGATGTTCTAGAATATTTAGACACATCTCTCACTAGTTTTCATTCCAGAGTCTTTGAAATATTTCACTACCAGTCTTGTTTTCTCTATTTAAACTTCTTGATTGGACTTCTAAGTGCATTTCTTGACACTTGTAAATTCATTGATGATTTTGTATATCCTTCTGATACTTTGTGAGGAACAAACATTCTTTTTCTCAAATCTAAACTAATTTATTTTAATTTCATTATCTTTTTGACATGATGCCTTCACAAATGACAGTACAAACACTTACTTTAGTTATATTTTGCGCATATTGAGAGATAAAACTCAATGTTACTTCAATTCACATTCATAAGCTTCGAGCATTAATAACTTAAAGACAATCAGTGCCCAACAAGAGTTTGTGCTTTGGCTCAGTAAAAAGGACAGTTCTTAAAGGTGGCTGTAATGAATAAGCAATGTCGAAGATCAACTTTAGAACCTTTATTCTGATCATTAGTAGTTAAACAGTCTTTTATACAGAGTGGTTAGTGCTGTAAATCTTGATAACTGAAGAGAGACTTGAAGTGAATCCAAGCCTCACTCAACTACTTGCCAAGTACAAACCCTAGAATCACTTAGCAAGTGAATATTTATAGGAAGGAGGGGAGAGCGTTAACTCACAGGATATTTAGATAATTTACAACAGTTAGCTGTAATGGTAGATTGGGATGCATTATTACATCAGTGGTGGCTAATAATATTGACCCTGGTAGTTTTTAGTTGGTTTTAAGTAAATCTATTATTGTATGCAAATAAAAAGAAGACTTTTATATTTAGCAATGGTGTGTTAAAAAATTATTGTTATAGCCAAATATATATATATATATATATATATATATATATAGCAGCATGGCCTGGTGTTGCCCGTGTTTGATTCAAAAATCATATAACTCATACAGCAATTTTTGCCCTTCCTTGCCTTTAAAGGAGTGCCCTTTGCCATGCTGATGTTGCTACATGCCTTACTTCTTGCCTATCTCACACAGCAAATTTTTTCTAAGCTCTAATTTTCCTAAGCTCTATACTAAACATTAAATCGGTTACGAAAAAAGAACTAAACAAAATGAACACAAAATGATCAGCTTTAAAAAAGGACTCATAACTGAAAAAAACGAATGAAAAAAGAATGTTAACAACAAATACTTTTTCACACTGAACCCAGTTCTGCGGAATCAGAATCAGCCTTGAGTTTAAGCAAGCAAATGAGCCAAGTGGAGTAAATTGCCATGCAGATTTAAATTTTTTCCACTTGTGATGAATGCAGCTACCGATTTTTTTTGCATGCTAGTTAACATTCGTGTCAGTCAGCTGTTGGCTCTCATGCTGGCCAATAGAATCTTCCTGCCTATTCGTGGCAGCTAGCTATTGGCTCTCACTCTGGCCAGTAGAAAATGTCCGCGAACTACATGAAAACTGCCGTAGAAGCGTGAAAAAATTGATTATTTCCACTATCGTTGGGAGTTGGGAAATGTAACATCAGTCTTGGCCTTCCCACTAACTTGGAGCATATGCATGTAAATTTTGGTGCAAACCCATTGAAAATTGCGGCCGTGCATTTGTTACACAAACACACATCCTGCCTTTATATATATATATATATATATATATATATATATATATATGTAAAATGTGTATGCATATAAATATAAGTATATATAAATATATATATATATATATATATATATATATATATATATATATATATGTGTGTAATTTTTTATATATATTAGTTATATATTTTATATGTGTGGTACTTATTAGAAAGTGCTCAATATCAGTGATAGAGCTAACATATTTATTTGGAGTGATGTGAGTTTGTGACCCTGGGTTTCATGCTATTTGCGATTGTCAGTTCGTCTGACAATTGCAAATAGCAGGAAACCCTTGGTCACAAACTCACATCAATCCAACTATATATATATATATATATATATATATATATATATATATCATTTCTTAATGAAAATTCTTGTTCTAGCCAAATATATACATATATATATATATATATATATATATATATATATATATTAATCATTTCCCTCTAAGTAAAGCAATATAGCCACTAGGATGCAAGGAGTTACTGAGTGTGACATATGAGAAAAACAACTATTACGGAAAGATGACAATAAAAGAACAAGACTTAAGAAGAAAGAACATAATGATTGACATTGCATTTAAATTTTTTTAGATCAAAGTTGTCATGTAAGCAAGAAACTGTAAGAGACTTCTACAAGCGAGAAGTTCAACTGAAGAAACTATTAGCATAGAACTTCAAGTTCTTAAATTTATGGTTTTTAAATTTAATTTGACAAAGAATTTAGTTTTCATGGGGGAGAGGACTTATAAATTTGTCCTTAATGAAATATTAAGAATACAATGAAAAACATTCTATTGTGTATTTGCCTCTACAATAAATACCAAAAAAGTATTTTGTGCGCATATTTTGAAGATAAGGCTCAGCCTTGCACACCATGATGAAAGAAGCTGAACAAACTAGGAGTCAAAATACAGACAAATTGTTGTGCTTTGTCATTTCTGCACAGTGAGGTTCTGGAAAATGAGTTAAGCGAAGAGTGATGATCTCCACTAACCTACCACTTCCGAAAGTTGCTGCTTGGCTAGGAGCTCACCAAATTAAATTTATCATGGATACAGGAGCTGCTATATTAATTATTTCTAAATTATACATAACTGGAGTAGGCAGTCATTCAACAAATATCTCAATTATTTCTGCCAATGGACAGCAAATTGACCGTTCAGGTCAAGATATGGCGAATATGATATTACGCATCTTAAAGTATGAATTCACATGGACATTTGTGGTTGACAAAATAACAAAGCATTCATTAGGTTATGACTCTGGGAAACATATTGGTCTGCTTCCTGACTGCACCAGTTATCAACAGCACAACTAAAAGAATGGTTGCTTCACAACTATTATTTGCGAATATAATATGAAGTCAATGTTCTACCATTCTATATGTACATCAACAAATTTTAAAAATTAGTTTCTTTGATCATAATTCCAATGCAAAGAATTATAATTCATTCCTAAAACTAAAACAAGAGGCAATCCGTGAAAATTTTCAAAAATACTGTCAACTCTCAGAATTTCAAAATAGCAAGAGAGAAATATTCAGCAAGATATATCCGTAATACTTTCTGAAAAGGGATTCATTCTCACAGATGATACATACAAACAATACGTATAGCTAAGAAATAACTTGGACATTTTTTAACCAGATTTCTGTGTTTATTTTTCTTTAGACACTGTTTCTTTTTATTCTATCTCCAAAATTTTAAGTGTGAATTTAGTTTGTGAAATGATTTTTCACTTTAGGTATTAAGCATCATAAATAAATTTTCTAATATCAAATTTGTAAATAAATAATGTTAATTTATTGATATATTATTTTTCCAAAATATCTCTCAAGAGATATTTTAAATCATTATATAATCACTGATAGCCTCAATGAGCATATTGTATTTCCTACTAGAAGGTGAACTTAAAAAAATCCTTAAAAAAAACACAATAAGGATTATAAATTTTTTTTAATCAACTCACCTCAACAAGAAGATAATGCCCATAATATGAAAGGAGGAGAGACAATAAGTAATGGTAAAGAGTCAAGCAATGCTTAAAGCTTCAAGGGATATGAAATTGGGGAGAGCCATCCTCACCCATGTGCTGAATATACATGAAACTGTCATGTCTTATTGGCACTCTACATTTTTTTAAAAAATTGGAAGTAACTTTCCCTAAAAGTAACTTTCCCTCTACTAAAGCCAGAATCACCAAATCACTCTTCCTTTAATACTTGATCAAGAACCCACCAGAAAACTTTGTTTTAATGTATGTTAGTAATTTTGATCACTTTTCTGAATTTTTGTATTTTCTTTCACCTTACAAGGTGCATTTATTTTATTTCCTAATATTTTTATCCCACGTTCATTTTAAATTTTAAATTTAAATTTTTCCTCCATTGTTTTAAATTTTAAATTAAGATAAGAAAACCTAAGTGAATCCTTAGATTTAATATTTGGTGACTGCTCCGTTTGAGGTTACAATATCAACCAATCTTTTTCTATAATTTTTAAGACATTTCTGGCAGTAGAGTGTGCCGATTTTTGATCATTCATCTTGGCAAAACTCCCACAATTTATCAAAAATACCTGGGTTTCTTGTATTTACTGGTGTCTTTCAGTTTAAATTTTCAATTAGATTTAGATCAGGATTTTGACAAGGCCATTCCAAGACTTGAAACTCTTAGTGGTTGACTTAATTTTGTGCAGCACTACATGTATCTATATATATATATATATATATATATATATATATATATATATATATATATATATATACATTTTTAAGCCATTTTGATATTTATATATTCCTTTTTATAGATACAAATATTTAAGTAAATGCCCTGTTTATAATAAACAGCATTAAAAACATTTACTGGCTTGAATGTCCGAGAAATTCTCATAGAAAATATGCATCCTCTGACAGGAATCGAGCATGTATCCTAAAGAAATGTCTTAAAGTAATTGGCAAACTTTGTCTATTTCATAATGTGTGACGTCATTTGTTTACATTTGGATACAAACTGAGCAGATATGCATGTACGAGAGAAAATCATAGAGAATTGGAGTTTAAAAACAGTAAAATCGACCTTGCTAACCGAAATGCTCCCCTGTGACTAAATCAGTAAAGCACGTCAGGCTATATGATAGTTCCATATAAGATACTGGTTCGATTCCTGTCAGAGGATGCATAATTTCTATGAAAATTTATCAGACGTTCAGGCGGGTAAATGTCGTTAATACTGTTTATTATAAACAAGGAATTTACTTAAATATTTGTATCTATAAAAAAGAACATATAAACATAAAGATAACTGTCAGATTTTGTACATTTTATAATGATATATATATATATATATATATATATATATATATATATATATATATATATGTGTGTGTGTGTGTTATTATAAATTATTAAATCATGTTTATGAATTAAAATGTTGAAGCATTGAAAAAATTGCATGTAAATATTTTTAAAGTTTTACATTTTCCTAAAGATTTCTTGTCAAATTGTGGTTATGTTATATGCTGGGAAATAAGATGTTTTCTACATTTAATTTGACAAACCAATTAAAAGTGCACTTACTGAGAAAAACTGGACAGACACAAATAGAAAATGCATCTGTCCAGACTGCAAAGGCCATCAAAAAGTCCATTGAGAAAAGCTATCAACTTCAAGTTTTGGTTAGTCCAGATTTGAACCCAGCAGAGAATATCCAATTTCACATTAAACTAATTTGGAAAAATCTTTCAACTACTCATCACCTGTTTGAATTTATCAACATTGAATATAACAACATTGACTCTTCATTGTATAAATAGATGTCTGCAAGTTTACCTACAAGGCATTTTAAAGCAATTTATAGAATTGCATTTTAAAGAAATTTAAAGAAATCATGGGGAAATATTATCTGTACTAAGTTAATACATCTATATTTTAATTCATTGGTTTTTTTTTATATTCTTATCAATGATTTGCTGTTAAGATCATTAAAAGCTTAATATTCTGTCACTCAGGGCTTGGCCTATATTTTTCTCTTAAGAAATATTTCCCAAATTTTAGTATAAAAAACAATTACATTTTAAGTACACATTTTTCAGGTATTTTATTCTTGTTTTTATTAGAATTATCTAAAATCAATAGTTTCTAATGATGAATGAAGTTGAAAAAAAAAACAATTCAAAAAGAATTTGACTGTGTCAAAAGGTGTCTCCTTTGGTATTGATCAGACATTGTATTCTTTAATTTTGGTCATCAGGAGAGAAATTTTATTAAAAGCATACAGCATGATACCGAAATTCTGTGATTAGGAGCAAGACAGAGGAGACCACTGTCTGAAAATTACTTATGATGAATAAAATATATAGCAATAATAAAAATGGGACCATTTAAATAAATGAAAAACATCTATCCTGAGCAAAAGAAATAAACATTTTCAATTACAAATAACTTAAATTCTCAGGCTTACCTTGATCTGTTTTGGACTACCTTTATCCCATAATAATTGTTATATTCAGTGTAGAAAATGTGTATGCAAATATATCATGTACTATGGGACAGAATTAGTATTATATTCATTTTACAGTAGAAAAAAATAACATTGTGGTTTGTTGACTGAATGTTATTTTTTTAATTTGGTGCATGGAAAATTAAAATGCCAAAGAGTAAAACTCATCAGAACAATTACCATAAAAATATTTATTGAGAAGATAAAAAGTTAGCTAAGTTATGGTGATGGAAAAATGACTGAAGCTAAGACACATTATCAGAGCAAATAACATTGCAGATTCTTTTTTGGATTTTTTCAAGAATCTCTAGATATATAGAAAAAGCTCCAGACCAAACGTGGCAGCAATTTAAAGATTTCAGTTTTCTAATTTCTATTCATGGGCAATGATGACTCTCCACAATTTCCTCTCTTTTCTTGTTCTAAATAACTTTTGACTCTTTACCATCTCTTTTTGTCCTTTCTTTTACTATGTATATAGTGCTCCTGTCCTCATACATGTGCTAAGTCCTTTCAGGATATGTGCAATCATGGCTCTCCACAATTTCCTCTCTTTTGATAGACAGTCATAGATCTTTGCAATTACCTTTTGACTCTTTAACATCATTCTTTATCTTTACTTCGCATTCCCTTTGCACAGATCAAAAAATAAATAAAAGGAAATCAATAAAAGCCACTAGGATGCAAGGGGTTTACTCAGAGTGAGTGAAACAGGGAAGACAATAAAAAACAGGATTCATAGAGACGGAAAATGATGGTTGACATTTCGTTTAAATTTTGGAAGGTTTTAAATGACAAAAGGCAGAAAGCTGGAAGAGAGTCCTACAAGTGAAGAAGAAGAAACTATTAGCATAGAACTTACAATTACAAGTAGCAATTTCAACAGGGATATTGTAACTGACAACTTAGTAATGCCAGAGTAAAACTCATCAGAACAATTACCATAAAAATATTTATAGAAAAGGTAAAAAGTTAGCTAAGTTATGGTGATGGAAAAATGACTGAAGCTAAGACACATTATCAGAGCAAATGACATTGCAGATTCTTTTTTGGATTTTTCAAGAATCTCTAGATATATAGCAAAAGCTCCAGACAAAACGTGGCAGCAATATTCGATGCAAGGATAAATGATAGACTTATAAATCTGTTACCTTTAATATGTCTTGGGACTATTAAATTCTCTAAGCCTTCTTTCCTCTTTTTTCCCAGAAATTACAGCTGTCTCTCTCCTTCTGATTGTACCTATAAACTTAAAATTTCCTTGTTGTTGTCAAAGATATTATTCTCATTTGTCATTTGAACTACATCTCTGTCACTTCAAGCCAAAGACATGTACTTCAACAGAGTCCTCTGTGAATAGATTCTCCAACATTCACTGCCATATAAGAGATTAGATATTACATAGTTTTTCAGTACACATTTCCTTGTATCTAACAATGTTTTTCTGTTTCTTAATGCATCTCTTCTGGAAGGCATCTGCCACTGTTCCTTTGTTTGTGCATAGAGAAATCTTTATTAGTAACAATTACAATAACAAATATATTTTGTATACAAATGTAAGTTTCACTGCATATGATGATATAACCTTAATTGAATGACAATATCTGAACCTAGTAAATTTAGAGAATCGCTGATGTGGATTGCACTTTTGAAAAGGTTTGTATTAGATATAAATAATCGATTAAAATGTCCATGTCTATATACAAGCACCGACGTGCAGGATACATCAAATGCCACAGAAATAAATTTTATTTGACATTTAAATGAAATTTTTCATGGAGATATTGATTCATTTCTTTGATATAATTTGTTTTCTTTTACCAATATTCACTAATATGTGTTTTTATTCTGAACATTTGGCAGTTACAAAATCAGTAACTAATAATTGGGGATTAAAAAAGTACTAAAGAAATTTGAATATTCAGTTTTTACAGAATTATAAATTTCTTCTTCTTTGTGCCATATGAGTTCAGGATGTTGGCAGTTATAACTCTCCACAATTTCCTGTCCTTTCTTGGTCTTAAGATATTTTTTCTTTTTGCTATCTCTCCTAAACCCTTTTCTATCATCAATTTACTCAAGCTTAATAGCTAGGCATCCTGGGTTTGATGATAAACTACATCCACATCCACGGTAAGACAATAAACTATGTCCAACAGCAAGGCCTCTGATCAGGAGTTTTTGAGGAGTGTGAAACCTCCTCTTAATTGCTGGTGTTCCCAGGTCCACCCTGACCCGGGGAATGTAGCACCCTTTAGGGTCCCAGATATTAGCAAATAGTTAACCCAGAAACTGAGGTAAAAGGCATTATAAAAGTGTAAAAATAGGTTTTAATTTCAGAAATACTTTGTAATAAGTTATTATCAGAAATAAATTTTTGAAGAAAAAAAAAAATTACCAGCAATATGCTTTTGAAAAAACTATTACTAGCAATACGTTTTTGAAAAAATATTACTAGCTATATGTTTTTGGAAAAATAATATCATCAGCTATATGTTTTTGAAAAATAATATTACAAGTTATACATTTTTGAGGAAAATAATTACCAGAAAAAAAAAGTTGTTGGCATTAAATGACCGATTGAGGTTGATATGCCGTAAAACAAAACAAAACAAACCTTACTAGCTAGGTTATGCATTACTTTCCTCTCTACCATTTGCTGTCACTCTGTCCTATGAGTCTCCAATTTTCCTTATTATGTGCCCTAGAAATTTCAACAATCTCTTTCTGATGTCATGTATGAGCATCCTTTTTGCTGCCATTTTCTCTAAAACTTCATTGTTGCTCACATGTTCAGTTCATGATATTCTGAGCATGTTCATGTAGAACCACATACCTGTTGCTTTAAGCCCCTTATTCATTTGTTAGGAGATTGTCCAGCATTCACTATCATGTAAGAAGTCTGTTATTACATAACAGTTCAGTACTCTTTCTGTTTCTTAATTATTTACTTAGCTTTTAAAAGGCATTTTCACTAACCCAATGTAACTTTGGATTTCAGTGTTGCACTTTTGTCCTCTTTTCAAACACTTCCCAGATACTTAAACTGTTGTACTTTTCATATCTCCAGTTTGTAATATGCATGTTGGGCTGTCCCTTTTATTAACAACCATGCATTTTGTCTTCTTGCAATTGAGGTCTTCTCACTTTCCTTCATTCACAAACTTCCATGTCTGTTATCAACACTGTCATCTGCATATCTTATGCAGATTGTGGCTTCCAGTAATTAATCCTGGTTGGATTTCTAATTCTCACAGAATCATCTCACTCTATAAGTTGTATAAGCCTGGTGAGAAGACACATCCTTGTCTTACACTCCTTTCTATATTGCTAACTTCATTTTCTATCTATATGCAGGTTTGCTACCAGTATAGGACATTGAGTATTCTAATATCCTTCCAAAATATATCATGGTTACTAAGCAGTTTTGACAGTACTTTGGAACTTAATTTAATTTAATGGCTGATGCTAACCTCCAGGAAAGTGACTCATTGCATTTTATCAGGCTAACGTTCTCAGCTGACATGAAGGGGAAAGACTATTAACAACTATGCATTCTGTCTTCTTGCAGTTGATGTTTAATCTTTTCTTCTTGCTTTCCTTCACAAACTTCTGTAAGAGTTTTTGTAGTTTGTTTTCCATGCCTGCTATCAACACCGTCATCTGCATATCTTATACTGTTAAGATTGTGGCTAGCAATAATGACTCCTGTGTCATAAGTAATTTCTGTTTTAGCAAACCAATTGTAATAATGACTGTATCATCCTAACTTCTAATCGTGTGTGGCAGTTAAGAATAAATCTGGAGTAAACTACATATTTTCCTTTTTCACAGAAGTGGCAGCATACACAGTGGATTAAATGAAAAATGTCGTCCTTTCCATAACAATGCAATGGTTGCGTACAGTAAAAATAACACAGGAAAAAAATTGAAATTAGGTTAGTCTGTTGCACCTCATCTGCCATATTCACCAACCAGTTATTACCTTTTCTGATGGCTGCAAAACTCTTTAATCGGAATAAATAACTCTAATGAAACCAGATTCAAGAGTTTGTTCAAAGAATTTTCATACCCGTGGAATTTTACTCAAAAGTTATCAAAGAGCTGCCTTATAAGTAGTAACAAGTTACTGCAAATAACTGAGAACATATAACTGAATAGCATGTAATTGTACTTTAATTTTCTTAAGAATAAATTTGATAAATTAAAATGGAAATTATTTGACTTAGCATAATAGTTGCCATGAATTATTATGCTGCAACTTATCAACTACATGACACTGGAAATTCTATATCAAATCTTATATGGAAGTGAATGTTGGACAATATCTTCACAGATGAAAAAGATACTTTGAACAGAGTAACAGAGATGTGATTCTACTAATAAATGTCTTTAGAAATGATGAAAAGAGAGCTGACATATGATTTTATAAGGACACTTATACTTAAAATCAGAAAGCTACAGTTGAAATTTCTGAAGCACAAAGAAAGAAAACTTGTGCTATATTACATGTCATCAATGTTTTCCCATAAACTAATGGAAAATCTTCAGGCCCTAATTCTGCAACACAGGCTGAATAGACAATGGACATTGTTCTAAAGTTTCCATGGATGGATGCTGAGAATACCCTGTTCTAAACATGTGAGCAATGTGGAAGCTCTAAAGAAAATGGAAACTAGAAGGACATCTATACTTAAACTCAAAAAGAGACAGTTGAAATTTCCGGTATATAAAATGAAGAAAGTGGGTTCGAAGAATTTGATATGATATAAGGAAGAAAGGCAAATGGAGACTGAGTAATTTACCTAAGGATTTTGCTTGAGAATTAAAAATAAAGAGTTAAATATTTCTTCGAGCTACAAGGGACAGGATGTTGTAAGGAGCAGGGATTGCTCACTTCATGAAGGGACATGACACATAGAAGAAGATGTATTAGTATATTAGTAGTATTTTGGGAAGCCTTCAAATGGAATGGTGCACTTGTAAATAGTAGAGAAAAATTTTCTGGGGAGTAATGTTTGAAGATTAATATTAATTAAATCTCCATCAAGGTGTGACATTTTTTGGAACTGAAAAATATTGAATTTTTTTAATAAATTCAGGTGTTTCAGTCACAAACTGATTCCTGACTTTTACAGTTATCCAGAGTTTGTTATTTATAAATGTCTAGTTTGAAACGGTGTTTATATCACTGATATGTGCCTTTTTTTTCGTAAATTTTAAAATTTTATTTTTTAGGAATATTTTTTATGGATTTTTGGGAAACAAAAAATGGGAGCATAATAAATGGACATACACTTGTATTAATTTATGTAAATTTTTGTTTGTTAATTTAAAATTTTTTCTTTATTTAATAGAAATCTTTTAGTAAAGAAATAAAGGCTGTTTTCATACATGGAACAGCTACGATCAGATAAATAATAAAAAAATCAGTTATCAGTTTTACACTGTATCAATATTATGAATAGGAGCTCCATTTAAAAATGAAATAAAATAGATATTTTTTTTGATTCTGACCTTGAGAAAAGTCGAAGGACACTGGAACAAAGAATGTGATATTTATGCTCAAAATGTTATCAGAAGGAGCAATACAAATGCAGAAGAATGTGTACTTGTGTTTTAGAGATTATGCAAAGGAGTGAAAAAATATGTCACAAAGATCTTTCAGAACTGCTCAGCAGTCTTGAAATATTTGGGAAGGATATTAGAATAATCAAGAACCTATACTGGCAACCAACTACCTGCATATGGATAGAAAATGAGTTCAGCAGATATTAAAAACAGAAAGGGGTGTAAGACAAGAATGTGTGTTTTCACTGAACTTATTCAACCTATAAAACAAGGCAATTCTGAGAGAATTTGAAGTCCTATCAGGATTTATTATTGGGAGCCACAATCTTAGCAACATAAGATATGCAAATGACACAGTGTTGATAGCAGATAGAATGAAAACTACAAAAGCTCCTCCAGAATGTAGTGAAAAAAAAAAAGAGAAGAAAGAACTAAGCATAAACTATAGAATGCATGGTTATTGGTAAAAGGCATGAACCCAAAATGCAAATTGTAAATCAGAGATACCATAATCAAACAAGTACAAAAATTTAAATATCTCGGAAATGTTTTAACAGAGGATTGAAGGTGCAACGCTGAAATCTGAAGACGCATTGCGAGAGCCAAAAATGCATTCCAAAATCTAAGCAGAGTATTAAGAAACAGAAAAATTTTGTTAGAAACAAAGAAAAGAGTACTAAAGGGTTACATGATATCTGTCCTCCTATATGGCAGTGAATGCTGGACAATATCCTGAAAGATCAAAAAGAGTCTTGCAGCAACAGAAATGGGGTTCTACAGAAGGATGCTGAGAATGCCATAAACCAAACATGTGAGCAACAACAAAGTTTTAGAGAAAATGGAAGCAAAAAAGAAACTTATACTTAACATCAGGAAGAGATAATTGTAATTTCTAGAGCACATTATGAGGAAAGAAGGCTTGGAAAATCTGACACTCATCAGACATACTGGAATCCATTGGGACAGAGGAAAATAATGTATAACATAGTTAGTGAGCTTGAGTAAATGAATGGCAGAACAAAATTTAGGAGAAAGAACAGAAAAACAAAATCTATTAAGAGCTACAAAAGAGAGGAGGTTGTGGAGAGCCATGATCGCCTCTGTCCTGAGAGGACAGAGCACATAAAGAAGAATTTACAAGAATGATTCCTGAAAAGTTTTCCACTTCTCTTCAAGTGGACCAGTTTACTTAATTAGTGTTATATTTTGTTTATAAATAGATGGAAGAAAAGATATTAACCAAAATTAAGCTGAACTGTTATGCAATATCAGTCCTCGCATATGGCAGTGAATGCTGGACAATCTCCTCACAGATGAAGAAGAGACTTGAATCAACAGAAATGTGGTTCTGCATGATGCTGCGAATATCAGGGAGTGAACATGTGAGTAACAACGAAATTTTAGAGAAAATGGAAACAAAAAATGCTTATTATTAACATAAGAAAGAGATAGTTTAAATTTCTAGGATACATAATGAGGAAAGATGGTTGGAAAATTTGATACTCACAGGATAGATTGAATGCAAGAGAGATAGAAGAAAACAATGAATAACCTACCTAGCGAGTTTGAGTAAATGAATTATAGACCAAGGCTTAAGAAAAATAACTATAAGTCAATATTTATCAAGGAAATCGTGGAGAGCCATGATTGCATATGTCCTGAAGGGACACAGCACATAAATGAAGGAGAATGTTTCTGAAAGAAAAAATCAAAAAGAAAGGACAGAGTCAACTGGCAAATAAAATAATTTTCATTTCTTTTTGTTATTTAAAAAAAAGTAAGCTTCTTAATAGAATATTCAAGATTCTCACATTTCTAGAGATATAACCTTGTTTTCAGCCAAATACCTGCTGAAATTTTAATAATACCAACACCTGTCACATATTAATTTTCCCCTTTTGTTTCTATTCTTGCCGTTAACAGTACAGTATGTTGGTACAAGATAACAGAAGATATATGCAGAAAAACAGGGGAGAGAGAAAAAAATCCAGAAGAGATGAAATTCAAGATACATTTGAACCTTATCCTTCTGCATATATTGTTAAGATTTGTGCACCAACATTGTTGCTACAATCGCACTCTGATAATATCTCCAATTGTAGAGATGATGACAATGAGAGTTAAGCTTCACTAAACCCCTGCATTTTGTGCATAAGCAATGAACTTGCTAACAACTGCTGTTTCCCTCGTCAAGACATTTGAAAAGTCGCCAAGTAAACGGAAGGACCGAATATTGTTATTTTTATCGGATTGAGTGAATTGGCCACCTGACGGGAGAAAAGATTCACCAGAAAAGGTGATATTGCTGAGTGTAAAAGCAAGGAATGCTTAAAAGATTCAATTCCGGGAAGCGAGCCGAAGTGATTCTTTATCCACTGAGAATGAACAAAGAAAGAGTGAAGTCGTTCGTACAGGCAGAGTGCTGACAGAAATAAAAATAGGATATAATCATTTGCTATGTGGGATGCACGTGAAGACCCATTAATGCAGAATTAAATGCTGATATATAGTGGTATGCCAGGGGAAAAAAAAAAACACAAAGAAAATATACAGCATGAATACAAACTTTTGAATTAATAAGGAGTGTGAGTATAAGAAAGTCTGTGCATTGTTTTCTGTTTTTTAATTGTTTACACAGTTATGCTTCCATAGAAAAATGGAGATTGGATTCAAGAAGTGCATTTAAAGCCAATATATTCGTGGAGGGTATCCAGAAAAAATAGATATAGATATATATTGGTGTCTGTTCGATTATATATCAGCTCAGAAAATGTTTCTTTATTTTTTAACTTTACACAAACACACACACATACACACACATATATATTAGAATATATATATATATATATATATATATTATACTTTACATATATATATATATATATATATATATATATATATATATATTAGACTTTATATATATATATATATATATATATTAGACTTTATATATATATATATATATATATATATATATATATATATATATATTAGACTTTATATATATATATATATATATATATATATATATATGAGAGTTTTCATATATATGAATAGTGGTGTGCAAAAGTAAGTGAATCCCTAAGATAATATTTTTTAAAAATTGTCTCTTTTTTTCCAGATGATCAACAAATCTTAAACTATTTATTCATTAAGAAAAACTTTTATTAAATCAATTATAACCACTTTCAAAGATTTTGATCAAGCTGGGATAAAAATATTAATTAAAAACGAAAATGTTAATTTATTTTATTCCCTACTATTTTTTGCCTCCATTGTTTTAAATTTTAACTTCAGACGTGCAGTGAACCCTTTTGTTTAATATTTGGTGACAGCACCTTTTGAGATTACAATGTCAACCAGTCCTTTTCTATAATTTTTGAGAAGTTTATAGCAGTAGGGAGTCCCAATTTTTGACCATTGTTCTTGACAAAACTGAAACAATTGTTCGATTTTATATAAGTTTCTTGCATTTACTGCTGTCTTTCATTTGAATCAGATTTTTTCAGTTGGGTTGAGATCACTTGATTAGGCCATTCCAATACTTGAAATTTCTTTTTATGAACCAATTCTTTTGTAGGTTTTCTTTGATGCTTCAGATCATTGCCTTGTTGGAAGTTCCAGCCCTGACCTAAATCCAACTTTTTAACTGAGGACAAGATATTTTCATTCAAAAATTCTTGGTATCTTGCAGAGTCCATTGTGTTATCACACTGTAGATGTATGCACATTGATTCTGACATTGGCCAGTCCGCATTGGAGGACTGTAAAAGTCATATGATTTGTCTAGGTTTGTCAAACTAGAGGTCTACTTGCTCTTGCTGTTATTTTTCGTGGGCAGCCACTTCTTGATTGTGATGTATCATACCAATGGCCTTCCATTTATAAATAAATTGTTGCCTAGTGGAGAAGTGCACTCTAAATCATTTTGATAGGTTTTTGTCACCTCTTTCATCAATATAGGTTTCAATTATGCAATTTTTTAAAGCTTTGGGAAGTTCTTTCGATCTTTGCATATAGATTTTTAGTCTCTAACTGCACACTTTTGCATACACATTGAGTTATATTGTTTGACTGCAGTATACACAGCTTACTAAAAAAATGACCATGTGTCATTTTGATTTTTACATATGAACAAAAAACTGGCAACCATGTAAAACAAAAAATACAAAGTGTAAATATAAGGGTTCACTTACTTTTGCAAGTCTTAATTTTTAATTAATATTTTTATTCCAGCTTGATAAAGATCTTTGAAAGTTGTTGTAATTGATTTAATACAGGTTTTGTTTAATTAATATATAGTTTAATTAAGAGTTGTTGATGAAGTGATAAAAAGGAGATAATTATATTAATTATTCTTGTAGGGGCTCACTTACTTTCCACAACATTGTATATATATATATATATATATATATATATATATATATATATAAAAGTGAACATAGAAGTCAACACTTAGAGGTGACAGTCTGTTTCATGCTATATGCAATCATCAGGCCGTATATATATATATATATATATATATATATATATATGTAGAGAGAGAGAGAGAGAGAGATATAATATTAGTGTTCAGTGTATACATATCTCTCTCTCTCTCTCTCTCTATATATATATATATATATATATATATATATATATATATATATATATATATATATATATAAATTCCCATGACGAATTTATATCCAGGTAGAACTCAATGTCCAGGACAGAGTAAGAATATAATATAAAACGCTCAAACACTAATATTCCATGGTTATAATTTATTACATTGGAATCATAATCACAATCCAAATCATCAGACCTACAAATCCAAAGAGAAATCGGAAAATTTTTTTTTTGTTTTCTCTTTGAATTTGTAGGTCTGATGAATTGGATCATGATTATGATTCCAATGTAATAAATTATAACCATGGAATATAAGTGTTTGAGCCTTTTGTATTATATATATATATATATATATATATATATATATATATATATATTGTATTTTGGCAGCAATTCTTCTTTTATACAAGTTTTGTGAAAAACGTCTGAAAGGTACTGTAGTTACGTTTTTTTATTTAATTATTCTAATGTTCATATAATGTATTTTCTTTTATGGACATAGAATATGTAGAAACTGATGAATGTTCTGTATGTCCGAGCACTTTCAGCTATATTTTAGCCATTATCAAGGATGATTTTATTTTTACATTTAACTGAATATATGGGTTTATTATGCATGTATCTATAGTTATAGGAATGTTTTTATTTTCCAAATAAATTGTGATATAATTTTACAAAATAATTTGTAAAATAATTGTGACCATACTCATTGTTGATGTCATTGAATGTTGTTTTTTTTTCTTTTTTATTAATAATACTTCCATTATTCTTAGTCATTTTTTACATGTGGATGACACTATTTATATTTTTATTTTTGATGGAGTTTAGTAGGTCTCCATGTGAGACCTAATTGAGCCACACACACATATATATATATATATATATATATATATATATGTGAAAGGTTTGTGTATATAAATATAAATATTTATATATATATGTAATATATTATATTATTATTTATATATTATATGCACACTACTTATTAGAAAGTGCTCAATATCAGAGATAGAGCTAACATATTTGGTTGGATTGATGTGAGTTTGTGACCCTGGGTCTCACCATCTTGCGATTGTCAGACAAACTCTGAGTTTGTCTGACAATCGCAAAAGCGTGAAAACCAGGGTCACAATCATCAATCCAACCAAATATACATATATATATATATATATATATATATATATATATATCCTGTATCCTATACGGAACCGTCATTTAGCATGGTTCAAATCCTCTCTGAGGACGAATATTTTCTGTGAAAATTTCTTGGACATTCAGACCGGTAAATTTTGTTTAATACTGTTTATTATAAACAGAGTATTTACTTAAATATTTGTATCTATAAAAAGAATGTATAAACATAAAAATGTCTTAAAATAATTGTCGGATTTTGTCCATTTCACAATGTATGACGTCATTTGTTTACATCTGATATGCCATGAGCAGATATGAATGTATGTGAGAGATTCATGGAAGATTGAAGTTTAAATACAGTAAATTTGACTTTGCTAACCGAACACTCCTCTGTGGCCAAATCGGTAAAGGCACGTCAAGCTAAATGACGGTTTTGTATAGGATACATGTTTGAATCCTGTCCAAGGACGAATATTTTCTGTGAAAATTCAGTCCGGTAAATGTTGTTAATACTGTTTTTTTATAAACAGAGCATTTACTTAAATATTTGTATCTATAAAAAGAATGTATAAACATAAAAATGTCTTAAAATATTTGTCGGACTTTGTCCATTTCATAATGTGTGACATATATATATATATATATATATATATATATATATATATATATGTATACAGAAGGATAGAATGAATATTGGAACTTCAAGCATTTAAATATCAATGTCCTGGTTCATATGAGAGAGAGAGAATTCAGGTAAATGTAGATATATATGTATATGTATGTATGCATGTATTCAAATGTAGTAGCCACCTGCTTAAAATCTGATAGAAAGCGATAGGTAATGAATGTATCTCTGTGGGATTTTGTGGGTCATGCATGTATTGTATTTTCGCTCTGGAGCATTGGAGAATTGATAAAATTAATTAATCTGTTCTGATTTACATTGATTTTCCATTTCATTATATACATATCAAGAGATCCATGTTGAAAGTGTAGCTAGATGATGAAAATTTAGTCTCTTTGTTATCATTTCTTTATTTTTCTTTATTTAATTTTCTATGACTATACAGGTAAACTACCATTTTTGGTTATGCAACTATAATGCTGTGTGTATGTTATTGTCGATGTTATATAAGTTACTGACAATAAACATAATTTTTAAATATAGTTAGTACATTGTGGCCATAATGTTATCAAGGGTTGGTGTCTTAGTGAAAGATTGCATGTATGTTGATAAGAAAGAGGTGATTTGTTAATGTACACTATATTCTGAGTTCACTGTGTCATGCCAGGCAATTTTTATCACCAGAATCTATCATACAAATTTATAAGTCTAATATTCATCTATGCATTGAATATTGCTACCCCATCTTGTCTGGTCCTTCTGCTATGTATTTCAAGACTCCTGATAAAATACAAAGAATCTGCAATGTTATTGCTCCTGACCTGGTATCTCAGTTTCAGTCACATCCCTAACACCATAACAAATCTTCTCTGTGGGTTTTCTAAAATTTCTTCTGATGAGTTTTCCTCTTTGGTACCTCATCTTTACAAATTTAAGCATAGTACGTAAGTTCTATGCTAACAGTTTCTTCTTGTGCACTTCTCTTGTCCTTCTCTTGCATTTCTCACCTCTGGAACTCTCTTCTTGCTTTCCAGATAACATGAAAAGTTTAAATGGAATGTCAATCAGTATCTTCTGTCTTTTTAATTGTTGTTCTTTTATTGTTCTCTCTCTCCTTTTTCTCATATTCTTTCACACTCATTAACCCCTTGTGTCTTTGTGGCTTTATTGTCGCGTTTGAAGTGAAATTATATATATATATATATATATATATATATATAAGGTTGGTACAAAAATAATGTCGTTTTCTCACATAGTAACATATGTGAGAAAACGACATTATTTTTGAACCAACCTAATAGATATATATATATATATATATATATATATATATATATATATATGTGTGTGTGTGTGTGTCTATCTATAGTAAGGTAATGATGGATTTGGTAATCTGTGTGGATAATTCCAAAGAGGGTGTAATCCAAAGAACTCAATGTTGTAACACCAGAGCAAATATTAATTAAATAATTAAGAATGAGACAACCTTAAGGTTCCATGACTCTAGATGTGATCTGATGAACCAGGAAAAATATATTTTCTGGGGAAATAAATTATAGTTATGGAACCTTAAGGTTGTCTCTTTCTTAATTATTTAATTTACATATATATATATATATATATATATATATATAATCTTTTACATATAATTTTACTAAATAATAGAATTTCATACATCTCTATTCTGGATTCTTGCTTTCCAGTCAATTATGATATTTAAAGATTTGAATGCAATGTCAATCATCATCTTCTGACTTCTTGAATCCAGTTCTTTTATTGTCCTCTTTCCCCAATAATGTTTTCTTAGTTATATTCACTCTCAGTAAGCTTAGTGGCTTTCTCACCTTGTTTAGAATTGGTTTTTACTATGTTGATATTAGTTCTGTACAAAGTCACAATTATCTGGTTTCATGTGAGACCTGTATTCATTGCAGAGATAATGGTCAGTGAAATTGAGTTGCTTATCATTATGCTATGATGAAGCACCCATTAATTTACTCAACTGAAATTAATTTAGCACAGATTCATAGTAGTCACACACTCAGTGAGGATGAAATTGACTATACAATGATTGATAACCATTGCTTTATAATGAATCATCTAAGATATTTATTAATCATACTTTAGTGTAACATTTATTAGCATAGAAAGTAGAATACACATGCAGTGTTCAAATTTTCGTTCTTTCATTTGTTTACTTCATGTCACTAGTAATGGCAATATTAGCCGTTTCCTTATAAGAAAACTCTTCATTTATTAATTGAGCAGCCAGCGCTACTTTAGCTATGTCCTTATTCACTCTCTGGCTATCAGACTAGGATCAAAGTGTATTATCTGTTATCCTCATCTCTAATGGTAATAATAGCCATTTCCATTTAAGAAAATATTTGGAATTCATTGACAAAGCATTCACTGTTATTTTCATTCGGAATTCAGAAAATTTTTCTATTAAAGCAATTTGTTAGAAAAATAGATTTCTCAAATTCACTGTTATTGCTCTTTCCCGTAGTGATGGGAGCTTCCTTCCTAACCTTTTGTCTGAAATAGGGTGGAACGTCATCAACTTGATTATGTCATTATTTTCCCTATCAAGTTACATGTGATATGGTTTCTGTTATTTGGTAAAGTTTTTTTTTTAGTTATTTTTTTTTAAGTTATTTTTTTTTTATTTATTATTCTCTAGTGCCAGTTCTATTAGGTTGGTGCAAAAATAATAACGTAATAATGTTGTTTTTTGACGTTAAAAATACATCAAAAAACGACATTATTACGTCATTATTTTTGCGCCAACCTAATATTTTGTTCTGTCAACTCTGTATTCAATATGATCATGAAGAGATTCCTTCTGTCAATCTATTTTGCCCTACTCACTGCAGAATAAATTATTTTATCATAAGTTGGGCTCAAGGACATCATATAACATTTGTCAATCTGTAGTTTAAATAAGTCTGTATTGCTGCAACATCACTTGTACAAATCAAAATATTGCTGTTTCAATTCACTGTCCTTGCTTTCTGAACACGTCACTACATATAGCCATTGTTTCTTCCTGTTTTCACTGCTCCAGCCCTCTTTTATCAGGCCAACACCAAGGTCCCCAACCAATCAGCGTTCTTCGCTTTTATTCTCGGTTACACAGGCAAATTGCCTCCTCCAGCTTGACCAATCAGCACATGACTTGCTATTGGTGGAAGCATGCTAAACTGTACAAAAACCCTCGTTACCGCACATACTGCTAGAATGGCTGGACAGGAGAGTAATGCTATTTTCACGGAGCAAACTTGCTGATCTCACGTGCTGCACATTAAGGTAAGACCTTATTTTCCTATACACCAGATGCAAGCCACTCTGGCTTGCTTGCTTCTATGGGGCTGTTCACCACATTTGTTCATTCATTTTTGTTAACTTTTCTATTGTGTTGACTTTAACATTCTTACAGTCTTTATTGCTTTCCACAGATCTTTGCTTAAATATTGTTTCCAATTCTATTATACATCTCTCTTAGCTATCAACCATGGGTTTACTATTAGATTAATATCTAGAGAGGCTGAAGGTTATTAGATTAATTTGATATTATTGGAACCTTTTGTGGCAAGGTGAGCAACAATCAGATTTGTAGAATGTGAATAAGAATTGTCTTTCATGAATATACTCTTTCATTTACAGCTTCATGGTTGCAATCTGTATCATTCAACAGTATCTTTGACAAAAGCCTTCACTAATTCTCTTCTTTTATTTTGACACCATTATCAATTTTGTAAGGACTAATAATTTTAATGCCTATACTACTAACTTAAAAGAACAGACAACATTTCCTGTGTTGTCTTCTAAACCATACTGGTTGACTATTTTCACAGAATACACTAACCTTAGACCATCTATCAAGTTCATCCAATGTACAGTGACCTAAGAAAAGTTTTTAGCCACCCTTGATTACAGCAATTTTGGCTTGTTTAATAATCTCCTTTTTTTTTTCAGACAATACTGTGTTAGTATCAAGCTACTCGCATCAATGAATAATAGTTAACTTATATCTTGCAATGAAAGTTCGTGAAAGTAAGGAAATTAGTGAATTCCAACAAGGGAAAATAACAGGATGGTATCAATATAGCAAGTCAAATAGAGAAATTGCTAGGTTTTTCCAGGTTAATCATCAAACGGTTATAATATTTTCAAGAAATTTAATGAAGAAGGCCGTTGTTGTGTGGAACAACATTCAGGAAGACCAAGCATCTGAGCAAATGAAAAGGGCACTGAATAGGGAAGTCGTCAGAAATAGGTGCTAGAGCATCAAAGATGTTGCCAACAGAATGGAAATGTCACCATATGCAGTGAAAAAGACTCTGAAAGAGCTAGGCTATCAAAGAAGAGTTGCAAGAAAGAAGCCCTTGATTTCAGAAGTTAACAGGAACTGGTGTGTGGACTGGGTGAGAGAATTCGAGAGCAAAGATTATGAATTTTGGCAGTCTGTAATTTGGTCAGATGAAAGTAAATTCTGTCAATATTCTAATTCGAGTTTGGTTTATGTTTGGAGAAATCAGAATGAGACTTGGAACACTGAATGTCTGCAGGTGACCATGAAACCTGGAGGAATTAGAGTAATGGTGTGGGGTGCTGTCTGGTTTGGAGGAAAATTTGAGCTGATTCTTGTTGATGAGTGGTTAAATGGTCCAAAATACTATCAAATAATAGAGAAAGGACTACTCCCACTATTTGAAACCAATCAGATTGACAAGAATGTCTGCCTTTATCAAGAAGATGGAGCACCATCTCATACAAGCAAAGTAGGCCTGGAAGGAATTGCAAGGAATCAAGTCACTGCCATGGGTAACCCCAAAGTCCTGACATGAATCCAATAGAGCACGTTTGGGAGCACCTTGACCAAAGACTTTAAGAGTGTGCAATCAAAATCATATCAGTGGCAACCCTTAAAGAAACATTGTTAAAGGAGTGGCAAAATATGGCTCAAACAATTGTTGATAACTTGATCAAATCTATGAAAAATCAAATAGCAATACTGAAACTAGAAAATGGAGGACCTACTCCATACTAGTCCCAAATACTGTTTATTTATGTCAAGTTGGGTTTATGTAATTAAATTTTGAAATTGGATGTAATTTATTTCTCTTGGCTATTTTTCTTAGGCTGTAGCTCTATATTCATTACTACGAATCAATTTCCATGTAAAGGTGGTAGTTTGCTTGCTTTCATGTCTTTAGTCAAATTTTAATATTTTTAACCCTTTTCTCTGTTTACATTTCTATGACTAACTTCACTTTTCTTGCTTATTACCCTTTTAATTTTTCTCAGATTGATTTTTGTGACATTTTTAAGTGTATCTTAACTTTTCTCAATTTCTGAAATTGTCTTCCAGTCACTTTACAATATCTTGTTTCTCTTCTGAGATTATATTTTCTTACAATCCACAGTCAGTTTAATATATATATATATATATATATATAAAATCTGAAAAAAAAAAGAATCAATAACTATACTATCATATAGGCCATATCGGTGAAAAAGAATCTTGAGCTGTTACTTGACTAAAGAAAGCTAAAGTATTGACAATCAATGTTACAAAGAGCTGTTTTGATAGAGACAAAAAACTGTGAGCTGCTAGCCATAAACATATTACATATCAAAATGATATAGGCATAATGGATTCATCATCCTAGAAAACTGAAACAACAAAAAGAAGAAATATAAGTAATCATAAAAATCTTCTAAAAATATCTGTTTTGTCATCAGCATAAAAACAAATTTAAAAAGGGTAGATTTCATAAACATATTTAACCCCTGAAAAGGTACACATGAACCATAAAAAAGCTTTCACAAATAACTTTACATACAACACACCTATGATAATCAAGCAGATACCTAAATCAATTAACTCCAGATTATTCAACCACTCTCCTAATGAAAATGTATTTAACAAAGCCAAAACAGATAAAAACTTTTCATCACCACTCATATATACACTGTATAAAACAAAAAACCTACAGAACCTGAAGCATCATATAGATATACAACAAACATAGGATAAACATTCTTTTGATTCATCCATAATAAGCATTCTCCACAAAATATTGGATAGAACTACATGAAAAATCAGTTATATTTTCACCAATAATATAATGCAAATAATAAAAAAAATCACAAAGAAAGATAACCAAAAAAATTCACATGTAACTACAGACAAAGCATGACTGCCTCTTAAATGGCAAATGCTTGCAACATAATACCATATACCAAGCAATGATAAAAACAGAAGGATACAAGAAATAAACAAACTACATATAAGTTTTTTAGCAGCAGCAAATATCAGAGTTCTCTCTATAAAAACAAATATATACCTTAAAAATAAAAAATAAGGAAAACCATAGCAGCCTACATCCCAAAATCCAAGAACTGTAAACTCTACTTGGAAGAGGAAATAACTATAATTACTTTCCCAACCAAAACAAATTACTAAATCAAGAACAGAAAATAAATAATAAAAAACAAATAAAAGTGACTTAAATGCAGATACTAATTCATCACTGAAATTTACATCATTCATTTTAAAATTCTGACCCATCCCATAAAGACCTAGATAATTGCCCACTGCCATAAGATTGCCTCTTTTCCCATTTTCTATGAGCTCTTCACTATGGTACCTAGGCTTTATAAATTTAAGTGCAATACTAGACTGGCATCAAGATCTCATCAATTTACAGTTGAGCTGGCTAGATGTTGCCATAAGTTCTATGCTAACAGTTTCTTTTCTTACACTTCATATTTGTGGAACTCCCTTCTGGCTCCATGCTTTCCAGACAACTTTAATCTGCAAAAGTTTAAATGCAATTAATAATTTTGTTCTTAATTCTTCCACACCATGTAACCCCTTGTATTTTAGTGGTTGTACTACCTTGCTTGAAGTGATACCAAAAAAAAAAATAATATCACGCAATTCTACACAGTAGCCATCATGAAAATAGAATAAGCTGGAAATAACCATTTTCCTGCTTATAATTAATTATATTAAGTAGCTGTTTGAATAACACAGTTAACTGCAAATAACCTACCCTTCTACCTATAGTCTGCCATAGTTTAAAATAGATATTTTTACCTACTTTTTTTGAAGGTTGTGTTCAGTCAAGAAACAGTTTATCACCATTCAGTGTTGATATCTATGTGGATACTGCTTATATTTACACATAATCTACGTTGAAACCTTTTCTTCCATAAATATAAGATACCTTAAAAATATATTTTGTCATATATAAATATATATATATAGCCGACCAACTCTAGTATATATATATATATATAAATATATATATTATACTTGACAATCAACTTATATATATATGTGTGTGTGTGTGTGTGTTCATGTGTGTGTGAAAAATTAGACACAAGGGTGAATACCAAGCAGCAACAGTCTGTTTCAGGCTTGATTGCAAACTTCAAGCTGTGATAGTTTCGATCAAGAATCAGATTGTTGCCGCTTGATATTGACTTTAGTGTCCATTTTACATTGACATAATTCTATCTTCTACCCATAAATATAGCTTACCTTAAAACTATATATATATATATATATATATATATATATATATATATATATATATACCCAAGTATATGATTGGTGTATACGGAATGAATTCCAATAACAAACAATTACTATTCTTAAAAGTGTGCTCAATACAAAGTAGAGCAGATATAATTATTTATTTAAAAAAATTTATAACATAAATATGTTATAAAATCACTACAAAAATAGCCATTTTGTTTCAACACCCCCGGTGTCTAATAGTGATTAAATTTGGATTTTAAAATTGGCAGTTTTTAATTTTAATATCAAATTTTATCATATAATTTAATTAATTATTGGTTAGAACAAATTCTTTTTTAATATTACCCGTATTTTAAAGATCTGAATAGCTACTATAACATGACTTTGTTGTCAAGCTTTTTAAATTTTCCATTACTTGTATTTTGATTGGTTATTCTAGCTTTTGTAACAACGTTTTCCCCTTGCGAAGGATCGTTAATTATTTTGAAATTTTTAAAATCATTTATTTTACATTCAACATCATCACTTGATAAGACACCGAGGGTGTTGAAACAAAATGGCTATTTTTGTAGTGATTTTATAACATATTTATGTTATAAATTTTTTTTAAATAAATAATTATATATATATATATATATATATATATATATAATTATTTGTTCAAAATTGATGGAGGAAGAGTGCTAAATTTGAAGATAGGGAATTTGTAGAGATAGTGTCGGCATAGCATTCAACACTGCATGTGGGTAACAGTCAATGTGAAGCCTGAAGAGATGTCTCATTAAGTAGGCTCTATATACAGGTCACTGAAACAATAATAGAAAGGAAATCCACATTATTCTTCAAATAACTAAACTAATACATATACGCACCATTCATACCATTCATTAATCAAGCAGTTAATGGCATATAATCTCCTTTTTTCATGCCTGAAACTTTTAGATTACCTTTTTCTTGTATGTATATAGCAACACAGTTTTGCGTATAAAGCAGTTGAAGATTTGATTCAGGTGAATTGAATCAAGAAAAAAGGACAAAATCATTCACATTTTTCAAAGACATGCTATGGCATAGAGACACACTTCTAAATTATTTCAAAATAAGCTTAAGTCAAAAAAAGGAACACGATTTTAGAAATTATGACTTGGTGTCTCAGTCAGCTGATCTCTTTCCCATTGAATCAGTATGTGATGAATTGGAAAGGTGAGTTTAAAGAGAATACCCAAGGAGTGAGAGTAATTTTTTTCTGTGCTTGAAGAATGCATAAGAAGGTCTGCTTTTTTCAAAAAGTATTGGTAAGAATGTGTTAGGACCAAGGAAGAACAACACAAACACAAGAGTAGAAATAACGAAGGTATATTACAAGAAATAATAATACAAGATGTGGAAGGTGTTAGTATGACTGTCAGCCTGGTTTGGAGTGAACTACTATCGGCTTGACTCGATTTGTCCCTCTCTCTTGAGAGGCGTAGTATACATAGTGTTAGGAAGAGTTCATTCTGTAGTTCTAGGTAAGGACCCATGACAGAATCCTAAAAATTTATAATTAAGACTTGTACTGGTTTTGTGATAATCAAAATACAATGCCACTGTATGATTTTTTTTTTAAAGTTAAGTAATTATTATTTGGTAAAATAAAAGCAAAAACATTATAGTTAGTGAAATTTTATATTTTGAGTTTGAAAAAATCAGCTTTTAAGGTGTTTTTTAAAGAAATGTAGAGTGGTCCCAAAACTTTTTTTCCTGGAGTGTATATATAAGCATATTGATCAAGTTAAAGTACTAAATCAACTGTCAATTATACACCTGATCCATTCTACTGACAACCTAATTAACCATCTCTGTTTCTTGTAGTATCTTTTTTCCGATGATCATAAATACTCTGAGTCCTTCAGAAAAATGATCCTGAAAT
This sequence comes from Acanthosepion lycidas, assembly GCA_963932145.1. NCBI lineage: Eukaryota > Metazoa > Mollusca > Cephalopoda > Sepiida > Sepiidae > Acanthosepion > Acanthosepion lycidas. The sequence goes on from OZ010586.1 coordinate 80,222,632, forward strand.
GTCTGAAGAATAACTATTGTAATTTTCTTTTTTTCTTTGTGAATTCAGTCTCCTAGAATAAATGCCATGGCACTTCAGGTTTTCTTGTTTGTTTCTTTCAGGTTCAGTTTAAACGATAT
>OZ010586.1:80227750-80265250 GCA_963932145.1 Acanthosepion lycidas
ATACATTCTATAAGTGTCAAATTTCCCAAGCCTACTTTCCCTATTATGTGCCCTAGAAATTTCAACAGGTTTTCTTCTGATTCTAACTATAAGTGTCCTTTTTGTTTCAGTTTTCTCTAAAACTACATCATTGCTCACATGTCCAGTCCCTGGTATTCCCAGCATCCTTCTGAAAAAAACACATTTCCATTGCTACAAGACTCTTCTCCATCTATGAGAAGATTTTTCAGCATTCACTACCATATAGTAGAACTGATATTATGTAACAGTTCCATACTCTTTTCTTTGTTTCTAATTAAATTTTACTATTACTTTGCTTATCTTTTGGAAAGCATCTTTTGCTATCCCAATGTGCCTTCAGATTTTGGTCTCTCACACATTCCATCCTCTGTTAAAATACTTCCAGATATTTCAATTATTGTACTTGTTTGATTTTGGCATCTCCAATATATAAGTCCAGCTGTTCCTTTTGCTGACAACAATGCATTAAGTCTTCTTGCAATTGATGCTTAATGCTTTCTTCTCATTTTCTTTCATTACATTTTATAGGAGTTTTATCTCTCAGCATTGTTTCATCTATGTATCTTAGGCTGTTAATATTGTGTTCATCAATGATGAATCCTGGAAGAACTTTTAATTCTCTCAGAATCACTTCACTGTATAAGTTGAATAAGTCCAGCAAGAAGACACATCCTTATCTTACACCCCTTTCTATTTTTGTATATTTGTTAAATTCCTTTTCTCTCCGGTGGCTTGCTGCCAGTATAGGTTCTGGATTATTCTAATATCTTTCCCAAAAATGCTCTCCTAGACTTAAACAAATGTATGTATGAAATTAATTGACTTTTCTTAGTAATAAAAATTAAGCATAACAAAACACCTTTTTGTTATTAACACATTGATTGGGACTCATTTCATGATTTTATACACAATACCAAGTGGAATCAAATCTTTAATCAACCTGTTTAGAAATGGGCCACTAAGGTCTCTTCCTGGATGAAAGTTGGCATCAAAGCTTTAATGCCAGTATGAGAATATTGAGTAAAAAAAACAATCATCTTGTTGGTTCTGTCCTCTGTTCAGCCAATATCGCCCACAGGAATCACTTCTTCCAGAGTGAGAAGTCTGTTTATAATAAATGTCTCTTGGTCACTGATCAGAATGAGTGTAAGCATATCCTCAAAGAGTTAAAGTCACTATTTGCTGATAAAATAAAATACAGTACAGCCTCTAATATGTTTGGTTCTAGAGACTACTGGAAGGTCTGGAAGAGTGTAATAAACAAGAGCTACTCCTCAGTTCCTCCTCTCTTCAATCAATTTGGAGTATAGTCAAAGCAGACTGCTCTGGTTGAAAATTCTCTTCTAGCTCCACTTGCAACTCTTCTGTTATATGCCTGATTTTCCCCTAATAACAGAGTATCTACAGAGTGATACACACAAAATTCCATCCTTGATTTCTGCTATCATTTCTAAACTAGATCCCAACAAGCCTTGCAGATTTAACAATAGACTTGAAATTGTTCTAAGGAAATATGCCCTTGAACTGCCTCCTGTTCTCTCCAAACTTTACAATAAAAGCCTCACTGATTCTTGCTTTCCAGCTTGTTGGAGGTCCTCCTCTGTAGTTCCTGTTTTTAAGAACCCTGAAGTGTATCTTCACTTCACATGGCCACTTTCAGATAAACAATATGGCTTCCATTTCTTCAGGTCTACCGCAAATGTCTTAATGGCTACCACTGAATTTATCTATCAATCTTTCGATAAGAACTACAATGCTCTGCCTGTGGCTTTAGATATCTCAAAGGTGTTTAACAGGGTTTGGCACAGTTGATAAAGGCATTGGTTAGATCCAGTGACAGGACTCAAAGAGTGTGAGTTCAATACCCGGTTAAGCAAGTGGTGAACTTGGAGAGGGGAATAAACAAGAGATAACTGATATTCATTAAACATGACACATGGAACTAGAACAGTCTACCCCAGGGATCAGTTCAACATTCCAACCACCTAAAGAAGGCCAGAGCATACAACAGCCGAAAATGGCAACAAAGATGAGGATAATAGTCCAAATAATGTAAATATTGTATATAATACCTCATCTCAGAAATATAGACAGATACAAAACAAACAATATTCTGAAAATTAGAGTCTAGCAGTGCAGACAGTCTCTGTGTCACCTTCTAATTATGCATCGATGTTCGATTGTCACTTGCAGACAATGAATTTTGATTATTCGTAAAAATATTAGTTTTGATCTTACCTTCAAGCTATTGTCTCTTTCTCTGATACATACAGATGACATCACAACAGCCTTATAGCAAGCTATTCTTTCAAAGTAATAGAACATTCCTGAATTTTAATTAATTGCATTCTATCCATGCTATGACACAAATGCTTACTAGGCCTACATTTTCATTTTGGTAATATAATATTAGTAAATACAAAGTGATATATTTAGGATTTCCAGTGTCTTACCAAATATTTTATACTTCTTTTCAAATCACTCCAAAAGGAAATATGAAACATCATTTTCTATTACAAAAATAGGGAAGCCATTTTTGTTTCTAAAAATTTGGGCTAGAGCCAGTTTTTGGAATAAATGAAAACATGTTCTATTTAAATACAGTACCCATAATCATTTTTTTTCAGTGAAAATGATGCACCCTAGTAGAAACTGTAACTAAGGTTTTCTCATATAGTTGGCTCTGTAGGTGTTGAAGAAGCACAAATGTGCCAGAGCCAGTATCTGAAACATGGATTAGTTAAACACCTTGGCAGACAGACATACAGGCATACTTGGAAATGTATAACTAATCATTAATACAAATATGTATATGCATGTCTGTATGTACGTGTACATGCCTGTGTGAAGAGAAAAAGGAGGGAGATATCGTTAATCCTCTCTTTCTCTATATTTCATACCTCAGTCTTTGGCTACTCTTGTGACATATTGGTGAAAGCAAAGTGGGGAAAGACAGAAAGATTTTTGTATTAACATATTATAATTCTGTTTGTTTCATCATTCCTTAGTCACCACTTACATTACACCCTACCAATACCTCATAAATAATGGCCGATTCCTTTTTGATTGTGAGGAAAAATGGAAAAGACATATCAGAAATGTTGTGTGGTTTCAGTGAGAAAAAGAAAGAAAGAAAAATAAAAAAAGAAATAACGAACGAGAAAAAGAGAAGGTGAAAAAGAGTGTTGACTCTTATTATTATAGTTAAACCATTCTATTTGGCATCTCTTTTGACATATTGTTATACATATGTGTGTGGAGAGAAAAATTATAATTCTAGTTAATGGACTATTTCATTTTTAGTGCAAGGAAAGACGGAGAAGACATTAGAAAGGCTGTTTGGTTTCAGTGAGAAAGAAAGAAAGAAAGAAAGAAAGAAAGAAAGAAAGAAAGAAAGAAAATAAATATAAATAAATTATGAAATTTTGCTACAACTTTGACTCATTGTTGGAAGAGGTTTGGGAAATATAAATTATTATTTTTGTTGTTGTTGTTATTATCATTATTCTTGTTGTTGTTATTATTATTGTTAATAATAATTTGTGCCAGGCCTGAATTTTCATCTCAGTGATTTAATATAAGTAAATACATATACAAAGTGATATCCTCAGTGTTTCTCATATCTGACTGAATATTATTAAAAACCAATTGAGATCATTCCAACAGGAATTATAAAACATCTTTTTTATTATCATTACTCTCTTTAGAGAAGCCATTTTTCATCTTTTGTTTCCTGAATTTTGGGTATGGCCGTTTTTTAGTTTTGATTCTATTAAATACAGAAGGATGTATACTTATGTTTCACACAATTACACAATAGCATTTGATAAAGCATGACACTGAGATCCATTTGAACTGCTAAGAAAATTTGATATATTTGAGAAGGATGTTAAAAAATCCCAAACTGATACTTGAAAATCAGAATGTTCATTGGGATAGCAAAAGAGGTTTACTAAAAAAGAAACAAAATGTTAAGAAACAGTAAAATTTATTTAGAAACAAAGAAAAGAGTGCTGAACTAATGACAGTGAATGCTAGACAATTTCCTCATGGATCTACAGAAGGATACTGAGAATATCATGGATAGAGCATGAAAGCAAAATGAAAGTTTCTAGGAAAATGGTTATATAGCTATATCAGGTTGAAACATTAGTTCCAGTACGATCAGTGAAGTTAAGCAATGTTGAGCTTGGTCAGTATCCAGATGGATAACCACTTGGAAATACTGTAATCTTGGATGTGTGGCTGGTGTAATAGTTATTGGCTTGGAATTGTTAACCAGAGAGCTGAGTTCCAATTTCAGTTTTGTTCATTATATTCATTTATATGCAAATACTTGGAGGAAAAATATGAATCCACATCTTCTCTCCCCAGCTATGAGTGAATTATTATGTCTTGTATCCCTAAAACATTATTATTAAAAAAAAGGATTCTTATAATCTAAAAATATTTTCTGGCTTTAAAGGACCTGCAATAAGCAATAGAAAGTGACTCAATCAATTCAAGGAAAATCAAAACGAAAAGGATAATTATGCATAAAATCAGAATGAGAAATTTGAAATTTCTTGGACACATAATGAGAAAAGAGTGCCTGCAAAACTGAACACTCACAGAACATATTTGAAGCAAGAGGGACAGATGATAACAGAGTAACCTCAGTAATGGGGTAGTGTAAATGGATGGTAGAACAAAGAGGAGGAATATTAGTAAAAAAGGTAAGAGCTATAAGGGAGAGGAAGTTGTAGAAAGCCTTGATTGCCCATAACCGGAATAAATATGCTACATAGAAGAAGATATATGTTTTTTTTCTGTTAGCAGGAATGAGATCAGCCTGTTTGGTTCTATGGTGTATTCACAGCAGAAGCTGGCTTACAATTGTAACTAAGATCATTTTCTCCTTTCTATCTCGGATTGTGATTAACTCTATTGCACCACCATACTGTGCTTACCTCAAATGAACCCTTTCCCATACATATTTATTAAACTCCTGTGAATATTTACAACACATACTATTCCTAAAAATAGAAATTCTATGACTGCTCTTTTCTTTCTGTTAATTTCAAAATAGTCATCCATTTTAAAAAAAAAGAATGTAGTGACATAATTTTTTCTTCTAGGCTTCTAGACACTATAATTGATAGATTTAAAAAAAAAAACTCATAATTCTGACTAAAGGCTTTGCGTCAGTGAAGCCTGAGGATAATGGCAAAGATCAACCTTCTTTAAACACTGTGAACTGGCATTACACAAAGATCTGTACCAAATAACAGAAATCACATCCCTTGAGGACAAATGAACAGCAGCAACAACTAAAATGAAGAGTACATATAAATCAAATAGAAAATAATTACATAATGAAAGTGCAGACATTCCACACAATTCAAGGTTAAGAATTAAATGCCCAATATACTGGAAAGAGCAATGACAGCTACTGGACTTGAAAAACCTGTTTACCTAAAAAATTGTTGTAAGAGAAGAATTTTATAAATTTCAACCAAAAGCAGAACTGGCTATTTGTTCAATGAATGTCAAACATTTCCTTGTAAGGAAACAGGAAATATTACTATTAATATTACCGATACTTTTAAAATAAGATTAGAACAACCATTAATTTTTAAACAGGCCTTGTATTTAGCTATCATTTCATATAATCTATTACTGTTTTATATTCTATATGATTTGATTTTATTATATATATGTATATATATATATATATATATATATATATATGATTTCTTTCTTTGATAAATAACATTTTCGTTAAATATATAATCTTTATTATAATCAGATGTATTAGTTTATTCAAAACTAAAACACCTAAATAAGGCAATATAAGAGAAATGATATAAGCACCCAAGTGACAGAAAATATGAAAAATATATGGCATATGTTATTAAACAATGATGTTGAATAGACAAAGCCATTTTGGCTATTCATTTAAATTTCATAGCTGCAACAATGATTTGTTTCTCTTTCTTGATACACAAAAATAATCTGGAAATGAATATAAACTGTCAACAGCTAAATAAAATTTATTTATAATAATGAAAGGGAAATATTTTAAATATTATTGTCTTTTATGTGTTTGGCTAATTTGAAGTACACTTACTTTCCTGGTTACATAATAGCAAGGGTTCTCTGTTCTGATAATAATCACAATATATATATATATATATATATATATATATATATATTAGGTTGGTGCAAAAATAATGACGTAATAATGTCGTTTTTTGACCATCCGTTGGTATACCCAAATGGTTAGTATTAAGCTAGGACAAAAATTCCTATCTTTAATTGAAAAGTACTTTCTTACTGATAGCAAACTTAGCAAGATCTTTAATAAAAACACCTTAAAATTAAGCTACAGATGCACTGAAAGTCTAGAAAAAATCATAAAAAACGTAATAATAAAATCTTGGAAAAACATGCATGCCAAAATATTATTAATAAAAATCCTAAACTAAAATTAGACAAAAATAATGAAAAATTATGGGATTTTAGAAACCCAGAAGACTGCTCGTTGGAAAATAAATGCCACATAGAATCTGTAGTATAGCAATGCACAATCTCATCCACTGAGAGTCCTAACATTGAAATTATATATATATAGGACCAACACGAAAGCTCCATCAGTAATATGAGAAATAGAAATCAGCCATCCCTATCTAAAAAATTTTGTCATTTAAGAGAAACAAATAAAACACCAAAAGTAAAATAGAAAATAATAAATAGAACAAGAACTTGTAAAACCTGGGATGCCCCATGCCCTTTATGCCTACATGAAAAACTACACATTATTAAGTTTCTAAAAAAGAAAAATTTATTAAATCATAGACATGAGTTAATGGTTTTTTGCTGACATGAACAAATTTTCACCTTAAATAATTAGCTTAAAAAATTTTAAAATTTCATAGTCTATAAACAATTTCAATAAACAATTTCAATTAAAGCAATAGGTTTAAAAACTTAACCCAATCATCAGATAAAAAAACCTTTCTGAAGTCATCAAAAAAAAAATTGTAGTTTAATATGATGTATTTATATACAAACAACCTTTTTAGAAAAAATCTTTAGGTATGCAAATACGAATTTAACAGCATAACAAAAACTGACAATAACTCTCTGTTGTTGAAATAGACCAGATGATATGCGTTAAACGGATGTCATCATTCACTTGCAAGTAAGTACACAACCCTACCTTGACTTAACCTCTTTCTGAACGTAACTAATATGTTGATACAATAGTTGTTAGTGAAAATGTAAATCCTTACATCCCTTATTAAAATTTCCAGAGTAATTAATGTTACAAATGTATATGCTTATAAAGCTTCATAAATTTAAAGATTAGTTATTTCAAAATTCGCTTGAGAATGAAACAGAGCTGAGTACTTTAATTCAATTTAATTTCTATAATTGAATTAAAGTTTTTAGCTTCTGCTTTTGAGACATGAGAACTCATATGTAGTGATGGAATGATATTTAAAAAAAAAATAATTATAATTTAGGCTTTACGTGTATATTGTGCATTTTTAAAAAAAAATAAAAACAAAAATACTAATGAAATTCGGATTATTAACCTAACAGTTCTTTCCTATTTTCTATATATTTACACACACACATACACACACACATATATATATATATATATATATATATATATATATATATATATATATATATATGCATATATATACATATATATATATATATATATATATATATATATATATATTTGTGTATCTAGGCAGCAATCTTTGTTTCACCACATTTCATTGAATATGATAGACAAGATGCTTTTCTTTAGTTTTTTATACAATTTCTCATGCGATTTAATAATTTTTTTTCAGATGATAAATTCTGCTATGCATTTAGTTTGACATGTAAATTCACTCTACACCTTTCTGACCATAGGTCAATTAGATTTCATTTAAATATTCATGGAGACCTACTGGACACTATTTGTAAGATATTTGTTGACAACACAAATATAATAGCATCATCTGCAAGCAAAAAAAGGCTAAAAATAATGGAAACCTTTTAATAAAATACAAAAAAACAACACTTAATAATATTAATTATGAACATGGGCACAATATCTTCACAGTGTTTTGAAAAAAGGAAAACAGTATATAAATATTAGGTTGGTGCAAAAATAATGACGTAATAATGTTGTTTTTTGACGTTAAAATATACGTCAAAAAATGACATTATTACGTCATTATTTTTGCACCAACCTAATACATACATGCAACAAACTATTTCTTATTTAACAGTTAAAATATTTCATCCTTAAAAATGGCTAAATGTATAGCCGAAAGCACTTGGATAAAAAGAACATTCGCACAGTTTTTACATAATTTATCATCTGAAAAGAAAAAAAATATTAGATTGTATGAGAAATTGTATAAAAAACTAAATAAAAGTCGTATTCAATGAAATGTCCATATATATATATATATATATATATATATATATATTTCCCTGACGATTAGGAACCCTATATGGGTAGGTTTGTCTGACTCACTAGGTTTATCTAGGTCTGCTCTACGGTTGTATTGATCTCTTTTGTTAGTTAGTTGTTTACTTGTGCCGGGGTTTTTTCTTTGGGCTTCAAACCTGTATCTGTGCAATTTTTTTCGACAGACTTTCATGTTTCTAGATCTTTCTTTTTTTTAAAACCTTTTTTTCCCTCGGGATTGATTTGATTATTGGCAAATCAAAAATTCAAGGGTTTTTTCGAAATGAGTATAGTTACATATATATATATATATATATATATATATATATATATATATATATATTTTTTTTTTTATATATATATATATATATATGTTGCAGGTACATTAAAATTCTAGGCTCAACCAAAGTGTGATTCAAAACTTCAAGTATTTTGTCATTTGATCAAATTTAGGGAAGATGTTCAGCCTGCTAACTTTTCATTATTGTATTCTGCTGTTCATAGTTTTAACTCTTTTCAACCATAGAAGTGCGACAAATTTCTGTTCCTTGGCCTCTGCACCTATTGCAACAGTAAATAACCTGCACTTCTAATAAAATATAATCTGATTATGTTTGTTTCTCCTCATAAAAACTTCAAATTTTGCCAAACAAAACACAATGCATCAAAGCAACTCAATATAAAATGCATTAACAGCTTTGCCAAATATAAAACAACTAGAAAATACTTTCTTCTTTTATATTCGATAGACTGCTCTCCACAACCTCCTGTCCCTTCTTACTCTGAGTAAATTTTGATTTTTTACTCTTCCTCTGTGTTCTTGTTCAGCAATCTATTCACCAAAACTCATTAATTAGTTTAATTACTCTTTCCATCTGTCTCTCCTGCCTGTAATATATGCTATGTATGTTCATTTCTTTAAGCATTTTTTCTAATTATATGTCCCATAAATATAGACTGTCTCTTTTTGATTGAAGGTATAAATTTATTTCTTTTAAAACTTCCCCTTGCTCTCATGCTTTATCTATGGTATTCTCAGCATCTTTCTATAGGACTCCATCTTTGTTAACTCAATTCACCTCTTCATCTGTGAGGAAATTGTCCAGTATTCACTGTCATATCGGAAGATTGATATTACATACCAGTTTGACACACATTTCTTTATCAGTATGACCCCATGCAAGAGAGCAGAGTCACTAAAACACAAGGGTGTGGAAGAATTAGCAACAGAATCTTTAATAATGATGAGTGGAAAGAGAAAAGACTAATCAGGAGGACAATAGATAGTGGCTGACATTGCATTTAAATTTTTGAAGATTAATATTAGTTGGAAACCATGAAGCCAGAAGAGAGTTCCATATATGAGAAGTGTGAGAAAAGAAACTGGCAGCATAGAATTTACAGTTAGCCAAATCAACTGTAAAATGATGAGACCTCATTGACAGTCTAGTACTGAGTTTATATTCATAAAGTCCTGGTACCATACTGAAGAGCTCAAATAACACTAGCACTAATAGTACTTGCTTGATAATACTCGCCCAAAAATAACCACCAAATATAGAGATCTGAATAGTAATCTGTATATTGATCTGAACAGTAATCCATATAGTGGTCACTTAAATGCCATGCTAATTCCTATATATACATTTCCTTTACCATCACATGATCTTATGAAAATGGGATTGTCTGTGTTTTCTCTCTAGTGATCCGTGTTCAAACTCCAGTGACACTTTATTCTATTATAACAGAAGCTGAACTGCTTTTCTTTCGTTTCTTGTCAACCTTCACACTGAATAATTAAATTCCAATGTACCGTTAATTATTCATCAAAACATAAAAACAATATCAGCTTCTTGCAGTATAAGATGTTTTTTCAAAGTTGTGGAGTAAATTCACTTTTTGCACTTAATAGTAATAAAATTCTAAGTAGTTGTATCCACTTTCCACAGTAAAAGGACTAATAACTTGTTTTGATTTTAGAAGGCATCTTTTTCCATTCCAAAATGCCTTTGAATTCCAATTGGAAAAAATGAGCCAAATCAAAAATATGAATACAGAAGACAACTGAAAAATATTCTGCTTCCTACAAATGAAAAGATCTTTTCTGAAAAGAATCAATAAATGATCATTTTCAACAAGGAACTACTCCTGCCCTAACTGCAAATAACACCAAAATTAGTCTTGAGAACAAGTCTCTCAGGGTCATGTTTTGACCAGACCTGAGTTCACATTTGAACCATGCAGAGAATATTGGATCTCACATTAAACACAAATTAATAGGAAACTTTTTAAACCTCTCATCAAAAATTAGAAAATATCATCTCTGAATGGAACATCAGTGGCTCTTTTTGCTGTAAAAGCTATTTACAAGTTATCTCACAAAGTTCAAACAATCAAAAGTAATCTAATATATATATATATATATATATATATATATATATATATATATATATATATATATACAGAGTGTATCAAAAATACTTTTATAAACTACAGGAGTGGGTTCCTCACACTAAACAACAACCAAAATCCCTATAAACATATGGCTGCAAATCCTTTATTTTTGAGTTATTAATTTTAAAGAAAGTTCATGGTGGATGATGCTGTGTGGACATATAGACAAGGTTACATTTGTCATTCATGTACATTTGTAGCTAGTCTGTTTTCAATGTTTAATGTGTGTAGTAGTGAGTTAACTGAGAAGTGTTCCATTTAACACTGGCTATATTGGATATTTATATCAGTCACAGGCAAATATGATTTTTATATACGGCTGTACGAATAGTAATGTAGACAAAGCTGCACAGCAGTATCAGATTGCATTTACAAAACAATAGCAACCAAGTCGTCCAACCTTTGTGGCTTTTTGTTGTTGTATTGTTGAGACAGGATCCAGAGAACCACAAAGTATGGTAATACATATTTTAGGATTCTATCTTGGATTGTACATTTAACAACATCTACCATAAACTTTAAGATTAATGACTCAAAGATGAAGGATTTGTGCGCATAATGTTTATATAGATTTTGTCATTGTTTAGTGTGAGGAAACCACCCCCAAAATTTGTAAAAGGGTTTTTGATACATCACTCTATATATATATATATATATATATATATATATATATACATACATACATATATATATATATATATATGTATGTTTGAAAACAGTGACTATTATGGCTGATATAGCGAGACTCTTTGGCAAAAGCAAATTGAGTCCTGTGAGTCACTGTGTGTTTATCTAAAAATGAATACACCAAAATTCACCTTCATCCCTGCTGTGCGCGAACGGCTTAGTGGTAGAATCTTCGACAGATGCTAATTCAGTCGGGTTTCAATCCTAGCTAGAGGCAACTGGACATCTAGCCACACAGAAGAGCTGTGAAACAGCGAAACAGTCTGCCTGTGGATGACGTTATATATGTATATATATATATATATATATACATATCAGGCGGCCTGACAATTGGATCCAGCATGAAACTGCCTGTCACCTCTGACTGTTGACTTCAATGTTCACTTTTATATTTATATATATATTATTATGATATATATATATATATATATATATATATATATATATTATTAATTGAGCAATATCAAAAACTAAAAATCTCACAGGTAATATTTTTTATTTCATGAAAGCTTTATAAAAAGCAGCTCTCAATCATCAAAAACTACAAACAAATCACAAATGAAATGGAAAGATCTATTCCAGGTTAAAATCAAGAGATATTGCTATTTTATTTAGAGAATTAGAAAAGGCAGAATGTGTTGACCTATTTTGATATACGGACCTCAGTATGTCATTTGAGAATGGTGAAATTATTTGTAGTTAATATTAAAAGTGGACATTTTTAAAGATTTCTAAATTAGCAAAAAAAAATTTCATAAGTTTTTTATATAATTAACCAAGAAATTTAAGTTAAATTACATAAGAAATTGGAATTATATGATTATTAATTATATTCAGAGAAACATATTTATAAAGCTTATATACCTAGAATCTTGAACTGTTATATCTTAGATGTATTTATCAGTATTTAGCAGGATATGAATGCACTTTAAGGAACGGTTATGTTGGGGTTAATCCCTTGTATTTCATTCAACAAATTCTGTAAATAATATTAAAAAAGTGTTTGGTTGAGAACATTTTTTAAAAGTTTTTCAAAATTAGTGGAAATATTTTAAAGTTAAATGTAAATTAGTATAAGGTTTTTGTATAATTAACCAAGAAGTTTAATTTTGAAGTTTAAGAGATTTGAATTAAGTAATCATTAATTATATTCAGAGAAACATATTTATACAGGTTATATACCTAGAGTCTTGAAGTTTTGATTCCTAAATATATTTTTCAAGATTTAGCAGAATATGTGTGTAAAGTTAGATCGGGGTTAATCTCTTAGTGTATATTTATTAAGTTTATGAGTTTAGTTCAAGACGTATTCCACGTTAATTTAAAGGAGGCCAGTTTAATCCAGTTACCACATAGCATCCAACTTGGTTAAAAAATGCATATATACACACATATGTATTCTTTCTTTACTCATAATATGCTGCAACAAGTATAGTCACTAGTATAAAAAAGTAAACAACAAAAAAATATAATAAAATATAGACAACATAATACAAAAAATATAATAAAAAATAACAATAAATCCATAACATACATGGCTAACTCTAATTTCAGTTAGCACCATATATTTGCATATGCCCATATATACATCCTTATATATATATATATATATATATATATATATATATATATATAATGGACTCTCCCGTTGGTTTCAACATATGAGGATCTGACAACTTAACTCATCGATTCAAATATGAAATTTTGTCTGATAACCTCAAGTGGAACTTAAGACTCACTAGTGATTTACAAATGGGGCCACATATAGAGCAAGAGTGAGGATTGTGGATCACTGTTAGATTGGCTGACCTTTTAGATCTTGCTCTTGCTTCTTGAAGACGATTCAGACAAGCAGATTGTAAACTGCTGAGTCCACTAAAACATGGTGATCTCCATTCTACCTGCTCCAAGGCTAAGCACTCAAGGGTGTTATGAGGTTTATTGACTGCTGACAAGTTGCTCTTCAGCTTGTGTTTGTATCTTAGCCATGGGCATCCTATATTGCTGTAGCCCTGATCTAACTGGCTGTACATTAGGATCTTGGGTATCCTGTCATCAGACATTCTCAAGATATTACCAGTCCATAACTGAGAATGTATGAGAAAAGTCTCAATTCTTCTGATAAACAGGTCTACGGGAGAAATCCCATCTTGAAGGTTAACTCCAAAGATGCAGACAGCTTTTATGGAAAACATCCAGCTGGTGTATATGGTACCTGTATGGTGTGTATATATATTGTAATATGTATGGTTAATTGAATAAAAATAATTACCTATGTGATTTTAAGTACATTATTTACATTATTTGGACTATTGTCCTCATCTTTGTCGCCATATTTATCATAACGTTTCAGCTGTTGTACACTCCGGCCTTCATCAGGTTGTTGGAATGTCGAACTTAACCCTTAGCTCACTGGGGTAGACTGTTCTAGTTCCACATGCCATGTTTGATGGATGTCAGTTATCAGTTATCAGTTATCTCCTGTTAACTTTCCCTCTGATAAGTTCTCCACTGCCTTAACTGGGTATTGAACTCACACTCTTTGGGTCTTGTCACTGGATCTAACCAACGCCTTTGTGACATGTGTCCTTGAGGACATTTGGGTATGAATTTCTGGGTATTATAAACCTAATGTCTTCAGCAACATTTTTTACCATTGCTCATATTGCAATTTTTCTGTTATAATTTCATGTTTTTACCAGAGCTCATATTGCAACTTTGTTGTTATCATTGCTTTTCTCTGGCACTCCTTATTGAGATAACTTCTTTAAGTAATAATAATTTTGCTCTTTCTTTTGACATAGATCTCTCCCTGGATCTCTCTCTTCCTGGAAATTACATATGGATTACCATATTCTATTATTACTATATATATATATATATATATATATATATATATATATATATATATATATAAGTATGCATCCATTCATCTTGTGAGATAAAGTTAGTGCCCTCTTTGGTCAAAATCCAGTCTTTTGGTGGTGAGATTTGTGTAACCTCTCCAGGGTCCAGATGGGAGTGATGGTATATGGATGCCATACACTGCCCAGACTATATGGCACCACTTCCTCTTGGCTGTACTAACAAAATCCAAAGAATATAGGCCATTACATTTAGAGATAGCTTGGCTGCAGGAGTTGCCAGAAAGTTGTCAGTGTGCTTCACTTGGGTTTTTTTTTTGTCTGGATTTACTTCCATAGCCTTTTCCATGTCTGAATATGACCACAAGGTAGCAGAGGTCTAGAATCAGATTTTTCCTTCCTTGGGTATACTGCTTTCCTGGACTGTTCAGCTCCATCTACCTGAAGCAGCTTGTTATGAGGCACCAGTTGTCTGCCTTACCAAATTCTCTGGCTTGGAGTTGACAATGCATTGGAAGACAAAGAACATTTTAGAACAACTTACTTCCTATAAATGAAAAGTTGTTTTCGAAAGAAAAAAAATCAAATGCTATTTTTCAACAAAGTAATGCACTTGCCCAAACTGCAATGACCACTGTAGTATTGTATCCAAAATTAGATAGACAAGTATAAATAGAGAACAACTGATGAACATACGGGCTATGCCTAACAAACCCGGTTGCTATTCAAGACACGGAGAACTGTATTACGGCTACTACTATGTAGAAAGATACGCAAAACATAACACCACCAGAAAGGGACTTGATAAAAAGTCCCTCAGGTTCATGTTTTGGCATGGCCAGAGTTCAGATTCTAATCCTACAGAGAATATTTTGTCTCATTCAATGCAAACTAACCAGGAATCATTTTTCAACTACTCGACAACGTTGAATAAAACCTTACCTTTCTTACTGTAAAAAAATCTGAAAGTTTACCCGCAAATATTTAAACATTTACAGAAATCAGAGGAAGACATTGTCCTATACTAAATTACTTTTTCTTTATTTAGTATTTGCTTATTTCTTGACTAATCATTTCTTCTTAAGACCATTTAAAGTTAATATTTCGTCATTTGGGGCCTGACCAATTTTTTTTTAACCCAGATGTATTTACTGTTTAATTTGCAAATATAATGAATAATACACAATGTGTTCATTGTTATGAGAAAACTAGTAAAGATGTGATTAAAATTGTTTTTCATAAAGCTATCCAATGTTATGAAATCAGTTGCACAAACTGATTAACACTTGAGCAGGACGTTAATATTGGGCTTTAGATTATGATTTAAAAGAATAGAAATTCCAACAAAGATGGAAGAAACGGGTTTTGCTTAGCATGCAAGAGAGCTAGTTACTCATCAGAGAGACTATTGAGAATTGGAAGTAATCATTTATTTTCGATCTAGTTCTATTTGAAAAGAGGAAATCTCATAGTGATATACAAGTATTTGCCATAGGAAAGCAAAAATAAAGCTGAAAAAATTAGGAGGAGATTTGCAACTTATTATTCATTCATGAAGATTTTCAGAAATAAGTAATACCTCTAAGAAAGAAAAAAATAGAAAAGGTAAAAAAATGATGCTTATGCAGTATGTTAACTCATATAATCTTGGGGAAAAAATCTGTTTACTATTCATTGTTTTAGATTTTAAAGATTGGGAAAATCAATGATTTGAGAAATGAAAGAGGAAATGTGTAAACTTTTGATAGATGATTGGTTGGAAATTCTAACATTGAATTTGTGCACTACACTTGCAAATAAATATCTTAGACTTCAAATATTTAACTATTGTCTTTTCCTGATCATGAGGTGTGTATCCAGTTAGGGTCATATAAGTACCACATGTGCTGCAGCCATAGCAGTAATGGTGTGTCTTATCTGACCCTCAGGAGTGTTAACATCACACAACCTTTAGTTGGTCATGGATAATTATTGTAAATTTTTATTTATTATAATAATATAAGAATAATATTATTATTATAATTGTGCCAATCTATTATGCACATACATACATATATACATACATACATACATACAAATACAAATCACATACAACGCCAAGCATTCATTGGTTGATTAATCACCACTAAATTATTATAGACAATTGACAAATTGCAGCGATGCAACAATTTTGTAATCGCTCTATTTTCATGGAGTCAGTTTTGCGCACTTTTGGGAGGAATGGATTACAGAAGATTTCTTAAGTCTTCTCAAAGATTGAGTTCAGAACATGACTGAATAGTATACAAGATACTGGTTAAAGTAAGAGCAGGGTTTAGTAGTAAAAAACATGTGCATTTGTATTAAAGACGGCATGGATTAGTAATAAAGAAGATATGGATTAAAGTGAAAATAATGTAATGAAAGAGGTAAGAGACACAAATTAGTCTGCTAAACATTATAGTTTTTTTACCTACTTTGTAAGATCTGCCTTTGGTAAAATAGAAAGATCTTGTGGAATGGATATTATTAGTTTTAATTGCATTTCAAGTTACATTTTTCATATGAATTATTCTAATTTGAGTTGTTAAATTCTTATAATAATTTAAGTAGTTATCTGCATCCGAACATCTTCTGTTAGCACGTTCACCCCATAGATCAGATTTTTTGTACAGTGAACTTGATCTTCAATGTCGAGGTGGTGGAGTAATGAATAGCAGCTCAGATTGGGGAATCAGGGAGCCAAGTTTGAATTCCAGTCAAATTCATTACACTCACTTACGTGAAAAATACCCTTGGGAAAGGTGTTAATCATCTTCTTCTCCTCCTCCCTCCAGCTATGGGTAAATATTAGGTTGGTGCAAAAATAATGACGTAATAATGTCGTTTTTTGACGTACTTTTTAACGTCAAAAAACGACATTATTACGTCATTATTTTTGCACCAACCTAATAGCAGGAGAGACGGGTTTCTGTAGCCTTGGATGTTAACTGGTCTACTGCAGAAAGAAATGGCAACCTACTGCAGGAAAAAAAAATCTGCCTCGTCAGTCATGTATCAAAAGATGCATGATCGCTTAAGCATGTATCATTCATGGCACATAACTGAACTGCCAGTGACTTGATTCTGAGCAGAAAGTTGAAAGTCACATATGGAGAGAATGAATTTAATTCCTCATTTTAAAGGACACCATGGAATTTCTGTTGCTGTCAGTTCCCTTTTGAAAACTTATAACAAGAATTCATGCATCATCCGTTATTGCTCGTTCGATTATTATAATCCCTTTGATCCTAATTACTATCATTTTAGCTTTGTCACTATCAAAATAATTACTACCATCATTATTATCAAAACTTACACAGTCACAATCATTGTTGCTCTCATTAGTAATTGCAAGTCTTTAAAAACCATTCCTGAAGTTTTCAACTGAATAAATTCTCTTCTTGTTTTCTGTTCTCATTCTTTCGATATTTTCGACTTATTCTTCTGTATCCTCATTTAATTTTACAAAGATAATTAGTATTTAATGAAATGATTTTTCTTATATGCTGCTCTTTGTGTGGTTAGCAAAATTTAATTTATATTCTCTTTAACTGTTGTAATTGTTTCAGTTGCATTTTTCCTTTTCTTGAACAGAGACCCACTCATTTAATTTAAATTCTACGTTTGCACAATTTAAATGGTCTCTTTTTATTTTTTTATTGTGCTATGTTTGCAGAAATTTGTAACAGTTCCATATTTGCATCTATTTAATTAACTTTATTTCTAGTGTCAACGTTTTGGCTTATCTACAACAATACAGCTTCCAGGATCGTTAGAATTTGTTAAATAATTACCCAAAGTATTAAGAAAAAAAAAAATTTCATTGAAAATAAAGAAAAGAGTGCTAAACAGTTACTTAATATCATTTCTCCTATAAGGCAATGAAAGCTGGACAATGTCCTTACAGATGTATGAGAGACTTGAAGCAACAAAAAATATGCTTTCATGGAAAGATGCTGAGAATACCATGAACCAAATATGTGGATAATTATGTCATTTTAGAGAAAATGGAAACTACTTAGTTGAAATTTCTAGGACAAATTGTGGAAAAAGGGCTTGAGAAATTTAATACTGACAGAACAGATGGAAAGCAAGAGGGAGAGAGGAAAATAGCATATAATCTACCTTGTGAGCAAATGGATGGCGGAACAGGATTTAAGAGAGATAACAAAAAGAAAAAAACATTTTTAAGAGCTACAAAGGACGGGAAATTGTGAAGAGCCATGATCACCAATACCCTGAAGAAGAAGAAGAAGAAGAAGAAGAAGAAGGTGGTGGCAGCTAGCTCTTAGTTGAGGTGTGGGTTGTTTAATGGTTAATGACACGAAGAAAGGAATAGGCAAGCAATATTAAAGAAGAGCTTACATTCTCTTTACACTGATGTCATTTTGTGAAGTGAGTCAGGTCAAAAACTTTTCAACAACCTCTCATATCTATATATGTATACCCATTTTTCTTCATTTTATGTTGGAAATACTTTGTCCTATTGCCAGTCATCCCAACTAAGACCTTTTCACTTGCGAGAAAAGAACAATTAAATAAAATGGCCGAACACTGGCAAACAAATCTCACTTACTCAGGCACTAACAAAAGTATTCACAGGTTGAGAGCAGTGAATGGCACAATTAACAAATCATATCTAATAAAGTTCTATAATGATGAATGAAATCTATGTTATAATGGACTTGTAGTAAACTGTCTTATTCAAACATCAGATTAATATATATCTATATCTTCTTCATCAAGTAGTTTACTCACTGTTTCACCTGCTTCTCTTCATTCATTTCATTTGCTGCATAATCTATTACATGGATTCTTGTATAACTATTATTCAACAAATTATCTTTGGTTAAGCAATTCGGTCAAAACCTAATAAGGGTTTTGCTTAATATGTCTATATCAGTTTTGAATTCAATATTAACCTCCTTCTAAACTAGTTACCAACTACAGCTAGAGATCCCAGTCTATTCTGCTATTAAACCTATAATTGTGGTGAGAAGAAATATATTCATACCTTTCCCAATGGTATTTGCACAAAAGCTGTCAGGCCACCTACTGACATGCATGGCACTGCAGCCATCCCCACAATGACTGCTCCTCTCAACACAATAGTACCACTCCCAGGTTTGACTAATCACACATGGGATACAGCTGACTATCCTGCTTTGACACTGCCAAGTGACTGACACTGAACTGTCACAGTTTATAAAATCTCAACATTGATAGCGCCTAACTACAAGACTTCCTCGTTGAAAACATCATCACCTCAGCAACCCAACTCACTACAGATATACCCTCACGGTGAGACTTTCCACCACAGGCCTATTATAACATATACACATATATATATATATATATATATATATATATATATATATATATATATATATATATACATATTTATATATATATATATATATATATATATATATATATATATATATATAATATATATATATATATATATATATATACACAGACTTGTGATGGATCAATTGTTGTCTAAAGTATGCAAAAATGAAAATAACACTGACATCTTAATTTTAACAAGTATAATTACCAAAATTATGCAAAATATCTTAAAATACTAAAGAGTATATTTATTCAATAAAATTGCCATTGCCTTCAACCACAGTCTCCAGATGACTTCGGAATCTCTTGCAACTGTTCTTGATGGTGATTGCTGCCATAATTCTTGCCTTCAGTTCATCTTTGGTGTTACCAGGAGTCTTGTTGGTCTCCTGCACATCAGCACCACACACATAATAATCAAGAGAGTTGCAGTCTGCCCAGATGTAAGGGTAGTGTGGTTGCAGAAATTGTCTGACAGCCATGACTGGATTCTCCTGCTTGTGTGGCATGGTTCAGAGTCCTCTTGCCAGACATAGGGCCCTCCAGCAGCCACCCTCTTGACTCAGGGCAGCACTACCTCCTCGAAGAACTTGATGTATGCCTCTGAGTCTGAGGCCCTGTGGGAAGATGAATGTAGGGGTAATGTCACCATCGTTAGTGATTACTCCCAACTCTTTTTCTTACAGACAGCGCCCAGTTAACCCTACTATATTGTGCAGTCAACAAAATCAAAAACTAACAACATGCATGCATGAAATTAAAAATATAAAATGGCAACAATTAACCCATTGCACCCAGTACATACCTTACCTTGCTACCTGGATTGTTCCTCCAGACATTACCTAGCAAAGAAACCATAATTTTCCTCTGCATATATTGATTTTAGATAAGCTACCAAGGTTGAAACAAGTGTTGGTGTTTCTTTTCCTCAATTCTTCTTTATTTGTTGTGTGCTATGTCATTTTAGGATGACCCCTTGGCCTTTTGCAGCCTTGAGATATCCAGTTTACAGTAACTTTGTCTGGACGTCTGTCATGTAATTGTAGGATATGGCTTGTGAACTGTATCCGCCTATTACACCATTACTGTACGATTTCTAGAATTTGCATGTCTTAGCTACTTTCTTGTTCTTGATTCCATCTCTTTGAGATACATTTAGGATTTTGTGAAGAGATCTTAAATGGAACGCATCTAAGAGTTTGATAACTTTTGAAGTGAATTTCCAAGTTTCACATGCATATCGGACAGTGAAAAGGAAAACAGAATTTTGAGCTTCACTTGGAAACTAATCTTATTTGAAAACAACTGATATAATATGATATATATATATATATATATATATATATATATATATATATATATATATATATATATATATATGCATTGAGTTTTATCTGGTAAACAAAGCATTAGGAATAGGCTCCATGTCCGTTGTATGCTCACTGGTGCTTGGCATGATCCACGGAAGACAGACAAATATTTCTCCAGGGTGTTAAGTAATAGGAGTAGTGGCTTGTAGATGCACAGTTTTTCCTCTTCTCAACCCTTTAGCAGTAGGTTGATTCAGTGAATGTACTCATCTGAAAAAAATTCTGTCAGTAAGAAGGCCTGTCAGCCATGTCCATTACATATATGCAGTACATATATATATATATATATATATATATATATATATATATATATATATATATATATATGTATATATATGTATATATATATATATATATGTATATGTGTATATATATATATATATATATATATATATATACAAGTCTAGAATTTTTTTCTATCAGACTCTTCCTCAAATCTTCATCATTGATGGTTTTTTTACCTCTTCATTCTCTCAACTAAAACTTCCACTTGTAATTTTTTTAAAACACCAATTTTATATTCATTTACCTTGTACTTGAACCAATAAAAGTATAAAATCATATTTTCCTATGCATTCACCTGAACCAATAAAAGTAATAAACTTTTATCTCCCATGTAATTTCAGCCTGAACAAATAAAATAAAAAAATATTATTTTCCTTGTAGCTTCAGTCTGAACTGATAAAAGTAACACAATTTTATTTTCCTTGTATTTTCAGCCTGAGCAAATAAAAGTATAAAATTTTATTTTCCTTATACTTTCAGCCTGTACAAATAAAAGTATAAAACTTTATTTTCCTTGTATTTTCAGCCTGAGCAAATAAAAGTATAAAATTTTATTTTCCTTATACTTTCAGCCTGTACAAATAAAAGTATAAAACTTTATTTTCCTTGTATTTTCAGCCTGAGCAAATAAAAGTATAAAATTTTATTTTCCTTATACTTTCAGCCTGTACAAATAAAAGTATAAAACTTTATTTTCCTTGTATTTTCAGCCTGAGCAAATAAAAGTATAAAATTTTATTTTCCTTATACTTTCAGCCTGTACAAATAAAAGTATAAAACTTTATTTTCCTTCTATTTTCAGCCTGAGCAAATAAAAGTAACACAATTTTATTTTCCTTGTATTTTCAGCCTGAGCAAATAAAAGTACAAAATTCTAATTTCCTTTTATTTTCAGCCTACATCAGATTATAAATTTTGAAAATCATAAAATGAAAATCTTTCTATATTTGCCTAAAATAATTTGATAAATTTTAATGGAATGAGACAAAATATTTTCCAAATATACAACCAACAATATATCATTTGAGCATAAAAAAATCAATTAAAAATATTGTTTATACTTTGACAAAACAATAAAAATATCTAATTTAATATCAGTAATTTTATATTAAACAAATTAACATATAAATGGTTTAAATTTGTATATTTTAAGCATCTTATGTTTCTGTCTAATTTTTATTTTATTTTTATCACAAAGCACAATCTTACTATTATATATAAAAGTATAAATCCTAAAAGTTTATATTGTCACCTTTCTAGCATATTACTCTTGCTAAAAGAAAGTATTTTATAAAAATAAAAATCAATGAATATTGAAATCAGTTGAAGCCCTTATATTAAATTGACACAACTTTTATTTTCAGGAAATAAAATGATTTTCTCAGACCCAGCAGAAGCACCTTTAATTCAGTAAATATTTGACATTGTTTCTGAAAACATTAAAAAAAATCGTTTTTTTTTTAAACTTATTTTACTGTTATTTAATATTATCCTTCACAAGTTTATTTTTAAAAAAATCATGTTTGTTTTGTTATACATGTCGATATTGTTCAGATATGATTTTAGTTTTTTCGCATTTTCCAGGAATTACGAATAAAAACAAGAAAATTATTGAATCAGAATTTTTTCCAAAACAATTTTTTATACTGCATCTCAAATCTTTTCAAACTCATATCTTGTTTGAAACAAAAAAAACAAACTCCACGCATGTAAAAAGAAATAATCTCAAGCACGTGCATTGTTATGGCCAGTGAGATTAAATCATGACTTTTATGTTCTAAACTTGAAATAAAAAAAGAAATACAAACATTTGTCTTTTCATAAATTTGTAGAAAATTTTATCAATTGAAATAAAAAATACCTTTAATTTGCATAACAAAATTTAAAAGAAATATAAATAAAAGCAATCAGGTGGTACTGAATGTTTCCATATGGTAAACATCATCGATTGTGTTCACAGAAAACAACAAATCATTTAAAAAGTATGGATAAAGAATAGTGTTGATGAAAAGTATTGTCTTAGAAGAAAGAGAATTTCCAAAGTCTATGTTTTCCCCAGTTCTGAAAAATCTGAAGAACAAAGGATATTTACAAGAATTCTTTTGTACAGACAGACATTTTTACTCCTTAAATGATTTCCTGCAATTAGACATTGTACGCTTCGCTATTTAAAGAATCTCCATTGAAGATAAACTATCATTTCCAACATCCATTGCGTTTTCTTTAAAAAATTAAATGTTTTCAATCAGGAAGAGGATATTAATCATCATAAACGATATCAAGTGAAACGCTTGTCTTTGAAGAAAAAAAAAATTTAAATAAAGTTTCTGAGAATTTAACTTCTATGAAACACCAGCCAATATATTACTGTCATCCTGATATCTTTTTTATTAGAAAGAAAAGGAAATGCTACCATCTTATACAGTGGTCCCAAGAGATATTCAGTTGAATGAAAAATGTTTTCAAAAGGAAAAAAACCAAAAAAAAAAACCTTTTCTTAAGCTCTTGCAATGCAATTTTATCACTTTGGCAGCAAAATGACCGTTTATCATTGTAAGCACTTCCAGCTGACAGAAGAACTAAGACTTTATTTTTTATGTGGTCATTTTTCACTTTTTAATGCCTTGTACCTTCAGAGTTAGCGATCATGGCCCTCTGCAGTTTCCATTTAATTAATATTTGTGAAATACCGTAACCTTTCTTTGGAAATATACTAAAGAAATAGATCAATTAAAGTTTGTGCATTGCTATGCCTGTTCATGGCTCTTCACAATTTCCTTTTTCTTTTAATATCTGCAAATTGTGTATTGCCATACATTTTGATGGCACCTTGAAGCTTAACTCTTTCTATTAATATCTGTGAAATGTGCATTTCCATACCTGTTCATAGCTCTCTGCAGTTTCCTCTTTCTTTTAATAGCCATAAATCATTCTTTTCTGACCTTTTGCATTCAGTCAGTCAATTACATGCCATGCATGATACACACTTAGACAATCATGTATCTTTCGATACATGACTGACGAGGCATAATTTTTTTCCCACACTAGGTTGCCATTTCTTTCTGCTGTAGACTAGTTGCCATTCAAGGTTATAGAACCTGGTCTGTCCTGCTATTTACCCATATCTAGGGAGAGAAGAAGAGGAGTCATACCTTTCTCAAGGGTATTAGCATGTAAGTGAATGTAATGGATTCAACTGGAATTCAAACTCAGCTCTCTGATTTCTCCATCCGAGCTGCTATCCATTACTTCACTCTGTCTCCTCCTTTTGCATTAGTAAGGAAATTTTTCCTACAGAATTGCAGCTCACTGGATTTTTTTCTTCTTCTGACTATTCTTTCAAAACCTTGTGGATGGCTGTACATGGAAATCCTAGTAAACTCACTAACAATGGCTGATCAACAATTGCACATTGATATGCTGAGACATCTGGCCTTATTTGTTTTATTAATCAAAGTCTTGAGTTGTGTGCTTCTATTATTTTGCAATGCATTTATCAAAAAAGAGAAAAAAACATGACGTCTGTTTTTTATAATCCCGAATAGAATGCCACAAATTGGAAGTCATGGCAGACAAGGTGGAGTAACACACACAGTCTATAGAAAAGATAAAACTAAATAAATTTTAAATAAAAGGGAGTTTTGAGGAGAAGGGAAAGAAAAAAGGCACTTTTAGTTATGTAATGATAGAAAAATGTATTCTTCCCAATTGCATTTCCCCCATTATGGGCATTATTATATCCATGATATAATAACACCATAATTCATGGACAGAATGCAATGGCTGAAAAGAAAAGGAACGGCAAATATGCTTTCTTCTCATAGACAGTTTTGTAATGCTACATCATGTACAAAATTATATATATACATATATATACACAAGTCCAACGCAGAGAATAATATATGATATATCTACAAAGCAAAGTAGATTGCTAGGAGAACGAAAATATAAGGTCTTATGCATAATATGGATATTCTTCTGAGTTTCTGGATATGGAATATATTTCCCAAACAGGAAATGGTGAGTTTTGCTGTTTTCCTAAATTGAGGATAGCAAACTGGTGTTTCTTTCTATATGTGGGAAAGATATATTCCCAAAGGGAAATGATGCTATGTGCCTGTAAGCTGCGGGTGGAGGCAGATTTAGCCTTAGTCCTTGGCCCAGGCTAAAACAATGGATCAGATTGTTTGCTGCAAACAAAACTTGAATGACTGACCACTCTTGTCACTTTATAAAGTGATGTTACTAAGCAGCCAACATGTGGCCCATGTGACTTATCTACACCAAAGGGAGATGATCCCCTTTTGCATCCTTACACTTAGAATGAGAAAGAGATAGCTGAAATTTCTAGGGTACATAACAAGGAAAGAGGGTTTAGAAAATTTGACACCCACAGAAAGGCAAGTGAAGCAGAAGGAAACATCAAATAACCTGTTTAATGAGAGTGTTTGGAGAGTTTGACACTCACAAGACATACGGAAAGCAAGCGGTAAACAGTGAATAACCTATATAACAAGTTTGTGTAAATCAATAGCCGAATAAGTACTGGTAAAAAGAATGAAAGGACAAACATTGTTTAGAGCTACAAAGAATAAGAAATTGTGGAACAGTATATATATATATATATATATATATATATATATATATATATATATATATATATGTGTGTGTGTACTAGCAGCATGGCCTTGCAGTGCCTGTGCTTGATTCAAAAATCATACGACTCATACAGCAATCCCTATCACTTGACTTAAAATATTTTTGCCCTTCCTTGCCTTTAAAGGAGTGCCCTTTGCCAAGCTGATGTTGCTACATGCCTTACTT
Source organism: Acanthosepion lycidas (assembly GCA_963932145.1). Classification (NCBI taxonomy): domain Eukaryota; kingdom Metazoa; phylum Mollusca; class Cephalopoda; order Sepiida; family Sepiidae; genus Acanthosepion; species Acanthosepion lycidas. The sequence goes on from OZ010586.1 coordinate 80,254,090, forward strand.
CTTGCCTATCTCACACTGCAAATTTTTTCTAAGCTCTATACTAAACATTAAAACTGTTACGAAAAAAGAACTAAACAAAATAAACACAAAATATAACTGGAAAAAACGAATGAAAAAAGAATGTTAACAACAAATACTTTTTCACACCCAACCCATTTCTGCTGAATCAGAATCAACGTTAAGTTTAAGCAAGCAGATGAGCCAATTTGAGTAAAGTACCATGATGATTTAAATTTTTCCCACTTGTGAAGAATGCAGATATCGATTTTTTTTTTAATGCTAGCATGCTAGTTAACATTCATGTCAGTCAGCTGTTGGCTCTTACGCTGGTCAATAGAATCTTCCTGCCTATTCGTGGCAGCCAGCTATTGGCTCTCACTCTGGCCAGTAGAAAATGGCCGCAAACTACATGAAAACTGATGTAGAAGCATGAAAAATCGATTATTTCTACTATCAATGAGAGTTGGGAAATGCAAAGTCAGTCTTGGCCTTCCCGCATGTGCATGTAAGTTTTGGTGCAAATCCGTCGAAAATTGCGTCCGTCCATTAGTTACACACACACACACATACATCCTCTCTTTTATAGATAGAGATATGTATATGTATCTATCTATCTATCTATCTATCTATCTATCTATCTATCTATCTATATATATATATATATATATATATATATATAAATTATATTTGGGAGGGATATCAGAACAATCCAGAACCTACAGTCCATCTGAAGTCATGCAAATCATATGAAACTCAATAACTTAAAGTCACTTTGAATAATTTTTGCCAAATTTTAAATGATTAATTTACATGTCAAAACAAAGCTTGAGTTTATTTTTTATGTAGCATGGATGTTGGTGCTACATGGGTGTGTGAGTATTTTAAAACGAGAATAGCTAAACTACAAGCAAAAAGTTTAGGGGCCACATGCATTTTTTTATAAAACCCTTTCAAATGAGATATGTTTGTATTTTTTAAAGTACCAATATACAGCTGAGTTGCCTAGATGTAACCATAAGTTCTATGTTAACAGTTTCTTTTCTTGCACTTCTCGATTGTGGAGCTTTCTTCCTGTTCCATGCTTTCCAGCCAAGTTTAACCTACAAAGATTTATGTGCAATGTTAATCGCTTTCTCTGTTCTCCTGATTACTCTTCTTTTGGTCTTGCTTCTTAATATAGTTTCTTTTTTCTAATTCTTTCACACCCAATAACTCCTTGGGTCCTAATGGCTTTACTGGGTTGCTTTGCGGTCAATTCATTTAAAAATGCAAAAAGATAAAATTTCAGTAACTACAATGTATTTACTTTTAGTTTAACAAAAAATAAGCACTTAACTATAAAAAATTATCATACAATGGCACAAATTTTGCTTTCATCAATAAAACCAATATTTGCTGTAATTACTGTTTTACCAATTTTTGGCATTTTTTCCAACATTTTAAATAGATGACAGACTTTCCCATGCATTTTTTAAGCACTAAAAAAGCTGACTCTCACTCTTTGGATATTCTTTCCTAACTCTCCTATCGAATTCATCCCATTTTAATTCAATAAGAAAAAGTTCAGAAGACTGAGACAGTCAAGTCATAATTTTCAAAATTGTTTACCTTTTTTTTATTTAGGTTAATTTAGGAATAATTTAGAAGAGTGTTTTGGATCATTGTCATGTTGAAAGGTGATTTTCTTTCCCAATTACTTTTTTCCAATTGAATGGCAGTGTTCTTTTTTCATGGTTCTCTTCACCTGAATCAAATCTCCACTTCTTTTGGTAATCACAAAATGTCTATGGCAGGGTTAATAATGAAAACAATATGTTTCTCAAACAAAATATTCATGTTTTGTGGACAGATGAATTGAAACGTGAACTTTCTGACAGTAAAAGAATTCTGAAAAAAAAGCAAATACTTGGCAATTACAGAAATTTTACCTTTTACTTTAAAAAAATTAACAATTATTTCATTTTAATGTGTTATTTCAAAAAAAAGGCAGGGTAGCTCCAAAACTTTGCCTGTCACAATGACAGGTTGATAGAAAGACAGCAAGAGTTCAAATATTCTTTACAACAGTGGTATACAAAAGAGTATCTGTCAATGTACAATGAATCAAAACTTGAAGCAGATGGGCTACAGCAGTAGGAAAATATGCCAGAGGCTACTACAATCAGATAAGAAGAAGAATCTAAGGTTACAGTTTGTTAAGATCACACAAATTGTACAACAGAAGATTGGAAAAATGTTGTCTGGTCTGATGAGTTTCATTTTTGCAACATTTGAATGGTATCGCCACAGTTTGGTTTAAATAACATGAATTTATGGAACTATCTTGCCTTGTATCAATGGTTCAGGCTGCTGATGGTGGTTGTGTAATGGCATGGTAAATATTTTCTTTGTATACATTAGGGACCTTGGTACCAATAACTGTTTAAATGTCACAGTTTACCTAGTATTTCTATTGGGATTCTTCTTCTTCTTCTTCTGTGCCATTGCTCACCAAACTTTTCTGCTCTTTATAGTTCTTAGTATAGTTTATCTTTTTGCTGTTCCTTTTAATCCCTATTCTGAGAACTATTTACACAATTTAGTTGGATAAGTTATGTGCTGTTTTCCATCTTCCCTTTTAACATCAATATGTCTTGTGAATGTCAAATTTTCCAAGCCATCTTCCCTAATTATCTGCCCTAGAAATTTTGGCTGTCTGTTTCTGATGATAAGTATAAGTGACCTTTACCTTTCCATTTTCTCTAAAATTTCATCATTTCTCATAATATTCTCAGGATCCCTCTGTAGGATCAAATCTCTGTTGCTTCAAATTTTCTCTGGTTCTTTAATGAGATTGTCCACCACATGTCTTGATTTTATGACTACGGTGTGTCCATCTTCTAGAGGTCACATTTTTCTGCATTAAAGTAGCCTGAACACTCACTGAGTGTGACTCCCATACAGCACTTTTTGAATGTGATGGAAAGAGAAATTCAAATCCTAGACATACTTCCAACCAAGCTAGAAGAATTGTAGGATTAGAATAACAGCACTGCAGTGAATTAAAATACATGCACGTATACATGCACATACTTTAACGCACTCTCGCAAGATGGTCAGAACATAGAAATATCAATAAGATTTGGCTCTGCTAAACCCTACATGTGTGAGAGTTCTGGATTAGTTGCAGAACTGTTCAACTGCAGCCCATCTCTTTACTGCCTCAGTAGGACATGTTGGCCTCTTTTCACCTCCAACAACATGCAAAACGCACCTGTCTGTTCCTTCCTTTAGATACCAAATGACGGACTCATGAAAACAGAACTTTCATTGTCCTATGCTTAAGAACAGATTCACAAAAACATAAAAGCTTTGTATGTTGTTTAGTGTTTCTTCAATACAATAAACAAACTCATTTGCTCATAGGAAAAATTTCAAAAGAGCATGTATGAATATATATATTCATATATATATAGTCATATATTGTGCGTATTTAGGCATAATTTTTTCATTGATACATGTTTCATTAAATAATATAGACAAGTATTGTCTATTTATTTTATGTAAATTCTTTTCATAACATCCGATAAGCTTAATAACATTATCATTAAATGAAGAAAGAAAATCACAATATTGATCCATATTTTTTAATCCAATCTAAGCTTTCGGCTTACATAAGCCATTATCAAAGATGACAATTACAGTACAATATATTAAGCAATAGATGGGCAAGAAAGTGATGATAGTCTGTTTCTGTTTACATGGATGATTTCCAAGCAATGATAAACACATGCATATAAGACGTTTGAAGCGAAAATCGCACCGCAGCTCATGACGTCACACATGACAACATGTGAGTGAATTCGAGAAGTATTATTTCTGTTACCAATTAAAGACATTTAAGAATATTTGTGGACATTTTATAGTTTATTTTGTTCAGGTTAGGTTTCAACTGTTTTATGTATATAGCTTCAAGAATTTTTAGTTTTTGTTTATTGTTTTCATGTTTCAGTATATATATATATATATATATATATATATATATATATATGAATATGAATATGAATATGATCAAATGCATGCCAAGGACAGAGGGGGTTCTAAAGGCAAAATGTGAGCCTGATTTGGTACAAGAAAAATATGCTTAAGTGATTGGTCAGGATATATATATATATATATATATATATATATATATGTCCGCTCAGCAGGTGACATAACTGAGTGAGTGTTGCAAAGATATTTCTCCTTTTAATATTGCTAAAAGAAACTTAGAAAACAAAGTCACAATAGAACACTATTTTTTTTAATTTTTGTGTTTTTCTCAGCATGTACAAGTGTTAATGTCCCTTGTTTGTAAAAAAAGAGGCAAAGAAGAAAGTGAGAAGGCTTGGGCTGATGAACAGTGTTGAATGCTATATAGCTTGATGCGGCAGATGGTGAATGAGTAAGGGAATCTCTTTGAAGCCACCGTGGTGAAATGACGTTGGAGGTATCCATCTTCACCTCCTTAATGGTTTGTCTGGTTTGGTGACTTTACTTATACAGGGTGCGATGGGTAAATTGTCTCTATTTCATATTTTTTATTTCACACATATGCATTTTTTGATTTTGTTGTCTGCAGAGTATAGTAGGGTCAGTTGAGCACCATCTGTGAGAAAAAGAGTACCATGACACAATTTAGTCCACCATCAATCTGGAAACATCATGCTGTACTGCTTGGCATTTGCACCAGAACTGCCAATACGGACATTTCAGAGTGTTTGGATGTCAATCTGAAGACAGTGCAAAGGATTCAGAAAGAGTTGGATGAGTCTAATGTTAATTACAAACGTGTTTGGAGGGATCACTAGTGATGGCAACATCATCCCTCCATTTATTTTTTCACAGGGCCTCAAACTCAACACAGAAGCTTAAATCAAGTGCCTTGAGGAGGTGATGCTGCCCTCAATCAAGAGGGTGGCTACACCATGCCAAACAGGCAGAAGAACTCAGTCATGGTTGTCAAACAATTTCTGTTACTACATCACCCCTTACATCTGGCCAACTAACTCCCAGACTGCAACACCCCTGATTATTAAGTGTGGGGTGCAAGAAACTCCTTGTAATACCAAAGATGAACTGAAAGCAAGAATTATTGTAGTATTCACCAACTTAAACAAGGAGACTGTCTAGAAGACCTGCGGGAGATTCTAAAGTTGTCTGGAGGCCATGGTAGAAGCCAGTGGTGATTTTATTGAATAAATTTACTCTTTATATTTGAAGATATTTTTGCATAATTTTGGTAAATATATCTGTTAAAATGAGATGTCAGTGTTATTTTCATTTTTGCATAATCTAGATGACAATTTATTCATTGCACCCTGTATACTCTTCAAAGGGATCACAAAGCATTTTTTTATTGCTGGCAGGGAATGCTACCCATTGGTTGAAAAATGTTAAATATTTATTTTCGAAGTATTTATTAACCGGAAGGATGCACATATCTTCCAACTTAGAAACCATTTTTTGTCATTTGATGTTTGACTGTTTTGAAGTTTATTTCCTTCTTTGCTCCGCAGATCTGTCATAACAGGCACTAAAAGTTCTTGTTTTTCTTTTGCTTATTAAGAACACACAATTTCATTGCCACTTCTTGACCCAAGTGTGTCCTGAAATATTTTATTAAATTAGTACCTAACTTAATGAAGTGTGCTTATCTTCCTTTGCTGTTCCTATGACAACTGTGTTCATCCACTGAAGTAAAGAGCCCTTAATGTTACTCTTAAGTACTTTCCCTTACTTTGTCCTGTTAATCTTTTTTTTTTACACTAGAGACAATGTCACTTTCTACTTATCTTCTGTTCACCTATTGATCATTTAGCATTAACTACATCCCAACTATTACTAAAAAATGCAGCCAACAATATCATGGCTGCCATGGGTTTTATGCCATTTTTATGCCATTTGCCATAATCAGATTGCATCCTACAATCAGAGCACACTGAAAGTAACTGTTACTATCTAATATTTTGAGAAATATGAATACTAAAGCAATCTGATACACAACAGGCCAATTTATTATTCAATATTAACATATACATTGACACTTACACATTGCACACACACACACATATATATATATATATATATGTATATATATATATATATATATGCACAAATATACACACACACATATATATATATATATATATATTGAGAAATATGAATACTAAAGCAATCTGATACACAATAGGGCAAATTATTATTTAATATTAATATATGTACTGACTCTTTCATATTGCACACACACACACACACACACATATATATATATATATGTATATATATATATATATATATATATGCACAAATATACACACACACATATATATATATATATATATATATATATTGAGAAATATGAATACTAAAGCAATCTGATACACAATAGGGCAAATTATTATTTAATATTAATATATGTACTGACTCTTTCATATTGCACACACACACACACACATATATATATATATATATATGTATATATATATATATATATATATGCACAAATATACACACACACATATATATATATATATATATATATATTGAGAAATATGAATACTAAAGCAATCTGATACACAATTGGGCAAATTATTATTTAATATTAATATATGTACTGACTCTTTCATATTGCACACACACACACACACACATATATATATATATATATATATATGTATATATATATATATATATATATGCACAAATATACACACACACATATATATATATATATATATATATATATTGAGAAATATGAATACTAAAGCAATCTGATACATAATAGGGCAAATTATTATTTAATATTAATATATGTACTGACTCTTTCATATTGCACACACACACACATATATATATATATACAGACACACACCCATATTTATATATTTTCAGGTTATGTTGTTTCAACTTAAGTTGTTCTCATTTGTCCAAAAAAAATATGGAAAATAAAAGTCATTTTATTCAACTTTACATCTGTTCGCCACAAATAAAAAAACTGAAAACGTAATATCACTAGAAAAGCATTAAAAACACATAAAATAATCTCAGTGTACAATAAATAAGAATAAAAGTATATAAAATCATATTAAAATATGTACATTTACTGTAAATGTTAATATAATCATCATAAATCTTAGTGAGTGAAATATGAAAACATCTGTGACTCTGTTTTCTTATCTTATTTAGCGGTCTTTAATATCTAATATCTACCATTTGGCATCACTGTCAGCGACACTCAAAATTGAAATCTAGTATGGTTTATATTTTGTCCCAATAAGAAAAGAGGAAAAATCTTTGAAGAGATGGAAGAACTTCTTTCCCTTTGGATTGATAGGTTGAATCATCAGCATCAAGAAATTATTCAAGCAAAAGCGTTGTCGTTGAGGACCATATCCAGATAAGAAAGATGTAGAGTTTAAAGGGAATCAAGGCTGGTTTATGAGATTTAAAGAATGAAGAAGTTATCACTCTATTAAGAAGCAAGGTGAAAGTGCATCAGCTGATGAACAAGCAGCAGCTGATTTTGCTAAACACTGAGGTTTTTTCCTGAACAGATTTTTAAGGTTGATGAAACTGGATTATATTGGAAAAAATTGCAGGACGGTTCTCTCATTGCTAATGACAAGCATAAGGCTATATCGCTGATAAATTATTTTATTCAGAATATTGTATGCACATATTATAAATACTGTAATATGCAATGGGAAGTGCTTATTTGCGATTTATATTGCGGTCATTTTTCAACCTAAGTTGTGACCTCTGGAACCAATTAACGACGTAGGGTGAGGTATACATGTATAAAATATACATATGGGGAACATTTAAAAAATAATGTCTCATTTATTTCCACTGACAGTTCAACAGATACTTGGAGCACATTAACACCACTGGGCAGAGGAAGCTTTTGCTGCAAAAAACATTATTTTTACACATAGTCTCTACCACTGACATACATTTTTGAAGCACTATTATTTTTATGATTTTTGCACAGAACTTTGCTTGCTACACACATTGCTATTTTTAGAATAAAAACCTGCTGCCTTATTAATGTTCAAATCCATTATTTGGCTTCTGTAAATGTTCAGTAGTTATTGATGAATATCAACATGGATGCAATTTTTTTCAACGTGGATGAATTCACATATAAACATAAGTTTTGTATGTCCGACACCATTTTGCCAGATTCCTATCAATAGTAATTTAACATGTATAGTTTCACACTCACTACACAGGTCTTTTGAACAGAGGTAAAGATTTATCCATTGTTTCATCGTTGTCTTTCACTTTCAGTAGCCCCTTGCATCTTAGTGGCCTTATCACCTTACTTGGAGTGAATTGATTAAAACAAAAAAAGATAAGTGTTGAGAATGTTCACCCTTGAATACCATATCACCCAACATCATGAACCAATGCATTTAAATAGATGGCATTACTTTTGGTGCAACCCATACATACATATATATATATATATATATATATATATATATATATATATATATATATATATATATATATATATATATGTTGCAGATTAAAATCAATGGACTACAAAGAAAAAGATGAGAAAGGTTTTTAAATATAAAGTATATTTATTTTTTTTAGAACTAAATTTTTCTTAATCTGTTTTTCTTAAAGTATTTGTTAAGATAAAAAAAAATGTGAGTTCTCTGCATGTATATGTGAAAAAAGAGGCAATGGAGAAAGTGAGGAAGAAAGTGTAAGTGTCATGTAGCTTAGTGAGTAAGAGTGTAAATGTCACATAACTTGGTGAGGAAGTGTGTAAGTATTATGTCACTCAGTGAGGAAGATGGTGAATGTCACATAGCTTAGTGAGGAAGATGAGTGAAGGAGTAAGGGAAGTCACCACCATGAACTGATGTTGAATGTATCCCTCTCCTTCTCCTTATTGGTTTTATCTGACTAGGGACTTTACTGAAATACTCTTCAAAGAGATCACGAAGCATGTTTTTTGTTGTCAGTAGGAAAATGACCCATTGGTTAAAAAATATTAAATATTTATTTTCAAAGCATAAATTTATTAACTGTGCTGATTCCCCGACACAGAAAACATTTTTTGTCATTTGATGTTTGAGTGCCTTGGTGTTTATTTCCATCTTCACTTCACAAATATATATATATATATATATATATATATATATATATATATATATATATATATATATATATATATTATGAAATGGACAATGTCCGACAATTATTTTAAGACATTTTTATGTTTATACATTCCTTTTTATAGATACAAATATTTAAGTAAATGCTCTGTTTATAATAAACAGTATTAACAACATTTACCAACCTGAATGTCCGAGAAATTGTCATAGAAAATATGCATCCTCCAACAGGAATCGAGCCTGTATCCTATACGGAACCGTCATTTAAGCCCAATGTGTTTATACCGATTGAGCACAGAAGAGTGTTTTGGTTAGCAAGGTCAGTTTTACTGTTTTTAAAAAATTGTTGTTTAATATATATATATATATATATATATATATATATATATATATATATATATTCTTAATTTATTACACCAAGAAAAGGTTTAGCATCTTGTTATGAGCCTAGTATACAGAAATACCCTTCCTTGCTATTTACCATTGTTACATGTTAATGAGAAATACAAAGAAAATACTTCTAAATACCTCCAGTATCCTAATTATCTCATATATAATGCAAGGAGAAAAGCTCATCAAATGTATGAAAACAGAAAAATAAAAAATAGAAATAATCTTCATAAAACAAATTTAATTAATATAATACAAAATCATAACTATAATAATTGTTACAGGAAATATGTGAATGAAACAAGTAATTTAAACAAAAGATTATATGAACATAAAAATAATCTTTCAATGCAATAGCTGTTCATCATAATGAATTTGACCATAATTTTGAGACTTATAGCCACATCAATTTGAAACACTGGTTCCCGTACAATCACCAAAGTTAAACAACATCGAGCATGCTTAGTACCTTGATGGGTACTTGCTTGGGAATACCATGTGCTGTAAGCTTACATGTGCTGGTGGTTTAATCGATAAATGGCTCTGAATTGTTAATCAGAGAGCTGAGTTTGGATTCCATTTCGGTTCATTATATTCACTTAAGCACAAATGTCTTTGGCAAAAGTATGAATCTACCTCTTCTCCCCCCAGCTATAGGTTAATAAGTTGTAACTGAGGAGACTGATAGCTCTGTACTGGGAGGGGGATAACTCTCACCTTCATTCTTTAAAAGTGGGCATACACTGTCCAGAGACGTAGGAAGGATTTCTCCTGCAAACAGTTAAATAGTTTTGCTAGGATTGGAGATAACTCTGGGTTAACATTCTTAAGGATGGCCACTGGGATTTTCTCTAGACCGGTGACCTTCTTCGGGTCAGGAATTTTGGCAAGTCTTGAGCTGTAATGAAAATGTTACTGAAATTGTGCTCAGTGAGACACTGGAAGTCAGGAAGGGGATTGCCTTTGTTATATAACGTTGAGTTTGAGGCAAAAATTGAGGTGAACAGCTTCACCTTGTCTGATCAGGGTGAAATGACCTCAGAGCCATTTATAATAGTAGGCACTGATGTTATACCTCTAGAATTTGGTTAGAGATCTTCCAGAACTTTTGGAATTTGTTTTGCTTTCAACTTGGCCTGGATTGCTCAAGCATAGATGCACTTTACATTTTCTAGAATTCTCTTGCTGCGATTGTGGGCAGTTCTGAAGCAAGTGTCCGACTACACCACTCCCTATGATAGGAATTGTAGTAGTGGTTATGATGAGCTTTGGCTATGGCACATTTGGGGATGGATCATGGCTTACTGTTCAGTTTCTGCTAGAATTTTTCCTAGTGTATAAAATTCTCCATTCCAGTAAGGATTCATTCTGAGGGTAATAGTTTTGGGGGCAGAGTGTTTGAAGGAGGCTGTGAACGGATTTTCTGCCATGTAAGATTAAAACCCTCCCAGTCTGATTCAATGTAATGAAAGATTGTTCTATGCAATGCTCTATCAGGGGATGCCTTTGGTTTAAAATCAATCTTTGACTAGGAGGTGATCTGAAGTTCCCAGTGGGAGTAAGACTTTTGTGAGGCATTATTCAGGGCAGTATATGAGGAAGAGGTCAAAGAGTTTCTC
>OZ010586.1:80270250-80285250 GCA_963932145.1 Acanthosepion lycidas
CAAATTTTAAACCTACATATGGCATATAAGATGCAGAGGAATTTGAAGATATTTTTAGTAAAAAGAAGTGTGCCGTCAAATATGGTAATTAAAAATTAAGATGTGCAAATGTAAGTGAAACCTTACATTTAGATTCTCTATTTTTGTTTTACATGGTTACCAGTGCAAATGATTGTTTGTGCAAATGTAAAAGATCAAAACGTGTTCATCTTTTTGGTCAGTTGTGCATACTGAATTCAAACAATATAATTTATTGTGTATGCAAAAGTGTACAGTTAGGAACTAAAGTAAAAATATATATGCAAAGATCAAAAGAACTTCAAGAAGCTTTAATAAATCACATAGTTGAAACTCTTAATAATGGAGAACACTCATTATTTATTTGTCTGAACTGTGATGTAATGTCAAAACTCTGATATGGCAGTAAATGCTGACAATTTCCTCAAAGATGAAGAAGAAACTTTAGGCAAGTGAAGTGTGGTTCTATAGAAGGATGCTGAGAATACCATGGACTGAATATGTGAGCACCAACAAAGTTTTATGGATGCTAGGAACAAAATAGACACTTGTGCTTATGATCAGAAAGAGACAATTTAAATTTCTTGGACACATAATGAGGAAACAGGTCTTGGAGAATTTCACACTCATACAACACAGAATGTAAGATGGAAAGAGAAAAACCTGTGAGTAAACTATTTAACAAACTTATGTAAATAGATTGCAGAAAAGGATATGGGATAGATAGTAAGGGGACAAACACTATTAACAGCTACAAAGTCTAGGAAGTAGTGGACAGCTATGATCGTCCACGTCCTGAAGAAGCATTGTACATAAAATAAGAAAAATCAGTAATACCTTACTTACAAGCAAGCACCCTGATTTTTGTTAGGTGTATGATTACCTGGCCACAAATCAATTTGTCCAGAATTTTAAATGATGACAAATGTCAAAAGAAAACATGATTCAAAATATTAAAATTTTTGTGAGGAAGGCTTACAGCAAGATCACATTGAAACACCAGTTTTTATGCAATCAGTAAAGTTAGGCAACATTGAGCCTGGTCAGTACCTAGCTGAGTATACCAGGTGCAGTAAGCTTGGATGTGCAGGTGGTGTAATGGTCAATAGCTCAGAATTGGAAATCGGAGAGCCAAGTTCCAGTTTCCTTTGGATTTTTATATTCAGATACATAGCAAAACCTTGGGAAATGTATGAACCCACCTCTTCTTCCACTATGCATTAATTTGTAGGACTTGCATGTGTAAATCATTTATTATCTCCAAAGAATTCTTACAATCTAAATATATTTTCTGGCTTTAAATAACTTTCAAAAGGTTGATAAGCTGTAAAAAACAAATCAGTTAATCAATAAAAGATTGATTCTGAAAGAAAAAAATTGTCTATTATGCTGTAGTTAACCAACTTTCTTAGCTGAAGATTTAGCAATCGATTCAATATACTTTTTCCACTTTATGTCAGCTGAAAATGTTAGCAGGTACAATGTACTCTCCAGAAGGTTATCATCAGTCTGTGATAATAGTAATTAAAAAGGATTCTCTCATGTGATTAAAAGAAAGCAGTTTTGCCACTGAGGAATTAAAATTAATAAGCTAGTTATTGCCGCATTGGATAACAGATTGTAGTCATTTTTGAGATCAGCTGCCAATATGAGCTTATCAAACCGATCAGACTTATTATTAAGAGGTGGGTTAAATGTGAAAATTGTTGAGTTTTGATGGCAAATAACCAGTGGTAGTATCAGAGAATGCGTACTGATCTTACCCACTTACTGCAACAAGAAGGTTCTGTCTGGATTTATGCAACAAGCAAAAAAAGATAGATATATACATTATGTTACATCTGTTAAAAATGAAAGAAAGGATAAAAAAAGTAACAACACATTTAGAAGCAAGGAATCAGCAATATAATAGCATTGGTATGCTTTCCAATCTCAATCCAGATCCTTCTCAATCCTGTTGAAGAACTCCTCCTTGAATGACCATGTCTTCAAGGGTGTGGCCATACTCACCATGCTTGGCCAATTGTGGGTTGGTGAGATTAATAGTTGGAAGTTTTGAATTCAGAGTTGTTCTCCTAGTCCAGCTGTCATTCAAGGCTATAGGACCAAGTCTACCCTGCTATTTACTCATTGCTGAGAGAAGAAGAGATGGATTCACACTTTTCATAAAGGGTACTTGCATGTAGATGTATGTAATTAACTCTACTAGAATTCAAAGTCAGCTCTTCCATTCCTTAATCCAAGCTGCTATCCATTACTCCACTGTGCCATCATCACATCATAAAAGATGACTTCATATAATCAAAGAATGAATGAATGGGACTTTATACCAAGATATGTTAAACTACTCCTTATATCAGTCAAACTTGTAAAGATTAAGTCCTATTGGGTATTACAACATGACAATAATCCTAAACATAACACCAACACAACCAAACAGTTTTATGAAAATGATAAAATCAAGTTAGTTAAATGACCTGATCTGACCTGACCTGAACCTGAACTGAATTTAAAATTTGTGTCCATACCATAGTGTTCTATACTAGAGGTCTACTCGAAGTGCAACTAATGGCTAGCATTAAAGGTTTATTTCAAAAGCTCCTCGTTCCACTGAGTGCAGCACATTTTGATTTGTGTTTGGGTTTTGAGTAATTCACTGCTGCAGTCAACTGAAGAAATTGAAAGAATTGTTTGTTTTTACACTTGGAATAAGTTTTTCTAATTTAATTGGACTTGCTATTTTATTTTATGTTTTCATTACAAAAACAAACCTCTTTGTGTGAAATTCAATAAAAAAAAATGTAATTTCAGAATCTTGGTATTGTTGTTCATAAGTTTATTTTCTAACAGCTCTGTGGGGAAAAAAACTAGCTGGTCACATTCAATGCCTCAAAAGGGTAACTAGTGATATTCCATCATTGCCAATCAAACCCAGAACTTTCATCAATTATGATAAACAGATACTCCCTTAGGGAAGCCTCATGCTTTGAGTCTTTAATGGAACATAAACTCAACTCAGACTCATATATACAATCAATCAATAAAAATACTGGAAAAAATAGTCTGTTCCCTGTACCACTCCAGTAAGTACGCTTCTTGCTATCCTCTACTTTTACAAGAGCCAGATCTAACTGGGAATGGGTTACTGCTACCATATATGGGTAGGAGTTACCCAGTCTTCAATTTCCATCCTCAAAAGAGTCTTAGACTATTTCCATGTGGGTGACAAATTATTTTCCAATCTACAATCCGTTTTTCACAGATGAGATGTTGCAAGTCTTTCTCTACTCTATCAGCATTTCCATGGAAGTGTTTTGATTAACTACATTCATTAGTTTCACCAGTTCTGATGTTCATGGATAAGAAACATTCACAATGTAGAAAACCATCTTCATTCCTTTTGTATTCCATTGGTGAGATGCAAGTTTCACTTAAGCAGCTTGTTCCCACTTGTGGAACCAACTCTCAAGAGGATGCTTCCCCAATAACTGCAATCTTAACCTGTTCACGTCTAGGGTTAACGATCATCTTCTTCACATATCCACCTAAACTGTGCCTCTTACTCTGTGGCCCTCTACTTTGAGTGGTTCTTGGGCCTCATACAGTGGGAATATCATTGTAAAAATCAGAAACTTAATTTTGATTTTAATATTTAAAATTTTTATTTATAAAATTATTTATAGTAATGATCAATTTTAATTTCTTTTGCATAATCTCTTTTTCTATACAAATAAAAGTACATTGAAATTTTACCATGGTTCTTATATCATAATATTGTTTTTGCAATACAAAAATAAGAAATTTGAAGATCTAGACAATGCTATAATCTCTCTATGAAAAATTCAGAATTGAAGAAATACTTTATTAATCTAATTTTAATCTTTCTTCTTATAAATGTTGCATAGACTCTAAGAATTAAGTTAATTTTAACAAATATGATTTATTTTTAATTTTTAACATTAACTTCTCTTCTAAAGAATTTTTCCTACATTCTGTTTTTACATAGAAAAATTTATTTAAAATGTCATTAATTATCATAAATTAACTTAATGTTTCTGTTTATAATATTGTTATTCATAACAACCAATATATTGATTTATTATTTATTAGTAATTTGTGTTTTACTAAAAAGTATTAAAATATATGTTGAATAAAATATATGTTGAAGTTCACATTAAAAAATTTTTCAATGTCAATGAATACTTCTCACTTTTATAATGCTCATTGTATTAGAGACTTTGTAATCGCAGATACAACTATAGTAACACTGTTGAACAATACTAGTGTCTGATGCCTTTGAATAACACTCACATTAATAGAACTTGCTCAATAATACTCACTTTAAAAGTAACCACTGAATAGTGATCCAAATAATAATCCATACAATGATCACTTAGACGCCACACTAATTCCCATTCATACATTTCCTTTACCATCACGTGATCTACTTATTCGAAATGGGATTGCCTGTGTTTGCTCTCTGGTGATCTGTGTTCAAACTCTAGTGTTGGCGGTAATACTTTATTCCTATATATCAAAAACATAAAATAGATACAAATATACTACAAAATTAATGAAATGCTATTTATTAAGAATATTGTTTATTAAGAAAGTCATATATTAAAAATGTTGTTTATCTTTTCTCTCTAAAAACTTTCGAAACTCAAACAATTTGAAATAATCCTCCAGTTGCAGTTTAGGTCTGTAGTATAGAACAGCATCAGACCTGGAAAAGATCTGCCATGAAGAGTGATCTAACATGACAGATGATTATCTGAATTTAATTGTGACTTACAAGAAGTGAATAGAGGCTTTTGTTTTAACAAAGGCTATTCTACAATTATTCAATCCCTTTTTTATTTTGCTTTGTGTAGCATGTTGAATATATTTTTCTTCATCTTTATAAAATATCTTTTATAATTTTATATAAACTTGTTAAAATATTTGCTCATATTTCAGTGCTGTAAAATGACACCTATATAAATTTATAAAATATTACTATACGTATAAGTAAATAATGTAATAAATATTTTGTAGCATGTGCTTAGCCTTTATTTTTCCCCATTGTCCACATTTAATTTCTGGGTTAATATATGCAGCTCATTTTAATTTTTTCACTTTCCACTATTACTTGAACCACCACCTTTCACCATATTAGACTTTTCAAGACTCTTTAGTGTGAATAACAATTATTTTAAAAATAAATATTACAAAATTTTAGTAGGTTTAGAGATTACTTATTATTGTATTTCAAATGGATTTAAAACAGTAAACAAAATTGAATATATTTAAATAGTAGTGAGACATGAACTTTTCTTAGAACTTTTGAATTTTTTTAAGCATCTTTCTGGATATCAAAAGAAGCTTCTAGCATCATCATTTGTTTTATAAATTCCTATGTGGAATATGAATAATTGAAATTAGAACATAATTTTTGCAGACAGACAATAATGGAAAATATATTTAAATAAAACAAAAACAAAATCCATCCTGGAACAATTTATTAAAATATTTCATTTTTCTTTCTTTATTTTATAACAGCCGGCAACTGATTACTTTTTGCAATGGTCAAATGACACACACATATATATATATATATATATATATATATATATATATATATATGTATATGTGTGTGTGTGTGTGTGTGTGTGTGTATATACATATTGAGAAGCAAGAATTCATTTAAACAGGTATTGTTAAATTCAGCAGACAATGTCTGATTAATTTTTATTACATTTTTTAAATTTTTAATTTATGAATAATGTTATACCAACAAATTGTGGATTAACTGTTTTTGCTTGATTACTTGCAACTGTCTCAGTCATTATCAAGAAATGAATGTTGCCAATATGGTAGACAAGATTGTGTATAACATACAGCAAATAACATAGAACAAGGTTTTGTCTATCAATATGGTTAAATATATATATATATATATATATATATATATATATATATATATATATATATATATAGATATCTGTCTATATTTCTGAGATGTGGTATTATGTACACTATTTACATTATTCAGACTATTGTCCTCATCTCTGTCACCATATTTATTACAATGTTTTGGTCATTGTATGCTCTGGCCTTCTTCAGGTGGTTGGAATGTCGAACTTAACCCTTTATTTCACTCACTGGGGTAGACTGTTCTAGTTCCATGTGCCATGTTTAATGGATGGCTGTTATCAGTTATCTCCTGTTAATTCCACTCTCCAAGTTCTCCACTGCCTTAAATGGGTATTGAACTGACACTCTTTGGGTCCTGTCACTGGATCTAACCAACGCCTTTGTCCACTATACCATGTGTCTTTGAGGACATCTGTGTATGAATTTCTGGGTATTATAAACCTAATGTCTTCAGCAACCATTTTTACCAGTGCTCATATTGCAATTTTTGCTGTTGTTATTGCTTTTCTCTGGCACTCCTTATTACTGGTTTCCATATTGTATTCATTCCTATGCTTAGTCAGCTATATGTGCTGATAGATGTAGATAAAAATAGTATAGTTGAGCAACAAGAATTCATTTAAACAGGTTTTGTTAAACTCAACAAAGTCTGCCTGCTTAATTTTTATTGCATTTTTTATTTTTTATAATAATGTTGTACATCTAAATTGTGGATTAACAGATTTTGTTTGAGTATTTTCAATGGTGTCAGTCATTATCAAGAACTGAATGTTGGCCAGGTTTATACATAAGTCAAAAGGTAAACATTGCCCTGGTTTATACTTGAGACAAAATGCAAACATTGGCCAGATTTATACTTGAGACAAAAGGTAAATATAAATTAAAGAATACTTAGTAAAATATACTTTATTTGCATTAACTTCATATTCCTGATTTACCAAAATTCTGTTTAGAAATTTACTTAATTCTGTATGATTATTTGGTTAGGCTGTCCTTTCTTCTACAACTGCTAACAAAAAATTGGGTTGAGAGCAATGGTAGAAAAAAAAAAGAAATAAAAAAAATAGGACATTTGTCTATTCTCTACTCTTGAGAAATAAGTTCATAGTGAAATTTATATTTGCAGAAGTGAATGAAAAAGAAATTTCCACATTTTTTATTCGGTTATTTCCAATAAACCAGTTATAAAAATAAGTTCTGTTTCCAAGTATAACTTTTTAAAAATTCATCATGCAAGTGCTGCACAAGAAGTTATATATCTATTTTGCATCACCACTTTATAAGCATTATTAAGTGCAACACTGAGATCTGTAGATGTAATGGGATAGCCAATGACACATTCCAAAAGATGGGCAGAATATTGCGAGACAGGAGGAAATCTTTTTGTAACAAAGAAAAGAATACTGAGCTGTTGCATGACATCTGTCCTTCTTTATGGCAGCGAATGTTGGACGATTTCCTCAAAGATGTAGAAGAGACTCGAGGCGACAGAGATGTGGTTCTACAGAAGGATGCTGAAGATATCATGGATCAAGCATGTGAGCAATGATGAGGCCTAAAAGAGGTTGCAAACAGGGAGGAGGCTTATGCATAACATCAGAAAGAGGTAGCTGAAGTTTCCGGGACACATAAAGAGGGAGGAGGGCCTGGAAAATCTGATACTCATGGATTGAAGAGTGGGAAAGAGAGACAAGGGAAAACAACATGTGACATACCTGGCAGGATCAAGCAAGTGGATGACAGAACGTGGTCTGGGGTGGGAAGCAGAGGGAAGGAACTTATTGAGAGCTGCAAGGAATAGAGGGGGGTTGAGAGCCATAATCACCTACATCCTGAAAGGACATGGCACATAAATCGAAAAGAATATCCATGATATAGTAACACCTTAAAACAAGAAGGAAACAGTGCAGCTGAAAGAAAGGAATGACAAGCATGTATTGTTCTCAAAGAAATTTTTATATAACTGATATATATATATATACTTGTCACTAATTTTTTCTATACAGAGAAATTATAACATATGTATACAACAAGCAGTGTGAAAAGGGGTGAAAAAAGAAAGGGTCTTACTTTTAGTATTTCCCAAACATTGTGGGTGGAGGGTAGGTCTGCGGTGTGCTTTTTGTGAGACTATGTGTCTTTCTCTGTGGGCTAGCGAAATCCGTCTTCAGTATTGACTCTTATTATTAGGTTGGTGCAAAAATAATGACGTTTTTTGACGTTAAAAAATACGTCAAAAAACAACATTATTACGTCATTATTTTTGCACCAACCTAATAATATTGATAAGCCTTTCTTTTTGGTTTTTCTTGTGACATATTGGAGAAAGAGCAAAGTGGGGAAACAGAAAGATTTCTGTATTGCCATATTATAATTCTGGTTGTTCCATCTTTCCTTAGTTGGCTATCATGTATGTTACGCCCTGTGTAATAGCTCATAAATAATGGGCTATTCCATTTTGATCATGAAGACAGATCGAAAAGATATCAGAAACACTGTTTGCTTTCAGTAAGAAGTAAAATGGAAGAAAGGGAAAATAGAAGAGGCAATAATGTTCTCATATGTTTAACATATCCTTCAGTGAAATAGAAAAAATATCAATGTCAAACCTTTTCATTTGTACCCTCTTACTTCCTTAAATAATAGCTTCCATTCATATTTATGATTGTTATATTTTCTTAAAACTGTTAAGCTGAAATATTTAATGATGAAGTAAGAAATTGCTATGAGTATCTTTTTTTGTGATGTCAATGAACACTTGCTGTTACTTTTGTAATGTCAATGAATACTCATTGTCACTTTTGTAATGCTCATTGTAGTAGAGACTTTGTAATCGCTCATACAAATATAGTACACCGTTGAAAAATGCCAGTGTCAGACGCCTTCGAATAGCACTCACACTAATAATACTTGCTCAAATAGTAATCCGTATAGTGGTTCAAATAGAGAAACAGTATAAGTGAATAGAGTAGAGAATAATGGTCTATATAATAATAGAGGATAGACTAGAAATGGCAATCTGAATAGAGGATAGACAAGAAATTGAGGTCCGAATAGTAATAGAGGATAGATGAGAAATGTCAATCTGAATAGTGATAGAGGATATGCCAGTAATGGTGATCTGAATAGTAATAGAGGATAGATGAGAAATGTCAATCTATATAGAGGATAGACGAGAAATGGAGGTCCAAATAGTAATAAAGGATAGAAGAGAAATGGCGATCTGAATAGTAACAGAGGATATGCCAGTAATGGTGATCCGAATAGTAATAGAGGATAGGCTAGAAATGATGATCTGAATAGTAATAGAAGATAGAATAAAAATGGCAATACATATAGTAAAAGAGGATAGTTAGTCATCAGCTATTTCCTACATATATGCGTTTCCTCTATGGTCACATGATCCACTTAATCCAATAATGGGATCATCTGTGTTTACTCTCTGTCGATCTATGTTCAAACTCAAATGTTGGCAACAACACTTTATTCATATATAATAATCTTACAGTCATAGAACTAGCAGGCTGCCTATTCAATTATTAACTTAAAAATTATGATTCATCAAGTATTTCTAGGTATTATTATTACTATTATAGTCAACCCTTATTGCAGACTGGTGTGACAGAATCACAAACAAAGAACTGTATCAAATAACAGAAACCACATTAGCTGGGAACTTTCAACAACAGCAACAACTATAATGATAGCAGATGTGCCTAGAAGAGAAAATAATGATAGAGTCGAGATGTTGACATTCCACAAAATTTCAGATAAAAGGTTAGGAAGGAATCACTTATGAAAGGTTAGGAAGGAATCATCTTACTGGAAAGAATATTGACACCTACTGAACTTGAGAAACTTATTTTCCAGGAAAGTTGTTTTACAAATAAGATTTTATAAATTTTAAATGAATGCAGTACTAGCTGAATGGTCAATGAATGTTTACTTGTAGGGTAATGGCGTTACTATTACCATTATCTCTTATGATGTATATAAAGCCTAGTTTAGTAAAAGAGAGGAAGCAGACAATATACTTATGAATTTGGTGTATGCTATATAACAGGTGTTGAGATTTCCAAATACGAACCTTAAAAAATGGTTGTAAAGAATAATATATTAGGCCAGAGATTACTGGTAGAAAAATATTGTAGCAAATAGGACAAAATTTCTGTTATTTACAAAAAAAGACTTTGGTGACCAGTGTAAGTGTAGCCAAGTCAAGCCTGTATGATTTCTTTTTGTATTTCTATTTCCGACAATTCTTTGACTGACTGCATTAGTGAAACTCTATTTTAACTTCATCTTTCTTTTCCCGGCTCAACTGAAGTCTGCTAAAGTGAATTTATTAAGTTGATCCAGTTAGAGGATATCTTGCAGAATGCATTCATCCCCTATCTCTCGGATTCTCTTTTTTGCATTCTTTTTTTTTTTCAATTTCTGCAACGTTTCCTTTTTCCATACACATTCTGTCTTTAAGAGGAGGTTATTGAAAAAAAAAAGAAGCTAAAGAAATGTTCCCATATCTGGCAAGAAATTTAAGTTGAAATTGAGTTGTCATGAAGTAATTATCCCCAAAGAGCAAAGCGAACTACTTCAAAGGTATTTCCACATTATCAGCAATCAGTTTTATATCTAACTTCCTGTGTTTGTAAGAGAAAAATGCTTCCAGATCACTCTGTCTGATTGAAAAAGAACAAGGTTTAAACTTAAACCAAAGTATATTTTGTTTGCTGAGAAACTTTTACTGGCTTTCATTTACATCAGAAACATTTATGACAAGTCTATCAGAGAAAATAGTTTTTAAATCATTCTCACACACACACATATATATATATATAGTACAATCTGTTGTTTCTCTTTCTTTGTTAATACATACATACACAAAAACACACACACACATATATATATATATAACATAATAACAACAAAGATGGGGACTTTATTTACATTATTTGACTATAAATTCTGACTATTTATGAATATATATATATATATATATATATATATATATATATATACGCATTCTACATTATTTACATTTTGTTTATGAGAATATATATATATATATATATATATATATATATATATATATATATATATATATATATGTGTGTATATATATGTTCTAGCCAAGTTACCCACAACTTAATGTGTGTCACACATATTTTTGTAAGAAAATGATGATTGATTTTAAATCATTGCTATAATTTGTGGAGTAAAATGATGCATTTCAATATTACACAATGATCTTGCCAATGTGGCCTCAATCTTCTGGCTTTCTCCTTCTACATTTTGAATAGGAGTCATTCCCTTGCTTGAATTTAAATTTAATTTAAATCAAAGGGGAAAAAATTTCAGTGCAAAAACAGCTTGATCTCACCCCTTTGATATGTATTTGATGCAATATTTGATTGAATGAATTTATATGCAGATTCCAACATTGATATGACAGTTGAATTTTCACAACAAATATGTATTTGAAGGCACAACCCACTGATTGGTAATTTCTTACTCAACTTGACATCCATATTGTTTCATTTCTATCTTGTCAATGTAATCTCAATCTTCTGGCTTTCACCTTCTTTATTTTGGATAAGAGTCAATCCCTTGTTCAAAATTAAATTCAAATTTCTATCAAAAGGAAAAACTTTTCAGTGGTTGGGTTTGTGGTTGCTGGAGTCTCCCTTTGGTCAAAATGAAATATACTTATCCAAGTGCCCTGGGAGTTAAACCCTTGTTCAAATTTAAATAATTTAATCGATATCAAAGAGAAAAAACTTTCAATGGTGAGGGAGTTTGTGCCCCCCAGTCCCCCTTTGGTCAAAATGAAATATTCTTATCCAAGTACCCTGGGTAATGTAAGTTCAGAATACATATAGTTATGGGTTCTCTCCAAAGCCCTAGGAAGAGTTCGATGACAAACAGGTAGACAGAGGCTATAATTTATATATATATATATATATATATATATATATATATATATATATATATATATGATAGAAAGTATTAGGAGGATTTGATAATTAGTAATTCATTGAGTCTGATAGAAATCTCAACAGAATGCAGAAAGCACTGGACGGCTGTTTTGGTGACGGAATATGTGAGCAAGCAGCGCTTTGTTGAGTCTGATTTGCAATCTCTTCATAGTGGATGCGCACTGCTGATGAGTCCCAAATATAGGACGAAACGGCCGTCCAGTGCTTTCTGCATTCTGTTGAGATTTCTATCAGACTCAATGAATTACTTAAATATATATATATATATATATATATATATATATATATATATATATTCTGTCTGAATTTCTAGAATGTTATTTACACTATTTATGTTCTAACTATTGTCATTATCTTTGTTGCTATTATCACAATGTTTCGGCCAATGTATACTTTGTCCTTCGTCAGGTGGTAACTGATCTGGGTAATTTTGATTCAAAAAAGGCTTTAGTTTGAGTTTACTTGAAGGTTACCTTGATCGACAAACACCTGAAGAAGACTGAGGGGCACAGTGTCTGAAACATAATTGTAGTGATGTGTAGTTTGGCAAGACAGAACACTAAACTTGACTGAGTCAGTCATGATAGTAGTATTCATGGCAATAGTATTAGCTTCTTTTCTCTAGAGAGTTTCCCAGGACTACTTATCATGAATGCACTGACCCATTCATGATAGTAAGGAATGTAAATCACTCTTACCTCAACAATAATAACAAAAAAAGAAACGAGGACAATAATCTGAATGTTCAAATATTCTGGGCTAACTCACTTCATAAAAACTGATCAAACCTCACAATTTTTTTGTGGCAAAGGCTTCTTTATAAGGTTGAAAACTTTAGAGCACCATTTCATATATATATATATATATATATATATATATATATATATATATATATATATATAATAATTAATTAATTCATAGAGTCTAGAAGAAACCTCAACAGAATGCCGAAAGCACTGGATGGCTGTTTCGTCCTATATTTAGGACTCATCAGTAGTGTGCATCCACTACCATGAATTGAAACCCGGACAGTTACAATATCAGGGAAATGTAATACCAACTGTACCAACGGGACTCAGTGATGAAAAGGTAATGAATTAGACTTGATATAGCGCTGCTCGATCACATATTCCGTGGCAGAATTCATTTGAGTTTCTCTTACCCATAGGACAGTGCCCCCACAAGCCATGACTACTATTCCCAAGCCGCTCCATCCAGAGCATTAGAAGCTGGTTCAAACAATGATATACAAGTGATAGAAATTATTAGGAGGATTTGAGACAATCATAATTAAGTATTTCATCAAGTCTAGAAGAAAACTCAACAGAATGCAGAAAGCATTGAACAGCCATTTTGTCCGTTGGTACAGTTGGTATGATGTTTGCCTGATATTGTAACTGTCTGGGTTTCAGTTCTTGTTAGTGGATGCACACTGCTGATCAGTCCCAAATATAGGACGTCCAAGGTTTTCTGCATTCTGTTGAGGATTCTTCTAGACACAATGAATTACTTATGATTATCTCAAATCCTCCTAATAATTTCTGTCACTTATATATATATATATATATATATATATATATATATATATATATATATATATATATATATATATATATATTAAATAAAAACAGACCACTTTAAGGTTCCATGTAATAAATTATTTCACCACAGCCCTTTTAAAGGACTGCGGATAATCAGACTTTACTTCCAAAGGTTGAAACAAAAATTTTTTATTTTTTCATTTTTTGTTTCAACCTTTGTAAGTAAAGTCTGATGATCCGCAGTCCTTTAAAAGGGCTGTGGTGAAATAATTTATTACATGGAACCTTAAAGTGGTCTGTTTTTATTTAAATTATTTGCTCTGGATTTACATTGAGCTCTCTGGATTTTCTCCTCCTTGGGTCTACCCATACGGATTACCTAGTTTTCCATAAACTATATATATATATATATATATATATATATATATATATATATATATTGAAAATTAAATGATATTAGAGGATTGCAGTAAATGAGCACATATAGTTCAATACTTAACATACATATGTTTCAAAATAATGTGCATATCAACATATTAATACACTGTTGTCTAAGGATCTTAACACTATCCTGTACTCTTGCATATTATCATACAGTAGGCAAATCTTATTTTATACGTAGAATATTGCTTCCACATTGGGTCCAGTGTTCCTGCTATTTTTACCTTGAGCTCCTTGATAAAGTCCAAAGAGCAATCAGCAATATTATCAGTCCTGATCTGGCATCTCAGCTTCAGTCACTTTCCCTCTCTCTGCCTTTTCTATAAATACTTTCATGGTAATTGTTTGGATAAGCTCTTTGCTACTTAGACATTTTCAAATTTAAGTACAGTACTAGACTGTCATTGAGATCTCATCAATTTACAGTTGATCTGTCTAGATGTAGCTGTCGGTTCTGTGCTAACAGTTTATTTTCTCACACTTCTTAAATGCTTTCCAGCCAAGCTTAATCTGCAAAAATTTAAATGCAATGTAAATCACATGAAATAACCCTCGGCTTGCCTTTATCTGCCCTTTTGCATACTTGTGTAGGGTCAGCAGTGAACTTTTTCACTGTTTGATAACACCTCCCTATCGTTTTAGAAATTTCTTGGGTAGATTTACCTTTTGAGAATTCTGAGGTGATAGTTTTCTTTTCAGCATCACTTAAACTGCTTTTACAGCCCATCTTTTCACTAAATTCTTACACTTTTCTAATAATTTGGCACACTCAAATCACCGTGCTGATAAAAATATGGCACCAGTTTGTTTACATTGCACAAATCAGTACGAAAATTTCAGTGATTGCACAGGATTGTGTTGCCAACATTGTGTGAAAATTTTGTGTGAATTGATTGGAGGTTTTTTGAAATATTAGAAAAAAAGTTATCTCGATAATAATTTGGCACGCAGTATATATATATATATATATATACATATAGATAGATAGATATATTAATTGTTTAATAATTTATTTTCCATGGTTTTGCAGATTATTAAAGGCAGAAAATATTTATAGATTGTAAGAATTTTGGCAGAGACATGATAAT
>OZ010586.1:80290250-80297750 GCA_963932145.1 Acanthosepion lycidas
AAGCATAATCAAAAAAGAATAGAAAAAGAAGATAAATGAAATCCACTTAATATATATTTAATATCAAGGAAATCCTAAAGAATAAAATGTGTAAGACATAATATTTTTCTATTTTGTCATAGATTTTTTCCCTAAAATTTTTCTGATATATAAAATCTTATCTGTTGCATTCCCATATATATACAGAATGAATCAAAAAAAGTTCAAGTGACTTATCTTGTTAGCCAGTTCAATAGTTTTGCAGGAAAATGTAAATAAGGCCCAGACTTTTGATGAATCTATCGAACTTATTATCAGATCTAATATTTATGCACTTTTGGAATGAACAAGAGCTAATTCTAACTTTCTAATTTGAAATTTGAAATTTGAAACATACTAGAGCTTAGTTAGCAATCGAAAATGACCTCCAATCATTTGTAAACTGGGGCAGTAATTGGCTGGCTAACTTTAATGCCTCAAAAACAAATCTGCTCTCTAGTA
The DNA here is from genome assembly GCA_963932145.1 of Acanthosepion lycidas. NCBI lineage: Eukaryota > Metazoa > Mollusca > Cephalopoda > Sepiida > Sepiidae > Acanthosepion > Acanthosepion lycidas. Next base: position 80,290,731 of record OZ010586.1, read on the forward strand.
ATCAGCACAGAGATCTTTCCCTGCACCCCATTAGAATGTCTGACGCTCAACTTCTCAAGAGCACCTCTCTGTGGCTGCTCGGCCTCACATTGTTTACTGACCTGAGATGGAACAAATACATTGAGTCAAATGCTTCATCCACTGCAAGGAAAGTTGGCTCCCTGTGCCGCACCAGGAAATTTTTCTCCCCAGAATCAATCCTTTAAATCTACAAATCAACCATTCACCTTTGCATGGAGTATATATATTGTCTGGAGTCCCTTCTGTTTGCCTCGGGGTCCTTGATAAGATCCAGAGATGGATATGCAATATAATTGGTTCTGATCTGGCATCTCATCTGCAGTCGTTCTCTCAAAGATGTGCTGTCACCTCTCTCTGTCTTTTTTACAAATACTTTCATGGTAATTGCTCCGATGAACTGCTTTCACTGGTTCCCAGACTTCACGAATTCAAGCATCCTATGAGGCTGGCATCCTGCTCTCACCCTTTCACTTTTGAAACTTTTAAATGTAGCTGTATATATATATATATATATATATATATATATATATATATATATATATATATATATAATAGCCTATACATATATACAGGGTGTGATGGATAAATTATCCTCTACACAAAAATGAAATTGACACTGATATCTCATTTTAACAGATATATTTAACAAAATTACACAAAAATATCTTCAAATCCTAGAGAGTAAATTTATTCAATAAAATTGCTACTGGCATCAGCCACAGCCTCCAGACAACTTTAGAATCTCTTGCAACTCTTCTGGATTGTCCCTTCGTTTAAGTTCGTCAATGCTGCCATAATCCTCACCTTCAGTTCATTTTTAGTTTTACATGGAGTTTTATTGGTCTCTCGCTCAACTGCCTCCACACGTAATCAAAGAGGTTTAGAACCACTTAGGTTATAAACCTCCTTGCGAATTTAGGTGGCCAGTTGTAAGGGGCGATGTGGTCATAGAAATTGTCTGACAGCTATGAGTGGATTCACCTGCTTGTGCATCATGGTGCAAAGTCCTGTTACCAGACATAGGCATCAGTACCATTACCTCCCCAAGGTATTTGATGTAGGCTTCCATGTTGAGTCTGAGGCCCTCACCAACAAATTTGGTTGTTCTTTTCTTATCAGAATATTTAGAGTGAGATTCCCAAGCTGCTATACCTTCATAATCACCATTAGACTCATACAATTCTTTCCCAAAAACACTGACATTTTTGTATTAGAGCTTCTGGTGTGAATGCCAAGAAGTTCAGCATATTGTTTCCAAAATTCTGACTGAGTGATTTGTGCCATGGTGCTCTTTTTCTCACAGACAGTGCCCAACTGACCCTACCATACTGTGTAGTTGACAAAATTAAAAGTCATCCTTATGACAGATTTCATACATTTGGACTTTATTGCATTAAATTTGTTACTACACATGTGCACAAATGAAGGATGCTGGAAATTTTCAATAAAAATTTTTTTTATTTATTAGGTTGGTGCAAAAATAATGACGTAATAATGTCGTTTTGTGATGTATTTTTTAACGTCAAAAAACGACATTATAACATCATTATCTTTGCACGAACCTAATAAAAAAAATTTTTAAATTTAAAATTCCCCATAGAACTCATTTGTGTGCATGTGTAGTCACAGCAACATAACAAATTTAGTCGGATGTAGTCTTAAATGATGAAGCATGAAACTTATCCTCATGGTCATACATATTTCCCCAATATTGTTCTTCATATATAAAAATATAAACCATTATCTCATATATATATATATATATATATATATATATATATACACACACTAGTATGTATATATATATATATATATATTCACTAGTATATATATATATATATATACACTAGTATGTATATAAATATATATATATATATATATATATATGTATTCACTAGTATATATATATATATATATATATATATGTATACACTAGTATGTATATATATATATATATATATATATATATATATATATATATATATATATACACTAGTGTATATATATATATATATATATATATATATGTATACACTAGTATGTATATATATATATATATATATATATATATATATATACACTAGTATGTATATATATTTTTTCAGAGGTGTCATTTTCAAAATATGTACAACTGTGTATACATTAAAGGAAAAAAGTTAACAAATCATCAAAAAATCCAGTAATAAATTTATTTCAGCAGGTAAGATTTTAATACTTGCCTCATCAGACAGAAATTATAAAAAACATTTCAGTCTGATGAGTTTTTTCCTTTGATGTATATCATATTGGTTTGTATACAATACACTGAATTCTCTTCATGGATTTATCATTTTTAACCTACTTGGATGAACCTTTCACTTAACAGATTTGATATTACTATCTATCTATCTATCTATCTATCTATATATATATATATATATATATATATTGTATATATATATATATATATGGTGGACTCTCCTATCATTAACAATAGATGAAGGTCAGCAGTGGATGGTGCCTTTCATTTTACACTTATGCTTGCTAGCAGCCAAGGCTAGCAAGCATAAGTGTAAAACGAAAGGCACCATCCACTGTGGAGAAAATCAAAGACATATTTCATTTGTGCTTTCTTAAGTGTGATACTAACCAAGCTATATATATATATATATATATATATATATATATATATATATATATATATATATATATATATATATATATATACACACGCACACTTGTACATATTTTGAAAATGTAAAATCTGAGAAAATTAACACAAAAATGGCAAGTTTATGTAACCAATAAATATCCCAAGAGCCAAACATGCCATGGCCCTCCCATGAAGAAGTATATTAGTCTAATACATGAGGATTTGGGCTACTTTAATTTGAATATCTAATCTGATTGATATTGACAGATCAGCAATGCCATCTCAAATTGGTCAACCATTGGATGTGAGAACCACTGTCATTTACAACCAACTTCACACTGAAATAGTATGTTTGAAGCTGCAAAGTCTCATATGGAAATGTATATAGATTTAAATTTTCATGGGTGGGGTGTGGGTTTGACATTCTAAAATAAGAACAAATTAATAAATTCAATCAAGTTTTAATCAACGATGACTCCCCTAAATAGAAACATTTATTAAAAAATTTCTAGCAGAATTCTTGCCTAACAAGCTTGTGCAAATGGATGTCAGAACAGGGATTGGGAGGGATATTAAGAAGAAAAGCATTAATTAGAGCTACAAAGCATAGGAAGTTGGGAAAAGCTATGATCACCCATGTCTTGAAAGGACAAAGAACATAAAAGAAAATATCTTAATTCCTTATGCTATTGATTTTCATTTTGAATATACAATTCTTATTCTTCTTCTGTGTGTTGTATCCCTTCATAACATTGGTGATCATGGCCCTCCATAATTTCCTGTTCTTTGTAGCTTGTAATAAATTTTGTATTTTTTCTATCTCTCTTATATCCTCTTCTGCAATTTATTTACTCAAACTTGCTAGCTAGGTTATATTGGGTTGGTGCATAATTATCAGGCGTTTTTGTACTCAAATTTATTTGTAAATAAAAATTACTGTTGTGTTTACTTTTTTTAAATAAAAGTTTTATTTTCAGGTTATAAAAATGTGTGTTGATAATAATACGCTCTGGTATAATCATTTAAAAATATTATTGTTGAATTGTTATATTTCTTTTTTCATAATAAATATTATTTAAAAACACCTGATAATTATGCACCAACCTAGTACATTGTTTTCTTCTGTTCTTCTTGCCTTCAGTATGTCCTGTCAGTAACAAATTTTCTCTTTCTCTTTAGTTATATTGAAATATCGGGACATAACTGCGAATTTTCTTTTTTTTTTTCACAAACACCAATATAGCCATTACCAATAGCGTGCAAGAGAAGTACTCTAATTATTGTACTACAGTTGCTTCTTTTGTAAATTTATAAAAGTGCATTTTTAATTTCAGTTTGAGTAAATGGGAATGTTGGGAAATTGAAAAAACTTATTGTGTGCCTAGAGTACTAATTTTAGCATTTGACCAAGGCACCCCGTTTATTTATCAACGAGCAACTATGAGCCAGCAGACTCATTTTATATATATTTATTATACATTTATTAGGCCATCAAAAAGGGAACGAGTTCATATATAGGGTCATTGTGGATGAGTGTTGTAAGATATCTGGACAATGAATCTAATGCCAGGAGCCATAATGGTCAGATTGTGGAGGTGGGGACTCATAAAATTCTGTTGACTTGATGAAAAGCACAAAGGTCATAAAGCATGCACAAAAGTAATGTCTTTTTATGGATCACAGAGGGTTTCAACTATGATTCAGCAACTCTGGCTGAAGAACAGATGCTAAGCATGGGTAATAATGATGTGTATGTCAGAGGGGTGGTCTCATGGATATAACACCACAGAGTTGCTTTTCATATTCAGTGTGATGTGTTCAAATCTAGCAGAAGCAAATTTTCAAATAGTAATTTACATGAGAGGATTATTGGCATTTTGTGATTTAAATGCAAGTCCCATAAATTAAAATTTAACTTTATAGTTTATATATGTATTAAGTAATTGCTATTCATTTGTTAAATAATTTAATTTTGTATATGACTAATTATAAAAAATGTAATTAAATAACATAGTAAATTATTACCAGACCAAAGAGAACTTAACAACTTTTACAGTAAGTGTGATCATGTTGAAACACCAGTTCTTGTACAATCACTGAAGTTAAGCAACATCAAGCGTGATCAGTACTTAGATGGGTGACCACTTAAGAATACTAGGTACTGTAAGCTTAGATGTGTGGGTGGTGCATTGGATAACACCTCAGAATTGGAAATTGTTCCAATTCCAGTTAGGTTCGTTATATTCACTTACGTACAAATACCCTTGGGAAAGGTATGAATCCACTTCCTCTCCCCTCAGCTAGGGGTTAAATAGTGGGACTTGTACCAGTAAATCATTATTATCCCCAGAAAATTCTTAATATCTAAAAATATTTTCTGACTTTAAATTAACTGCAAAAGTTTGATAATCGATGAAACAAATCAATCAATACGGCAAGTGTGTGTGTGTGTGCATGCATGTGTCTGTGTGTAAAAATTCTCTTAGTTATGCTTTGTATGAAGCCATATTGATAGATCAATGAATAATTAAATTTATCTATGATATATGGGAGTATCATGTCAGTCATTATTATTATTGCAGACGCATTGGCTTATTGGAGAATCCCTCACTATAGATATATAGCAATTATTTGGGAGACAATTGCATTTCTAAGCTATTGACTTGTGGCAAAAGCCCTCGTCGTAGATATATTGGAAAAGATGAAGTTATTTGTGAGACTGGCTTGATAGTCATTGCCATATGAAGGTAAGAGAGGTACCATAGAAAATGAGAAATTGGAGAACCAAGTTTGAATTCCAGTCAAGTCATTACATTCTTTTATGTGCTAATACACTTGAGAAAGGTATGAATCCATCTCTTCTCCTCCAGCTATGGAATAAACAACAGGAAGTGTATCTAGAAAAATGATTGGGATCTCTAAATATTTGATAATTCAATATTCACTAACAAAAAGAAATTATTTTTACAATCTAAAATAGGTTTTGGCTTTAAATAACCTACAAAGACTTGATAAACCATAAAAAATGAATTGATTAATCAACATATGGTAAAAGTCATCACTATATACAGAGTGCAAGAGATAAATTGTTATCTAAATGAGGCAAAAATGAAAAGAACACTGACATCTCATTTTAACAGATACATTTACAAAAATTGCACAATAATATTTTGAAATACTAAAGACTAAATTCATTCAATTAACTTTGACTTTAAATCTCCTGCAACTCTTCTGAACAGTCTTTTTGTTTAAGTTGGTGAATGCTATTATAATCCTTACCTTCAGTTCATCTTTGGTGTTACAAGGAGTTTTGTTTGTCTCTCATTCAACTGCACTCCACATATAATAATGAAGGAGGTTGCTGCCTGGGAAGTTAGGTTGCCACAAGTAAGGGATGATGTGGTTTCAGAAATTGTCTGAAAACCATGACTGGGTTCTCCTGCTTGTGTGGCATGGTGTAGAGTCCTTTTGCCAGACATAGGGTCTTCCAGCTGCCTCCCTCTTGACCCAGGACAACACTATCTTCTCAAGGCACTTGATGTAGGCCTATGTAGTGAATCTGAGTTTCTGTGAGAAAATCAATGGAGGTATAACACCACCATTACTAGGGGTCACTCCAAACACCTTCATAATCTATATTAGACTCGTCCAACATCTTCTGAATTCTCTGCACTGTCCTCAGATTAACACCAAAGCAAACTGAAATCTTCATATTGCATCTTCCAGCATAAATGCCAAGCAGTACAGCATGCCATTTCCAAATTTCTGGCAGAGTCTTTTTCTCAACTGACCCTACTATATTGTGCAGTCAACAAAATAAATTAAAAATATAAAAAGGTGACAATTTACCTATCACATCCTGTAGACATTGGAAGACATGAAATTACTTCTGAGACAATTTGGTTAGTATTATTGCATATGCCTGTATTAGCATAATATTGAGAACTGATTGAACTGACAATGATAAGTAAGCTCAAACCACTTGATCTGCAAAACTAAACCATTTGGTCTGCAAAGCTAAAGCCCTTGGTCTATAAGACTAGACAACTTGGATTGTAAGATTAAAGCCCTTAGTCTGTAAGACTGAATGACTTGGTCTGTAAGGATTAACCACTTAGACTCTAAGACTACGGCTCTTGGTCCACTAAGACGAGACCAATTGGTCTGAAAGGATTAACCACTTAGACTCTAAGACTAGGGCTCTTGGTCCACTAAGACTAGACCATTTGGTCTGTAAGGATTAATCACTTAGACTAAAGACTAGGGCTCTTGGTCCACTAAGACTAGACCACTTGCTCTATAAGGCTAGAGCAATTGACCTCTAAGACTAAAACAATTGGTCTGTAAATCTAGACCACTTGACCTGT
>OZ010586.1:80302750-80310250 GCA_963932145.1 Acanthosepion lycidas
TATATATATATTTATATTTATATTGACCACTAATATTATCTATCTATTTATCTTTCGATTTATCTATCTATATATATATATATATATACACACACATACATATGGGCTGATTGAAAAGTAACTCCCTATTTTAAAATACTTATAATTTCTTTACTAACTATAATGTTTACAAGAAATGGATGTGGGGGAAAAACTTTTAGCATGAGGTTTTATTTAAAATTTGATATGAGCACCAGATTTCATTACAAGTTTCTCAAGATGGCCAGGAATTGTATCAACTGATTTCCCCAGGAACTCTTGTCGCATGGAAGACATAACTTTTTGTATTCACACTTCATGTTCTTCCAAAGTCTTGATTTCGTAGATTTCCTTCTATAACCAACCCCAAAGGAAAAAGTCACAGGATATTAAGTCAGGGCTCCTGGCTGGCCACACATACATAAAATAAGGAGTTACTTTTTAATCACCCTATATATACAGGGTGTAAGAGAAATACCATCCATATATACCCCTGCCAGAATTACCCCCACATAATGGTGAAATATATATAATACTATATGAAAAGATTACTTAAGTTTTAAATATCATTTTTATCCCAACATTGGTGTTTCTTGGTAAAGTTTCCAGTCTTCAGGGGTTGTCGTTTTAAATAGTATTTCCAATATTTTTCAATTTTTTACGCATCTTTTTCAATCCACATTTTTACTCCATTTTGTACACATGTGTATTCTTGAATTTAACATTCTTTTATATGCACAAATTCATGGAATTTTGCTTTTGTTTATGTCTTTCATTTTTTCAGCTGTAGATTTTTCTTTCAGTTGTAAGTTTTTTCTTAGAAATTAAATTAAATTTTTTATGATTTATATAGAAATTGTTATGCTATGTTATATTATTAATTAAATTGTAATACTTGCTAATTTCCATTATTAATTAAATTAAATATTTTAGTTAATATTTTTAATTAATATTTCAATTGATTTATTATGTTTTATTATTAGTAAAGTAACAAAGTAAATATTTGTTAATATGTCTACATCAACCCATTATTTCAATTCTTTTTATCTAATAATTTAATTTAATTTGATTATTGTTTGTTAATTATATTTATTTCTTTATGTCTTCTCTGTATATGTTCAGCATTGGATTATGACATTTTTCAGCATTTGCCTAATGAAACAGCCTCCTAACTTTTACTTGTGACATATTTTGGAAACATTTACATAGCTTGAAGTAAAATTATTGCAAATTCTTTCATTAAACTAGGATAGCTATCTTTTGTTTGTGACTAAAAATATTCCTGAAGAAATATGACTGTTTTACTATTTTTTGCTAACCCAATTAACGCATATTTCAATATTACTGTAGCAAAAAAAACAAAGAGATTTTTTATAACCTACATTCTAACAATAAAGCAGTCAAAATAAATATGAGTTTGTCATATTGACATAATTTCAGTTTCTGAAACTATTTAGAAGTTATAACATGTAGAAAATTAAAATTATTGCCTTATAAAAAACTTGAGAGGCCCTAATCTGCAGTCTATACTAACCTAAATGATAATCTGACCCTGTATATATTGAAATAATTAATTTATATACAAATATCTACATTCATGTGTCTGATAACTGGTACACATACACAATGAGGTTTTATTTAATGCAGGTTGTTCTTTTCTATGAAAAAAGCTTCTATTATCTTGAGCATTTCCTTGCAGTGACTTTGGTATAGTATTTTGTTATTATCTACTAATATTTGTCTTATGTTAATAATTGCATTTTAAATGTTTATGGTGTGATGATGGATATTTGCACAAATTGCACTAAGTTTCAATAAGTTACAAGTTAACCTAAGAGTAAGTGTGGTACTTGTATAACCATTGTAAAAATTGAATGTTAGTTTTTGATTATTGGCATTAAATATTCCAATGGACACAAGTATTGATGAACAACACACGCAGCAGGTGGGGTGAGGCTTCAAGTTATTGGTAATGATTACGTCAAATGTTTTATAGTAAATGATAAATCTAAGGTAAAAAGCTTAAGATATGCAATGATAATAATGTTATATATATATATATATATATATATATATATATATATATATATATATATATATATATATATATATATGGTTGGATAGATGTGAGCTTGTGACCCTGGGTTTCACGCTTTAGCGATCGTCAGACAAATCGCTAAAGCGTGAAACCCAGGGTCACAAGCTCACATCTATCCAACCATATATGTTAGCTCTATCTCTGATATTGAGCGCTTTCTAATAAGTACCGCACATATAATATATAAATAATTATACACATATATATTTATTTATATTTATATACACACACTTTTCACATATATATATATATATATATATATATATATATATATATATAACAATAACATCGAAATTCAAAAGTCAATCCAATGTAAAAAAAAGAGTAATGTTTATGAATTCTCATGCACTCTCGGAGATTGCATCTCCAACACTAATAATAAAATAATTTTTATATTGGTCACATTTTCTCATAGCTTAACATGTCATTTATTGAAATTTGGTGCAATTTATACATATGCATATCATCGTATGAAAAACAACCAAAATACACCTATTACATTATACAAATATATGTAGATAATAATAAAATATCAAATAGTATTCAATGTAAGTACCCAAAGCTAATTATTATATCAACATAACAACCTACATTAAATAAAACATCTTTCCCCATATGAACAACTATTTTGAAATGTGTATAAAATATTCACCTGGTGGTTTGTGAATAAATTCTACATATGATAGAAAATTAAACATCTAAATTTAAATATATATATATATATATATATATATATATATATATATAGTTATATATATATGTTATATATATAAATGAGTCATCATAATATAAATATATATATATATATATATATATATATATGCATGAATGATTCATCATAATATAAATTGAACTGCACCATATACATATATATATATATATATATATATATATATATATATCAAATATGTGGTGCTGTTCAATTTATATTATGATGAATCATTCATACAAAAAGTAAATTAGTAAACTTAATGATTTGATGATATAAATGGCAAAATCCCTTTACTAACAAAATTTTTAAAGATGCATTAACCTACTAATCACTCGATGAATGTTATGATCCTTGTTTTTTAAAATTATAAGCTGTATAAGGGCATTCTTAAATATACAAGTACTTTTGACTGTACATTCAGTCATCTTCAGGCATGTCAGTTATTTTGTTTTGGTAAAATTCAGGTAGTATCATATTGCCATATTTGTAAAAAATGCACTGACTTAAATTTTCAAAAAATTCAACCTTAGCGTTGCGACTGCATGTTCCAAAAGTTTGTAACTGTTATCAATAACACATTTAAAACAACATATTTTGATTCGCATTATGTTTTTATGTCTCTGATGCTACCTGAATTTTAACAAAAAAAAAAAAAAAATAATTTCCATGCCTAAAGATGACTGAATGTACAGTCGAAAGTACTTGCATATTAAAGAAAGTTCTTATACAGCTTATAATTTTAAAAAACAAGGATCATAACATTCATTGAGTGATTGGTAGGTTAATGCATCTTTAAAAGTTTGTTAGTGAAGGGATTTCCTCTAGGTACAGATCATTCTTTGGATTTTATCAAGAATCTCAAGATATATAACATGAACTCCAAAACAGGTATGGAAGCAATTGTAGATATAAAATGATAATAATAATACTAGAAATCAGTTACACCTATAAAAATATTTTTGTTTGTTTCATGGCATATCAACTCCTTATGAATCATTTAATGCCAAAATTTAATTTATGTGGGAGCATTAGTAATTTCTTTGACAAAATGTATTGCTGGCAATATCTTTTGTTTATTTACAAAAATATATTTCAGGTAATATTTTTATTTACAAAAATTTTTGTTTATTTAAAAAAATTTTGTTTTTTACAAAAATGTATTGCTGGTAATTTTTTGAAATATGAAAATGTATTGCTATTATTTTTACTATAAAGATGTATTTTTATACTTTTATAGTGTTTTGACTCCAGTTTGTGGGTTAACTATTTGCTCATAGAAGGGGCCTTAACAGGTACTACTACCCTGAGTCAGGGTAGACCTAGGAACAACAGCAATTAAGAGGTGGTTTCATGCTCCTCAAAACTTCCCAATCAAAGGCCTTACTGCCGGATCTCATTTATTGTCCTGCTCAGGACAAATCAAAATATGTAAAATTACAATTTAACATATTTTAAGGCAAGCAAAATTTTTGTAAAGATAATCTAGGATAAATGTTTCGTATGTAACTTAGAAATATACAATCTGGTAATAATTCAATAAATTTATCTAATCTTGACAAGTAGTGTGTCTGTGAAACCTTGAAGTTGGTTGAAAGATAAGTTGATTGAACTTTTATTAAATTTTTTTACTATACACATATATGTCTGTGTAAGTAGGTAGACACAAGCATACTCTATTGTGGGTACCTGTAAAATTCTTATTCATAGAGACAATGTGTAAACATATCTGCATATGGAGATATATATAATATATATATATATATATATATATATATATATATATATATATATATATATATTTATATGTATAAATAGATGTATATTTTTTTCATATACACACAAATCATTTTATATACATGCAAAGACAGGCGGGAGACGATACTTGAATGTTCAGATACTACAATGTATTTCATGACCAAACATTTTTGCTGTCATACCTTTCTTATGAAAAGGGAAAAACACCCAGCAAGAAGATGGAATTGCTTGCCTCCCTGATTTCTCTGGCCACATGCTAACATCACAAAGAATTTTTTTTCTTCCTCACACATCCATATACAGTCGCCCCCAACTACTTTTAACCCTCCACATTCTCTCCATCTGCCTGATCCCCATGTCACTCCCATTGTCAGTACACCCACTATGCCTCACCAAAAATCTGAATGACATCCTCCTTCCTCCAAGAGAAAAATGGAAGCCAGTAGCTTTCAGGATCGAAACTGCAAGCATATCTGACAAGGTGCTGCTTGGTGAGTCAACCGTTCAGATTTGGCCAGGTTTATATCCACACCGACCCCCCCCTCCGACCCCGGATGTCCTTCTCCTTCCATTTGTTCGTTCATTTCTGGCAGTTCCTGACTCACCCACAGTCAGCTAACAAATCTTCTAGGCTGCCACATGTGCAAATTCTTCCCTGTTAAATTTAGAGATGGTTTTTTTTTTCCCGCCTCCATTCTCTTTCTGCCATTGCAGCTGCAATTATCCTGTCATTTTCTTTTACGTTTTATTTTTCATTTTTTTTTTTTTTTTTTTTTTTTGCTTAACTCTATTCTTGTTTCTTGTCGTCTTTTTCTCTCTTTGAAACAAACTTGTTGGCACCAAGCTGTGCACAAAGTTGCCTTTAACCCTCTTAAACCTGAAAGTCTTTAAAGCCTCAAATTTGCATGACAGTTATCTTTTGCTATTAAAAGTTTCTATAACAATTTGTTTCTTGTAATTATAATTTTCAGTGATAATTAAAATTATCTTTCTTGCAATTAAAAATTTATATAATTTATTTTTCTTGTAATTATAATTTTCCATAATCAGTAATTTATTTTTCTTGTAATTATAATTTTCCATAATACTTAATTTGTTTTACTTGTAATTATAATTTTCTATAAATAATAATTTATTTTTCTTGCAATTATAATTTTCCATAATACTTAATTTTTCTTGCAATTATCAATTTATATAGTTTTTTTCTCATAATTATAAATTTGCAAAACAATTTATTTTTCTTGTAATTATAATTTTCCATAAAAATTAATTTATTTTTCTGGTAATTATAATTTTCCATAAAAATTCATTTATTTTTCTTGTAATTATAATTTTTCATAAAAATTAATTAATTTTTTTTGTAATTGTAAATTTACATAATTTATTTTATTGTAATTATAAACTTGCAAAACAATTTAATTTTTGTAATTATAATTTTTCCTAAAAATTATTTTATTTTCCTTGTAATTATAAATTTGCAAATCTATTTATTTTTCTAATTCTTATAAATTTTCATTGTAATTTATTATTCTTATACTAATTGATATCAATCTTCCCAAATGACAGTGACTGCTGGACAATCTCCTCTCAGATGAAGAAGAATCTTGAAGCAAAGAAAATGTGGTTCTGCAGAAGGTTTCTGAGTATACCTTGGACCAAACATTTTTGATTCCAACAAAAATTTCACTTGAATATGGAACAGAGCTTAATTAAACTCAATTTAATTCAAATAATTATATTGAAGTTTTCGGCTCTTGTTTTGAAACATGAGACTTCTTATGTAGCGTGTTGGAATCATATTTTTAAATAAATAATTATATATATATATATATATATATATGGTTTCCTTAAATTCATGTATGAACTCAATGCTACTAATAAAATTCCCTTCCTTGACATATTGATAAACACAAATAATGACAAATTTACTATTTCACCATATAAAAAACCTAGTAGCATAATTTCATATACACTTAACTACAACACTGAATGTCCATATTATTACAAAATAGCAATTATAAAGAATCTAATACATCATGCAGAAACTAATTCATCCACAAAACAGATTTTTGACAGTGAACTAAAGAATATAAAACAAACACTTAATAATAGCTTTCCAAACTACATAGGTGATGAACGAATAAGATGCTTTCTTAGAAATCTCAATACTAAGCAAATTGTCCCAAACATATTAATCTCCTATATTGTAATCAAATGCATACTAATTATAAACAAGATGAAAATATGCTAAAAAACTGGTAAATACTAATATATCTACAACAGATCCTAGCAAAAAAAAATTAAGTTAATCATATACTACACTAAATCTAGTATATCCAACTCAATTATTTGCAATGATTCTTCCCTCCCCATCATTAGCGATTTGCAAAAAGACAACAACTCACTTTCACAACGCTTGACTTTACATTTGAATGATAATTCTAACAATTTTAGGCATTTAAAACAACATTACTGGCCGCATACACAATTCTGGAATATACTTAAGTAGAATTCAATGATTATTCCTGATTTTATTTTGTTGTTATGAAAAAGGGAAAAGAAATTTATTTATCATTTTTATTAGTTGATTTTTTTGTGGACACTAATTTTAAGTTACTGTTAACGTGGCATAGTATGATACATAGGAAATGTAAAGTATTGTATTCTTCCATTTTGTATATAAATTCTATTGTATATTCAACTTCAAGGTGAGGTAAATCAGTATCACATGGATGCATTAATAGAGTATCTTCAATATATTAACATATTAATATAATATATATATTAATATATTAATAGAGCATCATCAATATATTAATATATTAATATAATATATATGTTAATATATTAATAGAGCATCATCAATATATTGATGTTGATTGTTTAGATAAAATATTTTGGAAAGAACTAAATTTGA
>OZ010586.1:80315250-80435250 GCA_963932145.1 Acanthosepion lycidas
ATAAAAGTAACAAAAAATATAGAAGAAAATGAAAAAAATATTAAGTTTTAAAATAAAATTGTTTCATTTTTTTGTTACTCATAACAGACAAATATTGTTCATCAAAATACAGCTTCTTCTTTTCCTTCTTTTTATTTAATTAAGCCGAAAAAGTTTAACAAAGAACCAACAAATAGAAAATGCCCAGCATCAGTTTGTAAAGTGTGTAAGACAGTAAAAATATCATGACATCGTCGATAGACTGCATGTGTTCAACAATAATAGTAAGCACATCATAATACAATAGAATAAATAAATGATGTCCTCAGGTCAGTGTAAAAGCATATCATAAGAACTCTAGTTATATTGTGTATAATGTGACATATGGTTCACTGAGGACATAGAAGTATCCTGGAGGAAAAATAAGACATGTCTTATCACTGCAGCATTCTGTGAGTAAAAAGAGGAAAAAAATGAAAGAAAGAGAGAAAGGCTTTTTACCCTCTTCCTTATATACTACTGTATACACTGCCACCTAGTTACTGAAGTTACTTGACAGACAAGGGGATAATCCCACAATATTATGTTTTGTCTTGTAAAAAAAAAAGAGAGCATCTTTCAGTAAATTCCTTCACCACTTTTATATGCAACACCATGGTTATTTGGCACAGTAATTATTTTTTCTATTCCCTCACCTTAACGGTAAGTATTCCAGTCAAAATGTTGGTGACTAAATCGACTACACCACTCCTAGCTCTTCTGAGTGAGGCAGCTTTTTAGCAAGCCAGTAGGACAAATAACAAGACCTAACAAAGGGTGGAGGAACTCTCTGTGTCAATGGCCAGCTAACTAGAGGTGGCGTCTCCATTTAAACCACCAACATGCAGAGAAGGCAACAGGAAATCACACCATTATCAATCCTAAGACATAACATGGCTGACAACACAGACAATATGAAACATAATGGTGTGAATAGGGTTAAGTCTATGGGAATTAACTGCTTGCCCGGTAATGACAAACATGTACAATAAATGATACCTGGCCGTCATCCAGCAACTGCTAACATAAATAGCATAAAGGGGACAAAATTCTTCAGAACCTATTCCTTGCTCAGAAGGGAACTACATGAGTGACAGGTGTCATCAGACCATTATCGTGCAAAGGCTTGCATAAAATAACTCTCATGACATGGAAGGTTTGGACATTGAACAATTACAGCCAGTTAGATAATGTGAAACAAGAGAAGAGCAGGCTTAAAATCAACATCTCAGGTGTATGTGAAATTAAATGTCCAAACAACAGAGATTTTGTAAGCAATGAGCACAGGATTATTGATGTGGGTGGAGAGAAAAACAACAAAGGAATAGGATTGATACTAGATAAAACATTTACGAAATGTGTTCTGGGATGCTACCAACTATCCAAAAGAATTCTGGTAGTCAAGCTGGAAGGAAATGCCTTTCAACATATCTATTATAATAGCGTACGCAGAATACACTATTGGAATGAATAGGAAATTGCAAGAAATCATCATTATCATGGGAAACCTAAGTGCCAAAATAGGCAAGGAGAAAGCAGTGGATATAGAAGGAAGATTTGGACTACGAACCCTAAATGAATGTGGAGAAAAATGAATCCAATGGTGCATAGCTGGTGACAAGCTATTATCTAACACATGAACATCTGAGATGAATATGAACATGGAGGAGAAACTAAAAACTAAATTGACTACATAGCTATCAAGAAAATATTCAGGAATACAGTGATTCACTTCAAAACCTACCCAAGTGACAACTGCGGAAGCAATCATTGCCCTATTATATGTAAACTAAGAATGAAACTACGGAAACTGAAGAAGCCTAATGTAGCACCCAAATTGCAATACAGCAAAATCCTGAGTGACCAGAACCTGAAAGAAAAATATATTTACAATGTGAAAAGAGGATATGAGGGACACAATGGAAATGGAAACTCAAAATGGGCTGCAGTAAGAGACACTTTAGTGACATCAAAAAATGATATCATTGCGAAGGAGAAGCGATGAAGAAGAAAAAAACAAATGGATGACTGATGAGATTCTCAACATGATGCAAAGGAGACAGAAAACTCTTCCAAGATATGGAACAAAATACAGAAAATTACACAATGAAATAAGGACCAAATGCAAGCAAGCTAAAGAGGAGTGGCTAAACAAAAATATGCAGAAATAGAGAGATTGAATACCACCAACAAATGAGATATTCACAAACAATAAAGCAACTAAGAGAGCAGAATACATGCTCGTTAACAAGCTGTTTAAAAAAATCAAAGGATGAAATGCTTATATTAAAGAAGGAAAAAATTCTTCAATACTGGAATGAATATATTGCAGAACTCATCCATGACAAAAGAGAACAACCAGCAATACACAGAACTACTGATGTACATGGAATTCTGATAACCGAAGTTGAAGCTGCACAAGCCAAATTGAACAGAAACAAGGCAGCAGGGCCAGACTGAATTGTAATAGAAATACTGACAGCCTTAGATAACTTTGGCATAGACATGATAATAAATGAAATCTAAAGCAGTGTGGATATACCAGAAGATCTCAGCAGATCTATCTTCATATCACTGCCAAAGAAACCAGGTACAATGAATGTGAATTCTACCAAACATCAGCCTAATAAACCATGTAACAAAACTCATCATCCATATTCTGATGAATAGAGTGCATAGCAGAATTAGGCCAGAGATAGGACAAGAACAGTGCGGGTTCATTAAAGACACTGGAACAAGGAATGCAATATTCATGCTCAGAATGTTATCAAAAAGAGTAATACAAATGCAAAAAGACCTCTACCTATGTTTCATAGACTACGCAAAGGCCTTTGACAAAGTATGCCATGAAGATTGATATATTCAGGAAAGATATTAGAATAATCAAGAACCTATACTGGCAGTAAACAGCCTGCATGCACATAGAGAATTAGAAAGGGGCGTAAGGCAACGATGTGTCATCTCACCAGGCATATTCAACCTATACAGTGAAGAATTCTGAGAGAATTAGAAATCCAACCGGAATTCAGCATCAGTGGCCACAAACATAAGATATGCAGATGATACAGTACTGGTAACAGACACGGAAAAGAAATTATAAAACCTCCTACAGAAGGTAGAGAAGGAGAGCAAGAAGAAGGGACTAAGCATAAACATAAGACAGAATGCATCATCATCAGTAAAAGGATGAGCCCGAAATGTGATTTACAGGTTGTGGGCACTAAAATCAAGTAGGTGCAGAAGTTTAAATATCTGGGAAGTGTTTTGACAGAGGACGGCAAGTGTAACACTGAGATCCATAGATGTATTGGGATGGCTAAGGACACATTTCAAAAGCTGGGTGAAGTATTGGGAGACAGGAGGATCTCTTTGGTAACAAAGAAAAGAGTACTGAGCTGTTATGTGATATCTGTCCTCCTTTATGGCAGTGAATGCTGGATAGTCTCCTCAAAGATGAAGAAGAGACTAAAGGTGACGGAGATGTGGTTCTACAGAAGGATGCTGAGGATATCATGGACTGAGTGTGTGAGCAACTTTGAAGTCTTGGAGAGGATGTTTCTAAGAAGTTTCTAGGACACATAATGAGGAAGAAGGGCCTGGAGAATCTGATACTCATGGGTCGAATAGAAGGAAAGTGAAACAAAGGAAAGCAATGCATGACATACCTGGTAAGCTTAAGCAAGTGGATGACAGAACGGGATCTGGGGGACAAAACTTATTGAGAGCTACAAAGGATGGGGAAAGTGGAGACCCATGATCACCTACATCCTGAAAGGACACGGCACATAAAAAGAGGAAATAATTTTTTTTTTAGTCATTTCACGCCATGCAAAGCAATAAACGCAGTAAGCTGCAAGTGAGTACAGAGAATGAAAAATCAAACAAACTGAGAAAATATTGAGGAGAGAGAGGACATTAAAATAACAGGAGGCATAAAAAGAGGATTGATTTTTGAAGATCCTATTTGATCTGAAAACAAAAAGATAGAAGAGAGTTCCACAAGGGAGATATGTGGGGGAAGATACTATAAAGAAGATATGCTTACACTTACAGCAATTAAAATAATGAAACCTAGAAGCCAATCTATTACAGCACTTAACTTCATGAAGTCATACTACCAAAAGCAGAAAGCTGATTAGAACAATTACAATGAAAAAGAAAGCAATGTTACAGAGATGAGAAAGTGATGCCAGGTCAGAACCAATGACATTGCAGATTTTTTGGATTCTTTTAATAATCTCTTAATACATAGCAGAAGCACCAGACCAGATGTTGTAGTAATATTTGATGCACAAATGAATGGTATTTTTATAAAGGTACAAGATAGATTCAGACAAGTAAAATTGTCCAGCATGACACAGTGAACCAAATTTCCTAGTAGTAGACCTATCAGTCTATTAAATATAATCGTTTCCTTTCATGTCCATGGAAGAAGTTATCCCACAAAGGTGGAATTTCCTGGAGGCCATGCTGACACAAAACAAGTAAAAGAGAGCAGTTATATTTTGGAAGCATTAATGTTTATCACTGTATTTGACCTCATTTGCTGTACAAAAAGTTTATCCTGCCACTGAAGGTGACTCTGATCCCTAAACAATAGTGTGTTTGAATTTAATAGTTGTATCCTGCTATCGCAACAGAAAACACTTTTGAGTGAAACTAACAATACTAATTCTGCAAACAAGACTTTAAAAAAGAATGAAGTAGAATGGGAAGTAATATTACAGTGATACAGTGATAAAGGGTTAAAATTAACAAGCCATTTATTGCTCCAGTTAACAACAACTTCTAGATCAATACAACTTTCATTTCATGATTTCATAAGAATGATTGAATCAAATCAAAATTTTGTCCAGAAATACTATAATCTTTCAAATCATCATGGAAAACCCTGTCAAATGCTTTTGAGATATCCAAAGCAACAGCCTGAGCTTCACCATTCGTAGCTAAAGTTTGACAGACTCCTTCATCAACAAATAACCCCAGAATTGTCTGGAATATGCCAATAAACTATATCTAGCAGTAAGGCCTATTATCTAGAGATTGAAAGGACCATGGAATCATCTCTTAATTACTAATATTCTTATGTAGCACCAGTTATGGTCCAAGCTATGGACAAATAGGTAACCCCATTCAAAAAAAAAAAAACAGTATGAAAGTATAAAATACATTTTTATCGTAAAAATATCAGTAATACATGTTTATATTAAAAACATTACCAACAATACCTATTTATAGTAGAATAACCAACATGTAAGAACTTTTTTATAAGAATTAATCCATATAATATACTACAATTTCTTAAATCAAACTGTATTCCAAAATATAACTTTGGCAAAAGTACAACATAAAACACACATATCAATGTCTCTAGTAATCATGTCCACACAAACATGTATATGCCCAAAAGCCAGTGGTGGCAACCTACCAGTTTGTATCAGTTTGTATGAACCTGTTCTTAAAATTATAAAAGATTAGCAAACCAGTTGTTGGATTATCCGAAAATAATCTTATATATTAATAGCCGTAAATAATATCAGTTATGCTATGCTTGCCTGTGAACCTAGTGAAACTCTAATAGACACGTGCCCCCTACTATTCTGAAGTTAAAAATGGGGCAAAACTTCTAGTTATAAATTTGATAGGTCTTCCATTGAATCTTTGTGACTGCAGCCATTCAGTTTGAATGTGGCTAAGAAACCATAGCACAGCTGGTGACATTAGAGTAAAAAAAAAAAAGCATCATCATTTTGAACAGAAATATGATAAGAACAGAATTTCAATCTGCAAATATATTACAAAAAATAAATGTTTTCTATTAAATCATCAAAATGGTTTAGTTCTCTTTGGTACTATAAACTGATTTTTTTCATCCTCAAATTGAAAAGACAACAAGCAGAATAGGTTCCTAAACATTACCTACATTTATAGAACTAGTTCCTGGAAATTTGGGATACCATTATTGACAAACATCTACCATATATACAAAGCAGAATAACATACACCATATATTTATTACATCAAAGCTCCCAAGAAAATTAAAATTCAGCATTAAATGACCCATAATGAAGTTAATATGCCATTAAAAAATCAATCAATCCCTCAAATTATTAGATTATTGAAGATGCTACCAGTTAGGCTGGTGTAATCAAAACTGACCTTCCTAGACCAAGCATCTGCCAGATTGATGCAGCTAGGTTTGCCAGATCTCGCATGTCTCAATTCCCTTTGTGCCATGAGGGAGGCCCTTCTGGCCAAGTGTGTGGGCTTCTCTGTCATGCAGAGTTGTGCACCATAATCAAATTCACATGAATGGTATCGTCAAACTCTCTTTGATTCACAACCATCTCTGCCACTGCTACCAGTGAGGAGAATATGGAATAGAGAGAGGTGATAATGATCCCAGTGATCAGATGCGTGTGGGTGCCAACAATGATATTTTAAAACTAGGGTTAAAGTTAACTGCTTATGAAAAAATAAACTGAATGGTAATGTTAAAATGTTATACTGGAAACATCTAGCATTCATTGATTGAAGACTGTTGTCATAAAGAAAAGAAAGACTGTAAACTTATAGTAGCAATAAACGCCTGCAATAGGTTTTTTCTGTCTCTCATCCGCAACACTTGTAGCCAAATCACTGTTCAAACTATAATCAATTTTAACAGTCCAACAGGTAATGTAGGAATGACAAAATGGAGTCACAAATCCAAGCTTCACTTCTCAACAGCAAAAAAGCGTGTTCGTCCACCAAGCTCAGAAAGAAACCCTCCTGTGTAAGCAAAAAACAATGGCTTTTATTCACTGAGCAATTTTTCTGATTGGCCATGCCTTTCAGGCAAGGAAAAAACATTAGCATAGATTCTGATTCTTAAAGTAGCAGATTTTTGCTAAATACTTTTGGTATTTTTTCATCGGCAGATTATCTCTTTCACTACAAACAGTTATTATTCCAGTTGGTGGAAATTTATGAAATCTTTCACTTAAAAAAAAAGAAGTTTTTCAAGCCCAAAAGCTGTTATTGCTCTTTCTAGTATTAATGGAGTTTTCCTTCTTAACCTTTTGTTTATGGTAATTATGACTTCATAATATATGCTATCCATTTTAGTTGTTGCTGATTTTGGAAGTTTTCAACTGAGATGGTCATTGTTATTTGGTAAAGCTTTTTTATTTGTGATTCCATAATCATCTGAGAGACCCATTTCAGCTTTCCATCAGCATGACCGATGCTAATCTTTGGCAATGTGACTCATTGCACCTTCCTGGGCGAACATTCTTGGCTGACATGAAGTGGAAAATATAGTCATATTGAATATTGTTAGGTCATCTACTAAGAAAGTTGGCTCACTTTCCAGAATCTATCTTACATAACTATAAGTCTACCATTCATCCCTGCTTAAAATATTGCTGCCACATAAGGTCTGGTGATCCTGCTATATATCTAGAGACCATAAAATCCAGAGAAGGATCAGCAATATTATTGATCCTGATATGGCATCTTGACATCACTTGCCCACCACTGTAATGTTGCCTCCCTTTGCCTTTTTTTTTTTATAAATACTTTTATGGTAATTGTTTAGATGAGCTTTTCACCATGGTAGTTAGACTTTATGAATTTAGGTGCAGTACTAGACTGGTGATGAGGTTTCATCAGTTTACAGTTGTTTTGGCTGGATTTAATTGTAAGTTCTATGTTGACAGTTTCTTTTCTTGCACTTCTCACTTGTAGAATTCTCTTTTGGCTCCATACTTTCCAGTTAACTTTAATCTTCAAAAATTTAAATGCAGTGTTAATCGCTATCTGCTCTCCTCCTGCTTACTCTTTCTTTGTTCCTGCTTCTTAGTAATGTTTCTATTTTCTAATAATTTTACAACCAGTAACCCCTTGTGTCTTAGTGGCTTAATTGCCTTCCTTGGGTTGAATGTGATAAAAAAAAATATTGCCATTTTGCTGTATCCTCTTTAAGACCTGCATGGCTTATTTACTAAAAAAGCATATGAAATTCTAGATCTGATGTTTAAGAACATAACTTGAGTTCTTAGGTTAATATTTTAGTTTTGACGCATCTTGCAGTTAGATAAAAGTAAACATTGTTAAACCTATTCAATTTCTTTAATTCCTGAACTAATTTTTTTTTTATAACTGATCCATATACTGTGGTATTTGAAGTGGGAAATCTTGGATATATAGTCTTTCAGCAATTCTTTCCACTCAAGATTTGTTGAGTGACTAAGATTAAGTCATAAATATATTCACCAGTTTTAGTATCCCCACTTAAGGTCTTCCAGATTGTGTGCCAGTTTATCTCAGAATTATTTTTTTGCAGCTGAGTATAATGTGCACTTGTCATGCAATATTTGCATCATGCACTCATGGATATCCTTTGGAGTTTCTTCTGTGAGAACAGGAACTTCATGACATCTTAGAGAAAATTCCATGCTTGATGTTGACATGGCTCACTCAGTGATCAAAAACAAAATAAAGCAAAAGAATTCTGTAAATTGGCACTTAACAATATAAAAGAACACTCCCTCAAGCTACCATGGTATATATAAAGAAATATAGTCTTAAGGTGTGCTATATTTATGGAATAAAGTGCTCAATATCAGAGATAGAGCGTGTGTAAATATAAAAGTGAACATAGAAGTCAACACTTAGAGGCAACAGTCTGTTTCATGCTATATGCAATCGTCAGGCCATAAACAGCATATGTGGCCTGACGATTACATATAGCATGAAACAGACTGTCGCCTCTAAATGTTGACTTCTATGTTCACTTTTATATATATATATATATATATATATATATATATATATATATATATATATATATAAATATAGAAAAGTGTGTGTGTGTGTGTATATATATATATATATATATATATATATATATATATGTATATATATATATATGTATGTACAGGGTGCAGCTGGTATTTGAGGACAGATTTTATGGATTAGTAAAAAAAACTTGCTGAACAAATGAATATAATTATATTTGATTAAAAACAAGTAAACATGAAATTTAGCTGTTATTTAATTTTATTCAATAAAAACCACCCCTAACATCAACAGCTGCTTCTACACGAAATCGGCTGCAAGCTCTGATTAATTGGTCCTTATTTAAATCAGACATTAAACTATTGCAGCTTTAAGAGAGTCTTTGGTGTTATGAGGCTGTTTATTATGCTCCTTCTCAACAACGCTCCACACATAACAGTCTAGTGGATTGAGATCTAGAGAGTTAGGAGGCCAAATGTTGTGTGTGATGTGGTCGTACAAATGGTCAGCCATCGATTCTTGTGTTCGTAGAGCCTTGTGGGATGGAGCCGAGTCTTGCTGGAATATGTAAACCTGCCGTTACATATGTTGTCAATCCAGGGCTTGACAATTGTTTCTAGAACCTTAATGTAAGCAGCAGCATTTACTTTAAGACCTTGTGGAAAAAAAGTGTGGTGGCATAACATGTCCTTCATTGCTAACAACACCCAATACCATAACACTTGAAGGAAATTTTGTGCGCATCACTCTTGACACCTCAGAAGGATCTGAACAAAGCCATCTGTCGTTTCTTCTGTTAAGTTTTTGATCTTGATCAAATTTTTTCTCATCTGAGAAAAACCAAATCACACTAGCTTCGGAAGGATTTTTAAGTTTGTTTAAAAGCCTTTTGGATCTGTTTAAACGGTTTTCTTTTTTTTTTTCAGAAATAAATTGACCCCTTTTCATCACGTAGGACTTGTATCGAATGTCTTCATGAACACTCCTGCTGACTGTTTTTTCAGACACATGCAGGTTTTTGGCAATTGACCTCATTAATTGACCTCAGTTTTCACCAATTGTCTGCTTGACTTCCTGAATAAATTCAGATGTTCTCACTTTATCAGAACGTACAGAATGTCTTTTACGTTTTGATACAGACATTGGGGAACTCTCAGTGTCTTCTAACTCTTTTCGTATCTTGTGGGCAAATGATCTTGCAACTCTGAGGAAATGTGCAATATCCAAATGGCTATGATCAGCCTTTATTGCCACAATCACAGCATGCTTTTTCATTTCATTTGTTATCATACGGTTTTCTATTGTTGATTTCTGAAAAATAAAAGCATTAGAAGTTAGTGGGAAGTAGTATTATTCTTAAATCTGTATGTCCTCAAATACCAGCTGCACCCTTTATATATATAAGTGTGTGTATATTAGTTATTTTAGGATATTAAAACAAAAAACTTGATAAAAATCGTTACACAATTGCTATTGTGTTTTAACACATATTAATGTGTCTCCTCAAACAATTGTAAATTACTGATTAATTTAATTTCAAAAGCAAAGCACCTCCCCTTTTTTGAGAAAAAAAATAGGCTTGAGGGCTTTACCATGATCAACCAATTGATAATTAAATTCAAACCAAGCAAAAAAAAAGAAAACTTTTTTTTAGTAATGGGTCATGACAGAAGTTATCTACAAAATGATCCCAGATGTTAGATTAAAGGCAGACAATCAATAGAATATAATTCCAATGTTTGTAACATTAAATTTAAGAGAGGGCTCAATATAGTAGAGCCAAATATTAAACTTTGGAATTTGATAATGCTTTTTCTTATACTTTTTAGTAGACATACTGTGATGCACCTTTTATTTATATATATATATATATATATATATATATATATATATATATATATATATATATATATATATATATATATATATATATATGCGATTAGGATCCATTTAAAAAGAAATGGAAGTCTGCCTACCAAACACCATCTGCAACATACTTGTTGAAAATACAAGTATAATAACTGCATCCACATGTAAATAATACTAAAACTAATGGAAGCACTAATAATAAAAAACAAAAACCAACACTCAGTAACATCAACTCTGAAGATGGCCACCCTGTATTGGCTGTGTTTGGAAAATAAAAAAAAAAAAAAACTATTTCTCTCACTCTCAGTGCATACATAAAAAAATCTATATATTCAATTAAAAATAAAAATAAAGATCATCCTTGATAATGTCTAAAAGAATAATTTAAAGCATTATGATCTTGGAGAATTTTACACGAAAGAAATCACTTATATGAATACAAGAAAAAATAATAAAATGCTTAATCGCAGTGTGTGGATATAAAACATTGCCTCTTATTTTCTACTTCTTAATAGAAGATAATAGTCTTGCACGCAAGCTATTCCAAAGTTTTGTTTGACATTTCAGATGAAGACCATTCATTTTGTTTTCTTTGTAAATTATAATATCTTAAGTATATCACACATAAAATATGGGCTCTACTGCTAGTATATATATATATATATATATATATATATATATATATATATATATATATATATATATATATATATATATATATCCATACATTCATATATATATATGTATATATATATATATATATATGAATGTATGGATATAAAACATTGCCTCTTACTTTCTACTTTTTAAGAGAAGAAAAGGGTCTTGCATGCAAACTATTCCAAAGATTTATTTGACATTTCAGATGAAGACCATTCATTTTGTTTTCTTTGTAAATTATAATATCTTAAGTTTATCACACATAAAATATTCTGATGTTACTTGAAAAAAATTATCTAAAGCTTTGAAAATAAATACCAGAGAAGTACATGACAATCTGTCATCGTAAAATGATATTTGGAACTAAAAAAGCCCTTGTCAGATATAAAATGCTAAGAAATTATAGCACTGAAAGGAAATTTAACGACTTTGCAGAAATTTGTATCTTGTATTTCTGCTGTATACATTGACAGTCCTCCATGTCTGGCAACAGGATTCTGCACCATGCCACACAAGCAGAAACCAGTGATGGCTGTCAAACAATTTCTATGACCACATCACCCCTTACATCTGGCTACCTAACTCCCCAGACTGCAATCCTCTTGATTATTATGTGTGGAGTGCAGTTGAGTGAGAGATCAACAAAACTCCTTGAAACACCATAAGATGAACTGAAGGCAAAAATAATGGCAGCATTCATCAACTTAAACTAGGAAAACATCCAGAACAGTTGCAGAAAATTCTGAAATTTGGTTTTTAGTCTATCTGTTAAAATGAGTTATCAGTGTTATTTTCATTTTTGCATAATTTAAACAATGATTTTCCATCGCACTCTGTATATATACATACAAATGCATATACAAACATGGTGATAGTGATGTATGCTATTTATTCCCATGGGAACTACCACAGTTACAACGAGTTCATTAACAATGTAGGATAGAGCAATTTTTCATCTAAAAAAAATTTTTCTCCAATATGTCATTGGCTATTCATTTCTAACAGGGAGGAACTAGAGGTAGCCTGCTGCATTTACTGGAATCTGCACCCATAGAAACAAACTAATTATAAATGCATACATAACAGAAGTAAATATAATAATGACCAATAACAAACAATAAAGTAATCAATAAATATTAATGAATAAAAAGTTAGTAAAATGAAAACTATAAAATAGCTACAAAAACTGTATTTGAATAGACAATAATTTCTACTCAATAGTTTCTAGAATAATTTGAATCATAACTGTTACTGCCTAACCTGTAAATGTTAGGATAATACAATAGACCTTGATACCCTTAATGCACTATTGGCTCACATTTTGAAACAACCTAATGGGTGTGATAAGGACAATTCACCCAAAATTTGAAATATCATATATGGTCTCTTACGCTGATTTGGGATGCAACATTACTGAATTGCGAGCAAAAATGCAATTCTACTTGCTAAATAGAAATAATGGTTACTCTGTTCATATTTAAATTCAATTAATTTACAAAATCATAATACAGTGTGTAGTAGAAATTCCAGCCATATATATACCTTGTAGTAATATCTCTCACATAATGTTAAAACATCATCTAGATGAAAGCACCATTGCCACTAATGTCTCACAATTATGTAGGAAGTATTTCTAGGATGTATTTCTGCCACACTCTCTACCAGCTACTCTATTCAAATTTAAATTCAAATCCATTTACAAAATGGAAATACCAGGTACCCAGTTCAAATATAAATTCGAATCTATATTTGATCCAATTTCTGTATGTTTGTAATCTTGTATATTTATTACCATAATACAGCAAAAATGGAACAACATAGCACAATTTTTGTTAGCCAATACTGTCAAAATATTCTGACCTTTCCAAACAAATCAAGCTGCTAGTTTCTGTGCAATTTCAATTAACTATAAATTAGAAAAAGAATCTTGTGCCTCACTTTTTTTTAACCAGGTATTATTTAAATACAAAACAACTACTTTTGGGGCCAATTTAAAAAAAAATTATTAGGGGTGACCCAACTGAACTTTGAGCTGTCATGTATGCAAGCTTGTCTCATGCAGTAATATTATATTATTGTAGTATCATATGCAAATTAGATAGACAAGTATAAATAGAGATCAACTGGTGAACATAGGGTGGCTATGCCTAGCAAACTCAGTTGCTATTCAGGACACGGAGAATTGTACTATGACTACTACTACACAGAGATATGTGCAAAGCATAGTAATTACTTCATTTTTTATATGCATACGTGAATTAAAAATTGTTTAATTATATATTATAATCATTGTACGCCAAACAAGGTGATGAAGCCACTAAGATGCAAGGAATTACTGAGAGTGAAAGAAACTGAGAAAATTTTGGGAAGAGAGAGGACATTTAAAGATCAGGATTCAAGGGTACAGAAGATGATGGTTAACATTGCATTTAGATTCATGAAGAACTTAGTTGACAGGAAAGCAAGAAGATGGAAGAGAGTTCCATAAGTAAGAAGTTTGAGAAAAGAAACCATTAACATAGATCTTATGCTTACACTTAGCAATTTAAAACAGTAAAAAGATGAGACCTAGCTGCCAATCCAGTACTATGCTTAAATTCATGAAGTCAAGGTACCAAAGAGAAATGCTGGTAAGAATAATAACCATGAAAGTGTTTATAGAAAAGGTATAGGAAAGCTACATTACATCAGTGTGAAAGTGACTGTAGCCAAGATGCCAAGTCCGGAATGATGATATTGCAGATTCTTCTTTGGGTTCTTTCAAGAATCTTTAGAAGCACTAAGCTAGATGTGGTATCAATATTTATTAATATAAAAGTGAAAGATATATTCTTGTGAGAAAATTACTCTAGAACAACATGCTGTTCAACTTTCCTAGCAGCAGCCCTAGCATTTAATCCAATATAATCTTTACACTTCATGTCAGTGGAAAATATTAGACTAAGCAGGTGCAATGAGTTACTCTCCCGGAGGTTAGCATCAGCCATGCTCATGGAAGACAAAAAATGGTTCTCTTATATGATTACATGAGAACATTTTCATTTAATGTCTCCAAAACGAAAGTGCTCTCATTTTTTTTCTTTTCTGATCCTTTTATTCTGATTGACAAAATATATTTTTTTAATCATTTCACTTCAATCAAGGCAATAAAGCCACTAAGATATTAGAGGTTACTGGGTGTTAGAGAATATGAGAAAAAACTACTATTATGTATAGAGAACAATAAAAAAAAGAATTAAGTCAGAAGATAACTATTGGCATTTAATTTTTGAAGATCAAAGTTGACTGGGAAGCAAGACACCAGAAGAGAGTTCCACAAGCGAGAAGTGTGATAGAAGAAACTGTTAGAATAGAACTTACAGTTACATCTAGCAATTTTAAGTCTAAAATGATCTTATGCTTAAATTCATAAAGTCTAGGTACCATAGAAGAAAGTTCATTAGAATAATTACAAGGAAAGTACTAATAGAAAAGGCTTGGGGAAGCTATGTTACAGCAGTGGGAATGTGAATGAAGCTGAGATGCCAGCCCAAGACCAATAGCAGATTCTTTTTTGGATTTTATCAAGAAATATCAGACTAAATGTAGTAGCAATATTCAAAACATGAATGAATGGTAGACTTATGCAAGATAGATTTTAGCATGACATATTGAACCATCTTTCTTAGCTGCAGACGTAGCAATTGATTCAATATATTCTTTCCACTTCATGTTCATGTCTACAGAAAACATTCAGTTCAACTAGGTGCATAGTGTCCTGGACGTTGTCATCAGCCATGGTGATGGAAGGTAAAAAAAGTTGATTAAAAGAGAGCAGTTTCATTGTTGAGGCATTAAAATTAATATCCTTACCCCATTTAACAATAGACTAGCAGCATGGCCCGGTATTGCCCATGCTTGATTCAAAAATCGTATGACTCATATAGCAATCGCTATCACTTGACTTAAAATATTTTTGCCCTTCCTTGCCTTTAAAGGTGTGCCCTTTGCCGTGCTGATGTTGCTACATGCCTTACTTCTTGCCTATCTCACACTGCAAATTTTTTCTAAGCTCTATACTAAACATTAAATCTGTTACGAAAAAAGAACTAAACAAAATGAACACAAAATGATCAGCTTTAAAAGAGGACTCGTAACTGGAAAAAACGAATGAATAAAGAATGTTAACAACAAATACATTTTCACACCCAACCCAGTTCTGCAGAATCAGAATCATTGTTGAGTTTAAGCAAGTGAATGAGCCATTTGGAGTAAAGTGCCATGCAGATTTAAATTTTTCACACTTGTGATGAATGCAGCTATCGATTTTTTTTGCATGCTAGCATGCTAGTTAACATTCGTGTCAGTCAGCTGTTGGCTCTCACGCTGGCCAATAGAATCTTCCTGCCTATTCGTGGCAGTCAGCTATAGACCAGTAGAAAATTGCCACAAACTACATGAAAACTGCTGTAGAAGCATAAAAAATTGATTATTTCCACTATTGATGGGAATTGGGAAATGTAACATCAGTCTTCAAAAATGCAAAATTGGTCTTAGCCTTCCCGCTAACTTGGAGCACGTGCATGTAAATTTTGGTGCAAATCCGTCGAAAATTGCGGTCATGCATTCGTTACACACACACACACACACACACACACACACACACACACACACACACACATCCTGCTTTTTATTCAAATCTATTAAGACAGGCATAAATAGTTGTGTCATTTACATGAATACTTATTTGGAAACTGATGACATCAGGAAGATCATTGATGAAAATCAGAAACAATGTAGATCCAAGTATAGAGCCCCTAGGGACTCCTGCATTAATATGAAATGATTTAGAAGTGTGTCCATTCAACACTACCTTCATTATATTATTTGTTAGGAACTACTGAATTATGCCGAACCCTGTCAAAACACCTTTGAGATATTTAGAGTCACAGCCCAAGCTTTTATTTTCCCCTGAATCATATTCTCCTGATTAGGAAAGAAAATTTAAAAACTTATTTACATAAATTTTATTCATTCAATTAAGTTTTTTTCTTTTTCTTTCTTTTTATCATCTCTTCCTGTTGAAATGTATAAAATATGATGTGGTCTTCTTGCTGATGTTTAGACCCCCAAAACTTAAATTCATACAGTATATTCATCAATTTTAATGGGCATATTTTCATTGTTAAGGCATGATAATATAATTATAGCATGTAAGTTTGTCCTATGCAATAATATTGTTTTATTCTTTTTTCACACACTCACAAAGACATATGTGTGTATATATATATATATATATATATATATATATATATATATATATATGTGTGTGTGTGTGTGTGTGTGTGTGTGTGTGTGTAAATTAATTATATTAAGAAACAAACAACTTTAAGGGTTCGTGGGATTTAATTTATTTCCTTAGAACCAGGATTATCCATAAAGATTACCAAATAACTTCATTAACTAACTAACTATATATATGTATATATATATATATATATATATATATATATATATATATATATATATATATATATATATATATATATATGGTCAAGTTCATTCTATCAGTTTTTAATTTAATTTTTAAAATTTCCGAATTAGGTGTTTTGTGTTATCAGTAAATTATCAAAAGTTCATATTTATTTTTTATATTATAATTCTGCCATTTTCATGTTTGATAGAACTAATTTCAAGTCATTCAATGTGACATCATGCAAACAGTCAAACTGAAATTTTGTAACTGAAACAGTTACAGAAAAAAATTTCAATTTGATCATTTGCATGACATCAACTTGAGTGACATGAAAAACACTTAATCCAGAAATTTTAAAAATTGCATAAAAAAATGAGAGATAGAAATTTTCCAAGCATGATTGAGAGAATTATTGATGTTGAAATACACCTTATATATATATATATATATATATATATATATATATATATATATATATATATATATATATATATATACTTTGAAATCTATCTCTAAATCTAAATCCAAGTCCTTCTCATTCCTGTTGGAGGAACCCTGTCCTGATTGTCTTTGTTTCAGTCAGGGGTGTAGCTGTACCCATCACACTTGGCTAATTGTAGGTTTGTGAAGTTATATAACCCATAGTTGTAGGTTTTGAATTTAGAGTTGTTTTCTCCTAGACCGGCTGCCAACCAAGGCAATTTGACCCAGTCTGTCCTGCTATTTAACCCTAGCTGGATTCATACCTTTTTCAAGGGTATTTGCATGCAAGCAAATGCAACAAACTTGACTGGAATTCAAACTCAACTTTCCAATTCTTTAATCTGAGCTGCTATCCATTACTCCACTGTATCGCCATACAGGAGGATCAGTAGGAGGATTCATTTTGACATGTGTGTGTGTGTGTGTATAAATTAAAAACAATTTCAATTAAAACAAAGTGTCCTGTATTTCAGTTTGAAAAATTTTCCAATTCTAAATTTGTTTCTCTCCAAATTTTTTCAAATTCTTCAGCTGATCCTCTTTTGAATAACCATAAATTCTGTCTTCTTACAATTCATAATTAGCCATTTCTTCCAGCTTATATTTACTACCCAGAAGTTTGTAAAGTTTTCTTTTTGTGTCTACCATCAACAGGATGCTATCTGTGTATCTTATATAGTGTTAAGGTTTTGCCTAGCAATAATAAATTCTAGTAGGACTTCTTGTTCTCCTTGGATCACCTCACTTCACTGGTTAATAATCTCTAAAAATATAGCCTTGTACCATGCATTGCTTTATCTTAAAATGTTACCCATATTCTAGTTATGTTGTTTCAAAAAGTCGCGAATAAGAGAAAAAGTCGCGAAAGAAATTAATTCACTTATTTTCTTTCATTCCTTCTACTTTTTATCACTTTCTTTTTTTATTTTTTTGTTAATTTAAACTTTTTCCTCCAACATTTTCTCTCAAACATTTTGTATGTCTTGCTTCCAGTCAAATCAATTTTTACCATTTATTCAATTCTGCAAGATTTTCCAATTATTTTTTTTTTATGCATTTGTACATCAGTTCCTTTTTTTCGTTAAATAATAACAATTATTATAATAATAAAACAAGCTTTATTTTTTGTAATTCTTTTTATTTACAGTAAAATAAACCATAATTCATTTTAGCATTTCATAAAATTGACAGTCTGTTTTCTATTTATTTTTTTTTATTATATGGTTTCATTTTTAAAATATTCAATAATTAAAAAAATATTACTCTGAACTTCTTTACTGGCTTGTCATAATTCTCCATTCCACCAGAATTGCCAAATAATTTCAAGAAACTAATCAACGACAATGATCAACACCTCTAAGTACCATGGGGGTGATTCTATCCATTTTATTAAAAATATTGGAAAAAAAAAACAAACTAAATAACGAAGAAAACTTTACAGAAAGTTCAAAAATATCTTGGAAATATTTCAGTAGAGGATGAAGAATACAACATCAAAATCTGAAAGCATATTGGAATAGTGAAAGTAAACTTCCAAAAGCTAAGGAAAGTATTAAGAAACAGGAAAATTTCATTAGAAACAAAGAAAAGAGTGTTGAACTGTTATACAAATTCAGTCTTCCTATATGGCAGTGCATGCTGGGCCATGTCATCACAGGTTTAGAAGAGAATTCAGAAATGTGGTTCAACAGAAGGATACCAATGAAAGGAACACGTGAGCAATGACAAATTTTTAGAGAAAATGGAAATGAAAAGAATACTTAAGCATCAAAAAGAGTGAGTTGAAATTTCTAGGGCACATAACGAGGAAGAAGAATAGACTTTAGGCAACAGAAATTGGGTTCTACAGAGGAATGCTGAGAATATTATAAACTGAATATGTGAGTTACAAGGAATTTTTAAGGAAGACTAAAAATACACTTAATTTAATTTCTAAATCAATAAAATTTGTAAAAGGAGTATCTGTTTTTTTGGTATATATTTGTAAAGTACATTTTTTAAAAATTACTTGTCTTTTTATCTATTCAGTAAACATCTTGGAATATTGAACCAAACCCTTTGTTGAATTCACAGGATTGTTCGCCTTCTTCCCATATACTCTGCTTCAATGAAATAAACAAACAGCTGGCAAAATTTCAATAATATTTGTGAGTTCTAACTGATGCAAGCAGGGAAAATAGAATGAGAACAATCTACTCCCTGTGGATTGAATAAAAGCTTTGGATCAAAATTCCAAGAAGGTTACCTACTCAAAAGACGAAAGAGGCCAGAGGGTACAGTGGCCAAAACAATGTGAGTACAACAACCAAGTTCATTTGAATAAAAAAGCTTATAATAATAATAATAATTTCTCAATTCAAAAATTCCAACAAAAACACTGAAATAATTTAGAGCACTTGAAATTACAATCTAATTTTGAAAAGTGAAATATTTAAAAGATCTCAAACATTGAAGTCCTGAACAAAAACTCCAGAGTTCAAAGTCTAAATAAAATTTTCAGAATAGTAAAAAAAATAAAGATTATTTCATTTTCTCTTTTATTAAATATTCATCCAATACAAGACTGAAGCACAACTCAAGGTGGAGATTTACTGAGTGAGAAAGAAGCCAGAGAGTACAATGGTCAAAAAGATTTGAGTACAACAACCAAGTTCGTTGGAATAAAAAAGCATATGATAATGATAATTTCTCAATTCAAAAATCCCAACAAGAACAGTGAAATAATTTAG
The DNA here is from genome assembly GCA_963932145.1 of Acanthosepion lycidas. Taxonomy (NCBI): domain Eukaryota; kingdom Metazoa; phylum Mollusca; class Cephalopoda; order Sepiida; family Sepiidae; genus Acanthosepion; species Acanthosepion lycidas. The sequence goes on from OZ010586.1 coordinate 80,335,246, forward strand.
AGCACTTGAAATTACAATTTAATTTTGAAAAGTGAAATAAACATCTCAAACATTGAAGCACTGAACAAAAATCCCAGAGTTCAATGTCTTGTGACTGTTGTGAGCAAGATACGTGACATCATGCCCCAAAACACCCACATATTGCATGCGTATGGTGTCACAGAGCAGTTGAAGGAAGGGAGAATTGGCAGAGTATGCCTATGCATATGTAAAACTCTCTCACTCAACCAATCGGCTACTTCATCATGGTCTATGAAATGAGTGTGTCCGAAGGCTTTGGCATTTGGGGCCGACAGAGCTGACGAGAGACGACTACCCTGTATGAGAGATGACTTCCCCGTGCGAGAGACACTGCCTTGTTCCACTGGGTCCATTCACCCAATACAAGACTGAAGTGCAACTCAAGTTAGAAGGTTACTGAGTGAGAGTGCTCTGTGGATGTAAGGGGAAAACATGTAGGTTATTAAAATATGCAGGATAAATAATAGGTGACCCTAGACTTAAAAGGTTAAGATTGTATTGATCAGAAAAGCATGCTCTTGAGAGTCTGTTTCACAAAGTATCCATTCTTGGGAAGAAGCTGTCTGAATGGGACTTCCTTCTTACGATTAAAATATGTAGAGGTGGATTCCACCCTGTGTATGTAGGATGGTGTATCCAAGCATGGTGTATTCATAAAAGTATGAACTGGTAGAACTAAGGTGTTTATCTCATCTGAACATTTGCCATGGAAAGAACGATAGAGTAGCAGTAGGCTTGCAACAATTTGGTTAGTGGGAGTGGGTACAGGGTTGAAAATTATTAATCACCCCTGCTTTATAGTGTAATAACAGAATGAAATATGTAATGCGGAGATCCAAAGGTGCACTGGAATTCCAGAAACTAAGCAAACTTTTAAGACATAAGAATATTTGGCTAGAAACATAGAAAGCAGTACTGAACTGCTATGTAATATTTCAATCAGTCAGTTATGTGCCATGCATGATACACGCTTAGGCAATCATGTATCTTTCAATACATGACTGAAGAGGCATATTTTTCTCCGCAGTAGGTTGCCATTTCTTTCTGCAGTAGACCAGTTGCCATTCAAGGCTATAGAAACTGGTCTGTCCTGCTATTTACCCATAGCTGGTGGGAGAAGAAGAGGATTCATAGCTTTCACAAGGGTATTAGCACATAAGTGAATGTAATGGATTTGACTGGAATTTGTACTCTCACCTTTACATTACTCCACTGTGTTTCCAATATGTAATATTTAATGACCTATATATCAGTGAATGGTGGACAATATCTTTACAGAGGAAGAAGATACTCAAACAGACATAAAGGTGGTTGTACACAAAAATGAGAATATCATGGATGGAACATGTGATTAATAAGGAAGTTCTAAAGAAAAATGGGATTTATAAAAACACATACTTCAGAAAGGATAGCATATTAAGACAAAGATGAGTGGATGAAGAAAAACAAGTAAATTGCCTTGTGTGAATGGATGAGAGAACAGGGACAGAGAGGAATAATAAAGGGATAAATAGAGGGAAGTTATGGAGAACCATGACCATCAACATTGTGAAGGGCAATTACACATAAATATTCACAAAGATATAAATGTATCACAAATAATGTTAGTACAGAAATACATTATAAAGGATTCTAAATGTATTTTACTATGTAGCCATTTTTCTAAACCTGTATAATTTGATGCGGTCCAGCTATTGAGAAGCAAGTAATATTATCAAAATTTTGAAAAGGGAAAAAAAAAAGAAAAGGCATTCAACATTGCCAAAAAGAATGGCACATCTTTGAATTTTGGAGTTCTTATAAATGAGTTTTCAAGCATCATAAGGTGGTGATGTAAAAGAAAGCTTAATATCTGGTTTGAAATTCTACAACAGTAGTTATATATTTTTGAATCCTGCAAGAAGGAAGTGGTATATTTGGAGATTTTCATAAGAGGCAAATAGGAACCTTCAGAAGAAGTTTTGGTTTGGGATCTAAACACAGAGCTGTGAATTGTATTACCTATGTCAGCTACATAAAAATTTACTTGGGGAAAATAGTAAATAATTTTTTCTTCTATCATGAAAAACATAAATGCATCGTATGGAGATATCATAGGAGAAAAATTAAGAATTATTATTAAAGGATTTCACTTGGTAGTATGAAAAATTTAGGAATTCAATAAAATGCTAATTGACTGTAACAGAATATAAATTACTGATGTCAATTTTGCTAGAAAGTTTTAAAATTATTATTAGCTCAATTCTCAGGGGCATCTCCACAGGCAGTAACTCTCCCCTCAGGCCAAGCTATGGGCAAATAGTTAACCCCCAAAGAAAAAATACTATGAAAATATAAAAATAAATTTTCATAGCAAAAAATACCAGCAATACATATTTATATGAAAAAAATACTGTTATACTCCATTGCAATGATATATCTTTCTGATTCATTCTGCATACCGGCTGGATGTGAACGTCATGAAGAAAGAGAAAGAAATAACAAAAATTGTTTTCTGAGCATAGGCTCCACATATCATGTCCAGTCTATGAGGCAAGCTCTGGCAGTGGCCAATTGCAAACATTCCTGTTGAAAAAAAGAAATGCCCCAAGGGACTACCTACTTTTAAGCAGGTCTCTGAGAACAACCTAGTCAGTGGAGGGCCAGCAGGCCACTGGCTGCCATGAGGGACACTGCTGCTGCTACTGCTGCCATCACCTTATCACCATGACAACCACAGTTGCAGCCCAGTGGGCCATTGGCTGGCATGCAGGGTGCTGCTGCTGCTGCCAATATCACCACTGCCACCATCACCATTGCTGCCTTCTTTTGACATGAACACTCCTCTCACTGACTAAATGTTCAGCTTCAGCATGACAATGCCTTGTCTTCCAACTGTTAATGCTCACATCCTCTGTGTTGGTAAAGTAATATTTGTGATTTCTCCAGACTACTCACACTCGCACCCTCATTTTATCAGAATCATAGCTTCACTAACTGCTCCAGGACAACACCTTGGCAATCCACCACTATCAACCTTGGTATAACCAACATGTTCAAGGCATTCCTTTGCAGCCATCACTGCAACCCTATTACACAGAACAGGCTTACTGACTCCACAACCAACCTACCACTGCATAACTGCAAGCAGTGACTCTGATTTCACAAACAAGCAACCCTAACTCTGCAAAACAAGTGGCTCCGACTCTACAAGAAAGTGACTCTGACTCTGCAAGCACTTGACTTGACCCTCTCCCATGATGACAATCCACCAACATGTGTGAGGCTGTTCCATAGAACAGGCCCACCAAACTTGACACCTCACCAACCCAATGTTGTCACCAAGGCATAACCAACATATTCACTGACCATATCCTGTGATCTTGGCCAGCACAAAAACAAGTCAACTTCCAGGTTTACTCTTAATTATGATTACCATCCTGATGACGTGCCAGAAATGGACATTCCACCTATTTTGTGATATCTGTACGAAACCATGTATATACTAACAATAAACATTGTTCAATTTCTAGTCTTCATTATTCTTTTCTCCTGCAACCATATGTTTAATATAATAATACTGATAATACATATTTAAAGTAAAATTACCAATTATACAATTTTAAAGCAAAATGACTAAGAATATATTTTGTAGTAAAATGACCAATACATTATACACTAAAATGACGAACAATACATTTTACCTGTAGTTGAAGGCATACAATTACATTCAAAATATATTTAGTTGAAGCCATAAAATTGTGTTCAAAATATTTCAGTTAGATTTCAGTATTAAATGACCCATAAAGAGTTGATATGCTCTTAAACAAACAAAGTTCTTCCTCAGGAGGGAGCTGAGATCATTATCTGGTGCTTGAGGCAACCCCAAATGAAGAAGTGCCAATGAAACTTGACCAATTTTTCTGTAAACCCACTAAAACTTGACCTTTTATCAAATTTTTGTGATGAGAGGTATGAATAAATCACATTTTGATGCCTTGTTTAATAGATATTTATAGTGAAAGTTTCATTCATTAGGAAAAATGGTTTTGAAAATATAGAGAGAAAATATAGACAAAACTGTTGAGAAAATTAAATAAGCAAAGAAATATTACTTTTGTAAAATAGACAAACTACAGGACAATTTCTGGCAACAATAAACGCAATAGAGATTTTCTTTTCACTTGTGCAAAATATTCTTTCTAACAATGAATGGGCTATATTTGCTTTTCCCTACTGCTTTAAAGCTTTTAAATTTATTTATACAAGAGTTTTGGTTAATTTCGGCTAACAAAATAATATTGCTATTATGTTTCTGCAATGTTACATAGATGTGTCTTACTGCCACATCATGTTAAATCATCAGTTCCTGTATGATCACCAAAGTTAAACAACATCGAGCCTAGTCAGTACCTAGATGGGTGACAACTGGAGAATACCAGGTGTTATAAGCTTGGGAATGAAAATGGTGCACTGGATAATGGCTCAGTATTGTTAATTAGTGTGGAGTTCCAATTCCTGTTGAGTTCGCTTACTTTTCCTATTCCCAGGTATAAGTTAATTATTAATAGTTGTATCACTAAACATTTATTATCTAAAAAAAAATAAATTATTATAGTCTAAAAACATATTATGACTTTAAATAACATTTAATGGGTTGATAAGCCATAGAAAATGAACCAATTAGTCAATCAGTTGTTATATAGAGGTTGCAAATATGTTTTTTATAAACTTACTACAGCATGCCCACAACGTTTTTAATATTGCAATTTATTCCACCATTTATTCCAATAAATTAACAAAAAATAAATAATAAATTCCAGGAAGATATTAGAATATATAATTAAATAAAAAGAACACATGAAAACAAATTGTATACCTTCTATATATCTTGTTAAAGTATTTTGATGTTATTGTATAGAATTGTTTGAATATAACACTTTGCAAAATTAACATAACATTTTAGCAACATTAGGGATGTGTGGTCAGTTGGGTGGCAAGAAAATAGTTTATTGCAACATTGCATTAATGTTGCCATAATATTAAATTATCAATAATATCATCATAATATCAACAATAATATCAACAATAACATTAACATAGTATCAGCAATAAAATCAACATAATACCAACATTAATATCAACATAATTGCAATATCACTTCAACAAAATATAGTATATCTGCAAATTTGCAAGAATGTTTCATGTAAGCTGGGATCATGTTCAGAAACATTTTTACTTTTGTGCATTTTGTTATCTCAAAGTCTGGTTATATTAGGTTGGTGCAAAAATAATGACGGTTTTTGACGTTAAAAAATACATCAAAAACCGTCATTATTTTTTCACCAACCTAATAGTTGATGTAAATTGTTTGGATGGTACAACAGGGAGAAATATATATATTTTAATGAACTAAAATAAAATTTATATATTTGAATAAGTTATGAATCTACCCACAAAAAAGTGGGGGACAGGCAGAGATCCTCTCATAATAGCACAGAGGGAGTCAAGTTTGTTGGAACTGTTCCTTGTCTGGAAAAGAGGCATCATCCAGTAATTGTTCACAGCAGAACAGTAATATTTATTCAAATTCAAATTACATGAAATGCAATACCAGGTTTAGAAAGTAAGGGAAAACAGAAGGAATGGTAATTTCTTTGCAAACCCAACCATTTGATAATATTCTTTTCACCAAAATATCACATTTTTACTCTTGTTCACACTACAGTCACCATAATAACACAACTTTTTGATTAAATCCTAACTAATCCCCACATGTACAATTTTTGTAGGTGAATGGAAATGATACTAAAACATTTAAAAAATTTAACCTCAGTGGATATTTATGATGAATCAAAAACTATTTACAAAACCAATGAAAAACAGCAATAGAAGTAGGTTTGCCAACTCCTTAACATGAAAATGTGGGACAAGAGGTTGAGGTTTCCCAATGAAGGTCCCGAAAAGTGCCTTGTTGTTCAAAAATGTTAAGCAATCAGTGCAAAATAACAGGTTAATTAGAATTCTAGATTGAAGCAGACGTATATTCGTGTTTATTAAGTATATCTTTTTACAAATAAAAAAAGAAACATTTATGTATCTGTTAATTTTCAAAAAAGAGTAGATCGATTGGCCTACCACCCGGTTCATACACCTCTCTAGTCTTTTCAACAAGAGTAGAGGCTTGTCTCTGTTTAGGATTGGGTTTGCAGTTCCTTCTAAAGTCATTACATTCTCTTTCACACCCAGTAGCCCCTTTTTTCTTAATGGGATCATTGCCCTTGCTTAGGGTGAACTGTTTAAAAAACATAAGAAAAAAAAGAATCATCAATTTTCTAAAAGTGCAACAAAAATGTGTCCAACATCAGTTAATACATAACTCATTCTTCAGCATAAAAACACTGTACAATTGTGGGACAGTTCTATTTAAGCTTGCAAACTGTCCCACATATTGTGGGGCATTTGTCAATCCTAAATAAAAGACCTCCACAATTCTAAATTTGACAGAAATATCAGTTAACTAGACAAAGTAACAATTACTCAGACAATCACAAACTCTTTAAGATTTCTTGTATACAGCATGTCCCTTCAGACTCTCCACAATTTCCTGTCCTTTGTAGCTATTAGTGAGGTCTGTCTTTTGCTATGTCTCCTAATTCATGTTCTGCCAACCAATTATACAAGCTCATTAGATAGGTTATTCCCTGTTTTCCTCTCTCTTCAGTATATCATGTGAAGGTCAAATTCTCCAAGCTATCTTTCCTCACTATGTACCCTGGAAATTTCAATTGCCTCTTTCTGATACTAATTATAAGTACCGTTTTCATTTCCATTTTCCTAACAACTTCCTTGTTCCTCACATGCTCAGATTATGGGATTCTCAACATCTTTCTGTTGAACTGCATTTCTGTTGCCTCTTCTTCATCGATGAGGAGATTATCCTTTTATTTAAAGTAGTATGGAACAACAACATCATTATGTCATTATTTTATCTTTGAGTAACATGTGATATCCATTTTAGGTGTTGCTGCTGTTGAAATTCCTTAGGTGATGTCATTTCTGTATTTGTTCTTTATGATTTTTTAATCGAACCATTCCACAAAGTTCAAAGAAGGATGGTGTTCACTAAGATCCACAAATTTCACTCACTAAAAGCTATTTTTAAGCATTTATCTGAGAAAGCAGTTATATACAGGTAAGAGTTTAGATATTTCTGAATGGGTTTGGTGCCATGCATGACATCCATATGAAAGTCTTGATGTGATAAGGATATTTTTTTGAATCATTTCACTCCAATCAAGGCAGTAAAGCACTAAGGTGCAAGGAGGTACTGAGTGTCGAAGAATATGAGAAAAAAACAAGTTTAAGGAGTAAGAACAGTAAACAAACAGAAATTAAGAAGACAAAAGATAATAACTGACCCTTAAACTTTTGGAGATCAAACTTGATTGAAAAATAAGTAGCAGTAAAAGAGTTCTACAAGCATGAAGTGGGAGAAAAGAAACTGTTAGCTTAGAACTTAGGCTTACATCTAGCCATTTTTAAGAACATGATTTCAGTTTTTACATTTATGTTTTGGTTTTGTAGCAATGTTGTGTAAAATTACCTCTTGCACAGCGTGTTCTATATTCACTTTCCTTGTCAAGGGTCTCAGCTATTGTCTGCATAAAACATTTCCCAAGGGCATCCTGTTCTGAACAAACTTAGAATTCTTAAACTGGGATTGCAGTTGGAAAGAACAAATTAACCAATATGTGTCAATAAAAACAAGTATAAAAAAATTACATTGGCAGATCTTTTCTGCTTTTTGATTACTGTTCAATGTATTTGCATACTTCTAAAATCAGACAATAGCCAAAAAATATGATTAACACAAGTGTATTCTACTGTGAAATTGAAGATTATTGTTGGTGTCTGAAAATAAATTGGAAAGAGCAGAGAAGAAAATGGCCTTTGAATATTCAGTGATATTTAATGGGGATTAACTTGATCCAAATTTTGGATGATGATGATAATAAAAGTGTATTAGCTTGTGCGAGGATTAAAGTGAAAGAATCAAACAGAAAAGCTCAAGTTACAACCAGCAAATGAATACAGGATTTACGGCTCAGAAGGTATTTGAGAAGAAAGATGCATCTGTGCGAGAGGCAACTCTAAAAATCTGAAGAAATCTTAATCTATACCTCAAGAAATCCATTTTCTTTTTCAAGATTTTGATATGGAAGGATAACTTTAGTTGAAAGCTTTTATTAAAACAGCTTTTCTTTACTGATGAAGTTGAATTTCTTATTTATTCATATAACCAAATTCTAAATTGTCTATTTCATTTTATTTGATATAATGTCTGTTCTCTCCACAAGTTTCCTACTTTGGTTCTTGTTTAAATGTTTTCCTGGTGCTACATATGTTTTGCTGAAAACTATATATTCTTAACATTTAAATTTCTAAGCACTTCAAAGTGTATAGATCAGTTATAACAAATTTAGTTTAGGAGGTGAAGAATTACCCAAAGGATATATTGCACAAGAGCTACTTTTGTCCAACATCATAAGACACCACAGAACTAGATTATTATCTTGAAAACTCGGGTTAATATTTTTCTTAAATAGCCTCATCAAATTTAGACACTCATTTGGATGTCATACATGGCATACAGCTTTATCAAAAATGTTAAAACTATAAGCTATATACAATTGTTTTATCAGATCAGTGATTAAAAATGGCTTCAAATGAATGAAGCATTTAGCTCTTAAAGAAGAAAGTAGTTGATTTCCCACCGCCTTTAAAAAATGACTCAGAAGTTAAACTCCCATCAGTAATAGAAATAATTTACATGATACGATGGGTAAATTGTTGCTATTTTATATTTTCAATTTCATGCATGATTTTGTCAACTGCATAGTATAGTAGTGTCAGTTGGGCACCATCTGGGAGAAAAAGAGCAGCATGAAGCATTTCACTCTGCCTAGAAGTTTGGAAACGGTATACTGTACTGCTTGTCATTCACACCAAAAACTCCAATAAGAACATTTCAGAGTTTGGGTATCAATCAAAGGACAATGCAGAGGATTCAGAAAGAGTTGGATGAGTCTAATGGTGATTATGAAGGTACAGCAACTTGGAAAATCCTGATCATTCTGATAAAAAAAGAACTCCCAAATTTGTTTGTGTGGGCATCAGACTCAACACAGTGGCCTACATCAAGTGCCTTCAGGAGGTAGTGATGTTTTGGGTCAAGAGGGTGGCAGTTGGAAGAGCCTATGTCTAGCAACAGGACTCTGCATCATGTCCCACAAGCAGGCAAAGCCAGTCATGGCTGTCAGACAATTTCTGTGACTACATCATCCCTTATATCTGGCCACCTAACTCCCCAGACTGCAACCCCTTGATTATTATATGTGTGGTGCAGTTGAGTGAGAGACCAACAAAACTCCTTGTAACACTAAAGATGAACTGAAGGCAAGGATTATGGCAGTATTCACCAAATAAAACAAGGAGTCTGCCCAGAAGAGTTGCCAGAGATTCCAAAGTCATCTGGAGGCTGTGGTTGAATCCAATGGCAATTTTATTGAATAAATTTACTCTTTAGTATTTCAAGAATTTTTCATGTAATTTTGGTAAATATATCTGTAAAAATGTGATGTCAGTGCTATTTTCATTTCTGCATAATTTAGACAACAATTTATCCATTACACCCTTTATAATGGCAGATTTGAGAAATTTAATTTGTCTGACACTGACACCAAACCTGGAAATTCAAGTCATTTTCTTAAATAGACTCATCAGATCTAGACTCTCAATATGGATGTCATATGTGGTATCCAAACCAGTCAGAATGTCTATCAGCTATATACAGTTGTCTTCTCAGATCACTGATTAAAAAGGCTTCCATCAAAACAACCCTGTAGGTCTTAGAGAGGACCATTCTTCATCAGACCTCATAGATTAACACAAAATAATCACAAATAAAGAATTTTATCAAATAACAAAATTTACATCACTTGAAAACTTCCAACAACGGCAACAACTAAAATGGATATCACATGTAACTCAAAGAGAAAATAATGACAGAATCAAGAAGTTGACATTCCACATGAGTTTAAACAAAAGGTTAGGAAGGAAACACTCATCAATATCTAGAAAGAGTGATAACAGTGAACTTTCTGAAAAAAAAACTGTTTTGAGTAAAAGATTTCAATCAATACTAACACTAAATTTTCACATTATTTAAATTGTTTGAACTGTTGTCCTAATCTTTATTGCCACATTCATGATGTCCTGGCTGTTGCACTCCCTGGCCTTCTTCAGATGATTGGAATTTTGAACCAAACCCTTCCTTTTGTTCACTAGGGTAGATTTTTCTAGTTCCACATGCCATGCCACTTTTAGATGTCTCATTTATCTCCCTTTAAGCATTGGTTGGATCCAGTGACTTGACCCAAAGAGTTGTGAGTTCCATACCTGGCTACTGGAGATTTGATCTAAACCAAGATAACTACAACAGATAGAAGAGGCATGGCACATGGAATTAGAACAATTTAATAAAGTGGACAAAATAATGGGATCAGTTTGAAATTTCAATCACCTGAAGAAGGCCAGATTGTATAAGAGCCAAAATGTTGTGAATATGGCAATAAAGATGTGGTCAACAGTCCAAAGAATATAGACAGATATAACAATTTTCAGTTAATGATTGTAAATATTTCTTGTATGGAAATAGCTAATTTCACCATTATCATTCTTCTTCTTCCATGTGCTGTGTCTTCAGGATGCTTGTGATCATGTCTCTCCACAATTTCCTGTCATCTGTAGCTCTAAGTAAATTTTGTCTTTTTGTTATCTCTCCTAAATCCTGTTCTGTCATCTATTTAAACAAGCTCATTGGGTAGGTTATGTACTGTTCTTTTTGCCATCAATATATCCTGTGAGAGTTAAATTTTCGAAAACCTCTTTCCTCATTATGTGCCCTAGAAATTTCAACTACCTATTTCGGATGTTAATTTTAAGTGTCCTTTTTTTTCCATTTTTACTAAAACATTGTCATTGCTCACACGTTCAGTTCATGATATTCTCAGTATCCTTCTGTAGAACCACATTTCTATCACCTCATATTTCTTCTTTACTCCTGCAGAGATTTTCCAGCATTCACTGCCATATAAGAGGCTTGATATTTTATAACAGTTCAATATTTTTTTCTTTGTGTCTTTCAAGATTTTCCTGTTTCTTAATACATTGCTTAGGTTCTTGTACTATACCTTTTTATACGTATAATATTTTAGCAAACTAACAGAATCATAAACATGCCTAACATATTTCACATTTTGTAATGTTTACTGGCACAATTAATTAAATAAAAAGATTCTTTAACTTCAAATTAAATATATTAACATCATCATCATCATTCCCTTGACTGCTTCAATCATTGGGGGGGGGGGGCTGAGTTCAGAAGAAATAGACTTTGATTCTACCTCCTCATGATATTTCAGTAGACTTTCAGATAGCTCAGCGGCACCCGTCTCCTCTTCAAGCTCTTGGCCAGCAGGTGAAAATTATAGAATATGGTGTTAGTCACCCTTGGTCCATATACTAGTTACTAAGGTTTTTCCTTCTAGACTGGTTGCCACCCAAAGCTATAGAACTGATTGATAGTAAGTACATTTAAACACCTTAGTAGAAAAAGTGAGACAAAACAAAGTAAAAAAAAAGTTAACTAAATAGTCATCAAATTATTCATATTTTATTATACTCTGTAATCTTCTACCTCAAGTGGCTCCCAGGTCTTGTACAGCATGAAGATTGTTGTAAAAAAATTATGTTAATCTTAAATAAGAATAAACATGGAAAATTATGATTGAAAAGGTATATAACAGCGATTAAAATATTGCAATGGTACTTGGCTGAAATTTGAACATTGTGAAAATTATTGCATGATGAATTGTGCCCATCATATGTGGGTCAAGAAATCAAATCAATCTGAGAATGGAACTGATATAGAGATTAGACGATCATAGCTGAAAAGCCTCTATAACAATGGTGCCAAGAATGGATATTCTGATAGACATGGTATTGTGTTTCATGTCTTTCCTTTCTTAGCACAATATTTGACTCTATACCACTCTTTCATTGGCTTCCTTACATGTCAGATGTGCTAAACACGAGCATGCCTACCTTCTCTTGAATGATGGCTTTCCAATAACACTGAAAACTCAATAGTGATTATTTAATCAAATGTAAAATAACCAACATCAGATATATCACTCTCCCATGCACCTCTTAGAGGATGGAGTTCACTTTATTTTGTGGTTTATGGCCATATCATGTTGAAACATTGGTTAATGTATGATCACCAAAGATAGCAATGTCAAGCCTGGTCAGTGTCTAGATGGGTGATTGCTTGAGAATACAAGGTGCTGTAAGCTTTGATGTGTGGGTGGTTTAATGGATAAATGCCACGGAATTGTTAAGTGGAGAACTAAATTCCAGTTCCAGTTATGTTTGTTCATATTTACTTACGCACATATACTATCAAGAAAGATATGAATTCACCGCTTCTCCTCTTGGCAATGTAAGACTAACATTATTATTTCCAAAAAAAGAAATTTATTACAATTAAAATTATTTTCTGGGCTTAAATAAACCTTCAAAGTGTTGATAAAACATAGAAAACAAATCAATCAGTCAAATAAGAAATAAAACTTTACCTTGCCTCATAGCTGTTATTAACAGGTGAGCATGACTTTTATCCTTTCTTTTCATCAGCTAAATACTAACAAATCACCTCCACCTCCTTTGATCCTGCAGTGTTACCTAGTATTAGTGTTGAAAAAAGTTACTTGGGGTTATACACATTGTATAATTACAATATAAGAGTTTATATTGTTGCTAATTTGTTTACTATTGTGTATTTCTTTAGATTAGAGTTTCCCAACCTATTTGTGTTATCACCCACTTTTACATGGAAACATTTTCCTCCATCCAACTATATAGTAAATATTAAAATGCATATCAGAATTATTTGGTAAAAGTGTTTTTCTTCTATTTTTTATCATGTTCCTTCAAAGCAAAGGCAATCATGGCTCTCTACAATTACTTGTTCTTTGTAGCTCTTTGTTACTGGTTCATAAACTGACTTTGCGATGTAGTAAAACATATCAAAGGGAGGTAACAAATAATGTTCACTTATGTGGCGGCTACTGCTGCTACTATGATATTAAAGAATGAAAACAACTTGCCCATTGAAAAGCATATATATATATTTAGTTTTATGGTCAAGGTTAGTTTTATGGTTAGGGTTAGCATTGCAGCAGTTGACAAAAATTAATTAACTTTTGTTCATAATTATAAAATTAGAATTATCAATTAATAAAATTACAGTAAATATTTTTTGTTATTTTTCTTCTTCTCTCATTTATTTTATTGGTCGAAAAAGTAGAAACACTTTAAAATATTATTTTATTATTCAACCGGAACTCATGCATCAGGAATATGCATAACACGTAAATATGGTCATTTTTAAAAAATGTTATTTCACCTGAAAAATTATTTGTATATTAATAAGCATTCTCATAACTACAGGATAAAATATTTTACTATTTTGTGGGCATATTTATGTCATATCTGATTTAGGAATGTTACACAGTAATTTCAATTTAGTCAACTGTTGTTTTTATACAAGTTCTTTGCATATCTTCTTTAAATATTTTTTAGGGTAGCATATGTTGAAATACCTTTTTAATAGTCAAAATACTATATCACCCACCAAAAGTCCTAATCACCCACCATTTTCTGCTAGGTTGCCCATCCAGCAGTTGAAATCACCCACTGGTGGATAGTATCACCCAGGTTGGGAAACCCTGCTTTAGATGAACATTTCAATGCCCTCTTAAAATTACTTTTTATGGTGTAAAAATGTAGCTGATGTGGCTGGCACAGCGCAAAAAAAGATGCAGTAAATTGTGAACTATAATGCAAATTCTAGATGGAATTACTCGAGATGATATATTTTGGAAAGGCATGAATCCATTTCTCCCTATCCCATGGATAAAAAATAGGGCAATAATAGTTATTGAAATTACACTCATAGTAATTATTGTTACTCGAGTTATAGATTTTAATATTATATTTAATATAATTATATTATTGCAGTTACATCTATTCCAGATATTGTTTTCCCAGTTAAGGTTAATTCAATTATATGTATTTCACTTATATTTAATCCAAATATAGATAATCTAATTATAGTTCTTCTACTAATATTTAATCCAATTATAAACAATTTAATTATTTTTAGTCTACTCATATTTAATCCAAATATAGATCATCTGATTATAATTATTCTACTCATATTTAATTGAAATTTCTGGAACATGTAATGAGGAAGGTGGGCTTGAAAAATCTGATACTCACAGGACAGATTGATCTAAAGAGGGACAGAGGAAGGAAGCATGTAACATACTTGATGTGTTTGAGTAAATGAATGGTAGAACAAGGTTTAGGAGAAATAGCAAAAAGACAAAATTTATTAAGAGCTACAAGGGACAGGAAGATGTAGAGGGCCATGATCGTCTACACTCTGGCACATAAAGAAGAAGACTTATATTTAGTCCAACTATAGATCATCTCATTATAGTTATTCTACTTATACTTAATCCAACTGTAGGTCATCCAATTAAAGCAATAACAATTTCATCTAATCCAATTGTAGATAATCCATTTATGGTTTTTCTCCATAATTATTCAAACTATAGACAATCCAAATAAATTATTACAATTATAATTATTCCATCTTTAGTTCTTCTTCTATATTTCATGTCCCTTCAGGACGTGGGTGGTCATGGCTCACCATGACATCTTATCTTTTGAACTCATTAATGTTAGTCTTTTTACACTTCCTTCCTGTTCCTGTACTGCCATCCAGTGACAGAAGCCTTTAGGCAGGTTGGATGATGTGGTTCTACAGAAGGATGCTAAGAATATCATGGACTGAACGTATGAGCAATGATGATCTTAAAGAGGTTGCAAATGAGGAGGAGGCTTATACTTAATATCAGGAAGAGGTAGCTGAAGTTTCTGGGACACATAATGAGGAAAGAAGGTCTGGAGAATCTGATACTCATGAGTCAAACAGAAGGAAAGTGAGACAAGGGAAAGCAATGCATGACATATCAGGTGGGCTTAGGCAAGTGGATGACAGGACAATGGTCTAGAGGAGGAAGCAGGGGGAAGGAACTTGTTGAGAGCTGTAAGGGCTAGAGAGAAGTAGAGAGCCATGATTGCCTACATCCTGAAAGGACATGGCACAAAAAGAAGAAAAAAGGACTTGCTATTTCCTTCTGGCTCTCTTGTCTTTGGTATGTCTTATGAGTGTCAAATTTTACAATCCTTCTTTCCTCATTATGTCTCCTAGAATTTTCAACTATCTTTTTCTGATTTTAGGTATAACAGATTTTTTTGTGTCTATTTTCGTTCAAACTTCCTCATTACTCACATGCTCTGTCCATAGGATTCTCAGCATTCTTCTGCAGAACCACATTGTTGTTTAAAGCCTTGTTTTCATCTGTGAAGAAATTGCCCTGCTTTCCTGCCGTATAGAAGAAATGGTACTACATTGTAGTTCAGCGTTCTATTTTTTTACATTCTTAATTAAATAGTGCTGTTTCTTAATAATTTGCTCAACATTTGAAAAATATCTTTTGCTATTCTAATGCACTTTTGAATTTTGGTGTCACATTTTCCATCTTCTATTTAAACACTTCTCTGAGATTTAAATTTTTATACTTTCTTGATTTTCGCATCTCCAATTCAGAACTTGCATCTTGTTTAATACATCACTTTCCTCGTAATTTAGGATGCCTGAAATGGTTTCTGATAGAAAGAGTGAGAAATGTTTAACTTAAAAGAAAATTTAAAATGCATTTAAATAAATTCTGAGACAGTAAAATAATTTTATTTTAACAAAGCTAAGAAAGCTTAAATATCTCTCAAAGAACTACAACATACAATAAGCAGTTGAATTTTGGATTATGGACAAAACATGTTAGAAGTTTTAAAGAAAATAGAAACAAAAAAAAACTTATACTTAACATCAGGACTAAGCAGTTACTGAAGCTATGTGGTATCTGTATTCTTGTATGGCAGTAAATGCTGGACAATCTAATTAAGGATGAAGAAGAAACTTGAAGTAATAGAAATGTGGTTCTACAAAAACATATGAGCAATGACCAGGTTTAGAGAAAATGAAAACAAAAAGGAAACTTATATTTAACATTAAGAAGAGGCAGTTCAAATTTCTGGGAGATGTAATAAGGAAGGAGGGCTTGGAAAACTTGATACTCACAGGACAGATTGAAGGAAAGAGGGACAGAGGAAAGCAGTGGTTATTATACTTGATGAGCTTGAGTAAATGGATGGTAGAACTGTTTGGGAGAAATAACAAAAAAGCAAAACTTATTAAGAGCTACAAGGGATAGGAAGATGTGGAGGGTCATGATCATCTACATCCTGAAGGGACATGGCACATAAGAGAAGAAATAACAGAATTACAGTTGGCCATAGAATTGGTTAAACAGTTCAATATTCATCGTTATTTAAAGGTTAAATATTCTTCATTCTTTAAAGGTTACAATCTTGTCCATCTTCTTGCATCTTACTTGTCTTTCTTCATCTGGCAGTCAACCAAAGTTTGTCTGAAGAGTTACATTTTAGTTGGAGACAAAAACCAGTGACTGTCCATAATGGCAGCCATATCAGAATTTATTTTATTGTTTATTTTTTTTTGTTTTAAATGGAAGTACTGAATGTTAAAGCAAAGGTTACTGCAAGTAGAGTAATGGGAAGAAGATTAAGTAAATACTGGAAGTCACATGACATGGCACAATGGAATTGTGCACTCTAGCCAAAGGTTATTGTCCAGTTCACTATAGAAGAACACGCTGACAAAATATAGCCTAAGTTTTCATATGTCATTTCATGATTTTGGACTGTCATGGAAACAGTACAGGACACACAAAGTATTTGGGAACACATATCATTTCATTTTTTTTTTTTCACTAGTTGTTCACACAATACAACTTCTAAGAGGCACTCAAGGTAGATCCTTATTAAATGAGGTTATTGTATGAATGTAAAAGATTGGTTTAAGATGTGCAAATTATGAGGATGCATAGAAAAGCCCTCGGTTAACACTAGACTTGAAGAGGTTAAGATTTGGGAAAGAATCCACTGAAATGAACGTTCCACAAAATACCAGCTCTTGGGAAGAAGCTGTTCAAATAGAACTTCTTTCTTTGTAATGGTGTTGTAATGTAAGCAAAGAGTCGAGATTGTGGGAAAATCCTAACCAATTTCTCTCCTAGCAAATACAGGGGTATAAGCAGAGAGGGGAAAGAGACAAGAGGGAACAAAAATAACACTGCCTCAGAAATCACAGAAACTTTAGGAATAAAATGCCCACAGAAATGACTTCACAAGACATTACTGGTTTTCCTATTGATTTTATTAGCATGAGTCATCTTACAATGACCCTAATCTTGATCAGTTGCAGAGAGGCCTGTATCTAAACTTGCTAAGTTGTCCCATGGGGAAAACCCAGATGTAACTGATGTTGACAAACATCTACACATGATCTGGAACCTCTTTTGTGTATGTACCAATGCATATTTACCACAAATAGAATGCAAATGGAGTAGAGATGATTTATTCCAATGTATCTGGCAAAGAGGGTCTTCACTGTGAAAGTCTGATAAGGTGGTAGTAATGTATATAGCCTGTCAGAACATTTACAATGCAAATATTGATAGAGCAGCAAAAGTCTTGCAGTGTTTAAGTGTGTAATGTTAATGACATGAACTAAATTCAGTTATCCTTATTTCTCTTTCATGAAGAGAATTTTCACAGACGCTTCCATTGACTTAGCTATAATCTTCTTTTCTTTTCTTTTTTTAAGTAATTTCACCCCAAGCAAGGCAGTAAAGACTCAAGGGGTTACTGAGGGTGAAAAAATTAGAAATGATAAACTTTACTAAGGAGAAAGAACAAATGAAGACTAATCATGAGGACAATAGAAAGTGATTGACATTGGATTTAAATTTTTGAAGATTAAACTTAGCTGGAAAGCATGAAGCTAGAAGAGAGTTCCACAAGCAAGAAGTATGAGAAAAGAAACCATCAGCACGGTATGGTTAAATCTAGCCAACTCAACTGTAAACTGATGAGACCTTGTCGTCAGTCTTATACTCTGCTTGAATTAAAAAAATCTAGGTACCATTGCAAAAAGCTCATCTGAACAATTAGCATGAAACTATAGAAAAGGCAAAGGGATGCAACATTACAGTGGTGGCAAAGTGACTGAAGTCAAGATGCCAGATCAGGACCAATAATATTGCTGATTCCTCTCTGGATTTTATCAAGGATCTCTAGATATCGAGAAGGGTCACCAAACCATATGTGGCAGCAATATTCTAAGCATGGATGAATGGTAGACGTGTAAATAGGCAAGATAGATTCAGGGAAGAAAAATTGTCTAGCACAACACAGTGAACCAATTTTTTTAGCAGCTTACCTAACAATGGATTCAATAATATCTTTCCAAGTCATTAAATTATCCCAAAAAGGGGCAACAAGTCACTCACTTGGAGGATAGCATCAGCCATGCTGATGGAAAGCAGAAAGGGCTCCCTCAGATGATTAATAAAGAGCAGTGTAATTTGGAGTTTATTTTCTTTTCTTTGTGGAACCTCCAAAAGAAGATTATATCATTTGTGATGGTCTTGATATGCTTGTAAGCAATAGAGGCCATGTCATAACACCCCAGTTCTTTTTGCAGTGCCTCAAGGTCAATACTACTGCCTACATTGAAATACTGGGTATGGTAGTCAAGTCCTGAATCAGAGGCATCCCAGAGGGGAGGTTTTTTAGATGGTATCTTTGTTCCTTTCTGTGTGATCCAAAAGTGGCTGGTCAAAAATTTTCACTAATATATCATCATATTGAATCCATTGTTAGGTCAGCTGCTAAGAAAATTGGTTCACTGTGTTGTGCTAGACAGTTTTTCTCCCCTGAATCTATCTTGCCTATTTACACGTCTACTGTTCATCCATGCTTAGAATATTGCTGCCACATATGGTTTGGTGACCATTCTGTATATCTAGAGATCCTGGTCAAAAATTTTCACTAATATATCATCCCCAATGTAAGTTCTCCTAGATTTCTCCATATTTGAATACCTGGGGCTGCTACATCTGGTAGACCAGCTGGCATCCTTACAATACCAAAATCTCACAGAAGGCTATCATCATAAAGGTGGCTGCCAGAATGAACTATGATCACCTGATTCAGGAATATATTCACTTTCAAAGTCACATTGATGCTGTCCTCAAGATGATGAAATAGAAATTACATTTTTTGATTTTTTAGTGTTTTAACAGTTATGTGCCATGCATGATACACACTTAGGCGATCATATATCTTTCAATACATGACTGACGAGGCAGATTTTTACCTGCAGTAGGCTCACATTACTTTTTGTGGTAAACCAGTTGCCATCAAAGGCTATAGAACCTGGTCTGTCCTGCTGTTTACTCATAGCTGGAGGGAGAAGAAGAGGATTCATACCTTTCCCAAGGGTATTAGCACGTAAGTGAATGTAATGGATTTGACAGGAATTCAAACTCGGCTCAATCTGAGCTGCTATCCATTATGCCACTGTACATCCTAGTGTTTTAACAGAGGATGGAAAATACAACATTGAAATTTGAAGGTGCATTGGGATAGTGAAAGTTGCTTTCCGAAAGCTAAGCAAAGTATTAAGAAAGAGGAAAACTTTCATTAGAAACAAAGAAAAGAGTATTGAACTGTTATTTAATATCAGTCTTCTTGTATGAGTGAATATAGAAGAGACTTGATGCAAATAAAATCTGGTTCTACAGGAGGATGCTGAGAATGTCATGGACTGAACATGTAACTAATGACAAAGTTTTAAAGTAAATGTAAACAAAATGAGTACATACTTTAACATCAGAAAGAGAGAGTTGAAATTTCTAGCATATATATTGAGGAAAGAGGGCTTGGAAAATTTGATACTCACAGTGCATACCAATAGCAAGAGGGACAGCAAAAAACAAAGCATAACCTGTCCAGTGAGCTTGTGTAAATGGATGGTCAAACAGAGTTTAGGAGAGATAACAAAAATACAAAATTTATTTAAGACCTACAAAGGACAGGAAAAGATTCCACACATCTTGAATGTACACAGCACATATTTCCTTATGCAAACATGTTAAAATGTCTGGGACTGGTAATGAGGAAAGAAGGTTTAGTAAATTTGGCACACACAGGACATATTGATGGTAAGAGGAAATAGAAAGTAGCCAACATAACAAGTTTGTGTAAATGGATGCTAGTTCAGGCATTGAGACTAGTAAAACAGAGAAACATTGCTAAGAGCTACAAAAGGTAGGAAGTTGTGAAGAGCCATGGCCACATACCCTGAAAAATCATTTTTCTTGTGGATATCTTTGCTTTCATGCATTTTATAATTTTTTCTCAATTCTATGTCGCAGATTGTAAATTATTTTTCATTCTCTGTTAAATTGGAAAAAATCTGTCATAAACATTTCAAGGATACTGTAAATTAGTATGTAATCTATAAATGATATTTTTATTCTTATATTTGTAACTGATGAATTTTAATCATCTTGATTTTTAAGTGTTTTCTTTGAAATCAACCTTTTTTATTTGCTTTTTCCTAACATTAACACTATTTACATTGTTCACAGTGTTTCCTTCATCTTTATTGTTACATTCACACTGCTTCGGCCATTAGGCACTCTGGCTTTCTTCAGGTGATATATACTAGAATTTCAAACTGAACCCTTTATTCAGTCCATTGGGGTAAATTGTTCTATTTCCACATGCCATGCCTTTTCTGGATATCTCAGTTTCAGTTATTTCCTTTTAGTAACTCAACTCTCCAAATTTTTCTTCATCTCTGCTGTGACCAGATATTGAACTCACAACTCTTTGGGTCAAGTCACTGGATTACCTCAGCCAATAATTTTATCCACTTATCCTAGTGAATGAATTTTTGGGACATATAAATCTAATGTCTCAAGTATCATTTTTTACCAGAGTTCATACTGTAATTTTTGTTATTGTCGTTTTTCTCTAGTATTCTGTATTACTAGTTCCCATATTATATTTCTGTCAATGTTCAGCCAGCCTAGAAGATTTTTGTGCTGATTCCTTAAGTTTCATATTTTCCAGTGATGTTTTCTGTCTATTATTTCAACATTATCCCACAGAAGGCATTGATCTCCCTTTTCCCTCCATATATGATCATCCATGCCTGATTTTTCTATTTTACCTGAGCATACAACAGCCAAAACATTGTGAATATGATAATAAAGATGAAGACAATAGTCCAAACAATATAAATTGTGTAAATAGTTACAATACCTCATCTCAGAAATATAGACAGATGTTATCCTGACATGTCATAATGTTTAAATTTTGGATAATAAACATTTACATAATTCTTAATAGAGTGCTAAATATGATATTCAAATAAACATTGTTTTTATTTTTATTTAATTCAGAAAATAAACCAGAAATTAATTTAACACATTCAAAAAACCTCGTTAAAATAAATTTTAACCTTCTGTAAAATTAAACTAATAAGTCTCCTAATTTTCATATTTTTCTAAATTCATTTTTTATTCTCTGTTATCCTACTTTTAATTAATAATGTGATGTGAAAAATTCAAATAAAAAAATATATGCTATCCTCTACCAAGTGTTCTGTGAAACAGTTGTCAAGATAAATCATTCCTAAATTGAAACTATGATCTGGAACTGGAATGAAAGGACAGATGTATGGTCTATTACTATAGAGTGTTGTTATAAAATAAAACAAGACATATCTTGGCTGATTTGCAGGAAAATTAACAAACATACTCAAGAGCGAGAGCCGGATGTGAACGGGACAAGGCCCCATCACAAAATGACCATATTTACGTGTTACGCATATTCCTGATGCACGAGTTCCGATTGAATAATAAAATAATATTTTAAAGTGTTTCTACTTTTTCAACCAATAAAAATGCTTCCCTCCTAATTATACTCGCGTCGTTTTATGAGCCTGTCAAGCCATAAAAAAACACCATAAAAGGGCTCACACGGAAGTACAATGGCAGTCAACAGGAGGCCAGGGAAGAGACCTGTCACGGTCAGTCAGCAGCAGTCAGCAGGAGGAGCGCCACACCAACCAGCGAGAACTACTATGTGAGATCAACCCAGATCTTCAGCCGGCCTATAAACTATACCACAAGGTAGCTGTCCCAAAACCACACGTTCCTATTGAAATAAATCACGTAAATCTATTTCTGCTGTTGTTGTATTTCTTTCTTGCAACCATATGCTTGTCTATAACACTGTTTATTTTTCAGTAGATATTTACAAAATGTCTTATCATGTTTCTTTTCTTGGTAATTTTTACTAAATTGTGACTAGCCAAGCTTTGTAGCAACAATCTCAGAATATAGCAAAAAAATTTTCTTTCAAATTATTTATTTTTTTCTAGTAAAAGTATGTTTTAAGAGAGTTCTTCAGATCAAAATAATACAATATGGGGCTGCTGATAGGATGTGCAACAACCAGAATTTGTCAAACTTGGATTCTGTGTTTTGTTGGCTATAAAACTGAAAGACAACCAAGCAAGAGGAGGAAAAAATGAAATAAGTGACCACTTTCAAACTTCGGCAGCTTGTGAAGATTTAATGAAAAATTTTTGTTATGGTATACCTCAAACAATTGGAAAATTTGACTTTCATTTCAGATATTATAGAAAGAAGTTGACTACTGATCACATGTTGTAGAAAAATATAATACACACTCAGTTACTCTTTAAAAATATTTTTCATGTAAGTCTGGAAATATCTATATAGAAATGCAAACACTAAGTTTGTAAAAAAGGTGTTTATCAGTTTTGAAGAAAAGTAACACGATGAAAGAAACAAAAAAATGAGTCATTTAAACTCTGAAAATGTTTGAACAGAAAAACAGTGCACATGGGTGCAGGTATCTGCTACCACTGTTCCAGGGTGAAACAAGCTCCCAATTTTCCAGGAGGGGAGGTAAAATATTTGGATCATTTCTTCATGGAAGCCTTTCTATACAAGATTTCAAGTAAGAAGAAACACCTTGAAAACATTATATTTCACTCGCAAAGCATTTAAGTACCTTAATGGCCATGAATAAAGAGAAACTAAAAATCAGTACCTTTTTTTAGCCAAATGAGAATATATGATTGCTAAGTCAGCTGCTAAGAAAATTATTTCACGGTCTCATATGAGACAAGTTTTCTCTCCAGAATCTATCATACATATCTATAAGTCAACCATTCATCCGGACTTAGAATATTGCTGCCACCTATGGTCCAGTGCTCCTGCTATTTACCTTGAGCTCCTAGATAAAATCCAAAGAAGAATCAGCAATATTATAGATCCTGACCTAGCAGTTCAGCTTCAATCACTTTCCCACCACCATAAGGTTGCCTTTTTCAGTCTTTCTTATAAATAATTTCATGGTAATTGTTCAGATGACCTCTTCACGATGGTACCTAGACTTTTTCAGATTAAGTACAGTACCAGACTGGCATTGAGATCTCATCAATTTACAGTTGAGCTGGCTAGATGTTGCCATAAATTCTATGTTGATAGTTTTTTCTCAAACTTCTCACTTGTAGAACTCCTGTCTGACTCCATGCTTTCCAGTTAACTTTAATCTGCAAAAATTTAAATGCAATATCAATTGCTATCTACTGTCCTCTTTTCCCTAATTATTAATGTTTCTGTTCTTAATTCTTCCCCACCTTGTAATCCCTTGTGTCTTAGTGACTTTACTGCCTTACATGGGGTGAAACCAGTTAAAAGAAACAATGAAATAATGAGAAGCATCTACCACAAAAAATCGATGTACTCAACTCCTTAAATCTTGTTTCAGCAATCATATTTGCGGATATAGCATGTATCACATTGGGAGGCCAGCAATGTGGAAGCACGGTAGGATAATTATTTTATCGTAACTTCAGGAATAAAACAAACTGACTGAAGGGTTTAAAATAAATAATATATTTTTATTTATTTTCTTTAGAGTGATGATTGAATCCTTTGGATTTCAGTGTAGCAAAAAATTAATTAATAAGTTGGATTTTGGTAGCAATCTGGACAAAGGTCCATTTCAGCATGGCATTTGATAGTTTGGAGTTAGCACTTGATAACAAGGTCAACTTAGAAATAGGTCAGTGTCATAATGTGCTTTTTCTCAGCCCTAAGCAGGATAGAAATATCATTAACACTTAAATATTTCTTCATCTGTCACACATGGCTGGTTTCTCTGTGGTAGCATGCTTTTGTTCTCTTCTCATCCCATCTTCTACCCAAGAGGTATCAGGTTTCTATCATTTTGACCAGAGTCAGTGTTTCTGGTGCAAACACTGGCTTCAGCTAACATCAAAAGTCTCTTTTGATACATGTTTTTGATTGGCTCACATATTTTATTTTCCAGCATTCTTTTCTTTTCCATTTTCCTTATAACATAAGTCATGGATGGAACCTCTTTGATTTTTGTTAGCTTTCAGTCACAAATTACTAAGCTCTGCTCTTACAAACTTTTGGTGTTTTTTGGCCGGCTTCAGTCTTTTCTTCTTTTTCCTCTTTTTATTTGTGTTGCCTTCCCAATAGTTGAGAGAAATAGATAAAGAAAATTTTAGAGAGAGAGAAAGGAAGAGATAAGGGTTTTAAAGGAAAGCACAAATGCCTTATTTGAATTCTTTTTATTTTTGTTCATATATTTTATTTTTATATTTTATTTTTATTGGGACTCACCACAGATTAACAAAAAAATATTTCAATGTTCATTTTGGTAGTGTGAAGTAAGACCCTGGTAGGGGTAGTAGTAATCTCATAAATTAGATCAATGTCAATCTGCTTGTGTTTTTCTCAGCTCATAGTGGGGTTGAACTATGAGTAGCAGATGAACTCAAAAATTTGTGTGAACATCAGAAAGTCTCTTTCTGTCAATTTTTTTGATTGGCCAAATTATTTTCTTTTCCAGCATTCCTTTCTTTCTCATTTTTTTATAATGGAACTTATGCATGGAGCCTTGCTGACTTTTGGTATTTTTTAGTCACAATAATTCAGCTCTGCTCTTGCAAACTTCCAGTGTTTTTTTCTGGGTTCAGTCTTTTCTTCTTCTTCCTCTTTTTATTTGAGGGTTGACTCCTCATAGAGAAATATAGAAAGAGAAGTTTAGAGAGAGAGAGAAAAAAAAGAGATGTGTTTTAAAGGAAAATACAAATGTCTTATTTTAATTTGAATTCTTTTTATTTTGTTTATATATTTTATTTCTTTTTTTTTATTTTATCGGGACTCACTTAAAATTAAATAATTTACTTTGAGAGTATTAGCCAAAAACAAAATCTTAAAATTAACTTGCTCATATCTTATTTATTTCTCTTGACTCTTATCTGTTAATGTGAGTCATGAATAATTCCCAATTGTACTCATCCAATTTATTATTCAAAAAGTAAAGTACAATAACATTTTATTCAGTTTTATATTCACCATTATTTTCAATGACTTGATGCAACTTATCATGAAGCTCTTTGATTCTTTCTGAGCAAAATTCAACAAGTTTTTATATGAAAAGGGTTTCATTAGAGAAAGTTTTTCGTAGCGACCAAAAATCAAGGTAATAATTAGTTGGTACAAAGTCAGATGAATATGTTGGGTGTTGAATTACAAACCAACAAACTTCTAAAAATCTTTTTTCCTGTGTCATTCTTGCTGTATGTGAGCTTGCACTTTCTTGGAGGAGAACAATATTTTTCCTATTGACGAAAGCAGGATACTTTTCAACCAAACTTTAAAGACATGTTGCAGCTGCTGGACATATAAATGTGCATTTATTCATTTATTGTTTTAAGAAATTTGAAATGAATAGTACCCTGACAATTCTACCACATGCACAACATTGCCTTTTCTTCCATGGAACTCAGCTTTGAGGAGTCAGTTGTGAAGATCTATCATTTCATTGCCTTCTGCATTGAACTTTGTTGTATAAAACCCATTTGTCATTACTTGTTATGATATATTTAATGGATGATTACTTAGGAGGATACATTTGTCATTACAATTGGTTCCCAAAACAGAAATGACTTATAACTTGATTGAATAACAATAAATAATAAATACATTTTTCATAGTTGGTGACTATTTTTTCTCTTCTTTGTCATCAGGATTATTGATTCTCCATCCATTTACTCAACCTTGTCAAGTAGATTATTTCTACTTTTCACTGTCTCTCTTGCATTCAACGTGACCTATGATTATTAAATTCTTCATGCATTCTTTCCTCGTTAGGAATTACCATAATTTCAGCTGTTTCTTTTTTTATTATTAGTAGCTAGATGAGTAAAACATCTGAGATGACAGAATCAAGAAAGCACAGAAATTTAACAATCTGCAAAGTGTTATAATGGACAAAGGAAAATGCAACACAGAAATCAAAAAATACAATGGAAGAGGAAAGGATGTTTCTCAAAAGAAAAGCAAAGTATTAAGGCATCCATTTGCACAAACTTGTCAAGTAGAAAAAGGTAATAGTTGATTGCGGCAGGGTCATGTGAATTTGGCAACTAGGGTAAAATAGACTATCCAAATTCCAAAATTTTCCTGTGTTATTCTTGTTGTGCATGACCTTATGTCGCAGAGAATAAAATTTTTTCTTTTAATCCATTGTGTATGCTACCGCTTTCCTTTAATCCACTGTGTACACTGTCAGTTTCCTTTAATCCACTGAGTACGCTGCCAGTTTCCTTAAATCCACTGTGTATGCTGCCACATTCCTTAAATCCACTGTGTATGCTACCAGTTTCCTTTAATCCACTGTGTACGCTGCCACTTTCCTTTAATCCACTGTGTATGCTGACAGTTTCCTTTAATCCACTGTGTATGCTGCCACTTTCCTTAAATCCACTGTGTACGCTGCCAGTTTCCTTTAATCCACTGTGTACGCTGCCAGTTTCCTTTAATCCACTGTGTATGCTGCCACTTTCCTTAAATCCACTGTGTATGCTGCCACTTTCCTTTAATGTACTGTGTACACTACCACTGCCATGTAAAAACTAAGGTATGGATAAATGTTAGCATACTCCAAATTAATTCGTAACTACTACATATAGATTAATAGTTAGAATGCTATATTTGTCATTATAATTGATTCTCAAAAAAAGGAAATTACTTTTTTCGTATTTTTTCAAAATTATTTCACACTAAGCAAGGCAATAAAAGCGCTAAGATGCAATGGGTTACTGGGAATATGTGAAAAAATTCTTAAGTAAAGAGAACAATAAAAAAATAGTAATTAAAAAGACAGAGGATAACAAATTTGCATTGCATTTAAATGTTTATAACTTACTAACTTATGACTGAACCTAACAAAATTAATTTCAGGAAGCTTTATATACAACAAGGACGATTCTTTCTTATTACCAAACAATGAACTTTCTTGATTCAATCATTCTGTTTACTGAATTATTTTTTAACTGTAGCTGATACTTCAAATTCTTTTCATGCTTCAAGTTATATTAAGTGAAAACTATTTTGATAGAAAGCCATTGCAAATTATGTCTGTATGATAACTAAAGAATGGTGAGGCTTAAAAAATAATAAAGATAGAACACAAAACCAGTGAAGCTGAATTATTCTTTTGACATACACCCTGATGCATGACAATCACAGCTGCTTGATTGCTTCACATGTTAATTCATTCAGCTTAGTAAGGGGTCTTAAAAATTGTTCCCACAAATCACAGAGGTTTTATTATGGTAAATAAATATCCCATACACCTTGCTGGAATGTAACAAAAATATTCTATAAAAGAAACATTATTGATTACCACTCTTTATAGGCTTGGTTTTGTTTTGGGGTAGAGTTTGGGTGGTCTTTGAACAATTAAATGGAAGGGCATCATGTGGCCTGTGCACTGACCTATAAACATGCTTAAGAGGGATTCCTGATGCAGTGTTTCCTGGAACAAATGAATGAAGTGACAGAAGTAGGAGGAGGAGGGTAGAATCCAGTTTGTTTTGTCAACGAAATCGTCTTCACAGTTTGATAGCCAAGATTTTACAATGAATTTTGTTTTTGGTTTTTTAATAGGAACTCCCAGCAGAGAATTATAAAAAATGTATAAAAGTAAAATATATATGCTATAAGACATATTTCTTATTTTTGCAGATATATGAAAACAGTTGTGCATATGTACATATACTGTACAAGTGTGTGTGTTTGTGTGTGTGTGTGTGCAGGTAGATGAATGTGAACCTAAAAGTTTGTATATGTAGACATATACATGTGTTTCTGGATGCAAACCTGCACATACACAGACAGACACATACTTATTATTGTACACCATCTCACATACATATATCTACCTGTAAATAGATATATATAATTTTTGTAAGCACATGTATTATGCTTATACACATATATGGCATGTACACAAACACAAATAATCACAAATTTCATGTATATATATATATATATATATATATATATATATATATATAGAGAGAGAGAGAGAGAGAGAGCATAGTAAATATATCAATAAAAATATATCTATATGTTTTTATAATGGATAATTATGCATAGATATAGTTTAGGTATGCATATATATATATATATATATATATATATATATTTATATGTACACATTTCAAAATTAATGCTTATGGTTTCTTTCCATGGAAACTAAAACAGATGCAGGAAACCTTTCAGCGACAAAAGAATTACATGATGTCAGATTTTATTATGCAAGTAAATTTTTTGACAATAAAATTAGCATTAACCAACAAATACTGATAAAATTTTCAGGATCATCATGAGTTCACAATTTGGTATCTATGCTGATAACACAACTATTTACTTCTGTCTCAATAGTAAATCTAATCAGTTTGAGATGGTCAAATTGGCAGGTGAACTCAAAAATAACCTACAATCTCTTGTTAAATGGGGCAAGGAGTGACTTGTTAATTTTAATGCCTCCAAAATGAAACTGCTCTCTTTTTATCATCTGAGAGAAACCTTTTTATCTTTCACCAGCATGGCTGATCAGTATGGCTGATCAGTATGGCTGATCAGCATGGCTGATACACTCCAGGAGTGTGACATATTGTGCCTTCTCAAACTAATGTTTTCTGTTGACCTTATATTAACTCAATTGCTAGATCTGCTCTTAGGAAATTTGGTTCACTGTGTCATGCTGGACAATTTTTCTTGCCATTATCTATCTTATATATTTATAAGTCTACCATTCACCCATGCTTTGAGTATTGCTGTCACATCTGGTGTTGTGCTCCTGTTATATATTTAGAGATTCTTGATAAAATACATAGAAGAATCTGCAAAATTATTGGTCCTGATCTGGCATCTCGGCTTCAGTCACTTTCCCACAGTCATAATATAGCTTACCTGTGCCCTTTCTATAAATACCTTCATGGTAATTGTTCTGATGAACTTTCCTCTATGGTATCTAGGTTTTATGAATTTATACACACTACTAGATTGGTGGCAAGGTCTCATCATTTTACAGGTGAAATAATTAGTTCTATACTAACAGTTTCTTCTGCCGCACTTCTTGTTTGTGGAACTCTTTTTTGCCTTCTTGCTTCCCAGTAAATTTTGATCTTCAAAAATTAAATGCAGTATAAAATCGTTATCTTCTGTCTTCTTAATAAAATAAAAAATTGGGCTCTTGACAGAGCACTTTGACAGAGAACTTTGCTGTGTAGTTGTATCACTTTGACAGAGAACTTTGCTGAGTAGTACTCACACAAACAGCGAAGTTCTCTCAATGTAAGGACTTTCTTCAAAATAAGGTCTCAGGTAAATTAAAAAAAAAATTAAAAACTTGGAAAAGATTGTATCAAACTGCTGATCAGGAAAACTGGAATAAAATTATAATGTTTAAGTAAATAATATTATTATGCAGTCAGGCTAGGCAAAAGTGACTGTCTGTTTATAAAATTAAAACATACAGAAAATCAGCGTTTTGAAGGGCTCAGATTTCCTATAAATTTAAGGGCGAATTTTTGATCAATTAATTTAATTATTTTTAATAATATGTTATTTAATATAGTAATTTTCGAGTATTAATTTCTTTCTCTCTCTTAAATTATCAACGTTATCTATTATGCCCTTGCTATCTCCTAATTTTAATCCTTCATCCTTCTACTCACTTCAGGGTTCATGTATCTTAAATTTTGCTGCACTATTGATTCCATAAGAATGTCCATATTTTCTGTCTTTATCCAAAATTGTTTCTTAAAACAAATACTTGTTCTTAAGATATTGATTTTTCTATTAAATTTTCTCAAATCCGCTCATAAACGTCTTGTCTTTACCTGTATATTCATCATTTTAACTATTAGGGTGTTCAAAAAGTAATTATGCATTTCACTGCATCTAAAGATCCTGTCTTTAACATCCTGACTCAAAAGATTTAGGGTCTTTTAGAGTCCATGCTTGATTGGGAAAGAGCTGGTGTTTTCTAGGCATATACAGGATCAATATCTTATTAAGTAGATGATCACAATGTTTTGGATCATCAGTGCATATATATATATATATGTATATATAAATATAAATATTCATTCATGTTTCATTAAATAATATAGACAAGTGTTATCTATTTATTTTATGGAAAATTCTTTTCATAACGTCTGATAAGCTTAATAACATTATCATTAAATGAAGAAAGAAAATCACAATATTGATTCATATCTTTTTAATCCAATCTAAGCTTTCGGCTTACATAAGCCATTATCAAAGATGTCAATTACTGTACAATATATTAAGCAATATACGTACAAGATAGTGATGATAGTCTGCTATTGTTTACATGGATGATTTCCTAGCAACGATAAACATGTGCATATAAGATGCTAAAAGCGAAAATCGCACTGCAGCTCATGACGTCACACATGACCACGTGAGAGTGAATTCAAGAAGTATTAAGTATGGGAAGCTGTTGGTATAAACCAATGGCTTTTG
The DNA here is from genome assembly GCA_963932145.1 of Acanthosepion lycidas. Classification (NCBI taxonomy): domain Eukaryota; kingdom Metazoa; phylum Mollusca; class Cephalopoda; order Sepiida; family Sepiidae; genus Acanthosepion; species Acanthosepion lycidas. The sequence goes on from OZ010586.1 coordinate 80,366,355, forward strand.
TTACCAATTATAGACATTTAAGGATATTTGTAGAGATACATAAATACACACAATTTGAATATATAATATATATATATATATATATATATATATATATATATATATATATATATATATTATATTTTGAATATATATATATATATTATATTTATTATTTCATTTAGATGTATTTATGTATATATATATATATATAGACAGTGTATCAAAACACTTTTACAAATATTGGGGGCAGCTTCCTCATGCTAAAACAAGGACAAGAGTACATATAAATATATGTCCACAAATCCTTCCTTTTTGAGTTATTAACTTTAAAGTTTACTGTAGACACTGTTAAACGTACAATACAAGATATAATCCCAAAATAGTTTTAAAAAATTTGGGGGCATGTCTCTCGCACCAAAATAAGGTAAAATGTCCATATATACATATGTCCAAAAGGCAATTGTTGTACCTCAACACAGCTACTCATAACAAATTTTAAAAATATCCTCTGCTTGCTTCTACACATGTTTGAATATTATTTATTTCACTACTATGAATTGTGAATCAACCAACCAGGTCAGCACTAAGGTTGAATAATAGGTAAGCGTATCTAGGCTTAGTATATTATCTGACAGTATGCCATTTATACTGCATTTCAGAGTTTAAAACTTGTAAAAATGGTTGCTGAAGACATTAGGTTTATAATACCCAGAAATTCTTTCACAGATGTCCTCAAGGACACATGGCACAGTGGATAAAGGCGTTGGTTAGGAGAGGACCCAAAGATTGTGAGGTCAATACCCGGTTAAGGCAGTGGAGAACTTGGAGAGGGGAATTAACAAGGAGATAACTGATAACTGACATCCATTAAACATGGCATGTGGAACTAGAACAATCTACTCCAGTGAATGAAATAAAGGGTTCAGTTTGACATTCCAAACACCTGAAGAAGGCCGGAGAGTACAAGGGCCAAAACATTGTAATAAATATGGCAACAAAGATTAGGATAATAGTCCAAATAATGTAAATAGTGTACATAATACCTCATCTTAGAAATATAGACAGATACTAAAGAGATTTGGGTTACTCAATGTCAGCTTTAATTTCTTTCATTTCATGTTTGCTTCCTGACCATGAGACATAGGTTTAATGATGATAAAAAAAATGGCTTCTGCATATCATCAGGAAATTAAAAATACAGTGGGTCTCATAAATGAGAAACCATTGCCAACACCAAAACCAGGACTCTAAGTGCATAAATCTTTCTTTTTGTCTGCTGAAATAATAAGTGTTGTCCATATGGAAGGTCTATCATTGCAGACATTTTTTTTTATTTAAATCTTTTGAATTCAAATAATATTTTTATAGAAAATAGCAGCTTTTTGTTTTCATAAAGTAATTTGATCCTGAGAAACAATCATTGTTATAATAATGAAGTCATTTGTATTCTCTATTTGACAAGTCTCATTCTGAATTATGTGCTCTAAATATTTCAAGTCTCTTTCTGTAAGTATCTTTTTTATTTCCATTTTCCTTCAAACATTGTCATTGTTCACATGTTCAGATGTTCAGTCCATGATATTCTCTACATTATTCTGAGAAAAACATTTCTGTTGCCTCAAGTCTCTTCTTTATCTGTGAGGATATTGACAACATTCACTGCCATATACGTGAACTCATATTACATAACAGTTCAGTACACTTTGCATTTGTCTCCAATGAAATTTTCCTGTTTCTTAATACTTTACTTAGCTGTTGGAAGGCATCTTTCACAATACAAATGTGCCTTTGGTTTTGACAGCATATTTATTTTGTTCTTTTGCTTTCTTTCAGGAAACTTTAACATTTGAGCCTCTCAGAATATGGGAGTATAGTTAAATGGTTAGAATGTTTGTTTGCTGACCATGAGACACAGGATTAATTCTCACCATGGTTTTGTCAGGGAGTTTGTTTCTTTTGATGCTATCAGCCTGGGGATATAATATCAGTATGCAAAAAGTGACAGAAAACTGTAGTATGTGTTGACTCAAGCCTTGTGATTGAAACTGGATAAACAGAAGTGTTCAAAAGCCATCAATAATTTTGCTAGCATAAATTTACAAGTTATTGGGATCAATGCCCTTGTTGATCTTACCATATTACAGTGGGGAAAATAAGTATTTCACCCCACCTGCTGATTTTCTGAGTTTGCCACCTTACAAAAATACAAATGATCTATAATTTTCAGGATAGAAAGTGATAGATAGAATATAAAAAAAATCTAGAAAATCACATTGTATTAATTTTTGAACATTTATTTCTTTTTTATTGAAAAAATAAGTATTTCACCCCATAGCAAAACATAACTCAGTATTTGGTGAAGAAACCCTTGTTGGCAAGCACAGCAGCAAGATGTTTCCAGTAGTTGGTTACCAAGTTTGTGCAGATCCCAGGGGAGATTTTGGCCTACTTCTCTTTGCAGATCCACACTAAATCATTAAGGTTTGTAGTTGTCGTTGGGCAACTTGAAGCTTCAGCTCCCTCCACAAAGATTCTCTAAAGGATTAAGGTCCAGAGACTGACTAGGCCACTCCATGACATTAATGTGCTTCTTTGTTGCATTAGCCATATGCTTTAGGTTATTGTCATGCTGGAATGCCCATCCATGAGCCATCTTCAATGTCCTGAGGCAATGAGGTTTTCAATTAAGATTTCTCTCTACTTGGCCACATTCATCTTTCCCTCTACCCGATGTAGTTGTCCTTGTCCATTAACAGAGAAACAGCCCCAAAGCATAATGATTACACCACCATGTTCAATGGTTTGGATGGTGTTCTTGAGGTCCAAGACATTTTTTTCCTCTAAACACGGCGAGTCAAGTTGATGACAAAAAGCACAGTTTTAGTCTTGTCTGACCACAGCACTTTCTCCCAGCCCTCCTCTGAAACATCATGGTATTCATTTGCAAACTTCTGATGGGCATGTACATGTGTATGTGGACCTCGCGGACACTGCATGATTTCAGTCCAATATGACATAGTGGGTTACTAATGGTCATTTCGGTGACTGTGGTCCCTGCTGCCTTGAGATCATCAACAAACTGTAGTTCTAGGTTGTTTCCTCACCTTTCTCATCATCAGGTTCACTCCATGTTGAGAGATCTTGTGTGGAGCTCTAGACTGCGGGAGATTGATAGTCAATTGGTGTTTCTTCCATTTTCTTATTATCACACCAACAGTTGACTCCTTCTCACCTAGCTGCTTGCCAATTGTCTTATAGCCCATTCCAATCTTGTGCAGGTATACAATTTTCTCTCGGATGTCCTTAGATAACTCTTTTGTCTTGCCCATTTTGGAGAGATTAGATTCTGATTCATTGAAGGATTCTGTGAACTAGTGTCTTTTATACAGGTAATGAGTACTTGATTAGGAGTAATAATTGAGTAATAGGACTAGTCTATATGCTTCCGGTTCACATAACTGGTCTGTGGGGCCTGAATTATTGCTGGTTGGTAGGGCGTGCAATATTTATTTTTTTCAATAAAAAAGAAATAAATGTTCAAAAATTAATATAATGTGATTTTCTAGAATTTTCTTTTATATTCTATCTCTCACTTTCAAGACAGACATAGCCTGAACATTATAGACCATTCCCATTTTTGTAAGGTGGCAAATTCAGAAAATCAGCAGGAGATGAAATACTTATTTTCCCCACTGTATGTGCTATTTCCCAGTAACTAGGGCCTGCTTAGTATAGTTGCAGTATAAACTACAGGTTGGCTCTGTTGGTGTTGGATAAACACAAATGTGCCTGAGCAGGTGTCTACAGAAAGGATTGGTTTGCCACTTTAGCAGATGGGTGACTTTGGAAAATGAGTAGCTGGCTATTATATTATATACATCATTATATAAAGTTCAATAACACATTAGGGTTGTAGGGGAACTATGTGTACTGCAGCTGCAGTAAAAGGGGGTATGTCTTGGGCAAGATAACCTGACAGAGATCAATCCTCTCCAGGCTGCTTTGAATTTAGAGTTTTTCTTCTCCTAGACTGACTACCAATAGAATACAGTCTTTTTACAATCTGTTTATCCATAGCTTGGAGAAGAGATTAATCCATATTTTTCCCAAGTGTATTGGCATGTTTGTGAATGTAATTAATTTGACAGAAATTAGAATACAGCTCTCCAATTCCTCGACCCAAGATGTAATCCATTACTCCACCATTCCAACTCAATTATTACATACAGGAAATGTAAATTTCTTCATTAAAAGAATCCTGTAAACACTGGAATAAATAATAATCTGAAAGGGAAATATCTGTAGAATATAGAAGACAAGTGAAAATTTCCAAGCCAAATTGAAACTATTTTGCTAATCTTGAATTGTCATATAATTTCTCTTGACTAATTCTCTAGTCTTTTCATTTAACTGTAGAATCTAATGGGTCTTATCTAACACATCAAATACCTCAGTATATAGATCAGTCATGACAAATTTAGTACAGGAGAAAAGGAAATTGAACATAGAATAGACTGTGCTAAAGATAGTTTCACACAACACCACAGAGTGCTACAAAACCAAAACATCAACCAGAAATCATGTTCTTAAATATCTTCATCAGTTCAAGACTTTCATATCGATTCCATTCATGGCACCAAACACATACAGAAATATCTAAACAGCCAGCTGTATACAACCATGTTCTAAGATCAATTGTTAAAAATGAGCAAGTAAAGTCTGAGGGTCTTCTTAGCAAAAACCATCCGTCTTTGAACATTGTGTACTGGTGCTACAGAACCACAAACAGAGAACTTTACCAAATAACAGAAACCACATTACTTGAAGACTATCAAGAGCAGGACTCTCTCTAAGAGAAAAAATTATCAATTTCATTTGAAAGGAGTACAAACTGCTCATTCAATGAATGCCAAATGTTCCTTTATTTATATTACTGTTTAATATTACCAATATTATTGTTTAATTTTATCATTACCATTCAAAGCAATACTTGTTTAAATAAATCTTATTGTTGTCTGTTATCCACAATTAATATCTTCAACTGATTATAATCAATTTCAACTGGTCTATATCATCATATATATATTATTCATCAGCAATATATTATATCATCATATATTATATGATTCATCAGTAAATCTGTAGCATAAAACATTGTTAACCACTTTTGACATATTCATTTTTTTGTAGAACCTTCTCGATAAACAATCTTTTCATTTACATCCCATTTATTACATTTCCTTTCTTAAAAGTAAAAATGCATAATATACTAAAAATGTTGCTTATTTTCTTCCTTCTTCAGTGTAAGAATAATAAATAAAATCAAAATTCACATGTATAACACCTAATAATAGAATATAAAGCAATTTTTTTAATGAAGTTAAAACCAAACCAAACACTCCTAATGCCATCATATGGTAAAAACAGATTCAGGTTTTGAGGCAACTCAATAAAATTGCCAGCATTGTCCAATCTGCATTCATTGTTGAAAATGAAGACGGAATAAAAAAATGACAAATAAAAGGGCAAAGAAAGTTTTTCTTTTTTAATCTTTTTCTTGGATTCAGATAAGGAATTCTTTTCTTCCCAAAATGCTTAACAAGAATACAAATAGTAATGCTTAAAAAAAGCTCATTATATATTGAGTATTATGGACTGAAGATCACATGACAGCTTAATGAAATATGCAAATTTCAACAGATATCATATGAATTCATTTACTTCTGACACTTTATTCATGAGGTCTAAGTTTCTCTATTTTTAGATGCACTTTTAAAAGGAACCAATATATTTTATTATATTTTTTATTTTGGATGCATTTATCGATTTTATCTTAAGTATAAATAGTGTCAAATTAAAAAGCAGATAATTCTAGTATCATTAAAATAATCTTTCTCTTCCATTTGATAAATGTATGGAAAGAGTAAAGCAAAAAGAGTGAAATCAATAGTGTATCAAAAGTATTTATATTTTTTTATAAACTTTTACTCCAAAGATTTTTTTCCTCTACATATATAAAGACTATCTTTGACTCTATTCTATTATTTTTATATATCAAAACTATTTGTTTCTGATGTAATGGAATAAACTGTCAGCCCCATGAGTGACTACACTATAGATAGTAACTTCCTATAAGTATCTGTAAGTAAACACTTTGGGCAGAGAGGAACCCAGACAAGGCTCCGCTGAAGGGCAGAGTCTTGTTCGGGGAGGGAGACTGCCCCTGAACCCATTTATACGGGTTCAAAAAGGGAATATTTTTAGCCGAGCCTATGGGCTAAAAGAACCCATGTTAAACTGGCCTTGTGTCACATGCAACCCTCATGGTGGGGTTGCTAAATATCCTAGCCGGGATCTGTTAAGTATGACTCAGACTTACATGAGAACTACCTACCTTCCGACAGTAGCACTAACTACTGGATTGACTTGTAGCATAACTGTTACCTTTATTCTTATTGTATTGGTTGTTACAATAAACCTTTACTTATTTTATCCACCTTGTTTTTCAAGTATATATTCCTATTAGCATAGAATATAGCAGTTTCTTACAAATTTTAATTTTGTTATGAGATGGCTGCCCTATTATATCACAGTGAATGCTAGAAAGTCTACTCAGAGATGAAGAAGTGACTTGAAACAGCAGAAATATGGTCCTGCAGAAAGATGCTGAGGATATAAAGGACTGGACATGTGAGCAATGAGAAAGTTTTAGAGAAAATGAAAACAAAAAGGAAACTTATGCGTAACATCATGAAAAGTCTGTTGAAATTTCTAGGGAACATAATGAGGGAGGCGAGCTTGGAAAATCTGATACTCACAAGACAAGAGGGTTACAGGAAAACAATGTATAACATACTTTTCCAAGGGTATTTGAAGATAAAATGAATATAATTTACTCAATTAGAATTGCAACTCCAATTAACAATTCTGAACCATTATACATTACACTACCTGTATATCCTAGCTTACAGAATTTGGTATTCCCAAGTGGTCACCTACCTAGGTATTGACCAGACTTGACATTGCTTAACTTTGGTGACCATACAGGAACCAGTCTTAGAAGTTGAGATGTGGAACGAAATGACACACTATCTGACTACAATTGGTTGAAGCATTCTTAATTTTATGGAGTTATTTCTTGAACCAAAAATATACCTAAAATGAATGAATATCAATTATCAACTCTGAATCTTTAAAACATAAAGCAGAGGAAAACCAGCCACAAGCACTCCTCCATCTGTAACTTTTAGAATGACTTAGATAACATGTTTTGGATCAAAGATGTATATGTACATGTAAAACTAAGATATGTAGAATATAAATATTTTGATCCATCCCAGAAAAAACAAAACAACATTATAATACTCTCAATAAAATACTAGTTGCATATGTTAACTGTAATATTGCAAATAGGATTTATTAAACAAATGCATTCAAAATTTCATTGACTTTAGTCATTACATATATAGTGATAGAACAAATACTAAAAGCGCAAATAGAAATTCATTGGAAAAGATTTTACAAGATAAATGTATTGCAAATTATCTGAAATAGAATTTCTTAAACAAAGCCATTCAGAATACATTCACTTTATTCATTACAAATCATGACAAGTAGGAAGACTGTTCAGAGAGATTATGGCATATTGTGCATCTATTTTTCTGTTGAAAAGTGTGGCTGCTTCTATACAACTTTTCAGTGTTATAAGTGAATCATCTTTGGGGATAGTCTAGTGGCGAAACTCTAAACTGAAATTTTAGATGCTTATGTAGTTAAATAGTCTGGAGAGTGCATCATATATATATATATATATATATATATATATATATATATATATATATATATATAATCTCTCTTTAAGTAACAAGATGTCTAGCCCCACTGATGAGCTGTAATACAGCGAAATAGGCCTGTATATGGATGACCATATTAAATGCTCTCGTATATTCAATCAAGCACTGTTGAGAGGAAAGTAAATTTGAGCAATGTTGGCTGCTGGCATTTGTTTACATTCATATGCAATACAGAATTTCCCATCCTCTCTACCATGCACTGATAGCTTAGGGGTAGGATCTCCAACTGATGCCAAATCAGTAAGTTTTTGATCCTGGCTTGAAGCAACCAGATGTCTAGCCACACTGATGAGCTGTGATACAGTGAAACAGGTCTGTATGTGGATGACCACACACACACACATATATATATATATATTATATATATATATATATATATATATATATATATATATGTTTATTACACAACTTTTATTGACCAAAGCCATTTAATCTATTATGTATTGTGTGATACAACAAATGAATATGTCTGCATTAATAATAAAGAGGTTTTGAAATTTTCATAATGCTTTTTTGTGTGTGAATAAATACGGTAAATATAATACTAATTCTGTAAAACAAATAAAATAGCCATTTATTAGTTATTTTTGTTCTGCTAGAAAATTTCACTTCAAAATCATGCCAACAGGATATAAATTGCAATATTTTGGCCAAACTCACATCAAGATTTTTAATTTTTTTTTAATTACTCTGTCTTGGCAAATGTTGGCCATGCTGCAGGAATAAGAAGCTTTTCTATATTTCTGATTTTAGTTAGAATTATTCTGAGATATTTTTCAGATTCATTCTTTACTTGATTTTTTTTTTATTCACTTTTTGTTGTTTCCTATCATTCCAGCTGGAACATATGATGAAGCCTTTATCACTTCTAAAAAAATAATTTTCTTCTTAACAAATAAATTTAACTTTTATTATTGTTAAATGGTTTTTCTTCCCTATCCAAATATGGAGCACTGCTTTTCAAACAGCCCAATATTTTAGTTCTTTTTTTTTAATTGATAAAAAGAAATTAAATGATTAATCGAAAATGATGTTAAGTTCTATTGGTTTCCAAGAGACTCCATGAGTTGACTTAATTATGTGTTTATTTTAACTCTCCATTTACTTCTCTCAAAATAAACCGCAGATAATTTGAGTCTCATTAAACCAATCTTCATCTTTCACAAATGGGTAAATAATGGAAGATTATCAACCAAAGAATGGGAAATTATACAGATGTATCAAAATTATTTTTGTTTTTAAAAACATTTATTCCAAAGTAGGATTTACTTACACCTCTAAAGATTAAATTATTTATTTTGTTAAGTTAACACAGACATCCATGAGTCTATCACACCAACCATCACCGTCCTGCACCAAGGTCAGAAGGTCGTTATCCTGGCATTCTGTTTCATTACATAGTCGTAGGTGGTTGCTCGGTGACCAAAACATGGCACATTCTGCATTGACATAAGATTGTACAAATATCAGGGATTGGTCCATAGATCTGTGATTTAGTTGGATGTTGTCCCCAAGAGATGTTAAATATAGCTCTCAGTATTTAAGTGTAGGTTCCATCAAGCTTAGACTCCAGGGTTTTAGTTTAAGTCGAAGCAGTGGCACAATGCATTAAAACTGATGCTACAGCCAAGTGAAAGGATACCCATATGAGGGTGTCTGGTACATCTGATTTCCAGTTTACATCCATTTTATTCAAGGCAGTCCAGGTTTTAGCTATGCAGATTTTCACATGCTTTTCAGTAGAATTTGTTTTGCATCCTAGGTAGGTAAAAGATTCAACAGATTTTATTGATTCTATTAAGACAGTTAAGAAGTTTATGAATTCAGTTTTAAAGATATTGTCATAGACTCCAGCATTTTCTGGATGATGTAGGAGAACTGTGACATTGTTAATGGTATCTGCAGTCGTAGCTAGGTCATCTGCATAGTCAATATTGCTAAACTATTTTGCATAATATTGGCATGAGAGTCTTGGGGGTAAAGTAAAACCTATATGATGATATTTGTTGACTGAAATTCTCAATACATAGACAAGGGTGATAACAAAGAGACAAGGTGAAAGGGTGTCACCCTGAAGGACACTTGCTTTAATGTCAAAGAAGCTAGTATCCCCATTTGGGGATCTAACCAAAGATTTGGAATTTCTGTTTAGCATTATTATGGCAGCTATTGTCACAGAGGGGATGCCATATGCCAGAAGGATCTTCTACATTTCCCCTTATGCACAGAATTGAAGGCTTTAGATAACACCAGTGTTTTAAACAAAAGATTATTAAAGAAATCCCCATCAACATTGGAAAAATTATAACAGCAATTGGACTTGAGAAACCTTTTTTCCTGAAAAATTATTTTAGGAGAAAGATTTTATGAATTTTAATGGATAGTAATTTTGGTTACTTGGTCAAAGTATTAGGTTGGTGCAAAAATAATGACGTAGTAATGTCGTTTTTTGACGTTAAAAAATACGTCAAAAAACGACATTATTACGTCATTATTTTTGCACCAACCTAATATATCAAATCTTTCCTTATAAGGAAATGGCTTACCTACAGCCTCATACAGCCATCCCAAATATGTGCACATACATGCAGACTGAAGGTATATGAATTAAATCCCATATATATTTTCAACCAATAAAATCCCTTTACAAGGTTTGTTTGATAAACAATAATTACAATGGGAAATACTGCCAAAACACTTGCAGACATTGTTGTAGAAATATGACATGTTATTTTTGGACCATTTAGAAAATAACAATGATAACTTTTTCACCATTCCTGCAAATTTGAGGAAAAGAGTTCTGCAAGTCAGTGTGGTATTATTTTCTGTTATATTCCATGGTTACTTTTTGGCATATTCCATGCTGATAAGGAATATAGACTTGAAAAACACAATGGATAAAATAAGTAAAGGTTTATTGTAAAAACCAGTACAATATGAAATAAGGTAACAGTTATGCGCATGATCATCGCAAGTCAATCAAGTAGTGAGTGCTACTATTGGAAGGTCGGTAGTTCCCACGTAAGTCTGTGTCATACTCAACAGATCTCAGCTAGACTCCTGTAGGCCGTTGCCTTACGGATACTTATAGGTTGTTACAACCTATAGTGTAGTCACTTATGGGGTGACAGCTTATTCCTTTACATCACTAACCAATGAAAACAAAAAGTTCCCAACCCTTATTTTGAATCTTCTCACAGATATCAGAATAGAAGCCTACTACTCCTTGAGGCTCAAAACAATTTCAGAGACTAGTTTGATCTACACATGTGTACTCATAAACACACAACCACATACATGCACACAATAGAATAGGGAGCCAGCAACTGCCAACTAAGGACTTGTCCATGCACACAATAGAAGGGATTGACCAGCAATTGCCTACTTAGTCTTTGTCTACATAAACACATTAGGATAGCCATCATGAAGTAAATCTGTCTGCAGATTTCACATCATGCTAAGAACATTTAATTACTTGATAAAAGAAACTTCACTGCAAGGAAAAGTGAACATATTATTGCTATTGTATATTTCTAAAAAAAATATATAAATTTTAATTCAACTGATATCTGTTTCTACTAACCTTGTATATGTTTCATTTAAAATATGTGTTGCTGTTGTTAAATATTTGGAATCCTGACACAGCAAAAACCTGGGTAGACGTTTCCACAACAAATGTTATTAACAAGAACAATTTTCAATCTGACCCAATATTTTTCTAAACATTAAAAACACTCAAGATTAAAAAGCTAAAATCATGCAATAATAATGAATCATATTTGAGAAAAAAAAAGAATCATGTCTGGAAACAAATATGAAAGGATAAAAAAATATTTCAGTATTTATGAAGAAAAATCAAGTAAAAGTCTAATTTTTGCTTGAACGTATTTAAGATAAGGCACAATCTCTTTTATCCTGACTTCAAACAATTTCCACCAAACATAAAAGATTCTGATGAAGAGATTCAAACAAAAAATTGTCAACTGAGAAGTAAATTTTAGCAAAGAAGAAATGATTTATAATGTTTAATATATGAAATAATATTCAAATTTATTATGTGAGAATTTATAGCAAAAAGAAATATATTGAATTTTTCTTAAATTCAAGTTAGGTTTCACTCTATCTATCTATCTATCTATCTATCTATCTATCTATCTACTTATATATATATATATATATATATATATATATATATATATATATATATGCGTGTGTGTATTGATGTAAAAGAGAATAACAGTTAGCTTAATGATCCAAAGTTATTTAATATTTTTCTTTTTCTAGTAATTTCTGTGTGTCAATAGAATCATATTTAAAAAAAATAATTATAATATATCTATATATATATATATATATATATATATATATATATATATATATATATAAGAATGTATAAACATAAAAAGTCTTAAAATATATATATATATGTATATATATATATATATATATATATATATATATATATATATATATATATATATATATTTCATTTAAATTTATAAGCATCATAGTTGACAAGAAAGCAAAAATCTGGAAGAGAGTTCCACAGATGAGAAGGGCAAGAGAAGAAGCCATTAGCATAGAACTTAGATTTATTCTTAGCAATTTTAATAGTGAAATAATGAGTACTATCTTCCAATCTTTTACTATGCTTAAATTCATGAAGTTTATAACAATAACTAATGATGTCAGTTTATATATAAAATTACTTTAAAAAAAAAAAAATATATATATATATATACAGATTAAATTGTCAATTTCGACACCTGAAAATCAAATAATTGTGTTCATGAAATTTAATGGCATTTCTTAATAAAATTACTGTTTTGTTAGTTACTTAAATTTTATATATATCTCCATTTTATTTTAGCTTTTCTGAAAGCTTTCTAGTTACTAAAGTAAATAAAACGTGATCTGAATAAATGATCTCCCAGAATGCAACAAGGCATAGATTTTTCTGTAGTCATTTTCATAGGTAGTCTTACTTCCAAGATGTAAATATATTTTTTTTCTTTGTTTCCTGGCAGGAAAACTAAGCTTGCTGAAGAATCATAACTTCAGCTGGCAAATGGGCAACTCTTGAATCAGTGTCCACAAATTCCAAATCTATCTGTGGAACAAGAGAGACTTTGTTGTGTACATGTTGTGAATATCTATGTGGTTATATTTTGGTGGTTAGCTCTGTAGCAAAGAATTTGTCTTTACCCACAGGTCCAAACCAAACATTTCATAAACGACATTAAATCTACCTTGGAGCTGTCACATTTTTGCTTGTGGTCATCCCATGTTTTATTCATTAGTAGAAAAGAGGAATGGAAAAGTGTAAAGGACTGAGAAATTTGGGATGATAATGTAGAAATTGCAAGGAGAAAATTTCATATAACTTGGAATAGCGGCAGTTCCAAATATAAAAGGTCACTCCATACTTATAACTTCTTTTATGTGCTAAGTCCGTTCCAAATATAGGCTATCATGTCTCTCCACAGTTTCTTGTAACTTTTGACTCTTTACCATCATTCTTTGTTCTTTTTTGACCATCTATATTTTGCTACTTTCCTCTTTTATAAGTGTCAATTAATTCCAGGATGTCATCGATCATGGCTCTCCACAATTTCCTATCTTTTATTGCCCTAAAAAAATTTAATCTTTTACCATTGCTCTTTGTCCTTGTTTTACCAACTATATACTGATCATATCCTCTTTTATATGCTAAGTCCTTTCAAGATGTGGGTGATTATGGCTCTCCACAATTTCCTGTCTTTTGTTACACTAAGTCATTTTTGACTCTTTACCATCACTCTTTATATTTTCCTTTACTGTCTATATTGTACACTTTTTATCTATTATGTCAAGTCCTTAAATGATGTGGGAAGTCATAGCTCTCCACAACTTCCTGTCTTTTGTTGGTCTAAGGAATTTTGAATCTTTACTATTCATCTTTGTATCTCTTCTGCCATCCATTCAAGCAGTTGATTGATTGATTTGTTTTTTTATGGCTTGTCAACACTTTGTGGGTTATTTAAAGGCAATACATATATTGGATTTCAGCTAATTAATATTAAATGACTGCATACATCCTGAAGGGACACAGAAAATGAAGAAGTATGTATTTGATGAAAATAAGCATTTATAAATAACATAAAAAAGGTTTATTGTTTTACTTACCTGAACATATAATGTCAGTATTTACATCAAAATAACAAAAATACATTGAACTGGTTTATAGTATTATAGAATACTTATTTTACACACACACACACACAACACACACACATACACACTCACATATATATAATAAAAATATAGTTCTAAGGTATGCTATATTTATAGGCTAATATTGTTCAATATCAAGAATATAGTGTACATAAATATAAAAGTGGACACTGAAGTCAATACTTTATACGGCCTGAAGATTCTCACTGCTTGGTGTTGACTGCAGTGTTCACTTTTATATATATATATATATATATATATATATATATGAAGAAAAATATACAGAAAAAACAAACAAAAATCCTTATATGCAGTTATGCTGTTTTAATGTTAATATAATGTCAACGTCGGACGTTTCGGTCTAATAAACCATCTTCAGGACATATTCATAAAATATAATTAACATTATCAATTCAACATGACAAAGATTATTTTTGTTTGTTTTTTCCATATATTTTTCTTCATACTGTCAGATCTATATCCATATATTTGCTTACATATATATATATATATATATATATATATATATATATAAATATTTATATATATATATATACAGTGCTACAATTAAATATATATATATATATATATATATATATATATATATATATATATATATATATATATATATATTAGGTTGGTGCAAAAATAATTTCGTTTTCTAACATATGTTACTATGTGAGAAAACAAAATTATTTTTGCACCAACCTAATATATATGCAGTGCTCCAATTAAACCCTGATCTTTTATGTATTTTATATATATATATATATATATATATATATATATATATATTCATGTGTGTGTGTATATATATATATATATATATATATATATATATATATATATATATACCAAAATTTGCTTGAGGATGAAACAGAGCTGGTTTTTTAGCTTCTGTTTTTGAAACATGAGAACTGTAGCGTTGGAATCATATTTTTAAAAAAATAATTATAATTTAAGCTCTACTTATGTATTGAGCACTGTTTGTTTAAAAATAAAAACAAAAATACTAATGAACTATATATATATATAAAGATGCTGAAAATTTCTCAGACCAAAGCATTTTCTGAAATCTGATTGAACTGATTAGAATATTTGGAAAGTGATTCTTGGTCAGGACAAGAATGCTTCTTCTCACTTGTATATATATATACATTTGCATATATGCAGCTTTGAGTTCATCTTATGCTATTTTAAAATCTAATGTAAAACATGTGTTTTATTCCAAGAATATTTCACTATCATTTCCATTGTCAACTGTAAGAAAAGAAAGGGGACTGATTTTGGAAGAAAATCCACTATAACATTTTATAGTTTAATGATTATTAACCAGCTTCACTTACCCAGCAGTATTCTAGTTACTGTTCAAACAGCCGTAAAAAAAAAAGTCAATTGGCTTGTATGTGTGTATTTTACGTCTTGGTTAAAGACAGTGAGAATTGAACTCCTTTCCCATAGTTTAATTGAATTCTTATCTTCCTTACATAAACAATATATTTACATATTTTTCTTTTTTTTATTTCTCTCAAAATTCTCTTCCTTTTATATTTGTTTCTCTTTTTATATTTTATCAGACATACATTTAACAACATGTACTTTTTTTATGAGATGACAGACAAAATCATTAAACTTGCACATGTCTTTCCATCTAGGCAAGCAGAAAACATTAGAAGCCAACATTTTCATTCTTAAATGATTTAGCTAAAGAATGCACCCCTGTAAAAACAATAAAAGGCAACAAACGTTTTATTTTTGTTGGGTCTCAAATGTTAGCACAAATTTTTCTTTCCTGTGAATATATATGGTATCTGAAAATGTTTCATGGTCAGCTATCATCAGTATTCCCAAGTGTAAATCTGCAATGTTCATGCATTGTGCCACTATCCAGAAATGGCTGCTAAATAAAAATACAATTATAGTCTGACAAAGTTTAATAAAAAGCCAAGAAAAACAAAAACATCTTCCATGCATTTATCCCTTTTTTTACTATTCCTGTTCAGGCAAGCAGGTTATTACTATATATAAAAAAATAAAACAAGTTGATAAAATACTTTCTGCCAATTCTATCACAGCTTTGGAATATTATGGGATGCAAACATGAGATTTTGGCCAAGGAAGCTATCACTGGGTCATAGTTTTACTAGATATATATTTCCTCTTTCAGGATTATGGACCAATATAATAGGTAGGATTTTCATGACCCATAAAATATTTTCTTCCATAATATCTATGTATTCATGTAATGGCTGACTCTTCCGGTTGGATTTATGTATACTTTAACCAATATCAAGTTGAAAACTTTTATTAGATAACTACTGCCAAGCAATTCTAAGCACAGTTCTGACACAGATGTGTAATAGCACTAGATTGATTTAAATGAAAAGAAGATGCCTTTCTTTTATAGATATTAGAACAGCCAATATTCAAAACCAAGAAAATAAACTGATTTTATCCTTTCTGTAATCTGCACAGAGTTTGAGATAAACTTAAGGAAAGACCTAACATTTAGTACCTGCTTGGTTGGTGCATCTCTTGCAGTAGCTAATACCCCTTATAAAAAAAATGATACCATATTCTGAATGGATGGTTGTAGACTTGGGTATAGACCTAACATATATCTTTTTTGACAATAATACTTACCTTTTTCAATCAAGTGCAAATTGAACCAATACCTACATTTTTGACTAGTGTAAACCTGATATATGTCAACCTTTTCAAATTTAGTGTAAGCTGGACATATGCCTACCATTTTGTCTCCATTATAAATCAGATTTAAATCTAACTTTTGGACACACTTGTCAAACAGAATTATGTCTACTTTTTGACTGTAGTGTAAACCAGATATAAGTCTACATTTTTAACAGTAGTGTCAACCAAGAATATGATTTTTTAAAATCTTTGTTAAAGTGAATATATGTCTGCCTTTGACATATAAACTGACTCAGTGCCTACTTTTTCGATATAGTATAAAATGAGTAGATGCTTACATTTGTTAATCTTGGATAACCTGGATATATGTCTTTAGTGCAAACTGGCCCTAGGCCTATCTTTTTTACTTTAGTGTAGACAAGAGCTATACATACCTGTTTTAATCTAGTATAAGCAAGATCTATGCCTCTCTTTCTTAATATAGAGTAAACAAGACCTATGTCTATTTTTTAATATAGAGTAAACTAAACCAAACATATGCCTATCATTTTTAATATAGAGTAAACAAGACCTATGTCTACCTTTTTTTTAATCTAGTGTAAACAAGGCCTATGTCTATCTTTTTTAATCTAGCATAAATAAGACATATGCCTAACTTTTTTAATCTAGTGTAAACAAGATCTATGCCTATTTTTTCAATCTAGAGTAAACAAGATCTATGTATATCTTTCTTAAATCTAGAGTAAACAATACCTATGCCTAACTTTTTTAATCTAGTGTCAACAAGCCCTTTGCTTACCTTTTTTAATCTAGAGTAAACAATATCTATGCCCAATCTTTTTAATATAGAGTAAAAATAACCTTTACCTATCTTTTTAATCTAGTGTAAACAAAACCTGTCTATCTTTTTTAATCTTGAGTAAACAAGATCTATGCCCAATCTTTTTAATATAAAGTAAAAATAACCTTTACCTATCTTTTTAATCTAGTGTAAACAAAACCTGTCTATCTTTTTTAATCTTGAGTAAACAAGATCTATGCCCAATCTTTTTAATATAGAGTAAAAATAACCTTTACGTATCTTTTTAATCTAGTGTAAACAAAACCTGTCTATCTTTTTTAATCTTGAGTAAACAAGATCTATGCCCAATCTTTTTAATATAGAGTAAAAATAACCTTTACCTATCTTTTGAATCTAGTGTAAACAAAACCTGTCTATCTTTTTTAATCTTGAGTAAACAAGATCTATGCCCAATCTTTTTAATATAGAGTAAAAATAACCTTTACCTAACTTTTTAATCTAGTGTAAACAAAACCTGTCTATATTTTTTAATCTTGAGTAAACAAAAACTCATGCTTAACATTTTTAAATCTAGTGTAAACAAGACCTATGCCTACCTTTTTTAATCGAGTATCAGCCAAACTTTTGCTTACCTTTTTTAATCTAGAGTAAACAAGACCTACGCCTATCTTTTTTTAATCTAGATTAAACAAAACATTTACCTACCTTTTTCATCTAGTGTAAACAAGACCTATGTCTACATTTTTAATCTAGAGTAAACAAGACTTATGCCTATTTTTTTAATTTAGAGAAAACAGGACCTATACCTTCCTTTGTTTAATCTAAAATAATAAGACCTATCCTACCGTTTTAACCTAACAATATATATGCCTAACTTTTTTTAATCTAGTATAAACAAGAACTTTACCTACCTTCTTAATCTAGTGTAAACAAGATCTATGTCTATCTTCTTTATCTAGCATAAACAAGACCTATGCCTGCTTTTTTAACATTTTTAGTGTAATCTGGACTTATGTCTACCTTATTACATCCATTGTAAAATATATATCTCCCTTTTTAGTGTCAAAAAGACCTGTATTTTATCTCAATTTTTTTACTTTACATGTTCTTTCATCTTCCCCCATTACATATCATTTTTGTCAGTTGTTTTCGATGCTTTAGACAAGTTTTTTTATGCTCTAATATTCTGCTGAGTTTTTCCAATCCTATTATAAAAAGCTTGATATATAGTAAGCAATCATTCATGTAAGATTTGTAATTTTTCTAAAAAAACAAAAAGTTATCACAGGTTTTGATTCAGTTTTATTAATATGTAGAAGCTGCAATACTGACTTTTACTGACATACTTGTAATAGCCTTAATTTATTAGTAACTAGCAGGGTCTTCCCGGCATTGCCCGGGTGTCAAATATGTTGAAAATACCCAACAATTCCACTTTACCCTGTTATCACCTCTCAGTACAAGGAGCAGAGGTTTGATTTCAGGAGGCAAAAAGATTTGTTAGGTTTTGGTTCTTAAGCAGACCAAACCATTTTTTTTTCTGGAGGAACAGTAAAAACCATCAGTTACCAATTTGCTTGTTATTTTGTTTTAATTTAATTTTGAATTCAAAAAAAAAATCAAGAAACTTATGTTCATATTTTTCGTCTGATAAGAAAATGAAACAGAAGTAAAAACACTGTTAGTGAAGAATTTAGTTTTGAATTTAAAAAAATCAAGACACTTATGTTTGTTTAAATTTTTTTGTCAGATGAGAAAATCAAGGGAAGCAAAAGTATTGTTAGCCATGAAGTTAATTGTTTGTAATGGAAGCTCGGAAATAAACTTACACTTTTTAAATATTTTTTCTGGTGTCGATAAAAATTAAATAAATAAACAAAAACAAAATTTATTTTATTCACATTATATTTATGAACTCATTTATTTGTGTCCACCTTTCAATAATTTATACACTGTCTGCTGGTCAGACAGAATAAAATCAGCTTTCTACATAATATATATATATATATATATATATATATATATATATATATATATATATATATATATATATATATATATATATTTATATATATGTATATATAAATAAAAAGAAAGAACAGTAAGATATATAATCCGGTGTTCTTGTAGATATTTTTATTTTTACAAAATAGTGCTCAATGTAAATTTACAGAGCATTAATATTATAAATTAATTGATTTAAAATATGGTTTTTCCACTACACAGTTCTAACCATGTTTCAAAAAACATGGTTAGAACTGTATAACGGAAAAACCATATTTTAAATCAATTAATTTATAATATATATATATATATATATATATATATATATATATATATATATATATATATATAATATATATACACATATATAGATAGATAGATAGATAATATCAAATCTGTAAGTGCAAAGGATAATTTAAGCAGGGCTTTTTAATACAAAATAATAAAAAGATGGATCCATAAAGAGAGCTCACTGTATAGTATACAGAGCAATATATCTGTATAGTCTTTTCAAACCCTTGATTTTTGTTTTCATATTTATATATTGGGTGTATATATATATATATATATATATATATATATATATATATATATGTATGTGTTGTGTATGTATGTGCAGATGCTATAAATATGCAGATGGTGTGATTAGAGTATTTCACTTCACCCTTACATGTGTTTATATATATATATATATATATATATATATATATATATATATATATATATATATGTATGTATCTCTATATATGTTTTGTATTAGATATTCATTCATTTTATTTCAATTATTTTATTTCAATTATTTTCTATCTGTCAATTTATTTTCTCTTCTCCCTGTTATATGTCTATATGTATGTATTTATATATGTATATGTATGTGTGTGTATGCATATATGTGTGTGTATGCATGAGTATTTTAGCTGTTACTATGTTCTCCCAACCACCGCATATGAAAATCAGGTTGAAAGCTAACAACCCCTCCTCCCTTACATATGTCTTCAATATTATAGATCCCTAGAAAATAGATTTTCTAGGTCAAGTGTCTAGACTTACTGTTTTCTTGTTTTTTAAAATATTCTGGATAAATTTAAATTTAAACCATTTGTAAATTTGGTCTGATGAGATGGGTGTTAAAAACTTACTTGTTGAAATAAATTATGATTTATAATCATGTTTTTGACTATGCTTTAATTTTTTCCTTGATGCATATATATATATATATATATATATATATATATATGTGTGTGTGTGTGTGTGTGTGTGACACTTATATTTGATACATAAGTTGTCTAGGTAAATTAAAACCCAACCATCCCTTATGAAAATGATTTCTGTAACCATAACAACTTAAAATATTAATTGTCTGTCCTTATAAGTTAAATAAATTTCTTAATAGGTTATTCCAAAAATTGCTTGAGAATGGAATGGTGCTGTGGATTTTAAATTTAATTTTATAATTAGTTTAGTTTTTTGAAACCTGGTAATTCCTGTGTAGTGATGGAACCATATTTTTTAAATAGAATATAATATAATATTATGCTTTACTGTTTTGTGTCGACCACTGTTTTTAAAAATAAAAATAATTACTAAGAATACCAGATTTTAAATCTTACTGTTATTTCTTATTATTTTAATATATATATATATATATATATATATATATATATATATATATATAAATCATTTCACTTCAAGCAAGACAATAAAGCCACTAAGCCACAAGGAATTAGTGAGTGTGAAGGAAACAGAGAGCGGCAAAAGAACAGGATTCTAGTAAGCAGAAGATGACATTAGATTTTTGTAGATTATAGTTGACAGGAAAGCAAGATCTGAAAGAGTTCGACAAATGATAAACAAAAGAGAAGAAACTATTAGAATAGAACTTAAATATATTAAGCAATTTCATCAGTAAAATGATGAGACCTAGCTGCCTATCTAGTACGGCAATTTAATTTAAGAAGTTGAGGTATCATTTGATATAATATATAAGTATAATGGTAGAAATCCGATACTTTTTATTGTCATTTTTCACAGTTTCCTTCACTTGCAACCCCCCTTGTATCTTAGTGGTTTTAATGCCTTGCTTTGGCTGAAATGATTAAAAATATGTGTTTAAAATATCTTATTTGTAAATAATGACATACAGTAGAAAAGCTTTTACCAACATGACGTGTGTTATTTCTGGCTTCTTTAAGTAGGAATGAAAGTGTAATGAAAATTGGTTGCCATTGAGGAATTTTGGCATTTATAAAGTCAAAATTGTGGTCAGATATATCCCAGTGAAATACCAGTGCATTTAAAATGTAATGGACCATATCTCTGTGAAACTCATATTGCTTTTTTTAATTATTATTTTTCAAATATCTAAGATATTTTTAATCTGCATAAAAATTCATTTTTTTCCATTTCACCTCAAGGAAGGTGATAATGCCACTAAGATGCAGCTACAGGAAATGAGAAGACTTTAGTGAGAAGAGGTGAGGGAAGGACAAAGAATAGGGTTCAGGAAGATAGATGGTTTTTGATGTTGAATTAAAGTTTTTGAAGATTGTAGGCAGCAAGGAATGAGAAGAGAGTTTCACAAGTGAGAAGGATGAGAAAATGACTAAATTCAAGATGCCAGATTAGGACCAATAAAATTACAGACCCATCTCAGAATTTTGTCAAGAATCTCAAGATATACTGCAGGAGAACTAGACCAGATGTCACAGTAGTATTCAATGCACAGCCAAACGGTAGATTTATAAATAATAAATAAATATTTAACACATTAGTGTTCCCCAAATCAACCCCATACATATTGGTGCTCAAAGTTACATTGTTTGTTGTCAAAGTCTCACTGCTTACGTGACTTCTTGTGTTATTTTCAATGATGCTGTCATATTTTATGGCAGAGTATATATAGGGTGGGTTAAAGTGGGTTGAACATTGAGAGCCAATATTTACAGGGCAGTGAGATGAACCCTTACGGGTTAAATGATAAAGAAAGAAATGTGTATGTGAGGTAATAAAACTGAGAGTGTGTTTTTATATAACTCTGATTTTGATAGCTGGTCTCATGAGTAGAAAACATTGAGCTGATTATTACTGTTTCATTCTATTATACATAGCAGCCGTGCCCAACTGGTCAATCAGAAAAAGCGTTGAATTAGAATGGAGCAAAAACACCATCATGTTTAGATGTAACAGAGTCTATCTTTTTCAATTATTTTAAAGTACTTTCATTAAAAAACATTTTGAACTAATACAGTTACTGATATAATAGAAATAGTCTGTATTTATGCAATATAAGTTAGATGAAGACATGATGGGGTAAAACAGGCAACATGAAGACCCACTTCCGAACACAATTATTTTGTAGTTTTTGAAATTCAATTTGTTAGTGTGCTATCAGGGATGTAAAAGAGGATACATTTTTGAAGCAATTGTTAAGTTTGATGAAATCCATTGAAAGATCAATGAAAAATAAGAAAGAAATCAATCGCCATTTTCGCTATTTAAGTGGGTTTTCACTACATAGGTGGACTCAGTTATCAAGTTAAATGACTGTTAAACAATCAACTTATTCTTGGCTACAATTGAATTAAGTTTGTATTAGATTGCTTGAAAATTGAGTGTGTTCCTAGTTTAAAATTTGTGTTGAATCCATTTGTGTTGAAATCCATTTGTGTTGAAATCCATTATTTGTTTTTCACTAAATACAATGGCATAGAAATAAAAATGAGGTAATGTTGAGCTTGTTATAATGTAAGTTATCTACATACTGAGTTTGAATGACATTGAAAGAAAAAGGTTAAATTTATTGATTTTTAATTGGCTTTATCAATTATTGATTTTTTTTTAAATTTATTGATTTTTATGCTAAGAACCTATCTCTTACATTGTACAATGTATTTGCCAAGTTTGGTCAAAATCGGTTGGATGGATATTGATTGAAAAGGTATAACACACACAGACATTCTCTGTTTTATATATTGGAGACTCGAGTTCAAATTCCAGTCGAATCCATTACATACACTTATGTGCTAATACCCTTGGGAAAAACTTGAATCCTCTTCTTCTCCCTCCAGCTATGGGTAAATAGCAGGGCAGACTGTGTTCAATAGCTTTGGATGTCAACTGGTCTAGGAGAAAGACAATTCTGAATTTAAAATGTTTGGAAGTTTGTTTGGGGACTTTGTGGCACATAGTGCACCAGGTCTCTGAATTCAGCCCTTCAAAAACTGTAGTTGCTTCTGCACAAAGTCTTCACCACTATAATCAAATCATATGTGCTGGTGTCTGGCTGTCAATTCCTAGGAACTGAGTTGCTGACCCTAATATGTTGAATATGACTATACATATATAGATAATATTAGTGGTAAATATACACATGCATAAGCAAACGATATAAATATATATACATACATGCATACATACATACATACATACATACACATACATATATATTTGTATAAAAAAAATTCCAAGAGGATAGAATCCAGGTAGAACTCAATGTCCAGGACAGAGTAAGGATATGATAAAAAGGCTTAAACACTAAGTGTTTAAGCCTTTTTATTATATATATATATATATATATATATATATATATATATATATATATATATATATATATATATATATATA
Source organism: Acanthosepion lycidas (assembly GCA_963932145.1). Lineage (NCBI taxonomy): Eukaryota > Metazoa > Mollusca > Cephalopoda > Sepiida > Sepiidae > Acanthosepion > Acanthosepion lycidas. The sequence continues at coordinate 80,390,484 of OZ010586.1, forward strand.
TATATATAACAGCATTGTGTATATATATATATATAGTGCTTTCTGCTATCATGACATACTTTTAAACCTAATATTTTTATAGTTATCTAGCAAACTATATACAAATATTAAGCATGAATTAACATTATAGTAACTATATATATATACATATATATATATATATATATATGTGTGTGTGTGTGTGTGTGTGTGTGTATTCACATGTTAATATACACTCAAAATTTTGGGATTTGCTCATATCTTAAATACATTATCAGTATTTGATTTATCTCTCTATATGTCATCATGAAAGTGAATCAAAGATTTAATGTATTCATTTAATTAATTCTATCATGATATTATGGGCAAGATAAAAAGGCTTTAATTAAACTTGTCAGATATTATGAATCTAACTCTTGTATAGCTGATTTGGTCTTTATTGTCAGCCCACCAAGAATCAATCATAGATATAAACTACTGAGATATAAGAAGATTCTATAGGTAAAATATGAGGGAAATCAATGACAAAGAAAAAAATGAATAAAGATGATATGAAAAAGCAGTGAAAATATTCCATTAAATTTTCATATTTTGTACCATATTAGATTTTGGAAACTTTTATATGCTACCAAATATGATAATTTATATTTACATTTGTCGCAATATGAGTACTGAGAAAATTGCAGACAGGACAATATTACAGATTTTGAAAGACAATAAAACTATGCTAAATGGTTTAAAAAGTGTTAAAGTGAAAACATCAATTTCCATGACTAGAACAGTATATTTACTCACTGCTGATAATTCATAAGATGATATCCATGATTTGAAACAATGGATATTCTGACTAATAAGTGACAAGATTAAGAGGTGAAAATCATCAAAGCATCACAGTTATGGGACTTGGTAAATGTGTGTGTTCATGTGTGTGCTGAAATAGGATGTCTCAAGTGCATGGTAAAACCACCTCCCGTTTGTTGGTATTGACTAGTTGGGTTGAAGTGTGGCTGTAGGTGTGTCAGGGATACAAATATGGTAGAAAACGCTATTTATTCTGGTGTGCAGCTGTTGTCAGCCAGTTGCAGTTTGTGAGAAGTTTTTAAATGAAGAAAAGCCACAAGGAAGAGTCGTCAAAGAAGTCATTAAATAAATAGTCAGAAACAAGACTTTACCAAATAGGAATAATCCCCAGCAATAACTAACCTGAACCAGTGATCCCATATTGTTTAGGGAATATTTATACTTACAGCATCAATGTTATTAACATTTTACATTAAATTAAATTGACTTGTTATTGTTTATAAGGAGAGTGCTGACTTATTTCTTGGTGAAAGTATATTTTAGTACTCCTGTAATCCAACTACTATCATCAATCACATCTTGTCCCAGAGATCTAGTAGACTTTGTCAGGGACATGTTTTCCAGGATTTAAAACACACTGTGTGAACTTCTAAACAGTAGAAGATTGCTGAATTGACTCTCAGCTGGCCTGAAGAAGTAGCAACCCAACACTGTCAAGAAGTGATAATACTCTAGCAACTGTGGGTCAGAGATGTTGCGGTATTATAAGGTCGTACCTTCATAGTCCTGTTTACTAACCCAGGCAATAGTGCTATAATTAGTACTGTGATGAAGGAATAGTGACCCAGCAGCTGTGTTATACATTTAATATTACAGTATTATGGAGATATCATGGATAATAACTAGCAGTCTATGGTTTCTGACCACAACTTTGTCTATAAGAACCTAGAGATATTTTTAGCCATTTTTTCTGGAAATCAAGTTAGTGTCTGGCATAAATCATATGTCTGGTTATTTGGAAAATAATGTCTGATTTTAGAATCAACTTCTATTCTTAGATTAATGTATTTAAACTATGTAAATCAGTCAAAATAGGAATCCTGAACATCGATACATCTATTCCTTCAACTTACAAAGATATTTATGCCTGTATAATAAAGCTCTAAAGGTCTGGATACCAAGAAATCATTGAATGAAGTTTTAGCATCTTCTTTGCTAACGAATGTCTTTTGGCTTAAAAAATTGTCAACAGGCTTGAAAATTGGTTGCCATTGGGTAAGAGATCAGGGGAAAATGGTGGTTTGGGCAAAGTCTCATATCCTAAATCAGCGTATCCTTTGCAGTGTATATCCTGGCAACATGTGACCAAGACTTGTCATAAAATAGAGTTACACCTCATCAATTAACCAGTGGTCAGATTTAATGTCATACATTATTTGCTCAACTTAATGTGCATCAGTAAGCTTCAGTAGTTCTGGTTAAATTCCAGAAAGCTGTAATAGATCATGCCAATGGTGGAACACAAGGCATTTGCCATAATTTTCTGTTGGTACAATTTCAGTTTTGGATAATGTCATTGGGCCAAATTATAATATAATATAATTATCATAAAGGATCCATTTCTCATCATAAGTAACTATTTGATGAAGAAATGGATCAACTGAATTTAGAAGATACAGCATCGAACACACTTGTGAAACACATTTATCAAGTTTTTTCAACTTAGCAATTTTCTTAAAATGGTTTTGATATTGTTGAAATGCTGATGTCCATCATCTGAGACATTTCTCTGACATTTTTACATTGATTGTCAATTGCAGAAATATTTTCTCTAACCACTTGATCATCAAGACTTGTATCCCCACTGTGGAACTTCAGAAACCAGCAACATATTGTCCAATCAGAAGTGAATCCTTCACCCAATGCTCTGTTAATGTTGGCAGAATTTTGAGAAGCATTATGACTATGCTTGTACTCATGCAAAAAATATAAGTGTATTTCTTCTTTTTCATGTTCAAGGTGAGGGTTGTATAATGTTTTAAGTTAAATTCAGAAAGAGATTAACAAAGAGGACACTTTAGTCATTAGGAATGAGTAATATATTTTTGTGCAGCTATTATTATAATATATGAGAACACAAATGGTTTATTCAAAAATTGGACATTATTATCTGAACAACATACCAAAATTAAACTTGTTGCAATTCTTTGTCTATATTATGTAACTAGTGAGCCAGTCCAAATGACTTGACTCACTTTATAGACCACCAATAGAAGGTTAACCAATCAGAAGACATAGAATATTCAATCCGTTGTGTATAAAGGCAGCCATTTTGTTTACTCTATCCAAATGTCCAGTGCCAGCTTGTCAGGTGAAGAGAAACAGAAGGAAGAACTACGCTCAGCTACTTTACCGGGACATCCACTGCTAACCTGAACTACGCTTCTCTACTGTCTTCGAAATATTCACTGCTAACCTCTTGATTCTCTACTCGAGATGACCGTCATCATGAACAACAAAACTTCTGTCCATTTATCATCTGAGAGACTCCTACTGTGTTGTTTGAGACAATTTTTCTCTCTAGAATCTATCTGATATATCTGTAAGTCTACTATTCATCCATGCTTAAAATATTGCTGCTGGATATGGTCTAGTCCCTCTACTATTTATATTGAGATCCTTGATAAAGTCCAAAGAAGAATCAGTAATATTATTGGTCCCGATCTGGCAGATCAACATCAGTCACTTTCCCACTACCATAAGGTTACATTTCTGAGTCTTTTCTATAAATACTTTCATGGTAATTGTTCAAATGAGCCCTTTGATATGGTACCTAGACTTTTTGAATTTAAGCACAGTACTTGACTGGCATTGGGATATCATCAATTTACAGTTGAACTGGCTAGATGTAACCATAAATTCTATACTGACTGTTTCTTTTCTCACTCTTTTCACTTGTGGAGCTCTCTTCCAGTTCCATATTTTCCAGCCAACTTTAATCTGCAAAAATTTAAATTCAATGTTAATTGCTATCTACTTTACTCCTGATTACTCTTTTCTCTTCCCACTCATTATTAATGTTTGTGTTCCTAATTCTTCCACACCCAGTAACTTCTTATGTCTTAGTGGCTGTACTGCTTTGCATGGTGTGAAAATGAGTAAAATAAAAATAAAAAAAATGATAAAAAGACACGGATGAAAAATATGTAAACTGGGGAACCTGGAAGGTAACCAAAAACATAAAATAAACATAGTAAACGTGACATTATTAGCTGCCATGGACCGGTGACTGCATTTTTATAGTATCATGTGATATTTTGGCTTTCTCTGTTTACCTCAAGAACTATCAATTTGTTTGCTACAACCCTTCCGCAGAATGAGACATGAGGTTTGACCTTGCCAGAAAACCTGGACAGCAAACACATGACACCTTGCTATCAAACATGAAGAAGAGACAAGGAATCGATGAAGAATGAGGTTGGCCATACAGGAATACCTTCCACCCACCATTTGCACTGCAAATAAATACAGTCAAGGAGCGGTTTTGTCTGTTATAAACCAGTGAAGTGTTATTCAACAAAGTAACCTGAACAAACCACAGGTGTCATATGCAATCAAATATGGTAATGTCCAAAAGTTTTAAGAAGACAAGAGTTAAAAGAAATGAAGAGAATTTTAATTAGTGTTTACTTGAACATGAAAACATGAACATTATTAAAATGGCTGTCGTAAGCCTTCAGGTCAATTACATAACAATAACATCATTAATCTTTCTTGATCCTTCAGACTGTTTGTTATCATGTGATTTGTTCCAAAGTTTTCTGACAAGGTTTAATGTGTTAATTTATATATAATATTTACTTAATCGAGTAAACTTTCACATGAGATGAAATGATTATAATTGGATCTAACTGAGCAGTGAATGTCTGTCATGAAAATCTGCAATGAAAACCCTGATGTTTACCTGAACTCAAATGCTTACCATGGAAACTGGTACAAATTAGACACTGACGATAAAAACTGAGACATATCTATATCACATTAGATATATATATATATATATATATATATATATATATATATATATATATATATATAGAGAGAGAGAGAGAGAGAGAGAGGGAGGGAGAGATAGAGAGAGAAAGAGAGAGAGAGATACAGTGGGGACAAAGCAATGTCTCAAGCAGTCTTCAGACCATGTATGCATGATAACTGCCAATTCTTTACATAAGAAGGCCATCACTTCAGCATCCATTCATCTTCAAACTTGGAAACATTTTACATATTTGACACACAAAGGACATTTGGAAAATCTGAAAAGTGACCTTTTTCTCATTCACTCTCTATCATGTGCTACTTTAGTCCAGTTTCCGACCTGCAAATTTTATTGCAAATATATATATATATATATATATATATATATATATGTATATATATTTGGATCATGATTACAGTTCCAATGTAATAAATTATAACCATGGAATATTAGTGTTTGAGACTTTTATATTATATTCTTACTCTGACCTGGACATTGAGTTCTACCTGGATTCTATCCTCTTGGGAATTTATATATATATATATATATATATATATATATATATTGACTACTAATATTATATATATATATATATATATATATATATATATATATATATATATATATATATATACATATATATATATATATATATAAGTGTATGTGTGTGTGTGTGTATGTAATAGAGGAGGGATGGTGGAGTAATGGATAGCAGCTTGGATTGAGGAATCAGAGAGCCGAGTTTAAATTCCAGTTGAATCATTACATTCACTTACATGCTAATACCCTTGGGAAAGGTATAGATCCTCTTCTTCTCCCTCCAGCTATGGGTAAATAGCAGGAAAGACCGGGTTCTATAGCCTTGGATGGCAACTGGTTTAGAAGAGTGAAAACTTTGAATTCAAAGCCTGCAGAAGGTCGTTTGAGGACCTTGTGTAGCATGTTGTGCACCAGTTCTCAGTATTCGGCCCTTCAAAAAGCATAGATGATTCTGCACAAAACCTTCACCACTATAATCAAATCTCATATGCTGGTGTCTGCCTGTCAGTTCCTAGGAAATGAGCTGATTGACCCTCATACATCTAATATGATGGGAGAGTCAAATATGTAAGAGATAATAATATTAAATCTAAAAGTGGTAAGGATAATCTAAGTAGGTCTTTTTAATATCAAATATTAAAAAGATAGATCCATGAAGAGAGCTCAATGTATATGCATACAGAGTAATAGGATATACATCAAGAAGGAAAAAATTTAACGCATCATTTAATAATTTGGTAATAAATTTATTTCCTGGGGATTTACATTACCGAACAGAGGAGTGGGGGAAAGATAAAGGAGAAGTAATGTGTCAGCCCAATGAGCAGAGATAGCAGGGGGGTGCTACAAGTGACAGCTAGTGAAATACATTGAAATTAAATCAAAATTTATATCATTATCAAATTTACATTAATATAATGAAAATCATCATAATATATATAAAAAGAGTGAAAAATTAATAATATAATATATTAAAAAACCTTAAAATCATTATATCTAATTCATTTTCATAATTATAAAATACATCATATATATATATGTGTGTGTGTGTGTGTATGTGGTGTGCATGTGGCATATACATATAAGAACATATGCAAATATACACATCCATACAAACACACAAGTAAACACATATATACAATGTATACATATACACATACATATATGCACCCATATATACATATATACACATATATATACATGTACACATATACATACATATAAATACATATACATACACAAACATGGTTTATCTAAAGGGCAACAACAATAAAGTGAAAATGCTTCATCTAAATGCAACAATAATGAAGTGAAAGTGCTTTGTCATAAACAACAATGAAAAAGTGAAAATGCTTCATCTTAAAAGCAACAATAATAAGGAGTAAAAGACATAATAAAGTTTTAATAGTTTAGTCAATAATTAAAATTTCTCAGCCCAAATATTAGTTCCACTTTCAAAATTAAAAAAAAAATGAAATACCTAACATTCAGTAAGAAAGTAATTGCTAGCGAGGCAGCATTTCTCAATTGGATGCCATATTTGCTTTCAAATTTTAAATTTCACAAAACAGTATAATTTTGAAATGAGTTATTGCTTTTCTTTATTACTTATACTCACCTAGATTGATAAGCTTCAACTCCAAGAAAGTTGATGAAGTACCATAAACCTGATGGCCTATAGTCCAAACAGTGTGTTTATCTCCCAGTTACTCCCGAAGAAATTCCATTGGGGATTTCAGAAACATCTTATTGCATTATTTATAGTTCTCCTTTAAGCTAATACCTAAAGCTAATACCCTTTAAACTTCCCTAGAGTCATAGTACCAATGGGCGGGTCACTATCCTATATATGTACTTTTACTTCCCAGGAGTTTTCCAAGGCAGCAACCTCTTGCTGAACTTAGATAAGAAAGTCAATTTTAGATTCTTTTTACAGAGAAACACATTTTATTTTAACTTTTAATGAGTGTAAAAAAGTAACAATAAAACTAGTAATAAAATAATCATTGAAAATGCTCAATTTCAAAAGCAATTATTAAAAATAGTGTAAAACTATTAATTTTTTTTAATTGAATTTACCCCAAGCAGGACAGTAAAGCCACTAAGGCACATGGGGTTACTGGGTGTGAAAGAATTAGAAAAAAGAAACATTAATAATAGTGATAATACTTAAACGCAAAAGCAACAAGAAAATAGTGTGAAACTAAAATAATAGTGAAAATGCTTAATTTCAAAAGCAGAAATAAAAAATAATGTAAAACTAGTAATAAAATAATATTGAAAATACTTAATTTCAAGAGCAACAGCAAAATTATGGAAAAGTAGTAAAAACAGTGTAAAATTAGTAATAAAATAATCATATTGAAAATGCTACATCTCAAATGTAACAATAAAAGATACTGTAAAACTAGTCATAAAATAATAATATTGAAATTGCTTAATTACAAAAGCAACATTAAAATTATGTAAAAGTAGTAATAAAATAATAACATTGAAAATGCATCACTTCAAAAACAACAATAAAAGCAGCTTAAAACTAATTATAGAATAATAACACTGAAAGTGCTTCATCTCAAAAGCAACAATAATCATCTCTATCTATAAAAAGCAGGATGTGTCTGTGTGTAACGGATGCACGGCTGCAATTTTCAACAGATTTGCACCAAAATTTACATGCACATGCTCCAAGTTAGCAAGAAGGCCAAGACTGACGTTGCATTTCCCAACTCCCATCGAAAGTGGAAATAATTGATTTTTTCATGCTTCTACGGCAGTTTTCATGTAGTTTCAGCCATTTTCTACTGGCCAGAGTGAGAGCGTATAGCTGAGTGCCACGAATAGGTAGGGAGATTTTACTGGCCAGCAGGAGAGCCAACATCTGACTGACACGAATGTTAACTAGCATGCTAGCATCCAAAAAAAATCGATACAAGTGGGAAAAATTTAAATCATCATGGCACTTTACTCCAATTGGCTCTTTCGCTTGCTTAAACTCAATGTTGATTCTGATTCTGAAGAACTGGATTGGGTGTGAAAAAGTATTTGTTGTTAACATTCTTTTTTCATTCAGTTTTTCCAGTTACCAGTCCTTTTTTTTATCGTTTTGTGTTCATTTTGTTTAGTTCTTTTTTCGTAACAGATTTAATGTTTAGTATAGAGCTTAGAAAAATTTGCAGTGTGAGATAAGCAAGAAGTAAGGCATGTAGCAACATCAGCACAGCAAAGGGCACTCGTTTAAAGGCAAGGAAGGGCAAAAATAGCGATTGCTGTATGAGTCGTATGATTTTTGAATCAAGCACGGGCAACTCCGGGCCATGCTGCTAATTTGGAATAAAACTTGTAATAAAAGTAATATTGAAATTTCTTTGAATCATTTGTGATACTTAGCTCAATTAAGAAAAGAAATACTAAAAATCACAGGTAATTTGTAATATATTTGGCTCTGTATTTAGTGAAACAGTTAGTAATTCATCACTGTCAAGGTTTAAAAGAGGTGTTACAGATTATGGTATGACTGTTTGAAAAGGTAAGTTATAGAAAATGGATTGCCCAAATGCCATTTAGTATTTCCTTCTGTTTGCCAAGAAAGAAGACATTTTTTCAATATTTTCAAAGATATGGCTAAATACCAAGATAACTTAAAGGTCTCATTGCTCTCCATAATTTTTAAGAAAAGGGTGATTCATTTTGGTGATAAATTAGTCTAAAAGAGTCTTTAGTAAGTAAGCTACAATTCAGCACCATCCTTCTAATGAATGGAATATCAGCAATTGGAATCAAGTTGTCACATCTGATTCCCTATAGAGAAATATGTTAGGAGCCATTTTTAAGAGAATATTGAAAGAAGCAGAGGTTACTCAATAGCAATGAATACTAATTTAACCTAGTAAGTAAACTTGAAAAGGGCACTTTCAGAAGAGAGCCTGAATTCAATGCCATTCTTTAACAAATGGAATAGAAAATAGCATAACAGATCACATTGCTACTTGGTTAAAAATAATGTTCAATTTCATATGGATAAAATTAGATGTGAGGGAGAAAAGATGATATATGGAGTGAACATTTAAATGGCAGATATAAATTACCATCTTCAGAGAGGAGGAAAAAAATAGAACAAATTTAATACTGATACAATATAGGAAGTCAAAAATTATCCACACATTTGCCATAAACTTTAGGCTTGTCACACTGCCTTCTTCTCTGGCAGGATTATAGTTGGTGTTATTGCGATCATGTCATCAAAGTTTCAGAATCCAGTCTATCCTGCTATTCAGTCCATAGCTGGGGGAGAAGAGATGGTTTTATATTTTTCCCAATGATATTTGGGCATAAGTGTATATAATGAACTTGAATTGAACTGGAATTTGAACTTAGTTCTCTGAGCTTGAATCTCAAGGTGATATCTATTACACCACAACACACATTATATACACCAACCTCATATTATGAACGGGAGGCTAAGCAACAAGAGGCTTAAGCTGTACAGTTAGGGGATAAGAATGTGTTGACATGGTTGGTAAGCCAGAAAGAGTCTTGTAAAACTGCCAATTAAAATAAGTATTTAACCAATAGCCAGATTTGTTATTGCTCTTTGTATACTGAATTTATATTCAAAATATATCATTCTAAATTTCTGATTTTCTAAATTATCTCACACAACACAGTTATATATATATATATATATATATATATATATTAAGACATTTTTATGTTTATACATTCTTTTTATAGATATACACATTTAAGTAAATGCTCTGTTTTTATAATAATTATAATAATTAAATGCTCTGTTTTTAAAATAATTATAATAATTAACAGCTGTTAATAGTATTTATTATAAACAGAGCATTTACTTAAATATTTGTATCGATAAAAAGAACGTATAAAAAATGTCTTAAAATAATTGTCAGACTTTGTCCATTTCATGATATATATATATATATATATATATATATATATATATATATATATATATATATATATATATATATATATATAACTGTGTTGTGTGGGATAATTTTTCTCTCCAAAACATATCTACCATTCACTCATGCTTAGAATATTGCTGCCACATATAGACGGTGCCCCTGCTATTTGCATTAAGATCCTTGATAAGATCCAAAGAAGAATCTGCAATATTATTGGTCCTGATTTGGTGGCTTGGCTGCAGTCACCTGCCCACTGCTGTAAGATTGCCTCCCTATGCCTTTTCTATAAATACTTTCATGGTAATTGTTCAAATGAGCTCTTCACTATGGTACCTAGACTGTTTGAATTTAAACAGAGTACTAGAGATATCATCAATTTACAGTTGAGATGGCTAGTTTCAACCATAAATTCTATGCTAATAGCATTTTTCTCACACTTCTTGCTTGTGGAACTCCCTTCTGGCTCCATACTTTCCAGCCAACTTTAATCTTCAAAAATTTAAATGCAATGTCACTTGCTATTTCCTGTCCTCCTGATTACTCATCCTCTGTTCTCACTCCTTAGCAATGTTTCTGTTCTTAATTCTTCCATGCACAGGAACTCCTTGTGTCTTAGTGGCTTTAATCCCTTGCATGGGCATGATACCAATTAAAAAACATATATAGATGTGTGTGAGTTCTGAGTATGTATATGCATGTGTATAAATATATATATATTATATAAATAAGCATGGACATTGTAAATGTTATTTGCACACACAGACATCTCACTCTTCCTTTCTATTTCAAATATATATATATATATATATATATATATATATGTGTGTGTGTGTGTGTGTGTGTGTGTGTGTATGATTCCTTATACAATGTGCGTTGGTTAATTTCTCATCAGCTGGAAGATAAAGAAGGACTTGTGACCCTTAAACAAACTTATCACTCAGATATCATTGCCTATTCTAGTTAGCTAATCCCCTGGTATCAGGAAAATTTTCCAACCCGCATACCACTCTGTGACCATCCACCACCACTTAGCTGTATCACCTTTGATAGATTTATATGCAGACTAATGAAATGCTTCATTTACCGAGAGCCACTGTCTCTACTTTGCTCACCTTTTGTGCTATGATAAGCAAAAGGTACAATGATTAGTGACATAAAACATGCAGCTGGTAGGTATATAAATTTATGAAGGATTTATTTTATGACAAAAGACAGATGTCGTCAGAAAGAGTTGACAGCAGGCATGATTGGGTGATAGCCTGCAGGGTTTATATGGTGGCTGATGGGGGTAACATGAGATTTGGGATTGGAGACAGAAATGGCTAGAGCTGAGCTTCAAATCTAAAATGAGCAGAATATGAGATGATGAAGTGGGAGATTAATTCAAAGAGTAGTTAAAAGCAGGAACAAATCCTTGACATTTATTTATCTGGCAGTAACCTGCAGCTTGAGAACTGTTTATTATTAATCTTAAATAAATGTATTTATCAATAAGCTGAATATTTCTGTAAAGTTGACAGCCACTGTAAGCCATCAACTGCTATACTGCATATTTTATGTTTCAAAATGTGAGCAGCTTCCCAAGAATTAATTCTCCACTGAATCAGAAATTTAGAATGATATATTTTGAATCTAAATTCAGTATACAAAGAACAATTACAAATCTGGCCATTGGTTAAATTCTTATTTTAATTGGCAGTTTTACAAGACTCTTTCTGGCTTACCAATCATGTCAACACATTCTAATCTCCTGACTTGCCTTCACCATTTTGGCCACAGAGGAGCGTTTGGTTAGCAAGGTTGATTTTAATGTCTTTAAATTTTAATCTTCCAGGAAACTCTCATGTACATTCATATCTGCTCATGGCACATCAAATGTAAACAAATGACGTCACACATTATTAAATGGACAAAGTCTCATAATTATTTAGTTTATTCAGGCCGGTAAATACTATTTATTATAAAAACAGAGCATTTACTTAAATATGTGTATCTATAAAAAGAATGTATAAACATGAAAATGTCTTTATATATATATATATATATATATATATATATATATAAAGAAATATAGTCTTAAGGTGTGCTATATTTATGGAATAAAGTGCTCAATATCAGATATAGAGCGTGTGTAAATATAAAAGTGAACAGACTGTCGCCTCTAAGTGTTGACTTCTATGTTCACTTTTATATTATATATATATATATATATATATATATATATATATATATATATATATATATATATAACTGTGTTGTGTGAGATAATTTAGAAAATCAGAAATTTAGAATGATATATTTTGAATATAATTTCATTATACAAAGAGCAATAATAAATCTGGCCATTAGTTAAATACTTATTTTAATTGGCAGTTTTACAAGACTCTTTCTGGCTTACCAACCATGTCAACACATTCTTATCCCCTAACTGTACAGCTTAAGCCTCTTGTTGCTTAGCCTCCCGTTCATAATATGAGGTTGGTGTATATAATGTGTGTTGTGGTGTAATAGATATCACCTTGAGATTCAAGCTCAGAGAACTAAGTTCAAATTCCAGTTCAATTCAAGTTCATTATATACACTTATGCACAAATATCATTGGGAAAGATATAAAACCATCTCTTCTCCCCTAGCTATGGACTAAATAGCAAGACAGACTGGATTCTTTAGCCATGGTTGGCAACCTAACTGCTGCAGAAAGAAATGGCAATCTACTTTGAAAAAAATCTTTTCCCTAGTCAGTCACATACTGAAAGTCACATATTGCTAAAATGTATGTCACATATGGTACTTAACTGACTGACATGTTTCTAATGGAATCTTTAGTATAATGTTTGGGAAATCTTAGAATTGTCTTTCATATATTTTTTAAAACCATGGTATAATCCTTTAGCTGTATGTCATTTATAAGCTATGGGAAAAATTCACAACCAGGTAAATGAATTCCACATGTAAAATTTCCTTTTTGTTTTCGATGACCTTGTGCTAACTTTCAGGTAAATTACATAGTTCACTCTAAAAGAATAATTTGGGTTTTGATATGATTAATTCCTCAAAGAAATTTTGGAAATCTTGAAATTGTTGGATGAACTGACAAGATGAGGAATGTTTGATGTAGCAAAACAAGGAATAAAGTACAAATGTCGGGGTAAATGAAGTCTTAAGATGAAAATTTAAAATGAGTTTTGAGATAAAAAATAACAAGTCTAATGAAAGAAAAGTTTTAACTTGAAAATATCTTAAGGTGAAAATACACAATACTTAAAGTGAAAAAAGAGTGTGTTAAGGCAAAAATACAAGGCAAAATGTAAGAAAAAAAACAAAAAAACAAGACAGAAGCTGGAAAAACAAGACTTAAGGGGAAAAAGAAAGAAGACATGGTAAAAAAATATCTTAACGTGAAAAAGTTATAAAGTGAAAAAAGAAGACTTAAGTTGAAAAAACAAGTCATGAAGTGAAAAGAAACAAGATTTAAGATGAAAAAAGAAACAGAATTTATGGATATATGTGCAGTCATGATGACAAATAAGTCATTATTTGAAAAAAAAAAACAAGACTCAAGCTGAAAAACAAGTCACAAGGCAAAGAAAAAACTAGACTTGTGTTGTCAAAGAAACAAGAAAGATAAAAAAAAAAGTTTTAAGGTGTAAAACAAATTTTTAAGGTGCTAAAAAAGAACAACAAAGAAACAGGTCCTAAGATGAATAAAAACAAGTTTCAGGATGAAAGCTGTGGAGAATATGCTGCATGTAGGAGAATTTCCCCAACCCAACCCCATATTCATTTGCCACAACACATTTGCAAAATAGAGACAAAAATGATCAGGAAACAAAATCACTGGTCATTTTCCCTGCCCAGAAAATACTAATCTTTCCAATGTGTCATTGAAAGAAACCGATTGCTCGGTGACACTTTTCATAGTAACCATTTATTTTGTACCATAATGAAGAATTTCTTTTAAACTGCAACAGACAAGAAATGTTTTCTATCCAGTCAATTTATTGAGATTGAGTTTCTGTCCTAAGTTTAGACGTGGTTTTCTTTGTTTGGCATTTTTCATTTTCCAAAAAGAGCTGTTGGAACTGCTAGGTAGCCATAACATATTTGATAATGATAATCCAGAACTTATACTGGAAGTAAAATGCCTGCATATGAATAGAAACTGAATTCAGTAAATATACAAAAATAGAAAGGGACATAAGATAAGGACATGTCTTTTCTCCAGATTTTTTCAACCTTTACAGTGAAGCAATCCTAAGAGAATTATAAGTCTTATTATGGGAGGCCAGAATCCTAACGACATAAAATATGCAGATGATACAATGTTGATAGCATACATAAAAAGAAACTACAGGAATACCTGCAGTTAGTAAAAGAAAAGTGAGAAGAAATGAATAAAAATCAAGTAAGAAATATGGTTGTTAGCAAAAGATATGGCCTACCATATGAATTGCAAACAGGTGATATTAAAATGATGCAAGTATAAAAAGTATGGAAAGTGTGACACTAAAATCCATTTGGATAGTGAAAGATGTCTCCCAAAATGTAAGCTGTTAAAAAACAGGAAAATTTTGTTAGGAACAAAGAAAGGCATGCTGAACTGTTATATAATATCAGTCCAGTGAATGCTGAACAATTTCCATGCAAACAAAGAAGAGACTTGAGACAACAGTTATGTGGTCCTACAGAAGGATTGATATTTGAAAAATTTGACAGACAGAGGACATACTGAAGGCAAGAGAGACAGAGGAAAACAGTGTATAGCTACCTAATGAGATTGTGTAAATGGTTGACAAAAAAGGGATTATGAGAGCTAGCAAAAAGACTAACAGCTACAAATAAGAGGAAATTGTCACAAGCCATGATCATCCATGAATTGAGTAGGTTCCCAAAAATTGGAAGAAGTGAAAGACAATGATGTCTTCTCTCCATATCTGTTTAATCCCTACACTGAAGTTATCCCAAGGCAGCTGGATACCCTCAGTCAGTTATGTGCCATGCGTAATATATGCTTAGGTGATCATGTATCAAAAGATACATGACTGATGAGGTAGATTTTTTTCTGCAGTAGGTTACCATTTCTTTCTGTGGTAGACCAGTTGCCATCCAGATCTATAGAAACTGGTCTTTCCTGATACTTATTCATAGCTGGGGTGGGGGAAGAAGATGATTCATACTTTTCCCATGGGTATTAGCACGTAAGTGAATGCAATGGATTCAGCTGAAATTTGAACTCAGCTCTCTGATTCCTCAATCTAAGCCACTATCTATTACTCCACCATACCTCCTATCAGGACTTAATATAAGAAGGTTTAATCTTAACAATATAATATGCATTGATGACACAAGAAGGAAACTATAGCACATTCTAGAAGTAAAGGAAAGAGATTAGCCATCAACTGAAGACAGAATGTATGAAGTATCTCGCAAGACAATGTGGTGCCAATAAGTCTTACAGCAGTGAGACTTTCTGTCAGTCGATTATTTAATGTCAAATTTTGCATGGGGCACTCTGTGTGGATCAAACTAAATACTCAGTAGTAACGGTCAAGCAGACCAACCTCGTTAAACATTAACCCATACGAAAGTGTCCAAATAAGTTAGTGAGTTTCATTAATATAAATATTGTTGTCTTGTGAAAACATAAGAACATCTCGAAAATCATTTTAAGGCATGTGAAACAGAAGAAAGTGGTGAATCTGCCTAACAGGCTTGCCTGAATGGTTGGCATATTAGAGATTAGGAGAGATAATAAAAGAAAAAACTTACTAAGACCTACAAAGAATAGGAAGTTGTGGAGAGTCATGATCGTTAAGTTCCTGATGGAACTCAAAACATAGTAGAAAAAATTTCCAAAATTTCTTAAACACCACAATAATAATAATAATAATAATAATAATAATAAGAAGAAGAAGAAGAAGAAGAAGAAGAAGAAGAAGAAGAAAAGGAAGAAGAAGGCGATAATGCCACTGAGATGCAAGGGGCTACTGGAAGTGAAAGAGAAGGAAAAGATTTTAAAAAGAACCGGAAACCTATTCCTAAATAGGAAACTACAGATAAACTGCTATGCCTGTTTAAAAGACTGTGGAGGATTTTTCTGGTTGACACTTACTAATGAGTAGTGAGTTTGATCCTCAAAAATTAAAACATAAAACATTTGGCATTAAATGACACATCTAATGATGGTTTACATGTCCTAACATAACCTAGGTACCTCAGTATGGGGAAATCATTAGTGAGACTACTCTGGTTGATCATTACTACTGTGTAGTGTGTTTGATCCTCACTAGGTGTCCCACAACAAAGTTTGGCATTTGGCAAGAGTTGACTTAATATCAACTAAAATCATATTCTGACATTTCTTAAAATAGAGAAGTTGAAAATATTTGGATTAATAAAAAATTACAATGAGATGTGATCTTTTTGAATAAATTTATTTGAAATTAAATCTTCTAAAAAGCTGTATAATGAGAAAAAAAGGACAGTTTTTAAAGACCTTCAGTTTTTCTGAAGAAAGAAAATCTTATTTAGATGAAATTTTTTTTTCATTTAAAAATTCTAAATATTTAATTTTGAAAATGTCAATATTCTCTGGTGCCATTATTTGCTTTTAATTTATTCAGCTCATGTAAAAATGAAGATAATAAACTTTTTTTTAATGCTATGATATATTTAGTTCAGACTAAGTGAAATATTTATTGCATATTGATGACAAAGGCAAAATGAAATTATCTCATACTTACATTGATAGATTTGGCTTATAACTGATTGATAAATTTTTCTCAGTGTAATTTAATGCAGCCTTGTAGGTTTGAAATGATACTGTACACTCAAATAGAATCTGTAGCCGAAGGATATGATAAATCAGGGTTGTGTTGGGGAAGATAATATACAAGCTCAAATATTTATGATTCAATTGAAATAAAGACAAAGTGTGTTCACTTTAGTATCAAAATTGAATCAAAAGGAACATTTTAAATTTATACATTTTTAATATATGTGCAAGAACACAGAGCTTCATCTACAAAATACAAGATATTTAATTACAGAGAGAAAATTTTGATCACATGTGTTTGATAAAAAAACATTTTAAAAAGAGATGATGCAAATCAAGACATATTAACTGTTGTCAAATTATCCTCATTATTATCAGTTTCATGAGAGCACAAATTCTTTTTCAAGTTAAGACTTTGTTCTCTTCTTCATCACCACACTATTCCTTGATCACATAATTACATAGGTGACAATGTGCAGTGGGCCTCTTGAGTATTGTGCCACTTCTTAGTGGGGTTGTAGGGTTACTGTGCAACTGAAACCCTAAACAGTTAGCTCCACATATTTGGTTTGAAAGCCGACGATGGAGTAATTTATGTGTAGCATGTCTTCAGCAAGTTGACCTGGCAGAGACCAACTGAATTCAGGTTAAGATTCTCCAGCTTGAAGACTTACCTTGGTTTTGTACATGTGGCTGTTGAACTCTCCACCCTGGACATTGCCTTCACTTGAAGAAGCCATACACCCACTGATGATATGTGATCACCACACTGACTGCATACAAATTTATGGAATCCAGCCTACACCATTCTAAGAAAATATCAATGGGCAGATTCAGATCAAAAACTTCAATCTTCACCCTCTCTAACCTTCTAGCTTTCTGTCCTGGAGTAACAAGTTGCCTTACATGTTTCATGTGCAGTTTCATTTTCAAGTCTTTTTCACCGCTCTTTGGACTATCATAGCTGAAACACCTCTTTCACATGCCAAACATCTTATGGATTGAGTTGGATCTTTTCCAGTTGATCACTTTACCTCTAAGTTGAAATGGTGATCCCTTTTCCTGTTGTAACCTCCTGATCCAGTTTTTTCTCTACTGTTCCTTCTTTTTTAAACTTATTTACCATTCTCTTGATTGGTTTTGAATGGACTTTGAAGATTGAAGCCAGAGTATGAATGTTGGCATCATTACTAAAAGCCCGAATGAACTTTTCCTCTTACTATTGCTCAATTGGAAAGAGTAGGTCTGACACAAAATGATTTTAACCTGTTCACTTTCTAGGTGAATAACTCAAAGGGCTTTTCAGTGATTCTTACGACAAATGGTATCAAAACGGATAAATGCCTTATATGAAAACCTGGAGGACAAACTTTTTTTTAATGGTTTTTTAGATATTAAATATTTTGTGGGATTGACAATTATTGCATGTCATTGCATGATTTGGGCAATTTTGCTGTTACACCCAGTAAAGCAGCAATTGTTGATAAAATTTTTGGCACATGAAGAATGCACATTAGTTGAAACTGACCGACACATGAAATCAATGAAATCTTGTGAACACTCAAACAAAGCATCCTCAGATAAGACCTGAAAGGAGTACATTTTTTTTGAATTGTAACAAAGCAAAGTTACATTGCAGTCAACAGACAACACCAACAATGAGACAACTTCATAGTTGTCGAACACCCTTCCATACAGCCCCATTTTGGCACTATCAAATTTCTGGTTGTTCTCAAAGTTGAAAGTGGTATTAAAAGGTCAGTGTTTTTCATCAAATGCCAAAGCTGAAGTTGGAGTAGAGTGATGAAACAAAGCTAAACCAGAAACATTCTTTGTGAACAGAATGAAAAAGTGAATAATACTAAATGATGGTTATGTTGAAAAGTAAACTTATATCTGAAATGCTGCATTCAAGTCAGAGGAATTGAATTAATGTATCCTTAAAATGTCTTAATGTAAAGAATGAAAAATAAAGCATTTAAGTGATTTGCAACTGAATGATAATATCATGAAATTGTTATTTGTGCTAAACAGGAAATAATAACTTTTCAAGGGAGAAAACTCTTACATCAACTATAATAATCAACTTAGTATTTTGACCAATACTTGAATTGCTTCATTTTTGTAAAGGAAACTTAAGCAGTTGCTTAAATTTGTTATGCTAGTGTATAATAAATAGAAAGCAAAGACAATTCAAAATAACTCAATTAGTAGAATTAGAAGAAATTTTTAATACAAAAATTTCTAGGGCACTTAATGAGGGAATGGAAAATTTAACACTAACAGGACTTTGAAGGCAAGAAAGACAGAGGTAAACAGTGAAATGAGTACACACTGCCTGTCCCAGAAATGAAAGTGACAAATCACAATGTCACCAAATTCCTGAACTAATGTTTTACTCTACAAAATTACTGTCCCACAGGAACCTTAAACTTAACATGCATGATGATGAATACTGTCACTTGTGACACATAACTACATATTAAGCTTTCTCTTTTCTTCTGTGATTGCTGAAGTTCTTGCTGCGTTGCTGCCTTTTCTTTATTAACAGCTTCAATATTGTATCTATTCCTATGCTAGGCCTACAATAAAGATCCTTATAGCCTAACATGTGCACTGATTCTTCCAGACATCTGACTCTCCAGTGTTCTTTTAGTCTATTATTTTTATTTCTTTCCATAGTAGTTGATAACTATTCTTTACCCTCCATACATGATCAGCTATGGCTGATTTCATTGTCTCAACCTACTTATGGTTTTTCAATGTTTCTCTAGCTTAACCTTTAGAGTGCAGAATCATTCACATTTATATTCTTTGCTGCAACTGCATGGAATCAAATATATGCATTTCTTGGTCATATTCTCCTCTGTCCTAGGCTTGATTCAACAAAGTTTGCTCAGTTGGGTGAATATTCAGAAGCAGCTCAACCCTGCCATCTATTTACACAAGAATAGATAGAATACTCAATGTTCCCCTCTTGGCTTCAACATGTAACATATGTCAGAATCTTCAAATCATTTCTTTTCTTTTCTCAATATGTTTTTTTCATTTGATTTCATCTAATGCAAGACAGTAAAGCCACTAAGATACAAGTGGTTACTTGGTGTGGAAGAATTAGGAACAGAAACATTACTAATGAGCAAGAACAAAAAGAGTAATCAGAAGGACGCTAGATAGCAATTGACATTGCATTTGAAATTTTTAAGATTACAGTTGCCTAGTAAAGATGGAGCTGCAAGGAAGAAAGGTAACAGGTGGTTTAATGAGTGTGAAAGAATTAGAAAAAGAGAATAATTATTAAAGAGCAGGAACTATAGAAGAGTAGTAAAGATAACAGCAGATAACAACTGACGTTGTCCTAAATTTTTCAAGACCAAAGTTAGCTGGAAAGCATAGAGCTGGAGGAGAGTTCCACAATTGAGAAGTGTGATTGACATTGGATTTAAATTTTTGCAGATTAAGCTTGGCTGAAAAGCAAGTGAGAAATGGAAGAAAAGAAACTGTTAGCACAGAATTTATGATTACATCTAGCCAGCTCAACTGTAAATTGATGAGATCTCTAGAACTGCACTTAAATTTAAAAAGTCTAGGCACAATAACAAAGAGCTCATCTGAATAATTATTATGAAAGTATTAGGTTGGTGCAAAAATAATGACGTAATAATGTCGTTTTTTGACGTATTTTTTAACGTCAAAAAACGACATTATTACGTCATTATTTTTGCACCAACCTAGTAGTATTAGGTTGGTGCAAAAAAAATATCGTTTTTTGACATTAATAAAATATGTCAAAAACGATATTGTTTTTGCACCAATCTAATAATAAAAAAAATGTACAGTGAATCTACCTGATGGCAGTGGGAAAGTGACTGTCTGTGAGCTGCCAGATCAAGACTTATAATATTGCTGATTCATCTTTGGATTTTCTCAATGAGCTCAAGGTAAATAGTAGGAGCATGGCACCATATGTGGCTCCAATTTTCTAAGCATGGACGAATGGCAGATATAGTTATATACGATAGATTCTGGAGAGCAAAATTAGAAATTGCAACTTACACTTTCTGTTTATAAATACAAGTATACCTTTTGTTCAGTTCTCCTTAAAACTTCCTCATTATTCATATGTTTCCTTGATGATATTCTCAGCATCTTTTTGTTGAACCACATTTCTGCTGCCTGATGTTTCTTCATCTGTGAAGAAGCTATGGAGACGTGTCACAGTTTTGAAGAAGGCACTGAAATGCATCCATATTGGCCTAATAAAAAGAAAAGAAAAATGGCAGAAATGTGGTACCTGTTTTGAAACCTGTTACCTCAGGGCTACTGCTGAAAATATTTCCCTCCAGACTTCTGTTGTCAGCTTTATCCATCGAGTGTAATTATGTATATTTGCTGGAGAATCGATTGTGCTTGACAATATCAAGAAATTTAACCAGACCAAGAAGCCATCTTGATAAAATGTCTAAAATAGATGAAATAGTGGTTTCTTTTTTGTTGGTATATCTTATTAGGAGTGTTTAGTTTTAAATAACTTCATACAAATTATTTATTCACTAATTTTTAGTCTGATGCAAAGATGAAAATGCATTAATTTTTTTTTGGCTGGATTATCAAAATATTTTGTTCCTTTTGGCAATTAGATGTTATTAGGAGTGTTATTCTTTAACTACCTTAATTAAAAAATATGCTTTTGGTTATATCAGGACAAGAATGTTTTTGCTTATATTAGAACAACTACTGTGTGATTTTAAAAGAATTTATTCTAAACTAGCCTAGAAGCAATGCTTCAGGCAGACTTTAGGCTAGCCCCTGCAGAGGGCTTTTGGACTTTTACTTTCAGTATCCTATATATGTAAAGGTTATAAGAATTTAGAAATAATATAATTATTTTATCTTTATTCAACACCTTAATTTGGCATAATCTTTCTTTCTATACACAAACAATCTCTGTAGTTCGTTTCTATTTATTTTGTGCCCAATTAATATCTTATTTTAAAATCACCATTCTTTATGATTCCTTCACATAAAGTCACTCTTAAAAGACATTAGGGAACCCAAACTATGTAATATTTTGAATACATCACAGTACATGTGTTAAAAAAAGAAAAAAAAACATATTAGCAATGTACCAGGCCACACTTAAGTTGTAATTAGAGTTTAACCAGATGATATTAATTGCAATTGCAACGAAAAGGGAAATTAAAGTTAACCCTTTAATAAAGAATTGTTTTTTAGACATTTCACTCTGTTTGATATTTAAATTTAACTTTAAGTGGGTTATTTATTTAATTTTTAATAATGTGTAACTGCAGTCGTATCTACCTGTTTCTTTAGGTCATTTATGATTTGCCAATATCAAAAAATGGATGGACAGACAGATGTATGGACAGACACATGTATACTGCGCTTTATTTATAAAGATTGGCATATTTTGTTTATCGAATCTTATATTAAAAATACTTGGTTATGTGAGTCACTTTTGAAGTATATCATGCTATATGATTGGCTCTATGACTTTGTTATATGGTCTAATGCACTGCTTGGTTATGTTAGATACTTTGATGATGTATGATGTGATTATTGGCTATTTAAGTTAATCACTGTGATGTATAGCATGATGTCTGGCTTGATTATGTTAGTCACTGTGATGTCTGCCTTGGTTATGTTAGTCACTGAGATGTCTTGCTTGGTTATATTAGTCACTGTGATATCTGCCTTGGTTATGTTAGTCACTCTGATGTCTCCCTTGTTTATGCTAGTCAATTTGATGTCTGACTTTGTTATGTTAGTCACTGGGATGTCTGACTTTATTTTGTTTGTTACTGTGATGTCTGGCTTGGTTATGTTAGTCACTGTGATGTCCGACTTAATTATGTTAGTCACTGTAATGTCTGAGTTGATGGCATTAGTAACTTTGATATATGGTGTGATATATGGTTTTTATTTTAGTCACTGTGTTGTATTGCTTGATATATAGCTTGGTTATGTTAGTTATTTTGATGTATGGCATGATGTATGGCTTGCTTGCTTTTATGTCTGGCATTATATATGTCTTGCATATGTTAGTTTGATATATGGCCTGATGTATTGTTGCTTATTTTACCCAGTTTTATGTATGGCATGATGTATGGCTTGCTTATCTTAACCAGATTTATGAATGGCCTGATGTATGGCATGATGTATGGCCTGATGTATGGCCTGATGTATGACCTGATGTATGGCTTGATGTATGACCTGATGTATGACATGATGTTTGGCCTGATGTATGGCCTGATGTATGGCTTTGTTATCTTTCATGGAATGAGAAATTGCTTGGTTATATTATTCATTTAAATTTATTGTTTAAATAAATAAAAAGAACTTTTGGTTCGACACTGTGTAGAGAGTTTTCTATTTTTTCCAGGTCTTTGGCAATATTTTAAAAAAATAATAATTTATTAAAGCAAATTTTGAACCATTGAATCTTGGGGATAAATATCCCAACATATTAACTTGTAAACCATAAAATAAAAGTATGATAATGAGTTGATTTACGACTTCTCTTGCCAATAATATATCTGTGGCCTGAAGCTGTAATGAAACTTTATATTTCAATATATTTATTTAGTATTCTTTTTAATAATATTTCTTTTATTTATTAGATAACTTTTATCAATACATTATCTTTTTTCATTTTTTTTATTGAAAGCGCTCAGTTATAAAGCTACCTGCAAGAAAAATCGGTTTTCTTTATGAGTACATTGATTCAAATGATTCTTATTTGGTTTTATTTTTTATTGCTTTCTTTTACTTATCTGAATTTTTTTCATTTGCTTTTTAGTTCAAAATGAAAGTCAGAAATCATTGTAGTTGAAAAAAATAAAACAAATTAAATGCTTATGCTTACTTTCTTAGATAAGCATTTATTATTAACAAAAGAAAACAATTATTCCATCCAATGTTTGGCCTAAAATTTCAGTCAACAAAAGAAAATTATTATTCCATCAATATTTTGGTCTAAAATTTTCATCCCTGTTGGTTTTAGATTGAACAACTCTTGGAATAACGATGAAAGAATTTTTCATTCAAATAAAACAATATTTGAGATATATAATCATATTTGCAAAAAAATAATTATCTTTGTGGACTTTTAGCATTTCTGCTTATTTAGCATCGATCAGGACAAAATAAAATAAAAAATTGTTTGTTTTTCTTTCAAAGAAACCAATTTGAATTTACTCAATTTTCTCAGTTTTTCAGAGATAACTGTCATAACAATTGATTAGAACCATTTTGCATAGGTAAATAGGTTTATTATGTTTATGTGAAGAAAATGTGCTTCAAGATAATTTGAATATGCCAAAAGATATCAAAAAATAAAAATTATACTCAGTCCAGTTATTGTCTGTACCATTCATTTAAAATCATCATGATGGATTGAACGTTTATCCAATCATACAAAGATTAATTAGAATGGAACAAACATTTGCTTTAAGACTCCAAAAATCCCACCATTATTCAACAGAACTGATGGATAAAAGTGTTCATTAAGGAGGTGCAGAAAAGTTCTGACAAAGAATACCTTCTATAAGAATTCTGATGTTTGATTATTTAGTTAGATTTTGGGAAGTGGAACCTACTCAGAACTTTTCAGAAACCATTCTAGACAGCAGGTTGATATGAGTTCAATATGTGAGTTAGGCAATGAAAGTCATATACTCTGGTTCTTTGAACAAAAAACAAAAGCAGCATCACAAAGATATATTAACTTGGAAGATTTGAGTTATCTTCCCTTAACACAAATAGTGGAATGAGAAAAGTTTAAACCTTAAATTAAATAAGGAAAATTTATCTTGAAATTTCATGAAGACTCCCAAATGTGAGAGATACCTGAAGAAAATAGTTTATGATTGTACAAAAAGTTATCATTAAAACAAGCAAGATAAAGATACTTGTCAGAGATAGTTCATTGTATTATTATTGTTATTATTTTATTTCTTTTGATTTCTGCTGGATACACATTGCTTTCCTGGCCCCAGTCACAGAACTATGGTCAGAAATTCCTTCATGACATTTTCTATTGAGCATGTTTTGAGATAAAGCCTTTTGTAAGGTATAGGCTGTGTTTGTGAGTACAAGTTTTTGTATTTCTTTAAGGCTTGGGCTACCAGAAATTCCTTCAATGAGTCTATCGGAAATTTTTCCAATCAACCCGGCGGTTTCAAGTACAACTGGAATTGTTGATGTCCTCATTTGCCACATTTTTGAGATTTCCACTTCAGGGTTCTTGCATTTTGACAGTTTTGTAAAGATTTTCAAAGATACATTACAACCTGCAGGCATTTGATGTTGATAAGAAGGCACATTTTGTTTTTGTGGTCTCTGATAACAATGTCTGTGTGATTAGCTTTGATTGTTCTGTCTGTGTCTAATGTAAAGTCCCATAAAAATGTTACAGGTCCTCACTCTCTAATCAGGTCTGGGTGATGTTTATACCAATTTTTTGCAGTTTCCTTTCTGTAAAAGTTTCAGATTATTATTATTATTATTATTATTATTGTTGTTGTTGTTGTTTGTGGTGATACTGTTGTTTTTATCATCATCATCATCAGCATCATTATTAATATTATTATTATTATTATTATTATTATTATTACTGGTGGTGCTACTGTTTTTGTCATCATCATCATCAGCATTATTATTATTATTACTATTATTGTTGTTGGTGGTACTGTTGTTTTTGTCATCATCATCAGCATTATTATTATTATTGTTATTATTATTGGTGGTGCTTCTGTTTTCGTCATCATCATCATCAGCATTATTATTATTATTATTATTATTATTATTATTATGATCTCTAATTTCATGTACCTTCAGAACATAGCCAATTATGGTTTATCACAATTTGTTCTTCCAATATCTGTGCAATACAATAACTTTTTACGAAGGAAGTGGAGTGTTTCTCTTTGCCTTTTCCACAGTTTTGGATTCAGAATTGCCCTTCTATCCTGGCTGCTACTCAAGTATCTTGCTTAAAAAAAAGTAGTTCCTTTGTTAAAGCAAAATCACATATGAAATAAAGAATAGGCCTTATTCTTTTGTTAATAGGATGCTCCTTCAGGACATAGGTCATCATGGCATACCACAACTTTCTTTCCTTTAATATGCAAGAATTGCCAAGATTTCTTTGAAAAGATGTTAGATATTCTTCTTTGTTTTGTATTCAGATAGTCCTTCACCTAAACTGGCAGCCACAAAAGGCTCAAAAGCCCTATCTTCCCATCTCTTTAACCAGTGTCTGGATTGAGGGACAAATAGATACATGCCTTTACCAAAGGCATTGACATGGAGTGAATAGAACTAGGGTTGGATTTAGATGAAGAGATGCCTTTGGCAATTCCATATGTGAGGCCTCTCCAAATCCCCCATTCTCATGAGTAGATAAATATAGAAGAGTATTAAATTAAACAATTTGAATAAAGCTGAGGATGATGGAATGTGTTTAAAATTACGAGAGGTTATTTAGAGTCTACAATCCATTATGACAGCAGGTGTAAAAAAGGCCTATGGAAGTGTCAAAAATATTATACATCTTGGCTGGAGGCCTTCTAGATTAATCCAGCACTGAATATAACAAACTATGCTAGAATTTGAACTTAATATATTCCATTTTCTGTGCTGGTAACAATTACATGAACCACACATCTTTCTAAACTGGATAACTTTTTGTATTTCCCTGAATCAGAATAAAATGCTCAATGCTTGGGAAATAAGATCATGTTAGGAAATCATATATAAATCATTGGCTGATCCAAGTATCATTGCATAATATTACTTGATAGTGTTGTTAAAAATAGCAGGATATTTTTTTTAAGTGTTTCACCCCAAGCAAGGCGGGAAGCCACTAGGATGCAAGGGGTTACAGAAAATTTGGAGCAAGACCAGATAGGAGTGATAGAGGAAAGGATGAGGAGAAGGATAGTGGATAGATCAAGGCAACAAGAGATGTCGATTGACATTACATTTGAATAGTTGGAGATTATAGCTCTCAGGGAAACTGGAATAGGGAAGGGAGTTCCACAGGCGAGATGTGCAAGACATGAAACCATTGGAGTAGAAGAGACGGCTACATTTAGTAGCTTCAACAATGAAAGGGTGAGAACGGGATGCCAGCCTCGTAGGGTGCTTGAATTCATGAAGTCTGGGAACCAGCGAATGTAGCTCCTCAGAGAAATTACCATGAAAGTATTTGTAAAAAAGACAGAGAGAGGCGACGGCGACAAGACTGATTAATTGAAAATTGAATCTTTACTTTTCTTTAATTTCTTCTTCTATGTGCAGTGCCCCTTCAAGAAGTCGATGATCATGGTTCTCCCTAACTTCCTATCTTTAGCAGCTCTAAGTAATGATTATCACTTTATTACATTTCTTAATCTTTATTGTGGTATCCATTTATATCTGCTCATTAGGCATGTTTCCTTCTGTCTCTCTTGCCTTCAATATGTCATGTAAGTGTCCAATTCTCCTAGCCCTCTATTCTCATTATGTTATTCTATTTTTTTTTTTTTCATTTTTCTTATTGCTCATCATCTTCCATCCATGGTATTCTTATTAAATAATAGTTTAGCAGAACATTATTTTTAAAGGGAAGTGTATTCCTGCTCCAACTTCCTTAGGTTGACCTTTGAGGTCAGAAGGAAGACAAAACAAGGAAGTGAGAAAGATAGAGAAAAGGTTTTCAGAGGAGTCAAGTGTCTCCACTGGAAATGTATATATCAACATTAATAAAATAGCTAATTCCCTGTGAAGAAGTTCTTTTATCTCAAAACCAAACTGACTAATGATCACCGTCTGGGAGAAGATGAACACGAAAAGAGTACAACAGTATACACAATTGGTACAGTGACCAAGACCTCCCAGCATGAGGGGGCTATGAAGCATTCTCAGCATCCTTCAGTAGTACCTCCTATCTGTTACCTCAAGTTTCTAATTCATCTGAGAAGCAGTTTTCCAGCATTCACTGTGATATAGAAGGATTGATATTATGTAGCAGTTTAGCACACTTTATCTTTCTCTTCCTATTTCTAAAAAAATTTCCTGTTTCTTAATACTTTGTTTATATGCTTGAAGGCATTTTTCATTATTCCAAAGTGCCTCTAAATTTCTGCATTTTCCATTGTCTGTTATAACACTCCCTGATCAATTTCTGTTCTTGCTTGATAGTGATGTTTCCAATCTCACATCCTGGGCTATCCCACTTGCTAAAAATCATGCATTCGGTTTTCTTACGATTAATTATAGATAGCCTTTTCTTTCAGCTTTCTTTTACTACATTTTCTATGAATTCTGGCAGTTATCTTTCTATGCTGATTTTCTAAGCATAGCTTACATACAGCCGGAGGCTGAAAGTACAGGACACCCAGTGAGAATCGAACTTGCTACTCAGTCATACTTATTCTAGTGAGGCAAACTTGCTAGCCATTACATCACACCAAGGTGCCTGACCTTTCTATGTCTGCCATCAATATGGTGTCATCTGCATATTCTATGTTGTTAAGATTATGCCAATCTCTATCTATAAAAAGCAGGATGTGTGTGTGTGTGTGATGAATACAAGGCTGAAATTTTTGATGGATTTGCACCAAAATTTACATGCACATTAGCAGGAAGGCCAAGACCAATTTTGCATTTCCCAAATCCCATCGATAGTGGAAATAATCCATTTTTTCATGCTTCTACGGCAGTTTTCATGTAGTTTACAGCCATTTTCTACTGGCCAGGGTGAGAGCCTATAGCTGGCTGCCACGAATAGGCAGGAAGATTCTATTGACCAGCGTGAGAGCCAACATCTGACTGACATGAATGTCAACTAGTATGCTAGCATTCAAAAAAATTGATAGCTGCATTCGTCACAAGTGGGAAAAATTTAAATCTGCATGGCACTTTATTCCAATTGGCTCATTTGCTTGCTTAAACGCAACATTGATTCTGATTCCGCAGAACTGGGTTGGGTGTGAAAAAGTATTTGTTGTTAACATTCTTTTTAATTCAGTTTTTCCAGTTACGAGTCCTTTTTTAAAGCTGATCGTTTTGTGTTCATTTTGTTTAGTTCTTTTTTCATAACAGATTTAATGTTTAGTATAGAGCTTAGAAAAATTTGCAGTGTGAGATAGGCAAGAAGTAAGGCATATAGCAACATTAGCACGGCAAAGGGCACTCCTTTAAAGGCAAGGAAGGGCAAAAATATTTTAAGTCAAGTGATAGGGATTGCTGTAAGAGTCATACGATTTTTGAATCAAGCACGGGCAACGCCGGGTCATGCTGCTAGTCAATAATAAATCCTGGTAGAGCTTCTAGTTCTCTTAGGATCACCTTGTAAAAGTTAGATCAATCTATTAAGAAGATACATTCTTTATTTACACTATCTACATT
The DNA here is from genome assembly GCA_963932145.1 of Acanthosepion lycidas. Classification (NCBI taxonomy): domain Eukaryota; kingdom Metazoa; phylum Mollusca; class Cephalopoda; order Sepiida; family Sepiidae; genus Acanthosepion; species Acanthosepion lycidas. The sequence continues at coordinate 80,419,957 of OZ010586.1, forward strand.
TGGACTGTTGTCCTCATCTTTGTGATTATCACAATATTTTGGTTGCTGCTTCTCTGGTCTGCATCATGTGCATATCAATCCAGATCACCCAATTCATACTCCTTCCCCATCTTGTATCTTAGTGGCATTGTCACCTTGCTTGGGGTGAAATAATTATAAAAAAAATGAAAAAAAAAAATGTACAAAGAATTCTAAACTGAACCCTTTATTTAATCTCTGGAAATATCTTATTTAAATATTAGGTTGGTGCAAAAATAATGACGTAATAATGTCGTTTTTTGACGTATTTTTTAACGTAAAAAACGACATTATTACGTCATTATTTTTGCACTAACCTAATAAGTACTAGACAAAACATTCCTATATACAGGCAGTAGAACAAGAACAGTTCACCCCACATAGATTAAATAAAGGTTCATGTAAGAATTCACTAAATGTTACCCAGATCAATATACACCTGATGAAGGTTGAAGGGCTCAACATTAAAAATTAAAATAAAAATTAAAGATTAAAATAAAAAATGAAAAAAACAAAAAGTATGAAGAATTCTGAACTAAACCCTTTATTTAATCTATGGGGATAACTTGTCTAGTTCTTATTTAAATATTACTAGACCAGACATGGCTAGATATGGGCAGTAGAATGTGAGCAGTTCACCCACATAGATTAAATAAATGTTCTGGTCAGAATTCACTAAATGTTACCCAGATCAATATACACCTGACAAAGGTGGAAAGGGACAATGGCTGGAACCTTATGATGACAACAACAATGATGAGAACAATAGTCCGAACATAAATAGTGTAAATTACGATAACCCCACATCTGAGTAAGACTTACAGAGATGCATCCGGTGGTATGCAGAGATTCAGTGATTCATGATAATGCTCATGGCCCAACTCCTTTATTGAATGACCCTAGGACTCAATTAGGTGAGGCCTGTAGGGCCTAGTACTGAGAAATGTGAGAAAGGAAGACATTTGTAATATGTAAAAACAGAGGAAACATGAAATAGACACTTTAGTCAAATTAAATATAAACTAAATTTTTATTTCACTCTTTGATTGGATGCCCTGCCGATATGAATGCCTGAGGCCATTAGAAAACTCTGCCCCTACCTTGTAATGTATTTAATGTAAAAATTAATGTCAAGTTATCAACAAAGAGAAAGAGACTCGAGAACAGTCACAATATTTTGAAGGACTAAATGCAAACAGAATTTTCTCCTTTTTCAGTTAATTAGCAGCAAGATGGCTGATAAAACAGCAATGAAATTCCCACAAGAGTAAAATTCAAACAGAACCCCACAGCAACTGTCAGTGTGTTACTCAGAAATATAAAGAAATGAAATCCTTAACAAAAAATGGGATGTGTCTACTAAAAAAAAAAGAAGCAAAACTACTTTGACAAATTTCTCTTGTCACAATGCATAAAAAATGTCCACTGCAAAACAAAATATAGGAGATCTATAAGCTTCCAGTGTTTATTTGTATTTCTGCTATAATGACATCTATGAAAATGTATGTAGACATGGGAATTCTAGCAGCATGAAAGTAAATTAAAATGTCTCAAAATTTTTTTTAAAATTTATATCTGTTCCTTTTCTTGAAGAATTAAAAAAAAAAAACAGAAAAGAATATTCTTTTGTAGTTATTAATAATAATATGAATTTTTTGCTTATTTTATTTTCCTTCAAAAAATTATTTTTTCTATACTGAAAACTTATAAATTCTGAAATAATTTACTATTCACTCAAAAGTCTCAATAATATTTTTATTATATTGTTTAATCATGTCACCCCATGCAATCAGTAAAGATGCTAAGACACAAGAAGCTACTCAGTGTGAAAGAATAAGAAAAAAAGACATTATTAAGGAAGAAGAACAATAGAAGAGTAATCAAAAAAATAAGAATTGACATTGTATTTAAATCTTTGAAGATCATAGTTGATTGGAAAGCAAGGAGTTGGAAGAGAGCTCTGTAAGCAAGAAATGCAAGCAAACAACTCTGTTAGCACAAAACTAATGGTTACATCAATTACCACTTACCAATCAGTTACCAATTCAATTGTGAATTGATGAGTTCTTGCTGCCAATCTAGTACTGCACTTGAATTCAGAAAATCTAGGAACCAGAGAGGCAAGTTCATCACAACAATTACAATGAAAATATCTATATTTACAGTGAAGCATTATGGTGGTGGAAAAATGACTGAAGCCAAGATGCCAGATAAGAGCAAATAACATTGCAGATCCTTCTTTGGATTTTATCCAGAATCTCTAAATGTGTAGCAGGAGAATCAGACCATATGTGGCAACAATATACAAAGCATGGATGAATGGGAGACTTAATAAATCAAAATAATTTCTGATGAATTAATGGATTTTATTTTTTTAATCCAACATTATTTATCATTACTTTAAATGTTATATTTTAGTGGACACACATGCTTAGAATAGAAGCCATATTGGTTTTTTTTTAAACAGTGAAAATTACATCTACTGTCCTGTGTCTTTGAGAATTTTAATTAAGTAAATGTACTCTAGGAGGATTTCTTTAGTAACAAAGAAAAGAATACTGAGCTGTTGCATGACATCTATCCTTCTTTATGGCAGAGAATGTTGGACGATTTCCTCAAAGATGAAGAAGAGACTTGAGGTGACAGAGATGTGGTTCTACACACGGACATTAAGGTCATCATGAACTGGGCATGTGAGCAATGATGAAGTCTTAGAGAGAATGCAAACAAGGAGGAGGCTTATACTTAACATCAGGAAGAGGCAGCTGAAGTTCCTGAGACAAATAATGAGGAAGGAAGGCCTGGAGAATCTGATACTCATGGGTTGAATAGAGGGAAAGAGATACAATGCATGACATACCTAGCGAGCTTGAGTAAGTGGATGAAAGAATGTGGTCTTGTTGTGATGACAGAGAGAAGGAAATTGTTAAGAACTTCACAGGATAGAGGGAGGTGGAGAGCCATGATCGCCTACATTCTGAAAAGACATGGCACATAAAAAGAAAGACTCTCAAGAAGGGTTTGAACCTGCATCATTCTTTGTAAGAGAAATCACTGTCTGGTCTGGTTTGCTTTAGACTGCTCGGCTACAGAGAAGGTAATTTAAAAGGGGAATTGAACCTTGCAAGGCTGTGAAGCTCTCTGTAGCAGAGGAGTCTAAAGTATGCTGATCAGTTGGTGGTTTCCTCTGCAAAGGACGATGAAAATTTGAACCTTGCCAGAAAGAAGATCCTCTTTATTAAAAATATCAAATGCACAAGCCAGTTGATATAATTCCTATTAATAACTCAATTAAAACAAAACAGGGTTTCTACTGTTGTCATATTGTCATGGCCAGTCCTCACTTCCTAGTCATGATAGAGTCCAAAAGCGTTTCTGAGTCCTTGTGGGTGACAAATTATTTTCCACCCTTCAGCCTCTCTTGCAGGTAGGATGTTGTAAACCTCTTGCTGCTCTAAAAAATGCTTGGACAAACTACATTCTTTGGTTCTGCCAGTATCTGCCATGCCCCTCACATTGTAGCAATCCCCCGCCCATCACAGACGTATTCCATTGGTGAGAAGTAAGTTCCACTCAATCATCTTGTGGAACTGACTCCCAAGAGGATGTTTCCCTAATCGCTACAATCTCAACTTGCTCAAGTCTAGGGTTGACCATTAACTTTCTCTACTGTCTTCATAAACTGCCTTTAATGTAACCCTCTAGTTTGAGTGGCTCCAGGGCCGTGGACAGGGTAAACTTTACATTAAAATAACTTCTTTGTACTTGTCTCAGTATTTATCATGAGTAGGTTGAGTTTGCTCTAGCCAATAACTATTCACTGCATAAGATTTACAATAAAAATAATAGGGGTATTTGCATACAGTGGAGTAATGGATAGTGGCTTCGATTGAGAAATCAGAGAGCCAAGTTCCAGTCAAATCCATTACATTCACTTATGTGCTAATACTTTAGGAAAGGTATGAATCCTATTCTTCTCCCTCCAGCTATGTGTAAAGAGTGGTTTCTGTAGCCTTGGATGGCAACTGGTCTACCGTAGAAAGAAATGGCAACCTACTGTGGATAAAAAATCTGCCTTGTCAGGCATGTATCAAAATATACATGATCGCCTAAGTGTGTATCATGCATTGCACATAAGTGACTGACTGAGTATAACGAACCCAACTGGAATTTGAACTCAGCTCTCCAATTTCTCATCTCAAACATTATCCTTTACACCACCTGCACATCCAAGCTTACAGCACTTGTTATTTTCAAGTGTTCACCCATCTATGTACTGACCAGTCTTGATGGTTGATTGTTGAGTGATTGATTGAGAACCAGCATTTCGATATGATATGGCCATAAATCCACCAGTGAATTTATATCGTCTAATTATTTCGTATTTGTGCATAAAGTTTGCCTAAAACATTTTAAAGGAATGAATATCATCAGATACAGAAAAAAAAAAAACAACGAATTGCATATTTATTTGAAAAATAAAAAGATATGAATCAAAATTCAAAATGTCTCTGAAAAAGTGCATTTAAAATGTCAAGCACGTCTTTCATTAAACCAACTGCATGTCGTATTTGATTTGAGCCTGAAAGTGTGACATATGAATGTGTTTTTATGTATAGCAATGTCTTTGTTCAGTCTATAAACCTTCCTTTCACTCTTGATCCTCCTTATGCCTATTTTAACCTCACTTTAAAACTTTTACTTGGTTTGTGAATGACCTTAAAGCCCTGCACTAAAAGCTGTCTTACCATGAACGTGAATCAAATGCCTCTAAATGTGGATATTCGAATCTCCTCTTTTTTGATTTCTTTCCATAAGACAGTGAAGAATTTAGCATCAAGTACTGCTTATCTACTTTTTAGCTTAAAATATCTTACCATATTTTATCTGCCCATGCAAGATTGATGGATAAGTGCCCACTTGATGTTTTGTCATGGAAAATAGTAGTTACTCTTTAAAAGGAAACTTTCACATGATATTTGCTCATTTGTGAGGAGAGAAAAAATGTCTTTCTTTGAATAACATTTTTCAAAAAAGATTGCATGTTCTTAAAAATTACTGAATACCATGCTCCACTTTTTGTGCTTTTAAATAACCATTTAGTTTATTTCACACTTACTTAATACTGTCAGGCAGCCATTACTGTATATTTTAGTTATTTTATTTTAACTTTCTTTTCCATATATTTTTTCTGAAATTTTAATTCAGTTTTATTTTTCTGGATGTAAATTTTAAATTTTAGTGAAGTAGAAATGCATTTAAAAATTACTTAATAAACTGTTAAGTGTATAATTTTGTTTTCGTATTTTCTTTATGAGAAAATTATAATGTCAATGAGTTATGAGAGATAAAAACATTTAGAATTTAAACAATATTTATAAACCTTGATGTTATACAAATCAGAAAGTAGGAAAATCCTTAACTAGAACTCTTACTCTATATTAATAGATTTTTTATCAAAATATTGTTTTCTTTTTTAAATTGAAGATTTAACCCTGCAATTAAAATGTTTAAATTGTCATGCATCTTTCAGGTATGAATTAAGCAGTAATATTATTTATTTTGGAGTTTCTTACATGCACTGGCTTACCAGTTCTTGTATGAAAGAAAGTTAAGCAATGTAAGTATGGTCAGTACATAAATGTGTGACTGCTTGGTAATACAAGTTGTTATAAGCTTGGATGTTTTTTTTTATTGAATTCACCCCATATAAGACAGTAAAGACACAAGGGGTTGCTGGGCATGAGAGAATTAGAAGACAGAAACATTACTAAGGAGCAAGAACAATAGAAGAGTAAGACAGTAAATAATGATTGATATTGCATTTAAATTTTTGAAGATCAAACTTGTATGGAAGAAAGTTCCACAATCAAGAAGTGCATGAAAAGAAACTGTTAGCATAGAACTTATGCTTACATCTAGCGAATTCAACTGTAAACCAGTGGAATTTTGTTACTAATTTGTCACTGTACTTAAATTTATAAAGTCTAGATACCATAGCAAAGAGCACATCCAAAACATTTATAGAAAAGGCACAGGGAAGGAACTTTACTGTGATGGGAAGATGATTGAAGCTGAAACTCCAGATCTGGACCAATAATATTGCTGATTCTTCCTTGGATTTTATCAAGAATCTCTAAATATAAAGCAAAACCACCAGGCCATATGTGTTAGCAATGTGTAGGGAGTGCGCAATGATTATTGGTGTGGAACTGGAAATCAGAGAGCCAAGTTCCAATTCTAATCAAGTTCATTATATTCACTTGCACACAAATACACTTGGGAAATGTATGAATCCACCACTTTCCTCTGGCTATAGGTTAAGTAGCAGGTCTTGTATGAGTAAATAAATTTTATATTCAAAAATGTTCTAAAAATCTAAAATATTTTCTGGCTATAGATAACCTGAAAAAGGTTGATAAGCCATTAAAAAAACAATCAATCAATCTTACATGAACTATTGTTAATTGTTGCTAATTTTTGGGGCTGTTAGTTCCTTCTTCTTAAAACAATGGTATTAATGAATTGTCACTCCCTTATAGTCTAGTGAGAAGGCAGCTGAAATTTTAAATCTTATTTTTCTCTTGTTTTATTAGGCTCATATTTTTTCTAGATTTTCTTTTCTATATACTTCCTGTTATATAGCGTACCTATGAACACTAATGGGTATGTCCCAATCATCATAAATATGTTGGAAACTATTGTAAGTGGGGGTTAATATGCTGTCTAAGTAGTCCACCACTAGCAGTGGTTTACCTACTCCATGTCACTGGCGAGTATTGTATTCTGTTGATGTTATAAAGATTACTATTTCATTTCCAACCTCCATAAACCCTTTCTAGGTTACAACATTTCCATAGTGCCATTCTCTTCAATGGTTCTGTAGAAATTAATGAGAAATTTTTACAGAAGAATGAGCCCTGCTGAGGTAGCCATGCTTGGATAAATAACAGTTTTACTCTTGAACTCCCATAACTGTAGCATGGTGGGCAAATGATAATTCACTCAAAGATCAAATAATCACTTGTTTTTTGGGGTGGGTTTCATATCTTAACATTAGCTGGCTCATGTGGATGATGCTAACCTGGTAGACTTCGCTGTGGAGTATGAATCCTCTGGCTGCTGTGTTTTCCATAATTAGGTTTTAACTCGGTGAAGCTGCTAGCCATATGCCCAACTGCCATATGTCCAACTGCTCCACCCTTGACAAAAAAGCAGCGAATGACAATCAACACTTTTTAGTTCCACTAGTCATAACCTTCACAGCTAGAACCGACACATTTATGAAAAGTAAGTTTTACTTGAACAGTTTGCTCCCATGAACCAATACCTTGTGGAATCAACTCCCTAGAGAATGCTTTCCCAATCATTACAATTTTAAACTTTTCAAATCTAGTGTTAACTGTTATCTTTCCCACATATACTAATAAACTGTGCCTCTTTCTTTTACCATTCACACAACAAATTCATTCAGTAATCCTCTAGCTCAAGTGGCTCTTGACAATTGACAAGAAGCTAAGTGAGGAGGAGACAACTGTCAGTGTGATAAGAAAATGGAAGAAACACCAACTGACTATCAATCTCCCTTGGTCTGGAGCTCCACGCAAGATCTCCCAACGTGGAGTGAACCTGATGATGAGAAACATGAGGAAACAACCCAGAACTATACGACAAGAGCATATTGATGATCTCAAGGCAGCTGGGACCACAGTCACCAAGATGACCATTAGTAACAGACTATGTCATAGTGGACTAAAATCATGTAGTGCCTGCAAGGTGCCCCTACTCAAGTAGGCACAGGTACATGCCCATCAAAAATTTGCAAATGAGCACCTGGATTATTCAGAGGAAGGTTGGGAGAAAGTGCTGTGGTCTGATGAGACTAAAATTGAACTTTTTGGCATCAACTCAACTTGTAACCCATTCTAGTCTTGTGCAGGTATACAATTTTTTCCCAGATGTCCTTAGACAATTCTTTCATCTTGCCCATTGTGTAGAGATTAGATTTTGATTCATTCAAGAATTCTGTGAACTAGTGTCTTTTATACAGGTAATGAGTACTTGATTAGGAGTAATAATTGAGTAATAGGACTAGTCTATATGCCTCATGGGCACATAACTGGTCTGTGGGGCCTGAATCATTGCTGGTTGGTAGGGGGTGAAATATGTATTTTTTCAATAAAAAAGTGATAAATGTTCAAAAATTAATATAATGTGATTTTCTAGAATTTTTTTATATTCTATCTCTCACTTTCAAGATGGACCTACCCTGAAAATTATAGACTATTCGTATTTTTGTAAGATGGCAAACTCAGAAAATCAGCAGGGGATGAAATACTTATTTTACCCACTGTAGATAACACATCGACATTTTTTTTTTGTTTCTAAAAAAAATTATTTTTTAAAAACTTTGCTTAACATTTTGACATCTTTCACCATTCTGAAACACCTTTGAATTTCAGCATCACGTTTTTCATCTTATGTTCAAATACTTCTCAGATATTTAGATATTCATACTTGTTTGATGTTGACATCTTCAGGTTGCATTTTTAGCTGTTTAGCTTGCTCGTAGCCATATATTCTACCTTCTTATACTTGATGATTTTTCCTTTATTCTCACTTAGGATATTACTAAGATTAACAGGATGAGAATCTCAAGATTTTGATCTTGGGATGTTACTAAGATTAACAGGATGAGAATTTTATAATGAGCAGAATGAGAATTATAAGATTAGGAAAATGAGACTCGAGGATTAACAGTATAAGAATCTAAAGATTTTATCTCAGATATTCCTAAGATTAACAGGATGAGAATGTTATGATGAGCAAAATGAGCATTTGAAGATTAGCAAAATGAGGCACTTAGGATTAACAGTATGGAAATCTCAAGATTTTCATCTCAGGAATTCCTAAGATTAACAGGTTGAAAATGTTATGATGAGCAGAATGAAGATTTGAAGATTAGCTGGGTTTGAATGATTAATATTTTAAAATTGTGAGATTGTCAAAATATTCAGGATAGGAATCTGTAAACAATATTACAGTCTTAAGATTAGCAGAATATGAATCTCTATTTTTGAGCCAAATGTATAATTGTACTATTTTCAAAATTTTCATTTAATTATCAAAGTGATCAATGTTCTGAATAATTAAATTTTCTGAAATTAAAAGGTGTATTCTTTCGACTAATCATCATTTAAGGAAAAAGACAATAAAATCAAATTGCAATGTTTCTTTTAAATGTTTAATATTCAATAAACAATTAATCATTTTTGACATTTTCATTTAAATGGAAATTATTTTCCCAAAAAACCTTTTCTGTCTTAGTCTCTCAAACATTAAAACTGAGTCAACAGGCGGCTGAGAAGGAAGTCCATGAGAAGTCATCTAGTTTAAGACTAGGTTTTGATCACAGTTTATACCTTGTGCAATCAATTTTTTATGCTCAATCTGTCAACTGCTCTTTTAAATCACACACACACACACACACACATATATATATATATAGAGAGAGAGAAAAATATCTATTAAAATATAGTGAAAGTTTCATGAAGGATTCTTTCTCCTTTCTGATGAGTTGTTTGACATCAAGTCATATAAATATTGCCTAAATTCTGAATGTTTTTATCTTTTAAAACTGATTGTTGAAGAAATAATCTATACATGGGTTGTGCAATAACTACATGGAGATTAAAATGGAGATTATCATGGAGATTAAAATGGCATATAGTGGATCATACCTTTAGTAAATCACATATCACCAACCAACACAGCAGAAAATACAGTGCTGTTCGATAAAAGTGACTCACCTGATTTTTTTTACTTAAAAATTTTTTCGCCTATTGTTTTTGGGGTCAAACTAATTTTTAATCTTACTAATATAAAGATCCCTTCCCAACCACCTAGTAAAAAAGTTTACTCACCCTAAGGTATTCTATTGATAATTATAATTTTGGATATAAAAGAGATTTAGGGAAAAACTCTGTACAAAAAAAGTGACACACTTATTTTCTGCAATTAGTAATCAATAGAAATATAACCAAACAGCTTTAAATAAAGAATAATAGAGATATAATAATAGAGATATAATTTATTTAAAATAGCTAATATAGTTTGAAATATTTAATAATCTATGGGTCCTCGTTTATTTTGAATAACCTTTTCAACCCTTTTTGGCATTGACTTGATTAGGTTCTGGCAAATCTCATCTCCAAGCATTGAATTCCATTCGGATATGAAATTCACAATAAAATCCTCTTTGTTGCTCAGCTACTTTCTCGAGAGTCTGTACTTTATAATGTTCCATCAGTTTTCTATGGTGTTGAGGTCAGGAGATTGGGGCTGTCATGTCATAACACTCACCTGCTTCTCATCAAAGTATTCCTTCATCAATTTTGATTTGTGACAGGGACCATTATCCTGCATAAAAATGAGCTTGGTGGGGTCAATTTGCACCCTTTCAGCAGAAGGGAGCAGACAAGACTCTAAAACTCTCTTGTACTGCTTGCTCCTGAGGGTCTTTTCAATAGGTTTTAAGAAACCAGTTCCATGAAAAGAAAAGCATCCCGAGAACATTATACTGAATGAATGCTTGACAGATCTTACTGCTAAATTCAAAGAGCTTTCAAAGCTTCTTCTTCAGATTTTAGATGGCTTATTCTTTGAATTCATTTCAACTTTTGTTTCATCGGAGAAGAGTACATTTAGTAAAATAATCAGGTGAGTCACTTTTATTGAACAGCACTGTACTGCTGGTAAAGTATATCATATATATATATATATATATATATATATATATATATATATGAGCAGCAATTCCTCTTTTATAAATGTTTTGCTGCATATGATGAACAGTGAATATTTTGCAAGATTTTTGTTCGGCTTTTCTCATATCTTTACCATTATTCATCATTTATGTAGACAAATTTTCCTTAGTGTTTATTGTCCTAAACACTTTTGGCTAATTCTTCTGCAATTTCCACTGAAAAATGTGCTTGCATATTTGTGTTGTCTCTTGTACAGTGTTGTATTAGCTTTCAAAAAAGAAAAATTCTAAAGACAAAGAAAGTACATATTCAATGAAACATATATATATATATATATATATATATATATTAGGTTGGTGCCAAAATAATGTCGTTTTCTCACATAGTAACATATGTGAGAAAACGACATTATTTTGGCACCAACCTAATATATATATATATATATATATATATATATATATATATATATATATATATATATATATATATATGTATGTTATAAAATCAGATCCCACAGAACAATGGAAAAATTAATGTTAAGGATAATTCTAGGATATAAATTATATCCGCATCAGTCAAAAAATAAATCAAGTAGAACATATTGAATGACAAAAATGGAAGTGGACAAGCCACTTAACATGAGGAAATATAACAGGTGGATTAAAAGGTTGTTTTGTGTGCAACTGAAAGGAAATGCAGAGTGAAAGGATCAGTATTAGGATAATATTAGGTTGATGCAAAAATAATGTCGGTTTTTGACGTCTTTTTTAACGTCAAAAACCGACATTATTTTTGCACCAACCTAACAATATGAGATACTGGTAGTTGCTGGTAAGAAATGGCAGGAAGAAGTATAGTCATGTTTGTCATAAGAGGATTTGGGAATCGACTCTGCTCTACAGTAGACTTGCAGTGGTTGATAATAATAGTTGGCTACTTATTAGGTTGGTGCAAAAATAATGTCGTTTTTGACGTTCAACTTTATGTGAGAAAACGACATTATTTTTGCACTAACCTAATATTTCTGAGGACTCTGGTCTACTAGGATAGTTAGTCAATCCATGTTACTTACACCTGCTGAGGCACATTGCATTTGTTCAACACCCACAGAGCCAATCTGTGGTTTATACTGCAATTATGCTGAGCAAGCCTTAGTTACAGTTTCTGGGAGAGAGCACATTATCGAGCATGATCCAGTGTTTGAACAAGTCCAGTACACTCAAAGCCTCGGTCACAAGGACTTGTAATTTTGTGCTCACACAAGCATCAATGATCTCTGAACAATTTCACTCACAATGTTTAAGTCATTTCCAATGGTGCTATTTGCTTATATCATCTCCTCAGCCCAATAACATTAAGAAGTCATATCCTGGACAAATTCCTTATGGTGAGATTTAAACCCAGGTCTCATGGTCAGACAGCAAACATTCTAATTGCTTGAGCACTCATTCATATGTATTTTGATTAAAAAATCAAGCAAAATATTTTTTTCATAAGACTAAACATATAAAAGATTTTCTAAGTGTTGTGTACCTACAGGATGTTAATGATTATGACTCTCCACAATTTCCTGTCCTTTGTAGCTCTTAATAAATTTAGTTTTTTTTCATATCACTCCTAAACATTGTTCTGCCATCCATTTACTTAAGCTCACTAGGTAGGTTATATATTATTTTGCTCTATTCCTCTTGCCTTGCGTATCAAATTTTCCAAGCCCCCTTTTTTTCATTATGTGCTCTAGAGATTATAACAGGCTCTTCCTTATGCTAGGTAGAAGTATTTTTTTGTTTCCATTTTCTCTAAAACTTCATTTTTCTCATGTTTGGCCCATGACATTCTCAGCATGCATCTTGAAAGAAACAAAACAAAACAAAAAAAAAGACAAAGCATGCAGCTCAATAGCAAGGATTTATGAATTTTTTCTTATTTTTGTTTTGTTGTTCATGTATCTTTTATATATATATAATAATAATATATATATATATAATAATAATATATATAAAAGATGCTTAAACAAATAGAGAAAATCTCCTATTGGATTGCTTGCTTTGTATTTTTTTTAGTTTTATTTTCTAAGATATTTTGGCTATTCAAATCTGTTGGTCATACTCATAAAAGCTATATCTGGAAATGTCTATATTATATCATACCTGCTTGATGGTTTCTGAATGGTAAATTGCATTTGCCAACTTCCTTTCAACCATTTTGTGCTGGAAACGAGCCAAGAGATTCTCTTTGGGATTTATATCTGGAATCAGACCTGGCCAGTACATAACTTCTGTTTTGTTCTGGGGTTTTTATCATTTAACTATTTTTTCTTCTTTATGCAGAATGGGTAAATGTATTATCTTGTAGAAAGGTAATCTTCTTACATTTCCTTTTCAAGAATAACTTTTGGATACTGGAAAACAATCCTTTCTGCCAAATTCTTTGGCACTCTTCAGCATTTAGAGAAACATCTTATTAAATGTTTCCCAATACCATCAACTGAAATGCACTACATGAATATTTTATACTGTGTCCCCTCAAAGTTCTCCAAAACTTTCTTTTAAGATCAAAGCCATGTTAGTGTCCTAACTGTCCCTTCCAGTCTCTGTTCTGTTATATATTCATACAAGCTTGTTAGGTAAATTACTCGATTTTCATCCTCTGTTACTCTTGTTTTAAAGGAGTCAATTCTCCAACACCTTTTCCTCATTATGTGTACCAGAAATTTCAGCTGTTCTCTTTCATGATATTTTCAGCTTCCTTCTGTAGAACTACACATCCTGGGTATGATGATAAACTACATCCACATCCAGGGTAAAACGATAAATTACGTCCAACAGCAAGGCCTCTGATCAGGAGGTAATGAGGAGTGTGGAACCACCTCTTAATTCCAGGTGTTTCCAGGTCCACCCTGACCCAGGGTGGTAGCATCTGTTAGGGTCCCAGCTATGGGCAAATAGATAAACCCAAAACTGGGGTAAAAACACTATGAAAGTGTAAAAATAGGTTTTAATACTAGAAATACTTTGTAAAAAAAACTATTTCCAGCAATAAATTTTTGAAGAAAAATAACTATTACTAGCCATACATTTTTGAGGAAAAAATATTACCAGTAACAGTTTTTGAAAAAAATTATTACCAGCAATAGATTTTTGGAAAAAAATAATTATTACCAGAATTAGATTTTTGACAAAACAAAATATTACTAGGAAAAAAGTTCTTGGCATTAAATAACCCATTGAGGTTGATAGGCTGTAAAACAAAGCAAACCAAACGAAAATGTAGAACTAAGTTGTTGTTGCCTCAAGTTGTCTCTTCATCTGTGAGGAAATTTTCCAGCATTTACTGCCATATAGGAAGATTGATGCTACATAGCAGTTCATCACTTTTTCTTCATTAACCTCTGGTACTAATGGGAAATACCTATTCCAGTAACTATTTTAATTACACTTTTCTCAGGGGAAACATTAAGCTACATAATAAATTTGCGTGAGAACATTTACAAAAAGTGATAGTAAAGGGTCAAAAGTTAATTAGAAGAACAAAAATAGGAAAACTCTGAAGAACAATGATTGCTTGTAATCTAAAATCACACACTACATGAAGGATGATATACAAGGTCAGAATAGATGGCTGAACAAGGACCACAAGTAAAAAGTGTGGTGGCAAAGAGGTAGAAGTTAGATTATATTACCCTGCATTTTTTTTTTTAAATGTATCATTCAGCCTGTACAGATCTTGAAGGACATTCACAGTAGAGGGTCATGTAAAGTAGGAGTTTATAAAGATGAGTTGGGGACATAATTGTTAACCCTAGGCTTGAACAGGTTAAGAGTGTAGCGGTCATGGAAACATCTTCTTGGAAGTTGGTTGGCAGTAGTTTGTGGGAAGAAGCTGTTCAATTGGAATTGACTTTTCACCGATGGAATACGGAGAGAATATGGATGGTTTGCTACAATATAAGTGGCATGGCAGGGTCTAGCCACTAAGGTTAGACCTGGCAGAACAAAGGAATGTAGTTTGTATGATCACTTTCCATGGAAATAGTGATATAGAAGCAAGAGGCTTGCCACATACCCCCTGTGAGAGAGAGAGGTTGGAGAATGGGAAATAATTCATCACCCAAAAGGACTCAAAGATGCTTTTGAACTCTATCGAAGTTCAAGATAGAGAGCTTGTGGAGCAAAACTTTGTCCCACACCTTGTTGAAGGCCTTCAAAATCTCTATGCTATGGTCTTCAAGGTGTGTTTGTCATCAAGAGCCTCAATAATTCTGTGCATAATAGCAGTTAGGATGTCAGCAGTGTATTTTTCTTGAATATTAATGGTAATGGTAATATTAACCGTTTTCTTACAAGGAAACATTTGGAATTCATTGACCATGCAGACAGTGGTACTTTTTGTTGAAGTTTATGAAATCTTGCTCTTAAAACAATTTTTCAGGAAAATAGGTTTCTCAAGTCCAGTAGTTGTTATCACTCTTTTCAGTTTCCTTCCCAACTTTTGTCTGATGTAGTGTGCA
>OZ010586.1:80440250-80445250 GCA_963932145.1 Acanthosepion lycidas
GTAAAATTTTTAGAATTTTTTGATCTCTTATATTCATAGTTATAGATTTTTCTAAAAATTGGTGTTGTCTGAATTTATTCACCCCTGACTTCTGGAAATTATGAAATAATATTGCTCTATGGCAGTTGTAATGTTTTTTTCCTTAATTTAACAATTTAATGCAAATAAATAAACTTTTAAAATTAAACAGTACTGACCTGATTCTATAAAATATTAAAAGGTAATGAAGAAAACAATGTGTGAATGCCACATACCATGATAACTCATTTCTTCTGCAGCCATGTTGAAAACAGCTGAAAGCGACAATTATCTTCAAATCAAGACAGTTGATGAGTACAAACAAGATAATGGAGATACAACACTTTCCAAGTGTTTAAATGTTGCTAGATTTACAATTGCTGGCATTATCAAGAAGTACAATGAAATTCATTGTGTTGAGAATAAACAGCAACCTTGATATATTCGGGAAAGATATCAGAATAATCAATAACCTATACTGGCAGCAAATGGCATGCATTCGCATTGAGAATAAGCTCAGTGAATATACAAAAATAGAAAGATGCAAGGATGCGTCTTCTCACCGGACTTATTCAACCTATACAGCAAGGCAATTCTGAGGGAAATGGAGATCCTACCAGGATTCATCATTGGCAGCCACAACTTTACCAACATAAAATATGCAGATGACACAGTACAGATAGCAGACACAGAAAAGAAACTACAAAATCTTCTACAGAAGGTAGCAAGGGAGAGAGAGAAAGGACTAACCATAAACTACAAGAAGACAGAATGCATAGCCATCAGTAAGAGGATGAGCCCAAAATGTGATTTGCAGGTTGGGGACATTAAATCAAACATGTACTGAAGTTTAAGTATCTGGGAAGTGTCCTGACGGAGGACGGTAGGTGCAATGCTGAGATCTGAAGACAGATTGTGATGGCCAAGGATACATTCTGGAAACTGGACAGTGTATTGCGAAACAGGATTTCTATGGTGACAAAGAAGAGAGTACTGAGCTGCTATGTGACACCTGTCCTTCTATATGGCAGTGAATGTTGGACAGTATCCTCAAGGATGAAGAAGAGACTCAAGGCAGTGGAGATGTGGTTCTACAGAAGGATGCAGAGGATATGATAGGCCGAGCATGTAAGCAATGATGAGGTCTTAAAAAGGATGCAAACAAAGAGGAAGCTTATACTTAACATAAGAAAGAGGCAGATGAAATTTCTCAGACATGTAATGAGAAAGGAGGAGGGCCTGGAAAATCTTATACTCACGGGTCAAATAGAGGGAAAAAGAGACAGGGGAAAGCAGCACATGACATACATGGTGGGCTTGGGCAGGTGGATGGTGGAGCGTAGTCTGGAGGAGTTGGCAAAAACACAGAACCTGTTGAGAGCCACAAGGGATGGGGGAAGTGGAGGACCATAATCACCTACATACTGAAAGAAAAGACATGACACATAAAAATTTATTTAACATATTTGCTATTGGCTTCAACCACTGCCTCCAGATGACCATAATCTTCTGCAACTCTTCTCAAATGTCTTTTTTTTTTAAATTGGTGACTGCTGCCATAATCCTTGATTTTAGTTCATCTTTGGTGTTACAAGGAGTTTCTTTTTTCTCACAGACAATGCCCAATTAACCCTACTATACTGTGCAGTCAACAAAATGAAAAACAATCAACATGCATAAATGAAAATAGAAATATAAAATGTTGACAATTTACACATCACACCCTGTATATGTATATATATATATATATATATATATATATATATATACCTGACTCCAGAAAAGTTTAAAGTTCATAATTCAGAGTTTGTTCATCTTCAACACTCAACTGTCTGTGTATAATTATAACCAACGTTTTTGTTTTTACATTAAGGTTTACCCTGGACAAGGCCTAGGAACCACTCAAGGTTACATCAATGGGTATTTTATATGGATAGTAGGGGAAGATAATGATTAACTCTAGACTTGAACAGGTTAAAATTGTAATGATCAAAGAAACATTCCCTTGGAAGTCTGTGCCACAGAGCAGTTGTTTATAGGAAGAAATGGTTTCGGTGGAACTTACTTCTCATCAATGGAATACGGAGAGAATATTGGTGATTTGCTACTATGTAAGTGGCATGGCATGTTCTTGCTGTGAAAGTTAGGGCTTGTGGAACCAAGGAATGTAGTTTTATTTTGGGCACTTTCCATGCAAGTAGTGATAGAATTCGTTTTGTAGGACAAAACGTGTTATAATTTTGTCATTGTTTTTATATATAGAGATTTATATATCATATTCTCCAATAATTATTATATAATAATCCTATAACATAGGTTAACATTGATCTGAAATATCATATCATGAAACTTTAAACACGTCTAATATTACAAGCATATATAATAGAATCAGAGAAATAATGAATAAGCCAATAAAACTAATATGAGCAACATTTGCCAGTAAAATCTTTATTGTTAAAAGGTGTTGACTGACTCCAAATGATAAGTGGTGAAAGTTTAAATATTTCTGATCTATGCTACCCAATTAATGGCTGTGGAATAACTATCTGAGAGTTGTGATGCAGATCAACAGAAATAAAATGAAAGATCAGACAAATGTTATTAATGAACTACTGAGTTCTTTGATTTCTTTTCTAATTCTTTATCTGTTGAGTTGTTGTCATAGACAGTAGAATCAGTGAGCCCCGTTTAAACTCCTGCCTAGTCTGTTGAGTTAACTTTCAGAGTTATTGTATTTTTTTATGTATAATAAGGGGAATTTAGACAAAAAAATGAAAGGCTAAAAAGCAGTGTCATAATATTTATCTTATCATACCAATATTTTATACAAGTTAACCACAAGAACCAAACACTTTCTGCACCCAATAAATCAACTAGTCCCATATGTGCTCTTGAGAAATTCACCTCATTCAAGAGATATTTGCAATGTGCAAATCAGACTTGCTTTAAACTAACTTCAGGTAAATTGCTTTTAGGATTTTTCCTCATTGGTAAAAAATCTTTATTGTGTCTCGTTTTGTCCTTTCGGATTTCATCAGACAAAAGTGATGTTTACAAAAAGAAAGGACAGAGGAAGATGAATTCTAATCTTTTAAATTTAATTTTTTTTAAACTCCTGCCTAGTCTGTTGTGTTAAATTTCTGACTTATTGTATTTTTTTATGTATAATAAGGTGAATTTAGACCAAAAATTAAAGGCAAAAATGTAGTGTCATATTATACACAAGTACATGTCTTCAGAAGATTTTACACTGCTTTAAAAACAACTCATTTGCAACAGTACAATTGTAGATACACTCAGTTAGGACAATAAGAAAACACAAAGTAGGCAGCTGTTGATAACAATTGTTTGCAAAAGGTATTTAATATGTTGTCAATATTTGTTCTTTGGGAATCAGCGTAATTGAATATCTTTTACTAACAGGATAAAGTTTATCTTGAGGTCAGGTGTGAGTTTGAGGCCTAATATTCTCTCAAGGCACAAAGCCTCATTGGGGGGACATCCATTCATCATAATTGGCAGCAGTTCAGGATCTGATGGGTTGTGATGATAATCCATTAGATGTCTTCTGCAAAAATTATTAATTGTTTATTAAATTTACATGAAAACATTTGTAACTCTTAATGGAGTAATATGAACATATTGTATAAAAACAACTGCATTTCACATTTTATTCTTTTAAAAAATTATCTAAAAAAAAACAAATGGTTGCTGGAACAAGAAATATAATTATAGGTAGAGAAAGGTAGAGCTTCCTTTGTGTGTGTGTGTGTGTGTGTGTGTAAGTGCTATATATATTCTTCTTAATCTATGCATACATCATCAGATCATATCAACGTTTGCAAGCTTGTCTCACTAGATCAATTATAACTGAATAGTGACTTTGATCTCACTGGGTGCCCCACACTTTAGGCCTTGTGCCACATCTAAGCTACTCTTAGAAAATTACCATACATACATCAACATCATCATCATTGGCAGCAGCAGCAGCAGCCACTACAACTCCATTGTTGGACAAAATCAATGTGATGACCATTATTGTACTCTGTATACTTTGGCATGTCTCCCCCAGCAAGTTGCTTTTTTCTTATCTATCCATTTTCTATTTGATCTTTTCCTACAGAATATATATATATATATATATATATATATATATATATATATATATATAGTATAAGATGGGTCAACCGGAAATTTCCATCTCTATAGTCAGGAGTCAAATGACCAAAATCATCATACACACATCATCATCATAATCATCATCATCATCATCATCAGCAGCAGCAGCAGCAGCAGCCATTACAACTCAATTGTTGGTTTGTTTTGTTGTGTTTTATGCCACATCAACCTCAACGGGTTATTTAATGCCGACAATTTTTTTTTTCCTGGTAATATTTTGTTTTGTCAAAAATCTATTTCTGGTAATATTTTTTCCTCAAAAATCTATAACTGGTAATATTATTTTAAAACATGTATTGTTGGTAATTTTTTTTTTCCCTTCTCTCTTCCTTTTTTTTTTCAAAAACATATTGCTGGTAACATTTTTTTTTTTCAAAAATATATTGCTGGTAATAGTTGTTTTTCTTCAAAAATTTATTTCTGGTAACAATTTTTTACAAAATATTTCTGGTATAAAAATCTATATTTACACTTTTATAATGCCTTTTACCTCAGTTTTGGGGTTGACTATTTGCCCATAGCTGGGAGCCTACCAGGTGCTAACATCCCAGGTCAGGTTGGACCTGGCAACACCGGCAATTAAGAGGTGGTTCCACACTCCTCAAATCCTCCTGATCAGAGGCCCTGCTGTTGGACGTAGTTTATTGTCTTACCCAGGATGCGGATGTAGTTTATTGTTATACCCAGGATGCGGATGTAGTTTATCGTCATACCCAGGACACAGATGTAGTTCATTGTCATACCCAGGATGCAGCTGTAGTTCATCGTCATACCCAGGATGCGGCTGTAGATAATTGTCATAC
>OZ010586.1:80450250-80535250 GCA_963932145.1 Acanthosepion lycidas
TGGCTTCTGAGAACTCTGCCATTCCCACACTTGGGAATAGCAGAGTTCTCAGGTGTCATTAAAGTCTAACTTGAGATGACAGCCAGGACAGGTGATCTCCTCAAACCTTTTTGTTCCACTAGTATTAAGGCAAACCCCTCAATGGATCCTGTTGGCTCACTCAGTGTGAACACCTTAAGAGGAAAGGTATGTGAAGTGGTAGAGACACTCTCTTGCAGGAAGGTGGATGTTTATTATGTCCAAGAGACATTTTACAGAGCACACACTCACACATATATGTATATTTTTATCACTTTAAACATTATTTTTAGTGGATAGTTATATTTAAGTAGCTACTAAAATTTTTGGTATTTCAATGTTAATATGGTAGTAAGTCTCTCTCTATATATAAGGGAAGTATATATATATATATATATATATATATATATATATATATATGGATAAATATAGTTTTAATGTATGGTATATTATGGGATAAAGTGATAAATATCAGAGATAGAGCGTATGTAAATATAAAAGTGAATATTGAAGGCAACACTCAGAGGTAACAGACTGTTTCATGATAGACACAATCATCAGGCCTGATAATTGCATCAAGCATGAAACAGTCAGTCGCCTCTGGGTATTGAATTCAATGTTTACTCATATATATATATATATATATATATATATATATATATATATATATATATATATATATATATATATGTATTTATATATTTTTTTTATTTTCAAAACACGGAGAGAAAAAAGAGAAAGACTATACCTAGCCTTCTATCTTGCTCTCCCTCTCTGCATATATATATATATATATATATATATATATATATATTGCTGTGCAAAAGTACATGAACTCCTAAGATAACATTTAAAATAATTGTTGCTTTTTACCAGATAATCAACAAGTCTATATATTCATTAAGAAAAACCTTTATTAAATGAATTACAACCACTTTTAAAGATTTTTTCAAGCTAGAATAAAAAAGAGACATTTTTTTAAAATGTTATCTTAAGGGTTCATTTACTTTTGTACCACACTGTCTATATATTTTTCTTTTGTTATTTATGTATATACATGTGCTTGCTAGGCAGTGAAACTACATATCTTTATTTCTTGTCAGACTCTTAACAATCTTAAGGGATTATGGATTTGCAAATAATTCAGTGATTGATTTAGGATTATGCTAAGTTCTGCCAACATTATAGATTATTGATAATGTGTGTGTGTCTATGTGTATCAAAATCAACATCTATGAAAATAAGAGCATGTGTGTATGTGGATATATATATATATATATATATATATATATATATATATATATATATATATAAACACATTTATTAACATAAATGCATTTATATATGTATACACACTGATATATGTACAAGTGAGTACTAAAAGTTCTTCACCTAAGAAGAAGCCCTTCCAAAAACAAATCTGATGTCTTTTCTTTGGATAATTTTCACAAGTGGGTCAGTCTAATAATTTACATCACTCTCTTTGTAAATATTTGAAGATATTATATTTATGCAAATACACACACATACATATATATATACATATATATTTTTTCTAAATATAACATGTAAAACCATGTGCAATATCCTACCCTTGTCAGCTGCCAACCAGTGGAGGTAGCACAGTTTCAGTTGCTAAGACGTCACTGATACCCTAGTGCCACCAGTAGATTTGACACCAGACAGGGTATTGTTTTTTGTGTAAATATGCCAGTCTCTTGCAATTTTTTCAACCGCAAGTCAGATTTTTAATGTATTGTTAAAAATGTTTGCCTTTGATCATTAACCAATACACAATGTAGAATTGAAGGTAAACAGATGTGTTTCACGTTGGGAATAGCATTGTGTTTCAAGCATGGTTTTAATTAATTTTGTTTATTTTGGATCTTGACCAGATCCCACTCAATGCCTGTTGAGCCGTGGTTTGAAGACAATTTGAAGCAAACTTCATGCTTTGGCAATGTTGCTCAACTTTAAAAGGAAAGAAATGATTGACCATCCTAGGAATCAATGGTACCCAACCTCAAGATGTAGCTCATGACATGTCCACCACTTTTCCACACAATCAGATCGCAGTGAATCATAACAGTTTTTCTTTTACTTGTGCGTCTTCTTCCTGTACTCCTCCCCAATGGAGCTGTTAATTCTACTAGGAAGACACACTACTTTGAATCAGACGATGTCATGTTGTGTGTCTGTTTGAATGATGTGAACCACCCGAAATTGAAGTGCTGCTCCAAGATCAGCAAACACCCTCCCAATCATGAGCTCCACTCAGTAGCATTATGTTGGGAGTTATTTGGGTCTTCCACACAGAAAAAAGATCTTAGGTTCTCTGGCCATTAAAGGCTGTTTGTTGGCTGTTTTACACTGTTTACTGATTAAGTCTATGACCTCTTCCAGCAATTTGTTATGTACCTCTGCGTGTATGAGTGCGGGGCATACAGAGAGCATGTGACATAAAGTGCCTCAATCACTTTGACATAAGGCATATATATCATTATCAGTGTACCCTAACAACTTGAGGTTGATCACATTTGGTAGGAGATCATAGGTAGATCACAGGAAGAATGATATTACAAATGGCTCACTGCAATCAGAGTATTCTATGATTATTCTAGATTATTTGGATCAATATCACTCCATGTAGTCCAAGCACATTGTTTGGATTTAAAAACAACAGTAGCTGTTCGCTGCTCTTTCTCAAAATTCCTGATTTCTTCAATCACGATGACTTGTTTTTCCTTTAGACCCCATAATCTCCTTGGTTTGTAGGCTAGATTCTGCTTCTTGGGTGGCTTCTATTGTCGACCATTTGGTACCAGTTTTGATATCTTGCTGTAACCTGCAGACAAACACATTGACTTAGTCCCTCATCAACATGTGAAGGTGTACCTTTCCAACCTTGAACACCTCCACCAATGAGAAGATGGGAAGTTACAGATTTTGGCATTGGTATAGAGTCCCACTGTGGAGAAGCAGGGGGGGGGACTCCAAGAAATTTGTACAGGTATTTGTTGAAATACTGCTGCATCTGCAGAATGTAGGACAGAGTAATGGATTTTTTTATTTATTAATTCAACAGATTTTTATCACTGTAAAGGTTATTTTTAGGGGATTATCATATTTGAGTATATATATATATATATATATATATATATATATATATATATATATATATGTATTAGTGAAGAGTATGTAGATATAAACAGTGTGTATATAGAAAGCAAGAGTGCATAGTAACTGGTAATTTCATGCCATATGCAACCATCACTCTATGATTTCTCTGTCCACCTGAAATTTCAGTGTCCTGGGTATGACAATAAACTACAACTGGCAGCAAGAGATATGATCAGGAGATTGGAGATTTCAAGGATCAGGGAACCAACTCTAAATTGTTGTTGTTCACTTGTCCACCCTGATCTGTGATGGTAGCACCTGTTAGGGTCGCAGCTATAGGCAGATAGTGTGGTTTAGCTGATGATCTCTTTATGAGGACAATGGCTTCTGAGAACTCTGCCATTCCCACACTTGGGAATAGCAGAGTTCTCAGGTGTCATTAAAGTCTAACTTGAGATGACAGCCAGGACAGGTGATCTCCTAAAAAACTTTTTGCTCCACGAGTATTAAGGCAAACCTCTCAATGGATCCTGTTGGCTCATTCAGTGTGAACACCTTAAGAGGAAAGTCTACCAGTCTGAATATTCAAAAAGTTTTACGCCAGTAGACGAAAACATAGTGTTTAATAAATAAATGGAACATCTACTCAAATATGCATATATATACGTATGTGTGTGTGTGCATATGTGATTGAATAAATTACAGTCATTAAGTCTGCTAATTTTTAACAAAATCTGTTCATACTCACAAATAACCTTCCGTGTATTTGTGTTAAAGAATGAGAGAAATATGCTATTGCTGTTTAAATTTCTTTTATTTTCATTTTCCAAGTACTTTTGATCTTCTTCCAAGATCATCTTCAGGGGTGCAAGTAGTACAAAACTATATGTTGTTCGTTAGTACAAGTAGTTATACAAAGTTGTGCATTGTTATCCATTGCTGTAATTTTTTCATTAATGAATAGACATCCTTGTAAATGATAATAAAGCTTAGTGATTCCATTTTGATTACGAGGAAAGACAAGAAAAAAATATAGCAGAAATGCTATTTGGTATTATTGAGAAAAAGAAAGCATTCATAATAATCAAAAAAAGAAAAGAAACAAAAAAGGAAGAAAGAGAAAATGATAACATCCTCATTTCTTTAACGTCTGCTTCAGTGAAATGGAAAACTTTACCAATTTTTAATCTTTTCATTTGAACCTTCTTACTTCTTTAAATAATAACCTGAAGTCATTCATAGTTAGGATTGCTATTACAATATTCTACAGTTAAGCACAAATATTTAAGAATGCAATAAGGAAATGTCTATGGATGTTTTAGTTGTGGAACTTGCAAGGAGCATCTTCAAACATTTAACTTGTCAGAAAATTCAGAGAAACCATGAAATTTTTTTCAGGCTTACTTTAGCTGATAAGTTCCTGTCAATTCTTTCTTTTATTATTTTATTAAGATAATGTAGTTTTATCCCTACAAAGGAAGTTGTGTTATTAATTTCACTTGTCTGGTACTTACCATATTATAATTCTGCTTGTTAGTTAACACATGCATTATGCCCTGCCATTACATCAGATAAATAATGAACCATTCCATTTTGATTGCAATGAAAGATGGAAAAAAGATATATCAAAAATGCTGTTAGGTTTTATTGAGAAAAAGAAAGCATCCATAATAATCAAAAAAAAATGAAACGAAAAAGGAAGAAAGAGAAAGTGATAACATCCTCATTTGTTTAATGTCTGCTTCAGTGAAATGGAAAACCTTATCAAGTTTTAATCTTTCTGTTTGTACCCTCTTACTTCTTTAAACAATGACATTCATTCATTATTTCAATATTTTTAAAAACTTGTTGAGCACAAATATTAATTTCCATGAATATTTTATAGTTGTGGAGTGATTGGTTGATTTGTTTTTTACAGATTATCAACTTTTTGCAGGTTATCTAAAACCAGAAAATATATTTAGATGGCAAGAATTGGAGATAATCATAATTTATTGGTACATCCTAATAAATAACCTATAGCTGGGGGAAGAAGAGATGGATTCAATTAACAATTCCTAGCCATTATCCATTATACCACCTACACCTCTAAGCTCACAGCATCTGATATTCCCATCACCAATCTAGATGATTTAGTGATACAAGTCTTACTCATTAACACATAGCGGGGGGGGGTAAGAGGGGGATTCATAGTTGTTTGCCTATGTGAATATAATGACTCTGACTGGAATTGGAACTCAGCTCTGCAATCTCCAGTTCCGAGCCATTATCCATTACACCACCTGATATTCCCAAGCAATCCATCTCCGTACTGACCAGGCTCAATGTTGCTTAACTTTGGTGATCTTACTTGGTATAGCTAATAATATGATTTCTTTAAATAAGAAATAACTTTAAGTGGAAGCCACAAGAGAGAGTATTTAAGTGAATAATATCTAGTAAAACATTTACGTTCTTTAGTGCACCTCAAGTAAATATTGTTTGTTTGCTTCAATGTGAATGATAAAATTATGCCTGTAAGGCCCACTTAACAAAAACATGTTTATTGCATTTATTGGTAATGATAGAAAGGATCATGTCATTTTTTGGTGCCAAACGTCAGGGTCAAGATTTAAGTATGTGGTAAATGAATAAGTTGTTTATATGTTTCACTTGACTCCCTGCTTGCTTCTTTATTATTTTGATGTTTTATTTTCTATATTTTGACAGAACAGAGGAGGTTCAGTTCTGATTGACATGAGAGAATAGTTTTTAATGATTCAATCATCTGGACAAGACTCAATAAGATCGAGTTGATAGTTTGCACTTGATAGTTTGACTGGGTGAGAAAGAAAGTTAATCCCGTCAAGAATTTTTAATGCTGGGTAAATATATTTGCTGAAATTAATAGGAAAAATATGACTGATAATTTGGTAAATCTGATTTTCTACTCAAGTTTTTTTTCCAAATAATTCTCTCTGAAACTTGGAGTCATGGGGAAGATTTTGTCTTGCTGACATTTTAGTATCAGATGCCTGCACTATTTTAGGTCAGTTTTCTTATTAGTAATTTCTAGATTATTTGAATATTTCGTATCTTATTAAGTTGAGGTCGGTTCCTACATAATTCTGATTTTAGTCTTTTTTTCTCTAGTAGCTTAGAACTGGTGTCATTTTTGTTTTCAATGTTTCATTAATTCTAATATATAGAGTGCTTTACATAAGTATTTACCAACCCTTGAACTTTTCCTCATTTTGTCACATGAAACCACAAATTTAAATAAGAAAATATTACATGGGTCTCAAAATTGTTTAAAAATAAAAATCTGAAAAGTGTTTAGTACATATGTATTCACCCAACTTGGCACCTCGAGGTGGTGTAATGGTTAGCAAGCTTGTCTCACTAGAACAATTACGACTGAGTAATGAGTTTTAACTCACTGAGTACCCCATACTTTTGGCCTTGTGCCACATCTGAGTAATGCTTGGAAAATCACTTTGGGCACCTTGAGGCAGTGTAATGGTTAGCAAGCTTGTCTTGCTAGAACAATTACAACTGAGTAGTGAGTTCGATTCTCATGGTACCCCCTACTTTCAGCCTTGTACCACATCTAAGCTATGCTTGGAAAATCACTATGTATTCACCCAACTTGGCACCTGTAGGTGGTGTAATGGTTAGCAAGCTTGTTTCACTAGAACAATTACAAATGAGTAGTGAGTTCAATCCTCACTGAGTACCCACTACTTTCAACCTTGTGCCACATCTGAGCTACGCTTGGGAAATCACTTTGTGCACCCTGAGACAGTGTAATGGTTAGCAAGCTTGTCTTGCTAGAACAATTACAACTGAGTAGTGAGTTCAATCCTCACTGGGTGGCTGCTACTTTTGGCCTTGTACCACATCTAAACTAAGCTTGGAAAATCACTGTATTCACCCAACTTTACTTTGAAAAAAACAAAAAATAAAGTAAAATCCAGAGCAATCAGTTGTTTTCAGAAATCACATAATTAGTAAATATAACTATGATCATTTCTTTTACATAAAAGAAAGTATGGAAAAAGAGTTATAACCCTTGATTTTGCACTCTCCAGTTAAAACAACTAATCTGTGACTGTCTCAGTGGTATTTTACAGAACATTACCAAACAGACACCATCATGGAGACCAAGGAGCTGACCTGACAGGACAGAGATAAAGTTGTAGAGAAGTATATCCCATGTTTTGATCATCTCATGGAGTGCTATTAAATCCATTATATGAAAATGAAAACCTATCAAGACATGGCTATCCTCCTAAGTTGACAGGCCAGGCAAAGAAAACATTAATGACAGAAGAAACAAAGAGGCCCCTGGTAACTTTGGAGGAGCAACTAAGATCCACAGCTCAAGTAAAAGAATCTGCTCACAAAACAACTATTAGTTGCACACTTGGTCGGTTGGTTGGTTGGTTGGTTGGGTTTTATGGCATATCAACCACTGTGGGTCATTTAATGCCAAATTAAGGTATATATATATACACACACACATATACACATATATACATATACACATATATTTACATACACATATACCTATACATATATTAAATATACAGTACTATTAAACATATAGCTGGCAACATTATTTTTTCCAAAAAACGTATAGCTGGCAACATTATTGTTTCCAAAAAATGTATAGCTGGCAACATTATTTTTCCGAAAACATTATCTGAAGCCTTGTTGTTAGACGTAGTTTATCGCCATACCCAGGACGCGGATGTAGTTTATCATCATACCCAGGATGTTTGCACACTTGATGGAAGCATGTTATGAAGAAAACTATTGTTGAATGGAAGTCATAAGAGTTCCCATTTTGCAGATTGCCACAAGATGATGAGAGGGACACAAAAAACATGTGGGGGAAAGTCCTCTGGTCAGATGAGAAAAAAATGAATTTTTGGCCTTAATGCAAAACATTATGTGTGGCAGAAACATCACCCTGTGCACACTGACCCCATTGTTTAACATGGTAATGACTTTATGCTATGTAGATGCTGAGAATCTGTGGCAAGAATTGAAAATTGGTGTACATGGACAGTCTCCATCCAATCAAACTGAGCTTAAGCTAGTTTGCTAAAAAAAAGTGAGCAAAAATGTATATCTAGATGATCAAAGCTGATAGTGATATACCCTAAAAAGATATGCAGTTATAATTGTAGGTGTATTTATCCAGCCTCCCCAGAAAGGCTGGATGTGACAAATGGCATTTTAACCTGGGGAGCACCATATACATACTTACAAATATGAACCAAGGACAAAAATTGATTTTTACCCAATCACACTGTCATCAGTATCACACTGACTCAACCTCTTTAATTCAATGAGGAAGGTGCTGCTGAAGGGTTGGAAACTCCAGGGCTGAGCAACTTCTCTCATCTAAAATGGGGAGAATCTTAGCTCCACGTATAGCACAGGGAACATTAACCACACCCCAGTAAATCCACATTAGCTAATGTTTAACTCCTGTACCAGGTAAATAGATATTTACCCTGTCTCCCCACTGAGACGAGATGCGACACAAGGTCAGATTTTAAGGTGAAGAACCCGAATGTGTACAGGACAAAACTTCCCCCTAGCCCTTGCAACTGTGCTGATCTCAGTGTGTGCACTGATCTTTCTCTTTAGTGCCATGTTAAAGTGTAGTCTTGGGCATCTGTTCCCCAGGGCTGGGCACCTCTCAGTATAATTTTCCTCAGTTGTGCCTCTGTCCTCTGATGAAGCTGCAACTGAGTTACACACTGCCGGAAGACAGAGACACAACTGAGAGATGATAATAAAACCTACCCAGCTGGTGACAGGTAAGTGTATAAGCTATAATTGTAGGTGGTGCTATAATGTATTGATTCATGGCAGGGTGTTGGGGTTAATACTTATGCATCCAAGAGATGAGTGCTTTGTTGTCCTAATTATTCTTTGTGTCCCAATAAAATGTATTTTGCACCTTCAAAGCCTTGTGCATTTTGTGTTGATCAAATAGTAGAGACCATTTCAGGCAATTTGAATTCTAGTTGGTAACACTACAAAATGAGGAAAATTCCAAGGAAAGTGAATACTTATGCAATATTGATATATTATTAATACAAGATTTCACAATTATGATCATGAGTCTCATGTAATAGCTACATCACATGTACTGTAGATATTACAGTAGTAGTTGTGTTTAGAGCAAGATCACCTGATGAAGTCCATTCCTCTTCAGACTGATTTTAAGAATTGTTCTTCTCATAGATTCATTGTCATCCAAGGCTAGAGATCCCAGTGTATCTTTGTATTTAATCTATGGGCAGTTCTGAGGGAGTTAGAGCAATTTTTGTCCTTAGTACCATGTATCTAGATTATATCTTCTTTAAAATAGAAGCTTATGGTCAAGTAATGCTGAAAACATGTCTTTACATTGAAGTTAAGAAGTGCTGATCCCAGTCTTAGGTGGAGAACCACTTGAAAACACGTGGTACTATAAGTAACCTCTGACAATCCAAAGTAGGTTTTGACATTAAATAACCTACAAATGATTGATAACGCATAAAAAACAAATCAATCAAGAATCTTGAAACTTGGCTTTGTGCTACATTCTATTGAAGTGGGCATAAAATACCAGAAAATGTTTCTTAGAAGGTAATGAAATATTCCAAATGTATGTCGTTTTATTTCTAAACTTGATATGTAAATTACTTCTGTTAGTATAATAGCACAAGAGAATAAATAAAACAACAATTGCCACCGGTGAGGCAAAAAGAAAAGAAGACAAGAACTATTAATATAAATTTATTTGTATTGCCGATGGAAAGGATGTGAGTGTAATTTATCACTTTGTGGGCAAGGGAAGCAACTTGGAAGAAAGGTAGAGTTTGTAGGGGGCCTGGAGTTGATGCATGATAACTTAAATTAATTAATACTGTTAATACTTGTGTTATTGCCATAATATTTGTATTAATTTATGATAGCTGAAATCCCTTTCTTCCTGATTTACAAAATATTGCAATAGAAAATAATTTGCAATGTTATTTTATGTTTAAAATTATCAGCAAAACATTTGCATTTAACATTTAAAAATTAGATCCTTATTAATATTTTAATCTTAATTTTAGTTTCTTTCCATTGCCTGAATCGATCAACATTTTTATAAGCATGTTTCTATACTAACATCATTTGCAATATATCTAACTAAAAAATTAAAAAAAATGGATTTAATCATTACTAATTTTGCACTGAAATTAGGAATGTTTAGTTGAGAATAATTTAAGGCACATGAGAGAATAATGGAACAGCAAACAGAAATTCTCCCAAACCTTCTTCGATATGGACTCAGTAATAATTTGAATTTTTATTAAATAAAACATTGCCAAACATTATCAATTTTTCACTAGTATTTGTTACATTTTAATTTTACTTGCTTCATTTATCGTAGTTGTAGAAACATTATCTTGGATTTTTATTTGATAAATCATTGTCAGTTAGTATTCATTTTTGTCAGGCATTTCTTTCATCTTAATTTTAGCAGTAGTAGTATTAGCAGTAGTAATATTATTTTGATTTTTTATTAGATAAAGGATTATCGAACATTATTAATTTTTTATTAATATTTCTTTCATTTTAATTTTTCTTGCTTTATTTTCATTAGTAGTATTAGTAGCACTAATATTATCTTAAATCTTTAGTAGATATAATCTAGATACATGGGACTAAGGACAAAATCTTTTGTCAACAATCATTAATTTCTCACTAGTACTTCACCCATATACTAGTAAAAATTCAAGATGATATTTTTGCTACTAATGTGCGGATGTTTGAGTGGGGTGTAATGGTTCATGGCTTGGAATGAGGAATTGGTGGGTTGAGTTCAAATTGCAGCTGATTTTGTTAGATTCACCTATACATTTCGTAAATGTATGAATCCATCCCGTCTTTGCCCAACTATGGGTTAAATAATATGGCAGACTGGGTTCTCTAGCTATGGTTGGCAACCAGTCTAGGAGAAGGACAATTTTAAGTTCAAAATCATAACAAATGTCTATTCTCCCAGCATCTCAGCACTAAGGATGGGAAGAAGCAAAAAAAAAATTCTTTCATCCAAAGTTTAATAGCTAACTTTACAGTCTAAGAGTTTCTTTATCTAGTATTACTCGTAGTAATATTATCATCAGAGTTTATTAGATGAATAATCATCAGACATTGTTAATATTTAGTACTTCTCTCATCTTAATTTTACTTACTTTATTTTCCTTAGTAATATTAATAGTAGTAATATCATCTTGAATTTTTATGTGAAGAAGCATTGTCAGCCATTTTCAGTTTTTGACTAGCAATTATCTCTTCTTAAGTCAATTTGCTTTATTTACATGAAAACAGAATGAATAGTTGTTAGCAAAAGAAACAGCTCAACATGCAAATTACAAATTAAACAAGTACAAAAATTAAAATATTTGGGATGTGTTTTAACAGAGGACGGAAATTGCAACACTGAATTCCAAAGATGCATTGGGATAGCAAAATATGCCTTCTAAAACCTAAGCTAATTATTAAGAAACAGGAAAATTTCATTAGGAACAAAGAAAAAGTGTATTAAATTGTTATATAATATCAGTCCTCCTATATTGCAGTGAATGTTGACAATCTCCTAAAAGATGAGGAGGATATTGAAGCAACAGGAATGTAATTCTACATAAGGATGCTGAGAATACCATGGGGGAAACATGTGAGCAATAACAACATTTTATGGAAAATGAAAACAAACAAAAAAACACTTATATTTAACATCAGAAAGAGACAGTTGAAAATTCTAGGACATATAATGAGGAAAGTGGCCTTGGAAAATTTAATACTCACAGGATAGAGTAAAAACAATAGGGATAGAGGAAGACAATGCATAACCTGCCTAGCAAGCTTGAGTAAATGGATGGTGGGGAGAGATTTCAGAGAAATAGCAAAAAAAAAACCAAAGTTTATTAAGTGTTACAAAGGACAGGAAATCGTGGAGAGTCATGATCGCTAATATCCTGATAGGAGATAGTACATAGAAGAAAAAGTATTAAAAATAATAATTATTTATGTTAGTAGTGGAAAAAAATATCTTGAAATTTTTTTAGATCAATCATTGTCAACCATTATTAATATTTTGCTAGCATTTCATCTTAATTTTAGTTTATTTCCATTGCAACTAAAATTGGGATACAAGAAATAACAGGCAAAATAGGGTAATAGTTTTTTTGTGGGGGGGGATAATATGAGGGATGAAGAAAGGTTCTTAGCCTGACTTATATCCAAAAAGTGATCAAACATCAGAATTTTTGAAGGACTTCTAAGTTGGACCAAGAACTTTTCAACACCTTATTTTAGGTTGGTGCAAAAAT
Organism: Acanthosepion lycidas; assembly: GCA_963932145.1. Lineage (NCBI taxonomy): Eukaryota > Metazoa > Mollusca > Cephalopoda > Sepiida > Sepiidae > Acanthosepion > Acanthosepion lycidas. The sequence goes on from OZ010586.1 coordinate 80,462,754, forward strand.
AATGACGTTTTCTCACATAGTAACATATGTTAGAAAACGTCATTATTTTTGCACCAATCTAATAGATATAAATGTAAAAATCTTAACAAAGTCACCTATTTTTTTAATATATAGAAACTTTCTATCCAAAGTTACCTTTTTTGTTTTTGAATGATATCACCTGCAGTGTATTCAGAATGCTAGGGAGGGTAAACTCTTACCCACACCAATGTTCAGCTTTGCTCCCAAGTAAATTATGCAGGCAGCCATCTTAAGTGATTCAGACAATGACTAAAAAGCATTTTCAATGATTCTTGTCCATGTGAAAGGTAATCTGAAATGCAGATAAAGGTTTCTACAAATACTGATCACAGGTCAAGACAATAAGAAAAATAAAAGTAACAAATCAAAATCTTAAAATCAATAAAATGCTTGAAGCAAATCAGTTGTCTGTCTTCTTCATTTCTGTATGTTGACAAGTGCTTTTGTTTCCAACATATAATGGCTGCTTGAAAGGAAATAGTTCACTGTCATCTTGCTGGGAAGTGCTTCTTTATAAAGTTTTGACATAGAAACAATGGAAAAATGACCTATTAATTCCTGCCAAGGGTCCAAGTAAGGTAAATAATTATTGGTCAGCTGCTGTGAATAATTTAGTCAGTGTGGAGCAGGGATGAATGGTGAGTTATTTTCTTTCTGAGAATAACACTTGAAATGCTGTCAGTGAAGGCAGTTTTATAAATCCCAACTTAAATGACTGTCCTCTGTGCTTCTAATATCTCCTCATTCATTTGATCTACTGCAAGTCATTATGTGTCCTAGAAATTTCAGCCATCTTTTTCTGATTCTATGTATAAATGTATAGGAAATAAACCCTATTTCGAATGCAATAACTTACCTACATATATACCATATTAAAACATGTCCAAACTTTATTTTTTACCCAATAACAGACAATATTTACAAATATGCCAAATAAATCCACAAACCATTTAAATCAGTCTATTAGTTAGAAATTAACGTCACCATCATCTTTTTTAATTCTATGTATAAAGGTATAGGAAATAAACCTGATTTTGAACGCAATTACATACCTACATACATAACATATTAAAACATGTCCAAACTTTGTTTTTTACCCATTAACAGACAATATTTACAAATATGCCAAAAACAATACACAGAACAACACAAACTATTTAAACCAAAGTGTCTATTCGTTAGAAATTAACATCACCATGTCTGCATACAACTCAGGGCCTCTTTTGCCTTTTGTGTTTGATAAAAAAACATTCTGAATAAGAAAACATTCAGAATTCATAGAGCAAACAATGTTACTTTTAGTGTGTGTAAAAAAAGAAATAACAAAAATATGGCATGAAGTAGGAAATAATGACAATAATTTTATTGTTTAGTGCAAACAAAGCAACAGAAATTAAGATGAAACAAATACCAGTCAAAAATTAATAATAGATGAGAGTGCTTCATCTACTAAAAATTCAAGATAATATTACATCTGACAATTCCAAATGAAAAGTTAGTAAAATTAAGATGAAACAAATACTAGTAAAAAATCAGTAATGGTCGATGAAGATTCATCTAACTGAAACTTCAAAACTATATACAGAAAATTTGTTTATATCAAAAAAATTTAAAAAAGATCGCAAGAAGCATAACAAAGAAGTGCTTAAATGATTGTATTCAATCTTCTATGAGATGTAGGACTCTCAGTACTCAAGTGGATGATCCGTTGTTATAGAAAAACAATGTGAGTTTAAATTTTGTCAAGAGATTTATTTCAGATCTACAGTTTACTAAATAGTTGTAGATTGATGGTCTGAATAGTTGTAATAAAAAGCAATTGAAATTAAGATGAAAGAATTTCAACTAAAATTTAATAATAAAAAGGTTGCTTCATTTAATTAAATTCAGTTCTGCTAACACTTTTGGTATGTGTGAAAAAAAAACTACACTCAAATATGGCATTTTTAACATTGGAAACTAAGAAGGAAATTTATTTGGAAAGATTTGATGTTCAGCCAATGTTCTAGTGGTTCCAAGAATTAGTGAAACTGGCATGATAAGAAAAGGGGATCCAATTTTGTTTTGCTAGGAAATTATTCTTTATTTCCAATCAATTAATAACAAATATAGAATGTCAGTTAGTTGCTGGTAATGAAAAGTAATTAAATTTGAGATCAAAGAAAGATTAGTAACGGGTTCAAATTGCACTTAAATCTTTTTTCTTCTTTTAGGTTCCATAATCTCCTAGGATGTGGTCGGTTATGGCTCTCTTCATCTTTCTGACTCTTGTTGCTCTAAGCATATTTTGAACCTTTAAAATTCTTGTTTGCTCTACTTTGCCATAAATTCACACAAACTAGGTAGGCTTCAATATATCGTTTATGTTAAATTTCCCAGTTCTGTCATCCTCATAATGTATCCCAGAAATTCTAAATGCTTCTTTCTAAATTTTAATTTCTGAAAAATAAAAGTTAATTCATAGTAAAATGAGCAAGGTTCTGATATTTAAATTTATTTAATATCAATATTAATTTAATATTTATATTGACATTTAATATCGATATTAAATCCTTTGATAAAAATATGATTGTCACTGAAATTAAATTAAGCATTTAATATACTGCTCAAAATAATAATTTAAAAATGTCAATATGGAATCTACTTTGCTTGTAGAGGTATCCAACTAACTAAACATATGTAAATAAAATTCGATTAAATGCTCCAATTTTTTCTTTTATATTAATCTTTAATCAATCACCACTGAAATTTACCAAAAAAAGCAAAAAAGAGAATCTTTTTAAATGTGTTATAATTCTATGCAATGTAAAAAGTTACAATCAGTGCCCGATTTTTGAGCAATAGGTTATACTGAATGAAGCTCTAATCTAGATTTACTTCTTTCTTTCTTTTTATGTGCTATGTCCTTTCAGGATGTAGGCAATCATGGTTCTCCACTTCCCTTTTTTTCCTTTGTGACTCTCAATAAGTTTTGTGCCTCTGCCAACTCCCCCAGAACATATGCCATCCATTTGCTTAGGTCCACCAGGTATATCATGCATTGCTTTCCTTTGTCTCTTTTTCCCGTATTTGACCTGTGAGTATCAGATTCTTCAGGCCTTCCTTTCTTATTAAGTGTCCCAGAAATTTCATCTGTCTCTTGCTCATCAATATAAGCTTCATCCTTGTTTGCATCTTTTCCAAGGCCTTTTCATTGCACACATGCTAGCTCCATGATATCCTTAGCATCCTTTGTAGAACTACGTCTCTGCTGCCTCTTTGAGGAGAACGCCCAACATCTGCTGCCGTATAGGAGGACAGATGTCACGTAGCAGCTCAGTTGTCTTGTTTTTGGTCACCAAAGAAATTCTCCTGACTCGCAGTACTCTTCCCAGCTTTTGGAATCCATCCTTGGCCATCCCAGTCCATCTTCAGATCTCAGCGTTGCACCTACCATCCTCCGTCAAAACGCTTCCCAGATATTTAAACTTCTGCACATGCTTGATTTTAGTGTCCCTGACATGCAAATCCCATTTGAGGCTCATCTTTTTTTACTGACGACCGTGCATTCTATCTTCTTGTAGTTTATGCTTACTCCCTTCTTCTCACTCTCCTTCGCTACCATTTGTAGGAGGTTTTCTAGTTTTACTAATGTCATCTAAATAATACACGTTGCTGTATTATGTGACCTATACAAAATTACACCATAACAACATGAAGTTATAACAGATGTTCAAATTTTCTCTGTTTAGAAAACAAAGCATAGAGAAAGCAGCTTGCAAGATGGTCTCGACAGGAACAACTACCAAAGTATCATCCATCATGCACTGATACCGTTCAGCATTTTTGTGCCTAAATAAAGTGAAGAAACCTTCTTTACAGACTGAGGAACAGTTACAAGATATTATAAAAAGACCTATGACCATTTGTTATATAGGAATAAATTGTTGCTGCCGACACTTGAGTTTGAACATAGATCGCCAGTGAGCAAACACAAGCAATCCCATTATTAAATTAAGTAGACCCTATGGTCATAGAGGAAAAACACATATATAGGAGGTAGCATGTGTATAATCCATTTCTAGCCTATTCTCTATTACTACTCAGATCACCATTTCTACACTATCCTCTATACTATACAGGCCAGTATTGTCTACTCTATTCATTATACTATTTTTATTCAGATCACTATATGTATTTGTATTTAAGCAATACTATTAGTGTGAGTGCCATTCAAAGGTGTCTGACACTAGTATTGTTAAATAGCATACTATAATTGTATCTGTCATTACAAAAGTTCTACTATAGTGTGCATTACGAAACTGTCAACGAGTGTTCATTGACATCACAAAACTATTATATCTACCGAATATAAACTTGTAGTCAAGAAACGATGTTATATCAAAAATTTCTCAAATTTATTCCATTTTAGCTCCAAATACTTTTGATGCATGAATCTCATTAATAAAACTAAGCATATACATCGTTTTTTTTTCATTGAGAAGTCTCTGACAGATCTCAAAAAAAGGTAATTTTACCACTGAAACCACTTCTTTATGTTGCCTGTAATGGTTCATACACTTGCCACCTTAAATAAGACAGTAATTTTCAGGCAATTATCAACATTATCTGTCTATATTTCTGAGATGAGGTATTATGTACACTATTTTCATTATTCAGACGATTGTTCTCATGTTTGTTGCCATATTTATCACAATGTTTCGGCCATTGTACACTCCAGCCTTCTTCAGGTGGTTGGAATACTGACATCCATTAGACATAGCATGTGGAACTAGAACAGTCTACTTCAGCAAGTGAAATAAAGGGTTCACTTTAATATTCCAACCACTTGAAGGCCAGTGTATACAACAGCCAAAACGTTGTGATCAATATGGCAACAAAGATGAGGAAAATAGTCTGAATAATGTAAATAGTGAACTATTGACATGTTCTCAGATTTTTGGCAAGAAAGATTAAGATTTTGTTTTTGATACTTTTGCTCACACTTCTATAGCTTCAACTCCTGATTATTTGATAATATTTTTGTTCAGATATTCCAATATTTTCTGTTTTTAAATATATGTTAAAATCCAATGTGATGAAAAAAGTTGCCATGCCATGTTTTTTCTGACCATGGGATTCAGTGATAAGTTATGTGATATTGTGGAACGTATCTATAATCTAAATTTGATAATGTGGCCTAAAAAATACATGATGCCAGATCATGCAATTGTAACGAAATTATATTTTAGCAATGTTGCATTATAATAAATCTTTCAAAAATATTATATGTTAGAATATCTAAAGAAATATACCACATAAATTTGGGCGAAAGCTTAGGAATCATGATGTAAAATATCAAAAACTAATCTAAACCTTTCTTATCCAAAAATAAAATTTAAAATATGAATCCCGTCTAGTTTAAATACAATATGATTTTTAAAAAAATATATGGATTGCACCAGTACAGTGTTAACCAAATATTTTTATTAAAATTTAAATCATGGAATGGTTAGTCTACTCAGCACCTGAAAATTGCATTGTGCAATTCTTGACATTAAACTGAAAGGAAAGCCTTTCAACATATCCATCATTGTTGTGCATGCACCATCAGCACAAAATGCGGGAGAAGAAATTGAAGAAACTGAAATGCCAGCACTCAGTGTAAATCGCAAGAAATTATAATTATCATGGGAGATATGAATGCCAAAGTAGGCAACAAGAGACATAGTTTAAAAATTCAGACTGGGAACCCAAAACGAATGTGTAGATATATGGGTCCAATGGTGCATAGTAAATGATCTGGTAGTAGTCAACATCTGATTCCAAGAACACCCAAGATGAATGTTGACATGGAGAAGTCCAGGAGGAGAAACTAAATCGATCACAAACTAAATCAACTAAATCGACTACATAACTAACAAAATAGATTCAGGAAAGCAGTTGTACACAGCAAAAAATATCCAAGTGCCAACTGCAGAAACTATTACCTCCTTATTATATGTAAACTTAGAATTAAACTACGGGAACTGAAGAGGCCAAACACAGCAGCTAGCTTGCAATACAACAGACTCTTGAATGACCAGAATCTGAAGGAGAAATATATGGACAGTATTAAAAGAAGGCAGAAGAGACAAAATGAAAATGGAAACTTGATCGAGACATACAAAGAGAAGTTTTAGTGATATCAGCAAACAAGATTATCCCAAAGGAATATATATGAAGAAAAAAACAAATGGATGACAGATGAGATTCTTAACATGATGAAAAGCAGGCAGAAAATAATGCTAACAGATGGAACAGAATATAGAACATGACACAAATAAGGAACAAATGCATAGAAGCATACCTTAATGAAAAATGTGTAGAAATAGTAAGAATGAGTATCACAGATAAAGGAGATATACATAAAAAAAATAAGGGGACTAGTAGGACAAAAGACATGCTCATCAACAGGATGTGTAAATTCCATAAATGGAACAATGTTATTAGAGAAATAAAAATACTTCACAGATGGAATGAATATATCTTCCATGATGAAAGAGAACAACTGGCAATACACAAAACAACCAAAGTGAAAGCTGCACCAGACAAATTAAACAGAAACAAAGTGGCAGGGCCAGAGAGAATTGTAATAGAGATGTAGCAGTCATAGATCTTTTCAGCATAGACAAGATTACAGAATAATGAGTCTATATAATAAAACTCATCATCCGAGTTCTGAGGAACAGAATCAGACCAGAGATAGGGCAAAAACAGTGTGGGTTTGTCAAAGACACCAGAAAAAGGAACACAATACTAATGCTTAAAATGTTATTAGAAAGAGCAATATAAACAAATGGACATGCACCTGTCCTTTATAGATTAACCAAAGGTATTCGATAAAGTATGCCACAACGATCTGATAGAACTGCTTAGCAACCTTGTCATATTTGGAAAAGATATTAGAATAATTAAGAACCTATAATAGCAGAAGATCATCTGTATACAGATAGAAAATAAGTTCAGAAGATACACAAAAATAGAAAGGGGTATAAGACATGTATGTGTCTTCTCACTGAACTGGTTCAACCTATACAGCTTGGCATTTCTGAGAGAATTAGATGTCCCACCAGGATTTATTGTTGGCGGCCACAATCTTAACAACATAAGATATGCAGAAGACACAGTGTTGATAACAGAGATGGAAAGCAAACTACAATATCTCCAACAGAAGGTAGCAAAGGAAAGGACTAAATATAATCTACAAAAAGACAGAGTGTTTAACCGTTACCTGAAATGATGCAGAATCGTTGCTTTTGTTTAAGACATGCCTCCTTTGGGATGTATCAATGCATTCATACCATTCTCTCACTCAGTTATTTACATTACTCCTGTAATAAATCTCTTGGCAGTTTTTTAATTGTGTTCTATGCAATGTTAGGCCTCTTACTCTCCCTCCTAGTTTCCAAATCTTCTTTCCTTGTTATGTGTCCCATTGATTCCATCTTTTTCTGATTCTAAGTACATCTTTTTTTTTTGTTTCTTTAAAACTTCTTCATTGCTCACATGCTCTGTCCATTTCAGCAGCCTACTATAAATGCACGCATCAGTCGACTCGTCTCCTCTTCATCTCCATGAAAATTGTCCAGCACTCACTGCGATACAGGAGGATTAATATTATATGGCAATTCAGTACACTTTTTTTTGTTTCTAATAAAATTTTTCTGTTTCTTAATAATTTAAAACATTGATGCAATTCAGAGGAATTTATTCCGAGACTAAAATTAATGAAAATCTGATGGAGTAGCTTAAGGTGTTAAGAAATAAGAATTAACATTAGAATTATATTAAAGCCAATGAAAGTTCCATTTTGCGTTTTGTTAATTTATTTGGAGCACCAAGAAAACAGACATTTCAAATTGATATTATTATTTTGGGAAAATCAGAGTTGTAAACAATACTTGATATTTCAAACATGACGAATTATCCAAAATGCTGTGACCACACAATAAATATTTAAAAATATGCTCTTCAAGAATAATGCAGAGCACATTATTCCTCATTCAATCTTGAATTTTTTTAAATACTGATGTTCACTCAATAGGAGGCCCAAGAGCCACTCAAGTTAGATGATTATTGTGTGGTGTTGTATGAGCATAAGAAATGGAAAGAGGTGAAGTTCATCAGGCTATGCATGAAAGATAACTGGTAACGTTAAACTTGAAGAGGTCAAGATTGTAATGAGTGGGGAAACATTGTGTTGGGCATCTGTTCTACAAAGCAGCAATTCTTGTGAAGAAGCTGAATGGAACTCTTGTTACTATTGGAATATGAAGGGAATGGGGATTATTCACACATGTGTATGTGGCATGGTGGGTTCCAGTTGTAAAGGTCAGGGGTGGAGGGACTAAGGAATGTAGCTTATCAGAACACATGCTATAAACATAGTGATAACACAGATGCTCATAATATTTAATCTGAGGGAAAGTGGGTGTAGCGTAGAAAATAATTCATCAGGTTCAAAGACTATTTACATTATTTGGACTGTTATCCTCATCTTTGCCATATTCACAATGTTTCGGCCGTTGTATGCTTTGGCCTTCTTCAGGTGATTGAAATTTCAAACCGAACATTTATTTCACCCACCAAAGTAGATTGTTCTAGTTCCACGTGCCATGCCTATTCTGGATGTCTCAATTATTTTCCTTTAACTTAATTCTCCAAGATTTTTTGGGTTCACTGCTGTTGTAGCCTGGTATTGAACTCACAACTCTTTGGGTCTGGTCACTAGATCTAACCAACATCTTCATCTACAACGGTTGAAATGCTATATATATGTCAATGAAAATGAGGATAAAAGTCTGAATAATGTAAATAATCATAATATCTCATATTAGAGATATAGACAGATATAGTCACAAAGACATATAGACACTTTTGAATTCTATCAAGTGAGGACTGGGCAGGCTACTCCAGGCCAGATATGATAGCAATATTCCATTTTTGGTCTGATCTTGCGCTAGCAGAGAGAGTCAGATATTTACTAGAGCAATACAATGAAATGACCATTTTTCCAGCCTTTTTATCAGTATATTGGATATATGAGTTTTACTTGTGGTCTGGGAAGAACTTAATTCCCAAAAGATGTTCAAGACAAGGAGCCTCATTGAGATAAAACCTATCCATTATGATAGGTGAAAGTGCAGAATCTGCTCAGTGTTGGTGAAATGTTACTAGTTTGTTTCTGTCATACTGAATTTTAAAAGCCTGTCTTTTTTTTTTCATTGAGCCACCTGGTTTTGGTCAGAGGAGAGATGAACTGCTAGAATTGTTAATAGATAACGAAATAGATAAAAATTAGATAAAATGTATAAAAAATATATGCATCAAATATGTTGCTGGGCAATCAAGAGAAAATTAATTTATATGGCTAGATTTGATTTTCTGCCAGCCACAAACCTTTCATCGCACCAATCAGTAGGAGCAGATATCACAAAAATAGCAAACTTCTCAAGGCAAAAAAGTTCAAACCTTGCCAAAAGTTCATTTTTTCTGTCTGAATCTCAGAGATAGGAGTTCTTACTTATATTATTTAAAATCAAACTAATATCCTCATCTTGGTTGTTATTATCACAATATTTTAGCCAGTATGATTTCTGGCCTTCTTCAGGCATCTGTTGATCTGGGTAACCTTCAGGGAATTTAAAACTGAATAGGACAATAGCCTAGTGGATTAAAACAGTGACTCATCAATTTGGTGCCTTTGAATATTTTTTAAATTAAAATTTCACCCAATACAATTCCTAAGATGGAAGTTATTGTATGGACATAAATGGAAGTAAGTACAGATTATGAGGATATGCTTGACCCTTTCCCATAAATCAGCTTTTCAGGATAATAGGTTTCTCAAATCCAGTAGTTATTATAGCTCTTTCTCATATTGACGGGGTTTCCTTCTTGAAATTTTATTTGTAGTGTGGAATGCTAACATCTTGATTATGCCATTATTTTCTCTTTGAGTTACATGTGCAATCCATTTTAGCTGTTCTTGCTGTTTGTAGTGATGTGGTTTCTCTTATTTGGTACAGTTCTTTGCTTGGGATTTTATAACACCAATCCACAATATTCAAAGATCAATGGTCTTTGCCAAGGCCCTCTTGTTTCACTCACTCAAAGCCTTTTTCACCATTGATCTTAGGAAGCAGTTGCATAGACTTGACAGTTTAGATATTTATGAACAGGTTTGGTACCATGCATGACATCCAAATGAGAATCTCAATCTGATGAGGCTATTTAAGAATATAACTCAAGTTTTCATGTTGTTTTTTTGGTTTTGTAGAAATAGCAGCTGTAGGGCAAAATTACCTCCAGCACAGCTTATCTATGTTCAATTTCTCTCATTATAATCCCAGATCATAGTTTCTGGCTTGGAAATGTTTACCTTGAGTCCTATTGTTTGGAACATTTTGTACATTATGTTGGTTGTTTGTTCAAGATCATTCTTATCACAATTATCTATCTCATCGCCATATCCTCCTTCATCATTGTTACATTGGCCTCAGGCGGAAAAACGAGGTCATTGTCTTCAATTGTTAGACTCATTTGTAATGTGGTAAAGAATGATTAGATGGTCAGTGCCCATCTCAAGACGTTTGTGTTTGTATATGCATGGGGAATAGTTTAGGAATAGATTAAATAGATTGGACTCTCATTTCCTTCTTGTAGTACTCCTGATAAAGTTTGAAATGTTTCCATATTGGAGCCCTTGTCAATCACATACGATTCTGTAGATATCATAGATAGAGAGTTTGTGTATAACCCACCATACCACATCTTGTTAATGGGCAATATCTAAAACAATTACCATCATGATAAGTTTATGAACAAATGGTTTACTAATTCTGTGTGTTTGGCTCACTAGTTCTATATTCCTTGTCAATAACCATTACTTAATATTAGCCTAACTAGTTACATATATTTTTTAAGCATCTCACCCCAAATAAGGTAACAAAGCCACTAAAATTAGGGGGTTACTGAGTGTAAAAGAATACAATAAAAAGTATTATTAAGGAGCAAGAAAAATAAAAGATAACACTTGAAATTGCATTTAGATTTTTGAAGATCAAACTTGAGTGGAAAGCCTGAAGCTGGAAGAGAAAAGTAACTGTTAGCATAGAACTTATGATTATGTTGAGCTATTTCAATAGTAAAATGATGATATCTTGTTGCCAATCTAGTACTGTGCTTAAATTCATAAAGTCTAGGTAAGTGGAAAGCTCATCAGAACAATTATTATGAAATTATTTATAGAAAAGGCACAAAGAAGCTACATTATGGCAGTAGGAAAAATGACTGAAGTTGAGATGCCAGGTCAGGACCAATGACATTGCAGATACTTCTTTGGATTTTTTTCAAGCATATTTAAATATATAGCAGGAGCACCAGATCATATATGGCATCAATATTCAAAGTATGGATGAATGTAAGATGGATTTGGGCAAGAAAAATTGTCTAGCATGACAAGTGAACCAACTTTCCTGGCAGCCGACCTTGTAATTGATTCAATATACTCTTTCCATTTCATGTCATTGGAAAACATTAGCCCAAGAGAACGCAATGAGTCACTCTCTTTGAGATTAGCTTCAGCCATGCTGATGGAAATCAAAATGGGTTTAATTTCAGAGGCGTTAAAATTAACAAGCTATTCCTTGGCCCAGTTAACAATAGAATGTAGGTAATTTTGGTGATCAGCTACCAATTTGATTTTATCCAAGCAATCAGACTTACTATTAAGACTATTTGCATCATCATCATAGACACTAAGTTGAAAACTAATACCATCGAGAAGGTTGTTAATGAAAATTAGGAACAATGTAGGTCCAAAGATAGAGCCCTTGTGGAAGCCTGCATTAATGCAAATAGATCTAGAAGAGTGGCCACTCAAGAGAACTTTCATTTATTGATTCTATAAGAAAGACTTAATCAGTTCAAAAATTATCGCAGACATACTATAACTTTGGTAAAAATTCATCTAGAAACTCCACCAAGAAATACCATGAATTGGGGAAGAAGACCAATATGCCAAACATTTTCAAATACTTTTGAGATATCTAAATGAAAATCCCAAGCTTCACCCTTCTCATCTAAAGATTGATAGATTCTTTCAGCAATAATCATTAATACATCAGCAGTTGACCTAGAGAAGCGAAGAGCCATATTGTTTATCTGAAAGAATACTCTGAGGTGAGATGCATAACCAATTCAGAGTTAATTAGAGCGTCTAGTTCTTTGTCAAAAAGTGGTAGAAGGCTAATAGGCCAATAGTTAGAAGGATCATACTCTTCCCTTGAGTTCTAAAAGACCGGAACTAGCAGGAAAGCAAGAAGCAGCAAGGCACTTATTGTACAGTTTAAAGAGAACAGGAGGTAGTTCAGGAGCACATGTCTTCAGGATTATTGCAGGGATGCCATTAAGTCCACATGGTCACTTCTCTTCTTGTTGATGGTTCATTCTTTTCTTCCTTCTGGCAGTCCCTTCTCTTCTTTTCTCTGGTGATCCCTTTTCTTCTTCTTTCTAGTAGTCCTTTCTTTCTGGCAGTCCCTTCTCTTCTGTTCTCTGGCGATCCCTTTTCTTCTTCTTTCTGGCAGTCCCTTCCTTCTGGCAGTCCCTTCTCTTCTTTTCTCTGGTGATCCCTTTTCTTCTTCTTTCTAGTAGTCCTTTCTTTCTGGCAGTCCCTTCTCTTCTGTTCTCTGGCGATCCCTTTTCTTCTTCTTTCTAGTAGTCCTTTCTTTCTGGCAGTCCCTTCTCTTCTGTTCTCTGGCGATCCCTTTTCTTCTTCTTTCTGGCAGTCCCTTCCTTCTGGCAGTCCCTTCTCTTCTTTTCTCTGGTGATCCCTTTTCTTCTTCTTTCTAGTAGTCCTTTCTTTCTGGCAGTCCCTTCTCTTCTGTTCTCTGGCGATCCCTTTTCTTCTTCTTTCTGGCAGTCCCTTCCTTCTGGCAGTCCCTTCTCTTCTTTTCTCTGGTGATCCCTTTTCTTCTTCTTTCTAGTAGTCCTTTCTTTCTGGCAGTCCCTTCTCTTCTGTTCTCTGGCGATCCCTTTTCTTCTTCTTTCTGGCAGTCCCTTCCTTCTGGCAGTCCCTTCTCTTCTTTTCTCTGGTGATCCCTTTTCTTCTTCTTTCTGGCAGTCCCTTCTCTCTGGCAGTCCCTTCTCTTCATCTCTCTAGTGATCCCTTTTCTTTTTCTCTGGCAGTCCCTTTTCTTCTTCTCTCTGGCAATCCCAAAAAGATATTGCCAGCTATACATTTTTGAAGAAAAAAATATTCCCAGAAATACATTTTTGAAAGAAATTTAAAAAAAAATATTACCAGCAATAAAAATCTCATTGGCATTAAATAACCCATTGAGGTTGATATGCTGTAAAACAAACCAAACAAAACCAAACCTTTCTTTTTCCCTTTTTTATAAAGCAGAAATTATGCATGGAGCTTCTTTTATTTTGGAAGACTTTTAGTGGCAATCATCAGACTCATTTTCAAGAGAGAGATAAAGAGATATGGGTTTTAAGGGAAAGCAAATGCTTTATTTTAATTTTAAGTATTTTTTCTTAGAAAGATCAGACTGTTCCCTTGAGTTCTTAAAGAGTGGAACTACAGAAGTTGATTCCCAACTAGCAGGAAAGCAAGAAGGAGCAAAGTACTTATTGAACAGTTTAAAGAGAACAAGAGGTAGTTCAGGATCACATTTCTTAAGAACTATCACAGAGATACCATCAAGTTCACATGCTTTGAGAAGAACCAATTTAAAGCTGATAGCAGAAGCCATTGATGGAATTATATTCATATCACTCAATAGACACTCAGTTCTAAGTAGAAAGTCAGGTAGAAGTACTCCAGATTATTCAAGAATAGAATTTGAAGAGAATTTGAAAAGAAACTATTCTGTATTATCAGTAGAAGATGTTGACGCCACAAATTGAGCAAAGAGAGAGGAGATAGGAGACTTACTTTTATTTAGAAAATCAATGTTATATTGAATTAATGTTACAGTTTATTGACATTGCTATAGAAAGCATTTTATTACAAAAAATAAGATATGAATATTTTGTTTTGAGAAAAATATAGCAAAAAATATTTGAAAATCAAATAAAGATCAAACGAATTATAATTTTCTTTTCAAAGGAGTCTAACAGGAAGACACTAATCATTGTGATGCAAGACAGATATTCTACAAAAAGAAATATAATATTTATCTATATAAACTGTATATATATACAAACATGCATAAAGTAATTTAGTTTAGAAAGTACATGTTTGCATATATCTATACATACACACAGAGAAACATGTTAACATAAATATTTACAATTGTAAATATAAATATACAGATGGGTAAGTAAATCAATAATTTGAGATATAGATAAATAAATAAGATGTATGAAAATAGACACATTTATATGTTTTTTGTGCATATGATTTTTCTCTAGTTCTTGCATTTTTATACATGATACCTAAATAGATGGGCATGATCTTCATCAGATCTGGGCAACAATCCTAATAAGTTAAATTATAATATTATTGTACTATACAAAATCACCTCCAAGTACCAAGTCTAATGTATTAGACTATATTTTTGTACTATAATGAAGAGTTGGAACTCTTTGTTATCACACAAATTTTGTTGTTCTGAGCACAAAAACCTGATACAATAGATGATAATAGTTTTGGACAATATATACATGAAGCAAGTCTTACACTCTTCATAATTTTCCCTATGAAGCCAATTTTTATGAAGCTTGTGGGAATGAACCAGAGAGATTTAATATTATTTATTGAAATGAACTGAATCAATGGTATAAAGAAAATAATATATATTTATTTGATTTAGATTGGAATGATCTTTTTGTAATTCAGGATAGTAAAAGTTCATTTATGAGTCAGGTAATAGCAGCAGTCAGGAGAAAGTCAGTTTGGTAGTAGTTATTGTCCGAGAAATAGATGCAGCATCAATCTGCTGTTTTTTCTTGGCTCTAAGGAGGGCAGAAAAATGTCTTAAGCAGATAACTGCTTAACGTTTCATAAATGTCTGGTTTCTCTGGTGGTCCCTTTTCTTTTTTTCTCTGATGGTCCTTTCTCTTCTTCTCTATGGTGGCCCTTTCTCTTCTCTCTAGTGGTCCCTTCTCTTCTCTATGCTGGCCTCTTTCTCTTCTCTATGGCAGTCCCTTCTCTTCTTCTCTCTGGTGGCTCCTTCTTTTCTTTTCTCAGGTGGCCCCTTCTCTTCTTCTCTATGGCAGTCCCTTCTCTTCTTCTCTCTGGTGGCTCCTCCTCTTCTTCTCTCTGGTAGTCCCTTCTCTTCTTGTGGCCTCTTCTCTTTATCTCTTTGGTGGCCCCTTTCTCTTCTTCTCTATGGTGGCCCCTTTCTCTTCTCTATGGCAGTCCCTTCTCTTCTTCTCTCTGGTAGTCACTTCTCTGCTCATTGTGGCCCCTTCTCCTCTTCTTGATGGTGGCCCCTTCTCTTATTTTCTCTGGTGGTCCTTTCTCTTATTTTCTCTGGTGGCTCCTTTCTCTTTTTCTCTATGGCAGTTCCTTCTCTTCTTCTCTCTAGCGGTTTCTTCTCTTCTTTTCATTATGGTTAGATTAATGTTAGAGAGAGAGAGAGAGAGAGAGAGAGAGAGAGAGAGAGAGAGAAGTTTTAAAGGAAAACAAATGCCTCATTTTAATTTTATGTTTTTTTTCTTATTTATATATTTTATTTTCATGTTTTATTTTATAATATTTTTCATTGAAACTTACTACAAATAGTCCCCACAAAAGTAGGGATAGTAAGTGTAAAGAAATATCTAAAAATACTCATTATTTTTCTTCAACCTAATTTTTCTTCTTTTTTTGTCAGTTGTGAACCTAGTTTTGATTGTTTTGTCTGTTGTACTTGTGTTTATTTTATCTTTAGTAGGGCTGATATAAGTTTTTATAACATTGTATGGGTTCCATTGTTCATATCAATCATACAATGTTTCGTTGACTATGTCAGAACTTTGTAGGGCCCCGTATAATGTGCTTCTAAAGGTTTTTGACTCAATCAATTCTAAGCCATAATTTGTCAGGAACTCAATGATTTTGGGAAGAATGTTTTATACTAACTGTATGGAACTAAACCATACATGATAGAATCTTCTCAAAGGCTGAATCTATCTTTGTAGGATTCATATGAAGACTTGTCTGTTACAAACTCCAAGTTCTTATACATAGATAATGTCAAAAGATGCAGATCTGGCCATTCGGCCATTAGCATGCATTTTAGATGAATCAGCAACACTTGTATAAGTCTTTGAATTGGTGGGAGCCACTGAGGGCATATTTAAGGAAGAAGATTTCTGCTCCTGTTGAGAGAAGTCTTTCTGTTTCTTTGAAGTATTTTTATCAGAAGAAGTATTTGGAGAGTTTGAGCAGCTAACTTTTAAAAGTGGTGGACCTGAGGAATCAGCCCAACAAGTTTTTTCAACTCATTAGGACTGAGAGAGGTGGGATAAAAATTTTGTGATATTTTTCCATTTACACTATGGTTTACATGTCCTGGCCCGTTCTGCATAGTATATATTTTCTCTGGATACTTTTGGCATTTGATTCAGGTGGAAAGGTTGTAGAGCCACAAGTATTCTATTACACAGGTACTATTTTGGTACTTTTCTTTTTACTTGAGATTTGTAACACAGATGTGTTATTAACTACCAATAGCATAAGTTTGTTGGAAAGTAAATGAACTGAACCAACAGTATAAACAAATAGTATATAATTATTTATTTGATTTAGATTGGAGCGAGGCCTTTGAAATTTGGGGTAGTGAAAGATTGTTTACAAGTCAGATCTTGTTAGCAGTCAGAAGTCCATTTCTGTTTGGTAGTTGATAGTTTAGAATCAGACCTTGGTAGTAGTTGCCATCTTAGAAATAGGTGTAGTGCCCATCTGTTGTCTTTTCTTGGCTCTAAGAAGAGCCAAATAATTTCTTAAGTAGATGACTGTTTAACACCTTCATGTGACACTAGCTGCTTCTCTCTGGCAAATTCTTCTCTTCTGCCTCTCAACTGTCTGTTTATATCGTTTTTAACAAGACTTCCAGACTACTGACATAAAGCTTGGCTTCAGATAACATCAAAAGTTTCTTTGTGCTAATTTCTTGATTGGACAAAATTATTTTATTTTCCAGCATTCCTTCCTTTTTCATTCTTTAATATAATGAAAGTTATGTGCGGAGCCTCTCAAATTTTGGTAGATTTTTAGGTATAATGGCTAGACAAGATAACTTCTGCTGGTTTCAGTTTTTTCTTCCTCTTTTTATTTGTTGGAAGAGATGTATATAAAGAGAATGGGTAGACAGATCGAAAAAGACAGAGGGAGAGCAAGATAGAGATCAGGGTTTGAAAAGAAAGCAAATGCCTTATTTTAATTTTTGTTGTTTATATATTTTATTTTCATATTTTATTTTATTTTTTTATCAGGACTCACTAGATACTCATTAAAATCTGTATGTAATAACCTATTTATATATGCTGGCCAATTAATTGACTTTGGTCAACTCCCAGTACCAAGCCTAATATTTAAGACGATAATAGTTTTTTACCATAACAAAGAGTTCATTAATGAGTTAAATGAAGAGTTTCAATAAATTGATTATTTTTTATTGTTTTATCAATCCTCTGTGGGTAATTATTTTTATCACTCCTTCATGGGTAATTGTTTTTTAACACTCATTTGTGGGTAATTATTTTTTATCAATCCTTTGTGGATAATTATATAAATATCGCATTAACAATTATTTTATAATAATAATAACGCATACTATTTAACCCATATGTGGTAGAAGAGATGGACATATAACAATTTGACCTGCTCATATATCTATATATATATATATATATATATATAAATGCTCATATATATATATACATATATATGTGTGAAAAGTTTGTCTGACGATCGCAAAAGCGTGAAACCCAGGGTCACAAACTCACATCAATCCAACCAAATATATATATATATATATATATATATATATATATATATATATATATATATGTATACATATATATACTGTGTCACCACAAAATTGGCCAAATTGTGAAACAGCATAATTGTCCATCCTACAAAATCTTTAATATATGAAAAAATACTAAACTAATTGAGTTTTTTTTCACCAGGTTTTCAGATAAGACATTTAACCATCTTGACACCATTTGTCATAAGAATCACTAAAATCCTTTTTGAGTTATTCATCTGGCAAGAGAACAAGTTTAAATTTTTTGTATCAATCCCAGTGTCTTCCCAAATGAGCAATGGTGAGAAGAAAAAGATCATTCAAGCCTTCAGTAATGGTACTAAAATTCATACTCTGGTTTCCACCTTCAAAGTCTTTTCAAGAACCAACAAGAGAACTGTGAATAAGTTTTTAAAAAAGGGAACAGTAGACAGGAAAACTGGATCAGGAGGTTACAACAGGAAAAATAATCATCATTTCAACTTAGGGATAAAGAGGTCAATTAGAAAAGATCCAAACCAATCCTTAAGACATTCAGCACATGTGAGAGAAGAGTTTTAGCTATAGGAATCCAAAGAGCAGTGAAAAAATACTTGAAAATGAAATCATACATTAAGCCTGTGTGGCAGCTTGTTACTCCCGAACAGAAGGTTGGATTGCTAGAGAGGGTGCAGATCATCTTCAATAATTTGGAAAATGGTCCTAAAATAATATATATATATATATATTTAGTTGGATTAGTGTGAGTTTATGACTATGGGCTTTGCGCTATTTGCGATCATCAGACAAACCGTATATATATATATATAGTGAGACAAACCCATATATATATGTGTTTGAACTTTATTTCAATCCTTCATGCACTTTTGATCCTTAGCTATGATTAATTAATGATGTACATGTCACTTTCGTTTATGATCAATTTCACCAATTCCAGTAAGATATCTTTAATCATTTCTAAGATACAATGGTTCAAATCTTAATCTAACAATTAAACAATTTTGCTGTTCCACCCTGTATATATATAAATATATACATTTTTTTGTAAATTATTATAAGTATGTATTGGATGCACATGTTTGAGTATACATTCTTGTTTTTTTCTGTTTTTAAACAGTGATATTGACCTCTAACATGCTGGGCAATTGAAAAGCTTATTAAAAACTGTGCCTCTTGGGAATTGAACCTCCATTCTCTTTATCCTTCATGGCTGAGCAGTTAAGCCTGCCTAGCTTAAAGGTGGTTTCCCAGGATAAAAGGAATCCTGGATCAATTCCTTTCAAGAGACACACTCTCTTTAATAAGACTTCCATTTACCCAGGCTCGTTGGTATCAATTTCATTGTTTAAGAAAAAACAAGGATACCTTCTCAAAATTGTTAACTCACTAAACATAATGTTTATATTAAAAATGACTTATTATATAGACTTATATATAATTCTTTTGTTTGTTTTTTTAAATGAATGTTGTTTAGATTGTGATTAAATTGTTATGGTATAAGATGAACATATGTGCTGGACATCTTTAAAGGCATGAAATGATGGATTTAACCATTTACTTTTGATTTAACATATTGGTGATCTTGTATAGTGGTTTGGAAAAGTAGAAAGGTGAGATTGAAAAAAAATCAGAGCATAGATTTATATTTTGATAAGATTCGATGGTGGCACTCATGAGAATTTTCCTTCTGAGTAAATTACTTTCCCTTTTGATTAGTTTAACACTTTTTAGATCAAAATTGTGGTTGAATTTATTTCTGTGTATGACTAGTGTATTTGTTAAATTATTATGTATGAGGTCCCTTTTGTGTTCGTAGATAAGTGCATGTTTCCTCAATGTATTGTGTGGAACAGATTAGGCAATGTATTTTATATATGCCTCCTGAATTATTATTTTTATCAATGTTTCTAGTTCTGATCATATCCATAAGAGTTTTGGATGTGGTTGTGACTATCTGGATGTTTTTTTAGATGGGATAAGTTATTTTTTATAGGTATTTTTTAGTTAGTTTGATAGTTGTTATGGAGTTGGTAGGTAGTGTTATTTCTCATCTGCAGATATCCACTCATATTTGGACTGTCGAAATCATTCTTTGTGCTGCTTCTGTTGTTAATATATACAATATTTCGATTGATCTATTCCTTACCCATCTTCAGAAATTAACTGAATCTTTACTCTATTCGTTACTATTTCTATCTGCAATCTGGTTCTGTTAAAAAAAAACAAAAAAACAGTGAGTTTTCTCTTTCACTAACTGATATATCTGCAATATGCATAGACTGAAACATTATCTTCATAAGAAAAACAATGCAAAGAATGAATTGTCCAAACCACTCTGAGGATGAAAAAAATCATTATCTGAGAATATTTACATTAACATTTCATTCCATAAGAACATCGTCATAAGAAATGAAAAAATCTTAGGAAAAATTTCCCTTGATGATGTTCTTATTGAATGAAATGATGACAACAGAATAACGTTTTTAAACATTGTTTTTGCATATTTCATCTTACATACTTTGGATATTTCATAATGGTCATTTTATCATGTGTGTGAGGATGATCAGGATATCATGGACCGAGTGTGTGAGCAACGATGAGGTCTTAGAGAGGATGCAAACAAGGAAGAGGCTTATACTTAACAACAGGAAGAGGCAGATGAAGTTTCTGGGACATGTAATGAGAGGGACTGGAGAATCTGATACTCCCAGATCAAATAGAGGGAAAGAAAGACATGGGAAAGTAAGCATAACATATGTGGCGTGGATGACAGACTGCAGGAGGTGGCAGAGGGACAAAACTTATTGAGATAGGAGGAAGTGGAGAGCCATGATCGCCTATGTTCAGAAAGAAGACTTCACATAGAAAGAAATATATATATATATATATATATATATATATATATATATATATATATATATATAAAAGTTTTATTGAAGACGACTGACAAGGTATTGTGATTAAGCTTTTTTCTTCAATTTTTTTTGCATTCATACAAGTATTTTCTTTTCTGGACATAAATTGTACAAAGACTTATTGTTAGAAAAATTAAAGGAAACATTCTCATCCCTATCGATATATACATATATAAAAGTATATATATTCAGTTAAAAAACATCTTTGATAATGGCTAATGGTAGAGACAAAAGCACCTGGATATATAGAATATTTGGACTGTTTTTAGACATTATATCCAGAAAAGAAAATACTGAAACGATTGAATAAAAAACTTAATCGCAATACCTTGTTAATCTTCTTTAATAAAACTTGTATAAAAGAGGAATTGCTGCCCAAATGCATAATTTATATATATATATATATATATATATATATATATATATGAACATACTTATATAACACTTGGAAGAAAAATAAGTGGCTGCTTTGAACCAAAAACTATAAAACATCATAACACAGCTTGAACATAACTTTATTAGTCAAAGCAAGCACCATTAGAATTGACTCAATGTTGCCAATGGTCTGGTTGTAAATTTATTCCATCGTGATAAAAGGTGGGGTGATGGGAATCGACAAATTGCCAGAAGGCATTTTCAACATGGTTCGCTTTGGTGTACACCTGCTGGCACGTATATGAATCTAAGGCTTGGAAAAATGGTAATCAGTAGAGGACAGGTCCAGTGAATAGGGCTGGTGGAATATGACCTTGATGCCTAACTGCATCAGTTTTTGCTAGGCGGGTTTTAAGTATGTGATCTTGCATTATCCTGAAGCAGCAAAGGCTGCCTCCCATTTGCCACTGCTGGACAAAATGTTTGCAAATTAGATGCATCAGTTCCAAATCATGACAATAAGACTTTGCCATGATGTTCTGATCAGATTGCAAGAGGCTTTCACTTAAGAACCAGTTCATGGGCTATAACTCCTTTTAACACAATGTTATGCACGTAATACATTTTGTTCAAAACAATTTGTCCACATTTATTTGCAGCATTCACAATTCTTTAAAAATAGGATGCTGAGAACCTTTGCACATATCTTTTTCTTTGTAACTATTTATTTTTAACCCCATCCCTTATAAGTGTGATTTTGATCTGCTATTTTCTTTCGTCTATCTTTCTACACAGCCAGCTTGATATTCCAACACCAACCCCACCCCTAGTCACTTCTATTTTATATTCTGAATTAACTTCTTCTTAGTTTAACTTCTTTGTTGTTATTATCTTGACTGTTCTGCCATCCAATCTTCTTCAGGTAACTGCCAGTCTGGTTGACCATCAATCTTTTAAACTGAACCCTATATTTTAATGTGGGTAGATTGTTCTAGGGATATCGTCTCTTGTTTCATTTTAGTACTGCACAGTTATTACTTACCATCTTTTTAGTCTACACAGCTCAGAGATTGAATTCGCAATTGCTATGCCACCAAATTTATGAACCAATGGTTTAATCTACTAGGATATTGTTCCTTGTAACAATCTCAAACCTAAAACATGGAGCTCTCTGATGGAGTGAAGGATAATTGAATACTGCCATCTCAACACTGCTGACTGAACATCAAGACAACTCAGAACTGAGACAACTCAGCACTTTTTTTATAACAAGTAATTTATTAAGGATTGAAACCTTAATTAGTGAATATTTTTCTTCAAGTAAGTCATTTGAAAAAGCATTATGTAAAATGTGAACCAATTTTTGTTTTTAATTATTTTAATAAAGCAAATCATAAAGATATTAATTTTTAATAAAGCAAATTGATATATAAAAATAATTCAAAACAGCACATTTGTTTATAACTATTTTTTAATAAATTAAATGAAAAAATGCAAAACAAAATGAAGCAGTTTTTTTTTATTATTCTTAATAAAGTAAATCTTAATGTAATTTATTTTTTAATAAAGTAAATCAAAGTGTATTTTAATGAATTATTTTTATATGTCAAATTACATTTAAATATTCACTAATTAAGGTTTTAATCCTTAATAAATTACTTTTATTCAGTTATAAAAAAAGTTATGTTTTTCTGGTGCTGAGTTGCCTCAGTCCTAAGTTGTGCTCAGTCAGCTGTGTTGAGTTGGTGGTGTTGAGTTGGCGGTGTTGAGTTGTGGTGTTGAGTTGGCAGTGTTTAGTTGGTGGTGTTGAGTTGGCAGTGTTGAGTTGTGGTGTTGAGTTGTGGTGTTGAGTTGGTGGTGTTGAGTTGTGGTGTTGAGTTGGTGGTGTTGAGTTGGTGGTGTTGAGTTGGCAGTGTTGAGTTGGCGGTGTTGAGTTGTCTATTCCCACTCTGATGCTTTTCTTTGCTTTCTGTTTCTGCCATTGAAAACTTCTTATCATTCTCTTTATTAATAACTTCCAAGTGGTAATCATTGCTATGCTAGGCCTACTTCGGAGACTATTATACCCTTAATATGCACTGAGATATCTTCTAAGTTTGATAGATTTTCAGAAACCTTGTGATTATTTTACTGAAAAGCATTTGATTATATTACTCATGGAATTTTCCCAAATAACAGTTTTTTTATGTAATACAATGGTTCACCCAATATAATGCTCAAGAACCACTCAAGGTAGAGGCTACTGTTATGGGGGTTATGATGATTGTGGTGTAATATGAAATAGGAGGTGGTAGGAAGAGATGATTAGGAGGATAAGGAGGCTAGATAAGGATTGATCCATGACTTGAAAAGGTTGATGTTTAATATTATGGGAAGGATCCATGCAGAATTCTGTTTAACAAAGTAGGAAAAAGTTATTTCTTTCTTCTTATATTTAGAATACAAAGGAAATGAGGTTGATTCAACATCATATAAGTAGAATCTAATTCCCTCGCTCTGAAGGTCAGAAATGGTGGAACAGAAGACTGGAAATAGGGATAAAGTAGCCTCCTTGAGATTGAGGCTGCAGAATAGCTTTTCCATGACAGAACAATGTAAACGATTTTGAACTTTATCAAGTCTAGAAAACAAATATTGAGCTGCTCCAGCCATTGGTATGGTAGTAATACTCCATTTTTATCATAATTTGACTCTTGTAAAGATAAAATATAGCAGAAAGCATCAAATACTTCCTGGAATGATAGAATGTGCCAACCATTTCTCCAAGATTTGGCTCATATATATAAGTTCCACTTGAGGCCTGGAATAAACTTGAAACCTTCAAATCATACAATAATTGAATGTAACTGTTCATCATGACTGGAAAAAAAACTCAGGTCTGATTGTTGATGATGAAACAATACTAGCTTAGTTTTCAAGGTACTGAAAGTTGCAAAACAGTTTTTTACCTATTTCACTATTGAGCTGTTAGAGCTAGGTCAGTGCTCGGATGTACTACATTCCTTGGTTCTGCTAGTTCTGACCTTCATGGCAAACTGCAAACATTGTAGCAAACCACCAACATTCCCTCTGTATTCCATTGGTGAGAAGTAAGTTCCACTTAAACAGATTCTTCCCACAAATCATTGCTCTGTGGAACCAACTTCCAAGAGGATGTTTCCCTAATCACTTCACTCCTAACCAAGTCTAGGATAAAGTATTATCTTCCCATCCTATCTGCACAAACCACCTCCTAGCATAACCCTCTACCTCAAATGACCCCCATGCCGGGTACAGGCTGAAACTTACTGTAAAAAAAAAAACAAAGATCAGCTGAGATCAGATCACTTTTGAAAGAAAAATAGTTGAAAATTCAACAGATGGGAGGTTGTGCAAAATGTATTCCTAATAATATATTTTCTAATTCATTAGAAATAATATAAATAAATAATAAACTACAAGGCCAGATGAAGGCCAGATGAAGGCCAGATGATGCTGCATGCTCAACAATGGTGTTTACATTTTTATGTTTTATATTATACCAGCTTTAGTTTTGTGAGGAAAGGAGAATGTTATATGATTCTGGATTTACATTTACAGTGAAAGAGTATGGAATTAGTGCACTTTCAATGCATTTTCACCTTAATTAATTACTCTCTCTGTTAATTAAAACTGCATTTCATAAGTTAAAATTATCTTTAGCATTTTCAATGTAAAATTATATATATATATATATATATATATATACTACCAACTAAAAGTTTGGAACCATATTGATTTTTTTATAAACTTAAACAAGAATCAAGTTTCATGTCTTTAATAAAATAAATTTATTTTTTCTATGTTTGCATACAGTTATGCAATAATTTAAATCAAAATGAATATAAAATAATTGTTATAGACAAGTGTATGGTTGCAAGAAAGAAATACGACAACAGCAGAAATAGATTTACGTGATTTATTTCAACAGGAACTTGAGGGTTTGGGACAGCTACCTTGTGGTAAAGTTCATAAGTCGGCTTCGGATCTAGGTCGATCTCTCATAGTAGTTCACACATGTTGACACTGCTTGATGCTCTCCTGCTGACCGCTGCTGACCGCTGCTGACCGTGACAGGTCTCTATCCTGGCCACCTGTTGACTGACTGTTGAACTTTCATGTCACCTCTTTTTTTTATGGCTTAACAGGCTTGAAAAACGAAGTGAGTATAATTAGGAGGAAAGCATTTTTATTGGACGGAACACTTTAAATATTATTTTATTTTTCGACCAGAACTCGTGTGTCGGGAACATTTGTAAGCAAAGATAATGGTCATTTTGTGACGGTGCTCTGTCCCGTTCACATCTGGCTCTCGCTCTTGAGTATTTGCCTGTAAATCAGCTGACATATGTCTTATTTTATTTTATAAAATAATTATAATTTCAATTAAAGCAAATTTATCTTTTCATTTCATCAAAGAATCCAGCATGAAACATTTATTTTTGCAGAGCAAATTCTTGGTATTGTTTCTTGTAACTTGTAAAAGTATATCAGTGGAAGTGATTCCTAAGCAGTGTGTAAATGTGCAAACAACTCTTGCTTGTTTTTAGATGGTTTACTTTGAACTTTACAATCAATTTCATCACAGACTAGTACAATTGGTGAAAGATCTTGTGATTGATGGGGCCAAATCATGATTTGCAAAATTCCTTTATCTTCCTTTGATATTAGACAATTTGTACACAGTTTTGAGCTGTGTTTTGGATCATTGTCTTGTTGCAAAAAAAAATTTTGTTGAATAATGTGACAGCTAGAAGTAATTTTTATGAATTTTTTTTATGAACTTAGAGAAAAAATTCAGCCTGTTTCCAGACTTTTGATCAATAGTGTATATGATTGACTGCATTGATTATTAGTCTATTAATAGTCCAAAAAAGTTTGTTCTAGGGACAAAATGTGTTATGCCGGAGTTCTTTTTCATTTTGTCATAATATTGTTGATTGATTAATTGATTTGTTTTTATATGGCTAAACAATATTCTAAGTCAAATGATATTTTGAATTGTAAGAATAATTCTTTTTTCTTTGGAGTCAATATTGAATAAACTTTTGAAAATAACAAAGATTTTTCCAGATATAAGTTTTACTATTTTACCCATACATGGGGGGTGGAGATGGATTCAAACCTTTCTAAATGATATTTGTGCTTAAGTGAATGCAATGAATCTGACTGAAATTCAAATAAAACTTTTCAATTTCTCATTTTGAGTTGCTAACTATTACACCACATATACTCAGTCATTCAGTTACACACCATTATATATATATATATATATATATAAATTTATTAAGAAATGGACAAAGTCCGACAATTTATTTATTAAAGACATTTTTATGTTTAACGTTCTTTTTATAGATACAAGCATTTAAGTAAATGCTCTGTTTTATAATAAACAGTATTAAATAACATTTACCGGCCTGAATGTCTGAGAAATTTTCATAGAAAATATTCATCCTTTGACAGGATTCGAACCTGCATCCTATACGGAACCGTCATTTAGCTGGACGTGCCTAACATTTGATACGCCATGAGCATTAAACGTTAACAACGTAAAACATAAAAATGTCTTTAATAAATAAATTGTCGGACTTTGTCCATTTCTTAATGTATGACGTCATTTGTTTACATTTGACACGCCATGAGCAGTTATGAATGTACGAGATTCATGGAAGATTGAAGTTTATAAGCAGTAAATTCGACCTTGTCTTTGTGGCCGAATCGGTTAACACACGTCAGCGTAAATGACGGTTCCATATAGGATGCAGGTTCGAATCCTGTCAAAGGACAAATATTTTCTATGAAAATTTCTCGGACATTCAGGCCGGTAAATGTTATTTAATACTGTTTATTATAAACAGGGCATTTACTTAAATACTTGTATCTATAAAAAGAACGTTAAACATAAAAATGTCTTTAATAAATATATAAATTTGTATATATCTTCCAAACTGATATCTGTAATAAGCTACAAATCTAATTTCACAGTACATGGATATGTCATATTGTACTGACCATCAGCAGTTATAAGAATAATTTTCAAGAAAGCATATTGTCCCAAATTAGGGAAGCGGCATGTTCATATGGATCTGAAAACATCTTGACCTGACCAAAAAAATAAACTTGAAATAAAAAAAATTGATGTTTCATCCTTTGGAATGTTGGTTAGGCAAAGAACTTTTCAACAACCACTCATATTTGGACTGTTGAAATCATTCTTTATGCTGCTTCTGTTCTTAATACAATATTTCAATTGATCTATTCCTTACCCTTCTTCAGAAATGAACTGAATCTTCACTCCAATCGCTACTATTTCTATCTGCAATCTGGTTCTGTTTTAAAAAAAAAAACAGTGACTTCTGTCTTTCCCTATGGATTTAACACCTGATATATCTGCAATATGCATAGACTGAAACATTATCTTCATAAGAAAAACAACGCAAAGAATGAATTGTCCAAACCACTCTGAGAATGAAAAAAAAATCATTATTTGTTTTTATATAGCCTGTATATATTTTTATGTTGTTAATGGCTCTAGGGAGCTTACACTATATTAAGACTTATGATTTTCTTTTAAGAAAAATCTTTATTATTGATCTTTTGGTGAATATATTTTAGAATCCATCTCTTCACAGATAAGATTTTCTGCTAGTTTTAAAGATTTTTTCTAATGTTTTTACTGCTTATTCCTTAAGATGCATAACAAAGGGGAAAAAAGTATTTATAACATTTTTACTTTCACTGTTCATTATAAGGTTCTCGTCTTTTTTTTAGACTCTCTTATTTCTGCAAAAATTTATATCTGTTTCATAAATAATTAACCCTTTCATTTCTGCATTAAAACCAAACCTGTCATATTATCACTCCAAGGCATTAAATCACATTTTATTATTTTATTTTTAAAATTGCAGCTGCCATAATGTAAAGTAGCAAGAAAGGAGACAAGAAACAGATCAGACAGCAATAACATTAAGTGAACATGTAAATACTAAATAGACGGTGCGATGGATAAATTGTCATCTAAACGACACAAAAATGAAAATAACACTGACATCTCATTTTAACAGATATATTTACCAAAATTACATAAAAATATTAAAGAGTAAACTTAATCAATAAAATTGCCATTATCTTCAACCACAGCCCCCAGACAACTTCAGAATCTCCTGCAACTCTTCTGGATGGTCTCCTTGTTTAACTTGGTGAATGCTGCCATAATCCTTGCCTTCAGTTCATCCTTAATGTTATAAGGTGTTTTGTTAATCTCTCACTCAACTGCACCCCATACATAATAATCAAGGGGATTGCAGTCTGAAGAGTTAGGTGGCCAGATGTAATGGGTGATGAAGTAGCAGAAATTGTCTGACAGCCATGACTGGCTTCTCTCACTTGTGTGGCAGGGTGCAGTGTCCTCTTGCCAGACATTGGTTTTTTCCAGCAGCCCCCTCTTGACCTAGGGCAGAACTACCTCCTGAAGACCCTTGGTGTGGGCCTCCACGTTGAGTCTGAGGCCCTGTGGGAAGATTAATTCAGGTATAGCATTGCCATCACTAGTGATCACTCCAAACACTTAAGTAATCACCATTGGTTTCAACCACAGCCTCCAGATGACTTTAGAATCTCCTGCAACTTCTCTGGACACTCTCCTTGTTTAAGTTGGTGAATGCTGCCATAATCCTTGCCTTCTGTTCTTTGATGCTACAAGGGGTTTTGTTGGTCTCTCACTCATCTGTACTCCACACATAATAATCAAGGGGTTTGCAGTCTGCAAAGTTAGGTGACCAGATGTAAAGGATGATGTAGGCACAAAAATTGTTTGGGTGGCCTGGTATAGAATCCTGTTGCCACACATAGGGTTATCCAGTAGACACCTTCTTGACCCAGGGCAGCACTACCTCCTCAAAGCACTTGATGTAGGCCTCTGTGTTGAGTTGGAGGCCCTCACCAACAAATTCTGCAGGTTCTTTTCTTATTAGACTCATCCAACTCTTTCCAAATCCTCTGCACTGTCCTCAGATTGACACCCAAACACTCTGAAATGTTTGCATTAGAGCTTCCAGCACAAATGCCAAGCATGGTGTTTCCAAATTTCTGGTGGAGTGAATTGCATCATGGTGCTATTTTTCTTACAAAGACAGTGCCCAACTTACCCTACAATACTCTACAGCTGACAAAATCAAAGACAAACAATGTGTATGCTTAAAATTAAAAATATAAAATGGTGACAACTTACCCTATATGTATTTGATATTGTGTGAAAACCATTGTAGGAGAAAGACAATATTGAATTCAAAACTGGGGAGAAGTCAATGAGAGATTGCTTTTTATTCTTGCTAAAGAAGTCATAGCATATTGCAGATGAAGTGGAGAGAAATGATCATCTATATCCTGCAATGACATGACATTAAACAAAAAAGTTTTAATGTTACGGTATGACAAAGAGATGCTATATGCACATAATACATGGAATATAGACAGAAAATGGGCATAATGCATAAAATACGACAAGAATTTTAATGTTGAGCATAATAAATATTGAGTGAATTTTGATACTGATACAATATTTATAGAATATATACAATACAGATAGAAAAATGAACCGAATAAATATTATAAGGACAGAATTTTGATGCGGGGGCATGACAAAGAGAGAATTTTCATAGGGATACAATGTGTACATAATACTATATGATATGGACAAAAAATAAGTATAATACTTAAAATAGACAGAGAATTTTGATGCTGGGGCATGAAAAATATGGAAAGATGCTTGATGCAGATACAATATTTATAGAATAAATGCAATACAGAAAGAAAAACGAACAGAATAAATATTATATGGACAGAATTTTGATGTTGCAGCATAATGAATATGGTGCAAATTTTGATACTGATACAATATGTGCAGAATACATAAAATATGAAGAGAAAATTAGACAGAATACATACAAAATGTCTTGAATTTTGTGCTGGAGCATGGAAAATACAGAGATAATTTTGATACCGATACAAGATTTATAGAATATATACAATAAACAGAGAAAAACGAACAGAATATATAAAATATAGACAGAATTTTGATACTGAAACAATATGTACAGAATCCAATATATACTGAAACATGGACAGAATAGGTAAGATATAGACAGCAAAATGGACGGAATACATACCATATGAATGGAAATTTGATGCTGAGTCATGACAATATTGACTAAATAATTGTTGGGCTGTAAAAATATTTTTTATGACAAAAAAATGAATGTTTTAAGAAATTATATATTCACTTAATACACACAAATATATTAAAACAAACGTGGGGGGAAGATAAAGGATAGAGAAAAATAAAAAAAATTATTCCTCACTGTAAAGTGGCAAAGTGAAAAACATAATAAAATGAAGAACAAGAAACTAAGTATTCCTTGCTTTTCAGAATTCAATTGAGGGTAAAACCATATATGTGTACTATGACTAAAATAAAGAGGAAGAAAAAAATGATCTCCAGTGAATCAGCAATAACAGATTACAAACCTGGTAATCATTCCTTCTGCTTGGAGAAGGAAAGTTGCCCAGATTTAATATGCAAGACTGTGAGCACTTTCAAATGGTAATCTGAATGCACTTTGCTGACAACTAAGAAAGAAAAAACTCTGGTAAATGATGAGGTACCAATCAGATTATTTATCATAGCTTATCAATTCTCACATCCAACCACTGATTAATTCTAAACTGTGTATCACACTTTATTGCAGGTCACATTTTGTTGACATTTTGAATATTAAACATTGTACAAATGTGAGACTTGTATCAATGAAATATTCTAAGTAGGTAAGTATGCAGTTAGAATTTCAATTGTATTGATAAGATACATACAAAGTTATGTTAAGTTATATATTTTAAAGTATTTTCAACTGTGCAATGCTTTATTGCAGGTGTACAAAATTGTCAATTTAAGGTAATGAAACAAGCTAGTATCTTTATATTATTATTTTATTATAATAATGAAACATGTGATTAAAGAACGAAAGCAAAATATATAGAAAATCACAATTAGATTGCTGGTGATGTATTTTATTTGCCTATGTAACTTCTATGTTTAGAAATCACATCAAACAGTCTGTTGCTCACAGAAGCTGTTAGCCTACTAATTTGAGATGCTATGGTACCAGCAATAGTTTTGATCTTTTATGTTATG
This sequence comes from Acanthosepion lycidas, assembly GCA_963932145.1. Lineage (NCBI taxonomy): Eukaryota > Metazoa > Mollusca > Cephalopoda > Sepiida > Sepiidae > Acanthosepion > Acanthosepion lycidas. Next base: position 80,494,259 of record OZ010586.1, read on the forward strand.
TATCTTAAAGTGTTTTCAATTGTGCCACACTCTATTGTAGGTGTACAAAAATGTCAATTTAAGGTAACGACACAAGCTATTATCTTTATATTACCATTTTATTATAATAAAGAAACATGTGATTAAAGAACGAAAGCAAAGTATATAGAAAAAACGAAATTATATTGCTGGTGATATACTTTATTTGTCTACATAACTTGCATGGTTAGAAATTACATCAAACAATCTTTTGTCCACAGAAGCTGTTAGCCGACTAATTTGAGAAAATGTTAGGGTACCAGCAACAGTTATGATCTTTTCCCACAAGGCATACTTCAATGAAAAATGCATACCTCCTTCATAAACTTTCCCCTTCAAGATTGACCAGAGCTGCTCGATAGGGTTAAGATCAGGAGAACAAAGAGGCCAGGTCATAAGTATTTGTCCTTCGAATCACAACGTTGCAAGTTTCGAAATTGTAACCTTAGCTGCATGCAATGGAGCATTGTCATCCATAAAAATCAACCACCATCTACATGAGAGTAGCAAGTCATGCTAACCATGCTGAAAAATTCTCCCCCAAAAATGCAGTGTAGGAATTGCTGGTGAGTTTAACACCTTCTGACACTCAAAAAGTTCTGACAAGTTCATTTCTTATGACACAAGCCCAAAACAACATCACTACCTCCTTGTTGACAATGAATGTGATACAGGTAAAAGGGGCCAAGTGGTACTCAAGCTTTGGCCTATACATCAGGGCTATCCAGTGTAGCTCTGGCCACATCCATGAAGAGACTATCTTGGAAATTGGTCTTCATATATTTCTGTTCCTAATCAATATGCTTCTCTTTGTGGATCTTGTTTAGAATGAGTTTGGCAATGGGTTTAATACTTTTTGCCATGTCTTTAAGAATCTTACACCGGGTGATTCTAGACAAAGAAGCAACTCCAGCACATTCAAATATGGCAGCACATGCTACTGAGGTCTTTTTGAATGTCATGCTGGGATACAATTTTTCTCGTTCCTTTATCTTGTCTTGGTTTGGTGATGGGGTTTTCAATATATGACTTCAATGTTCTCATATCCCAATCAAACTTTTTGACTAATTCACCTAAAGATAAGCCTTCTGCATGCTTTGAAACAATCTGTGTCTTTTCTGTAACTGTCAAAAGTAATTTCAGTGGCATTCTTGTACATCTGCAATGAAGTGTTACACAGTTAAAAACAATTTAAAATACATAACATGACATTGTATGAAGCTTACCAATATGACTGATATTTTTGCTGCATACTTACCGACTCAGAATCTTTCTGTGTACCAAGTTTCATTTTTGTATAATGTTTAATATTCAAAATGTCAACAGAAATGAGACACAGTTTACTTATGAATTCAACATCACACTGAAATTTAAAATGATAGAACATCAAACTAACATGATGTTTGTGGGTGTACAGTACATCTTTATATATGAATTTCAACATAGTTTGGAAAGTAGAAAGAAGCTATGGATTGACAGAAAAGCTGAGAAAGCTGCATACTTTTAGAGATCAAAATCAAGTAAGAAAATTTAAATATCTGGGAAGTAAAAAATGGGACCCTGAAATCTGAACCTCCAAAATAGGGTCAAAGCATGAAAGTATAAAAATGGATTTTTATAGTAAAAATAACAGCAATATATTTTTGGAAAAAATATTACCAGCAATAAATTTGACTTTTGAGAAAAGACCTCTACAAAAATATGATCATGAAACCTGGACTACAAACTGATTTCTTTGCAATGGATACATATTCTGTTCATATAAACCTATCCTAAAAATCTTGTCAGCATTAAATAACCCATTGAAGTTGACATACCATAAAACTAAATAATCCAAACCAAACCTTTTTATAAAAATACGACAATGAAACCGGATCTACAAACTGATTTCTTACAATGAATACATATTCTGTTCATATGAACCTTATTTACATTATTCGGACTATTGTCCTCATCTTTGTTGCCATATTAATTACAATTTTTCGGCCATTGTACGCTCCTGCCTTCATCAGGTGGTTGGAATGTTGAACTGAACCCTTTATTTTACTCACTGCGGTAGACTGTTCTAGTTCCACGTGCCATGTTTAATGGATGTCTGTTATCAGTTATCTCCTGTTAATTTCCTTCTTAAGTTCTCCACTGCCTTAGCCGAGTATTGAACTCACACTCTTTGGGTCCCGTCACTGGATCTAACCAACACCTTTATCCACTGTGCCATGTGTCCTTGAGGACATCTGGGTATGAATTTCTTAGTATGAACCTATCTTAAAAATCTTCTCAGAATTAAATAACCCAAAACTTCTTTACAAAAATAACCAAACACACTTTACAAAAAGATGTAAATGAAACCTGATCTACAATGAATACATGTTCTATTCATACGAATCTATCCTAAAAATCTTGTCAGCATTAAATAACCATGCCATAAAACAAAATAAACCAAACCAAACTGACTGTTGATGCATGAAAACATCCTTTGTGTGAATTCAAAAGAGAAGACAGATTTCAACTCTGTAGTGAATATATCAATGTGGAGAAGTTGAATAAAAAAAAATACATAATTACCCAGATGAGTGGAAGATTCATGAAATAAAATCTTGAAAATTAATTGGAATGACTCATATATGACAACAATTTCAGAAGAAGAAAAAAAAACAGATGCAGAATTAAATGAAACAAAATGTTGTTTGAAAATTGCAATTAGTTGAAATATAAACACAATTCTATAAAGACAAGTTGAGTGAGTGCAGGTAGAAAAGTTTAATTTCTGGTCAACAAAATGTTTCACCTTGATGAGAAGGTGCACAAGAATCGATTTCTCCATAAATTCTTGATTCATTTGAATATCACACAGAAATCTGCTATGTTCATCTCTAATTATCCTATTAGATTAGTGGGCTATCTCAAAAACACACTTACATTTTCATTGTTTATCATGATGTGTAATTTCGATAGTAGCCATCCAATTTTGATTGTAGACTAATTTTTCAGAATCCACTTTACAATGTAGACAATTAAAACTATCAACAGCTTCCATTTTCTTAACATCTGTGATTTGATATAATTTCTTGGGAAAGCCAAAGAAATCGTTTCTCATTCCCTATTCCATGATTTTGAATTCAGAATAAAATCTTTCTCCTAGACTGGCTACCACCCAAAGCAAGACAGTCTAGTGCGATTTGTTATTTTAACATCCTTAACTGGGTGGAGAGAAAAAATAGATTCATTTGTGAAAGCTATTTGTGTAAGCAGTAATAATAGCTGTTTCCTTATAAGGAAACATTTGGCATTCATTGGATGAAAATCCACTGCTACTTTCTGTTGAAATTTATAAAATCTTTCTCTTAAAAAGATGTTTTTTAGGAAAATAAGGTTCTCAAGTCCAGTAACTGTTATTACTCATTCCATTACTGATTGGGATTTTCTTCCTAACCTTTTGTTTGAAGTAGTGTGGAATGTCAATATTTTGATTATGTCATTATTTTCTTTACAATTTATGTGCTATCCAATTTAGTTTTTATTGTTGTCAAAAGTCGTCAAATGATATGCTTTCTATTATTTGGTACAATTTTTTGCTTGTGGATCTGTAGCACCAATCTACTTAGTTTAGAAAAAGGATTGCACTTTCTAGTGAACATAAAAATTGAATCGGAACTTAGGATTTTGTAGGAAATAGAAGCTTAATAAAAATAACTGAACTTATTTTGTTTCTTATCTTCCTGACATTCCTGGTGTCATTAGTTATGTATGCTGATGCACAACTATTTACTCCAGTCTTATTAGTAAGTCTAATTGGTCTGATAAAGTAAAACTGCTCTAGAAAATAACCTCCAATCAGTTGTTAACTGGGGCAAGAAATGGCTTGTAAATTTTAACACCACTAAAATGAAACAGCTTATCTTTTAGTCATCTTAGAGAACTATTTTTGCCTTCCATCAGCATATCTGATGTTAACCTCCAGGAAAGCAGCTCTTTCTACCTCCATAGACTTCCTCCATTTCCCACTGAAGTGAAATGATTATATTGAATCAATTTCTAGCCCAGAAACATGACTTTCACATTTTTGAATTAATCAAATCAAGAATTTTGGTATTTTTAGATGTTCATCAGGCAGAATAAAACATTTGAGGACAAACTTGTTAGCACCCACACCCTGAAAACAATTATATTTACATGATGGCAAGGTTAATAATGTTTATTTATAGGTATTGATATGTATATATGTATTGATACAAACAAAATGCCTATATATATATATATATATATATATATATATATATATATATATATATAATTATTTATTTTTAAAGAAAAAAAAAAATTTATAACATAAATATGTTATAAAATCACTACAAAAATAGCCATTTTGTTTCAACACCTACGGTGTCTTATCAAGTGATGACGTTGAATGTAAAATAAATGGTTTTAAAAGTTTCAAATTAATTAATATTCTACGTAAGGGGAAAACGTTGTTACAGAGGCTAGGTAGACCAATCAGAACACAATTACAGGAAAATTCAAAAAGCTCGATAAATTTTCCTGTAATTGTGTTCTGATTGGTCTACCTAGCCTCTGTAACAACGTTTTCCCCTTACGTAGAATATTAATTAATTTGAAACTTTTAAAACCATTTATTTTACATTCAACGTCATCACTTGATAAGACACCGTAGGTGTTGAAACAAAATGGCTATTTTTGTAGTGATTTTATAACATATTTATGTTATAAATTTTTTTTTTTCTTTAAAAATAAATAATTATATCTGCTCTACTTTGTATTGAGCACTCTTTTAAGAATAGTAATTGTTGGTTATTGGAATTCATTCCATATACACCAATCATATACTTGGGTATATATATATATATATATATTGTGTGTATTCATACATGCAAAATATATACATAAAACATATATAATATACATATAATATACATATAATATACATAAAACATATATCCAACAAATTGTATATATTGATACATATACTTACTGATATATGCAAAATGCATATATGTATTGATAAATATAGCATATACACGTATATGAGGCAACGTTTGAAGACCTAAATTGAAGCTAATTTTAAGGGAGTAGCATTATCCATGACATCTAAAATTAGCATATGAACTGCTGGCCCTGGCTACAGTGTTGACCAAACTATATATCCATTTACTGTAGTCTAAAAGTACAACTGTTTAAAATAAACATCACACATTACATGAGTATATATGGCATGTATTGATATATGCAAAATGTCTCTTTATATGTATTGATGCATATATGTATTGATATAAGCAAAATGACTATTTATATGTAATGAGATATGCAAAATCATAATATATAAAAAACTACAGTAAGTTCATATTAAGATAATGCTAAGAATAAACTTTATATTTTTGTATTGTCTATATGTTCTTAATGAGATTTAAAATCAAAATTCATAGCTGTACTGATGTGTACTTGAAGAACTCTTTAGTGCATTTTTCACATCACTCTGAGCTGCAGATATCAGTGGCTGATTATTTCATACTCCATTTTTTTCTCTTGACATTTACTCTCCCACATTTGCACTGAATTTATAATTTGGTTGAAATATCAATCGATGATTTACAGTTCACTGAAATTAATTTTTTTTACGCATTTCACCCCAAGCAAGGCAGAAGTGCCACTAGTACACTAAGGGCTACAGAGAGTATAAGTAAGGGAAAAGACTGGGTATAGGGGGTGAGGGAAGGATAAAAAGAGGAATGGGGGAGAACAAAAAGAAGAATGGGGACCACGGTAAGAGCAGATGATAATGATTGACATTACATTTAAATTTTTGAAGGTTATAGTTATCAGGGAAGCGAATAAGAGGAAGGGAGTTCCACTGTCGGGAAGTGCAGAAGCTGTTGGAGTAGATGAGGTGGTTACATTTAACTGTTTCAACAGCAAAAGGGTAGGACAGAGAAGCTAAACTAGCAGAATGCTTAAATTCATGCAGTTGGGACACCAGTGAAAATAGCTTGTTAGAGCAGATGCCAAGAAAATATTTATAGAAAAGACATTGGGAAGCCACATTACGTTGGTAAGAAAGTGTCTGGAGTTGAGACCTCAAGTCAGGACCGATCACATTGCATATTAATCTTTGGATTTTGTTGAGAACCTTGACATGAAGAGCACGGGCACCAGACCATATATGGCAGGAGTATTTCATGCTATCTCATTTATTATTAATAGATGAGTCAGATCTTGGATGCAAGTATTTTAACTTCCTTTATGTACCATGTCCCCTTCAGAATGTGGCCGATTATAGCCCTCCACAATATCCTATCTTTTATTGCTCTAAGTAACTTGGGACTCTTTACCATCTGTTTTGATCCTTGCCATTGATTCACACAAACACATTAAGTAGATTACTTGCTGTTTTTTCTTGCTTTCAGTATACCTACACAAGCTCTCCAGCTATGGAATCACTAAAAGATTTTTCTCTATTATAAAATCTTTCCTAACAGGTAGATCCCTGAAGATAAATTATTAACAGCCAGTCCTTTGAGGTCTTGACGAGCAACACAGATGTTCCCCAGGGTTCACTTCTTGGACCAACCCTCTTCCTGATTTACATAAATGATCTACCTCAGAACATACTTTGATCATTTGTAAATATCTATTCCAATGATATGATGATATGTAGGTGTACCTCTAAAAGTCTTGGCAATCTCCAACTATTCAAATGCAATGTCAATCAATATCTCCAGATGCCTTGATCTATTCCCCGTCCTTCTCTTCATCCTTTCCTCTTTTATGCCTCTTTCCTCTTGCTCCCACTCTCTGTAACCCCTTGCGTGCTAGTGGCACTCACACCTTGCTTGGTGTGAAAAGCTTGAAAAAAAAAATCAGAACTTGGCAACTTGACCTCTCTTCTGTTCTAACACTAATTTCCCATTGGGAAAACAAACTGGCTGGTTACATGCAAGGACTCTAAGGCTAACCTGGTTACATTTCATCACTGCCAATCAGAACTTGAACTACCACCAGTTTGATGAATGGATGTCCCCTCGAGGACATTGGGTCTCAAACTCACCACCGACCTCAAGTGGAATTCTTATATACAATCCATTGCTAAAGATGCAGTTAAAATAATCGGCTCCCTGTACCAGTGTAAGTTCCTAATTCCTCATGTAAGAGCCAGTGCTTGTTGGAGAAGAATTATTTTCCACACTCTAACCTCTCTGTTATGGCAGGATGTGATGAGTCTCTTACTGTTCTATCAATAATACTACAGAAATTGCTTGAATGAACTGCATCTCCTTGTTCCATCAGGTCTGAGCTTCATGGCTAGGCCCTGCTATGCCATTTACATAGTAGTTAGCCATGCATGTTTCCTCTGTATTACATCAATGGGAAGTAAGTTCCACTCAAACAGCTTCTTCCTGCAGACCACTGCCCTATGAAACTGACTCCCAAGAGAATGTTTTCCCCAATCACTACAATCTTAACCTGTTCAAGTCTCGAGTCAACAGTTATCTTCCCTTGCTATCCATATAAATTATTCTTTAATGTAGCACTTTACCTCAAGTGACTGCCAAGCCTTGTACAGGGTGAACCTTACTGTAAAAAAAAAAAAAAAAAAAAAAAAAAAATGTGCAGTGTTAAATTCTCTGGCTCTCATTTTCTTCATTATGTGTCCCAGAAATTTTAACTGTAACCTTCTGATTGTGAATAAAATAATCTCCTTTTAGTTTCATGGCATTTTCATCATCCATTTGTAGAATCTTGTCATATCTTTGCTTTATCTGTGAAAATCTTGTCTAGGATTTACTGTAGAATAAAAATTACAGCAGTTCTTTGTTTCTAACAAAAAAATTTCCTATCAACTTATTACTTTGCTTAGTTTCTACAAAGCAACTTCTTTTTTTTTATTTTGATGGCTTTTGGATTTTGGGTCACGTTTTCCATGCTACTCAAATAGATAAATTTCTGCTTCACCTTAATTTTGACATCCCTAATATTGGGATGATATATTGAGTTGCTGATGACCCTGCATTGTATCTTCTTGCAGTTAATACTTAGTTCTTTTACTTTTTAAAAAAATGTTCATCCTTATACATTTTAGCTTTACACTTATTGCCTCACATCTAGATGAATTGAAATAACAGTCCTATGATGTTCTTAACTATAATTCTGTATACCCTACCAGGATTTATTATCAGTGGGGACAATCTGAAAAATATAGGATCTGCCAATAAAACTGTGTTGGTGGCAGACACAAGAGGAAAATCGCAAGAGATGAGAAAGAAGGTAGTAAAAGAAAGTGAGAAGAAAGGACTAAACATTAGTTGTAGGAAAACAGAATATATAATTGTTAGCAAGAGAAAAGGCCCAAGATTAAAACTGTGAATTGGAGATGCCAATAACAAAGTAAAAACAGTTTAAATAACTGATAAATGTTTTTACACTAAAATCTAAACTCATATTGAAATAGCAAACAATGCCTTCCAAAAGCTAAGAAAAATTAAAAAAAACAGAAAAATTTCATTAAAAACCAAAGAGAAGAGTGCTGAAAAGCTATGTAATATCGACATGAAAAATTTCCTTCAAAACAAGAAAAAGAATGTTGAATTGTTATTTAATATTGGCCAACCAATATGGCAGTAAATGCTGTAGAGTCTCCTCATAGATAAAGTGAAGACTGAAGGCAACTAAAAAATTTCATTCAAAACAAAGAATTGTTATGAAATATTGTCCATCCAGTATGGCAGTAATTACTAGACAATCTCCTAATAGATGAAGAAAAGACTGGTGGCAACAAAAATGTATTTCTACAGAAGAATGCTGAGTATACAATGCACTGAACATATAAACAATGACAAAGTTTTAAAGAAAATGAGAACTAAAATGCAGAAGTAAGGCTTAGAGAATTTCATTCTCACAGGTCATAGTGATGGCAGTCAGCCATGTACCTGATGAACTCATGTGAATAGAGAGCAGGTGGGGATTTGGGGGATGGCAAAAAGAGAAACATTATTACTAAGATCTACAAGTGATAGGACATTGTGGAGAGTTATAATTGCCAACACCCTGAATATATAGAGCAGATAGATGGAGAATAAGAAGAATTAGATAACAGTGATGTTTCTTGATAGTAAGCTTCATCTATTTACCTGTTTTTCTTTCAGGCATTCATTAAAAAGTCTAACTAAAGTTAATGTTTTGCAAATCTTGCGGACTTTTGCCAAATGTTAAGTGATCAGAGATCAATATTCAAACAATGAAATCAATGATCCTGTCTGACTCCAAAGTATCTGACCCAACAATTCTTTACCGAAAATTAACAAGAGATAATTTTTAGCCAAATGAATATGTAGTGTGTTGGAGGCCTGCATGAATAAAATATCTTTTTTTGTGGTTACTGCACAGGAGGTGATCATTCCTATAAAAAGATTGGCTCTGTTTAAAAGGTGCTTAACCTTTTAAATGTTACTTTTTTCTATTTAATTTTTGCTTCTAAAATGTAAATAAAAAAAAAGAACTAAGTCTGTTTTGATTATATATTTACTTTGGCGTTGGAGAAACAGACTTGAAAGGTTCTCAATGAAATTGTTGTAGATAATAATAATGTCTGTGGAATATTTTGCATGTCTGTTTCAAAATAATGGACACAATTAGCATGAGGTCTATTCTGGGATCAAAGTTGTATTCATAAAATCAAAACTAGTCTGTTTTTAGCAGCCTAAAATAACTGTGCTCAAATGCATAAAGAACTGTAACAGTTTAACTCATGAGCAAACAAACAAAAAAAAGTGGCTAAGGAGTTTATTATCCTCATTTTAAAAACTCATTTGCATGGCTAAGATCAATTACAATAAAACTATTCTTGGTATCAGTATAATGAAAGGTAATTATTTTTCTAAAAAATCCATGGACAGAACAATTAAGTAACAAAGAAGTCTTAAGGAAAATGGCAATAGAACACTTCCACTCAGAATCAAAAAAGTGTAGCTGAAATTCTTTGGACACAGGAAGGGGAGCTTGAAAATCTTAACCCTCATAGGATACATTGAGGGGAAGAGTGATAGGGAAAGGCAGTGAGTCAATTACCTAATGAGCTTATGTGAATAGATGGCAGAAATGGAGGTTGTGAAGGGATATGAAACATAGAAGAAGAAGAATATTGTGAGTTGGGAGATAAAAGATGCTTAGTGTTATTTGTACACAACACAGTTGATGATAATGATGATCATTACTTTGGTTATTCTATGATGATGATGATTCCTAGTTTCTTTTCTCTTGCTGCATGTGTCAGTTCAAAACAGGAATCTATTTTGATTTCAGTTCCTTTTTAGTAACTCAAATAGGCTACAATTTAAAGGGAATGAGCAGGGATGACATACTTACTTCTAAAAGTTGGGGTAGAGGCAGATAATGTATAGGTGGGCATGAAATAGTTAGCAAGTCAGAGGTAGACTCTTGACCTGTTATCTTTAATGTCAAGTGGCCAATTAAGATAAAATATATTTTTTTTTTTTATTTCTTTCTTTTTGCTTTTAAGCTTTGTTTCCTCTAAACTAAGTAATTTTTTCTTTTTCTTTTTCCTCATATTAATCTCTTAGTTGTTACTAGTGCTTCTTAAAATTTTTTTCTACCGTTTTAGCCACAAGTCTATAGAAAATCTGATGTTCGAGTGCTTTCTTTCTTTCTTTTTTAGGGAATTTTTTTCTTTCTTTTTCTTAACTATGCTCATTCTTACTTTCTTTCATTCTGTTAGGACTTTCTGTTTTTCTTTGCTGTGTCTTTTCTTGAAAGAATTTTTCTTCCTCTTTCTTTCTTTCTATCTTTCTTTCTTTATTTCTTTAGGGAATTTCTTTCTTTCTTTTTCTTAACTATGCTCTTTCTTACTTTCTTTCTTACTTTCTTTCATTCTGTTAGGACTTTCTGTTTTTCTTTGCTATGTCTCTTCTTTAAAGAATTTTTCTTCCTCTTTCTTTCTTCCTTCTTTCTTTCTTTCTTTCTTTCTTTCTTTCTTTCTTTCAGAAACTTTTTCCTTCTTTGCTATGCACTTTCTTTTTGTTTTGTCTTTCATTTTGTTTACCATGCTCGTTCTTTCTTAATTTAAGGAAAATTTTCCCTTCTCTCACGTTAATACATCATTCATTCATTCACAAATTCTTTTTCTTTTTTTTCCAATTAAGACAGAATACATCATTTCACTAAAAATTATGCAAACTCATGCGGGTTTCTTTTAAGCCACTCTTGTTCTTGCTTGGCATGCATCCTGACACATACCATACACTGGTCAAATACTGATTATATGTGCATTGACCAAGTGCACATTTTCTTTTATTGAAAATACGAAAAAAAGTAATAAATTTTAGACATGTTTCACCAAGACACATGTACTTCTTCAGAAATTTTCATCGATTCCTTTTTTATTACACATGCCATAGGCCAGGTGGTATTTTTCTCTTTTCTTAAGACATACTGAATATCTAATTCCTTTGTCCAGTTAAAAGTTATAGATCAGAGACCCTCCTAGAAAACAGTAGCAAATAAAATAGGTGTAAATATATTTATCCAGCAAGCTAATGTGCCTAAAGGGTAAAAAGTGATAGTTTATCTGATTTTATAATTATGAACCCTGGATTAGTTCTAATTTCAAATCTACAGCTTGCTCTCTATTGATTCTTTCCAGTGTTGGTGGCATTAAAATAACATTTGTGGTGGAGGTAACAGACTTTTATTCTCACTAGCAAGACAGCAAAATATTAGTTCGGTTCAAAAATAATTTCCATTTCTACTGATTAACTTTATTCTTCAAAAAAATAAAGTCCCACAAACCACTGCCCTGTGGAACAGACTCCCAGGAGGATCACTACAATCTTAACCTGTTCAAGTCTAGAATTAACCGTTATTTTTCTTCCTATCTATAGAAACTACTCCTTAACATCATCTTCATCATCATTATTCAACTGTAATTGGGATCATCAAACCAATGTGAATGATCCTTTCTTTAGATGTATAGTTTGTGTTACACTAGGGTAACATACCGTTTTGAATTCAGAGTTACTTTTCCTAGAACAGTTGCTACCCAAGGCTATAGAATCCAGTCTGTCCTGCTATTTTCCTCCTTAAGATAACCCTTTACTTTGAGTGCCCGCAGGCCTTGTACAGGGTGAACCTTACTGTAAAATAGAAAATTTCCTGTGTTAAATTCTCTTCACTTAAATTCTCTTAAAAATGTCTGTGGTAAATTAAATTGTTAGATTCTATGTTAAATGTGTTAAGTTTATTAAAATGTAAATATATGCAGCTCTAAAACTACTTTTGAGTAAAATTCTATAAGATTTGATATGAAAAGTATTTTGTTGAAGTCTTGGATCTGGTTTACATTAGAGAAAGTTTTCTCTTATCAAAGTGTTTTGCAGTGATTGGAAAAAGGTAATAATTGGTTAGTGCAAAGTCAGGTGAATATGGCATGTTGGGTAGAACAGATCAACAGAGTTCCACATTTGTTTTCCTGTATTATTCTTACTGTACATCACTATGTGCTGTCATGGAGGAGGAGAACATCATCCCTTTAATCCACTGTCACAAAAACTAAATTATGTCAGTGTACTCCAAATTTATCCTTACCTTCCACATATGGTTAGTAGTCAGGTTCCTAGATATGAAGGTCTAGAGTTAGGAAACCAGAGAATGCAGTTCCTCTGAACATTTGCCATAAAAATAGCAGTAGAACCGTGAGAGACTAGCAATGTTTCATCTATGGAAAAGGAATTGAAAAGGAGAAATGATTCATCACCCTCAAGATGGATTCTGACTCCTCTGTTACCCTGTGCTTTCTATTACAAAGTGACTACTTCATATTATCATATAATTCTGTTTGTTCTTCCACTTAGTAAATTAGTATTTATGCTATTTTAGAGAAACATGGAAGAAAAAATTATATTACAGATACACTTTTTGGTTTTAGGAATAAAGACTGATTCATTTGTTTTTGCTTTGTTTTTTGTTTTTTTGATTATCAACCATATTTTGGGTTTCAAGAATAATTCTTCTTTTGCAAGTGTATATTGTATTCACAATTTTTTGAGAATAGCAATAATTTTTCCACTATTTAATCCATAGCTTTCACAAGGTTATTTGCATGTCAGGGAATATAATGAACCTGACTGGAATTCAAACTTGGCTCTCTGATTTCTCATTTCAAGTCGCTATCTATTACACCACGACACATCCACAAAAAAGAAAGAAAGAGAAGATAAAGAAAGTGATGACATTCTCGTGTGTTCAATACCTGCTTCAGTGAAATTGAAAAACTTCTCAATGTAGAACATTTTCATTTGTACCCCCTTACTTCTTTATTTATGATTCCTATTATAATATTTTGTTAAATTTGTTCTTAAGCTCAAATATTTAGAAATTTTATAGGGGAAATTCCCTGAGTATTTTAGAGATGTTGAACTTGTAAGGAGCTCATTCAATCATTAAATTATGAACAAAGATTCATCAGAAAATTAATATAGGAAAATTGTGAAATGCTTAAGGGTGGTGTTAGTTTGATATTATTTTGCATAGTTCTATATAGTATGAACATTAATAATCAGGTTCAATTTATCTCTTTTATACCCATTACCAGATAATTTAAGATGGATTTACGAGTGGTAACTTTATTTACCATATGGGAATTTTGAACTAATCTCATAAGTCATTAGTTATTATGGTTGAACAGCCACTATGTCTTCACTGAACAATCAGTATGTTTCTGCAAGCAATTAATTGGCTAATTTAGAAAATGACATTATTTCACAATGTGATTTCCTCAATTTATGGACATATGTTAGATATGTAAACAAGCTGCTATTAAATGGCAACATGAAAGATTTCGACATGAAATATATCCATATATTTACAAGTGAATTTGGTAATCAATTACAAACATCCAGGTATATTTGGCTAATTAACATTATATCTGAAAACAGTTATATAGTTTCAAGATGTGCATTTAAAAAAAATAATAATCCGTCAGCATTTGCCAGTAACATGGTGTGGTTGAAATTTACATTTAAATATTAAAATATACTAATAAAAAAAATGAAAGTAATCTGTTGTGGACACTTTTTTATTAGTGTGATTAAACAATATTTTTTTCTTTCTAGGGCTGCCAAAAACACACTGGATCCAAATCCAGTTTGTTTTCACTCCTATGAGAGGAACCCGTCCCTGATTAACTGTCTTTTCAGAGAGATGCAGCCGTATTCACCACACTTGGCTAATTGTGGTTTGGAGGGGTTATTTACCCAATAGTTGGAGATTTTGAATTTAGAGTTGACTGTTGCCATCCAAAGCTATAGGACGAAATCAATCCTGCTATTTACCCATAGATGAGAGAGGAAGAGATTGATTCTTACCTTTCCTGAGTGTATTTACATGAAGTGTATTTGCATGAGTGTATTTGCATGAAAGTTTATTTGCATGAAGTGTATTTGCATGAAAGTGAATGTAACAAGATCAAATGGAATTTGAACTCGACTCTCCAATTCCACAATCTCAGACACTATCCATTTCTCCACCAGGCTTCAATATATGTCAATGTAATAAAAAGAAGAAAAGAGAAGAAAAGATTAAAGATTAACTAACAGTCTTTCTAATCCTTAATCAGTGTGTACAATGTATGATATATAGAGTACATATAGAATAAATACACAATAGAAGAAAGAAGCAGTAAAATCTTTTATCTGTATGCATGGGGATCAACAAGCTGACAGTTGGAGACATGATGACCAAAGGATAATATGTGTGTACAAGTTATGGTTGCTCATTTCTTAGTGCTCTTGAACAATAAACATCCATGCAATTTCTTTCTTTATCAGTGAACAAATCCTTTTCAATGAACCAATCCTTTCAAGGCAAGAGCAACTACAAGCTTTGAGTTGTCAACTTCAGTTTTTATTTGGTGTTTGTTGAGAGAACACTGAACAGCACCATTCATGTCCAGAAAATTGCTCAATCCATTATGCTGCCATTCCAGCTACAAAAAGATGTGCTTTTCCAGTAGAATAATACCTGCCCATAAGATACCTGTGCTACTTGACATGCTCAGCAAAATATTCAACAACTCCCCTGACCAGCACGATCCCCATTGCATATCTATGGGACATAATAGGATAACACCTAACGCATTCAATTAGCACATGGTGTTCAACATCAGTATGATTATATGCATATAAGAGTACAGACCTTGTTAATGCCCATTCATGCAAAGGACAGTGGATTGGGTTCCCTTTATCTTCTCAATGACATTGAATTCAGCATAGTCTTTCTTCTAGACTGTCTGACACCTAAAGCTAGAGAGACCAGTCTACCCTGCTGAAGAGAGCCTACACAATCTATCTATAGCTGGAGGGCAAAGGAATGGATTCATGCCTATCTCAAGAGCATATGTATGAAAATAAATTAGAAATAAAATAATTTCCATAGTTTGTTAATTATTTATGATTATTTTTATATAGAATGTTGATAAATTCATTTTAATAATGAAACAGTCTTTCTGAATCCTGTTTTTTTTATCACCTTTTCTCCATTTTCTCATTTGCTTTCGCTCACAGTAACTCCTTGTGTCTTAGTGGCTTTACTACCTTGCTTGTGATGAAATGATTTAAAAAATATGTATAATGTAAATGCACCACCAATGATTTAATTATAGAAATGTATTAGGAGGCACTTGGAGTAATGGATAGTGGCTCAGATTGAGGAATAGGAGAGCTGAGTTCAAATTCCAGTCGAATCCATTACACTCACTTACATGCTAATACTCTTGGGAAAGGTATGAATCCTCTTCTTCTCCTCCCATCTATGATTAAATAGCAGGACAGACGGACTTCTATAGCCTTGGATGGCAACTGATCTACCGAAGAAAGAAATGGCAACCTACTGTGGGAAAAAATCTGCCTCAGTCATATATCGAAAGATACATGATTGCTTAAACATGTATCAAGCATGACACATAACTAACTGATTAGAAATCAAAAGTGCTTTTCAGAAATTTTGCAAAGTATTATTGATTATATATGTGTTTTTTTTCTATAAAAGGTTTTATTATATTGAAAATCAGGAAGAAAGGAATTATCAGTTATCATGAACTAATACAAACATTACTGACAGAATAGGTTATTACATGTTTCCTATAGAATCATATTAAGTTACATATACTGGCATAAATAAACTTACTTGCTGCTTTTACAATGCTACAACAACCTCAGTAGTCCACTACCTTGAGTGACTCTTTAGCTTTGTATTTGGTAGAAAATAATAAATTATAAGGGACAAAGAAAATGCATAATCTTGCTGCAAGTAAATAATTTTCAGTGGTCCATGTTGATATTCTTGGGGACATATTTGCCCTTATGCAGTCTGTCACTGTATCCCTTATAATGTGTCAAACTTTAGTAAGTGTCTGCACTAAATGATCATCCAGGAGCTGATCTACAGGTGTAGTAATGTTTATTTGATTACTGTTGCTAACATCTAAGCACCATTGATGGGCACATCTATCATGTACAGCAATGACCAGTAATAATGATTCAGCCTGTTAACAATCTTCAATTTGAACCATCTGAAACAGCTTGAACTGAACTTTATTGTAGACTCTCTGAACATTTAAAGCTCAGACACAGATGGTGCACTTGTATGAGTGTTACTGCATCATAATAAAAATAAAGAGTCTGTAAATTTCATCAGAATTTCTAATAGCCTCAAACATCTACATATCGTACCCAGATGAAAATCAGCATTGCTTATCAGGGTGTTCCAATTTAGTTTTTCACTGGGATATAACTGTTAGACAATGGAATTTTTGCATTATTAAAATTTTAATATACGTTCGCATCAATGCTAAAAATAGATTGGTACATGATGCCAAAGAGACAATCAACACACACAATCAAAGGTATTCTTCCCAAAGACGACATGCAATGAAAAGAACAAATCTATTTACCCAAATTTATTTCTTATAACTCCTAATCTTGAGCCGCTAAATGAGGATGAAAAGCTGAAGTTAGCAACTTAAGTTAGAATAACTGATGCATTACTTGTTAACAGTTAAAGAAATATCATTACATACTACCTGACACAGATAAGAGATTTTATTGCCACCTTCTTTGTTGCTCTGAAGAGTTTGAAAATTTGATCAGAATTTTTTCTACACCCAAGCATGTACAGTGAGTGATGGATAAATTGTCACCATTTTATATTTTTAATTTCACACATGCACTTGTTTTTTTTTAATTTTATTTTGTTAAATGCACAGTATAGTATGGTCAATTTTTTTTTTTAAGTGTTTCACACCAAGCAAGGCGAGAAGCCACTAGGACACAAGGAGTTACAGAAGATTTGGAGCAAGATCAGATAGGAGTGATAGAGGAAAGGATGAGGATGAGGGTAGGGGATAGATCAAGGCAATTGGAGATCTGTGAGAAAAAAAAGCACCATGACACAATTCACTTCACCAGAAATTTGGAAATGGCATACTGTATTGTTTGCTATACATGTCAGAACCTTAAATATGAAGATTTCAGAGTTTTTGGGTGTCAATCTGAGGACAGTGCAGAGGATTTAGAAAGCGTTGGATGAGTCTAATGGTGATTACGAAGATACAGCAGCTCAGAAAACTGATAAGGAAAGAACCTGCAGAATTTGTTGGTGAGGGCCTCCAACTCAACACAGAGGCCTACATCAAGTGCTTTGAGGAGGTAGTGCTGCCTTGGGTCAAGAAGGTGTCTACTGGATAACCCTATGTGTGGCAACAGGATTCTATACCAGGCCACCCAAACAATTTTTGTGCCTATATCATCCTTTACATCTGGTCACCTAACTTTGCAGACTGCAAACCCCTTGATTATTATGTGTGGAGTACAGATGAGTGAGAGACCAACAAAACCCCTTGTAGCATCAAAGAACAGAAGGCAAGGATTATGGCAGCATTCACCAACTTAAACAAGGAGAGTGTCCAGAGCAGTTGCAGGAGATTCTAAAGTCATCTGGAGGCTGTGGTTGAAACCAATGGTGATTTTATTGAATAAATTCACTCTTTAGTGTTTCAAGATATTTTTGTGTAGTTTTGGTAAATATGTCTGTTAAAGTGAGATGTCAGTGTTATTTTCATTTTTGAGTAATTTAAATGACAATTAAATGGTAATTTTTCCATCGCACCCTGCATATAATGTACCCAGATAAGAATTAGCATTACATTGGTATTGTCAGGTGTAGGGCATGTCAATTTTATTTATTGCCAGTGTATAATGGTCAGGCAATGGAAAATACCAGTATTTTTTATTTATATATTTTAATGTTTAAAAAATCTACAAAATCAAGCGCTAGAATAAATAAGTTTTCAGTGATGCTTTTTTATTAACTATAGCTCACCAAATGCAAGGCTTGAGAGCCATTGAAGGAAGAGGGTTAATGAATGGAGTGTGATATAAATGTAAAAGGAGGAAGTAGAGAATAAAAATTATGAGACTATAGCAGATAAATAATGGCTGACCCTAGACTTGAAAAAGTTAAATTGTAGTTTTAGGGAAGCATCCATGCAGGAGTCTATTCTACAAAGTAGCAGTTTTTGGAGAAGAAGCTTTTGGAGTGGAACAGCTTTGTTTAATAATGGAATAAATAAGAAATGAGTGTCATTCAAACCTGCGGACATGGCAAGGCAGGTCTTGTCTGTAATGGAGGTACTAAGGAATGGAGCATGTCTGATAATTTGCCATGAAAATAGCAATAAAATATTAAGTGGCTTGTAACATGATTGTTGGATAAGGACCTTAGCTGATGGATTATAATGTGTTTATTAGCATTTTTCGTTGTCTTATTTATTTTAAGTCCTCCTATTTTTTTTTTCTTCACTGTTTAAAACTAAAGACAAGCAAGAGCATATAATGCCTTGGTGATTTATTTAAATCTTTTTTTGCCATGTCTGTAGATCTCATTGCCACTTTATTCAATCCTCTTTCTCATGAGTCTATCCAGAAGAACAACAGTTCCTTAATAGAACATCAATAATGCCATCATAATGGAAGGGATTCATAGACTTACAATGCAGAAATTTCTAAAGTCTCTCTTTCATTCCCTCAAATAATATCCTGAAGAAAGTATTAAAAGTATTGTTCAGAATTGTTGTTTGTAGAAAGAAAAGGCAGCTTTCTTGAAGAAATCTCATAAAATCCTTAAGGTCTTATTAACTTGTATTTTTATTTGTTTTTTGAATCCGGTTTTATTGCTTATCATTGCTAAGTTTTAATTTCTTTCATAAAGCATACTAACAAATTTGATTCCATTGCTGCAACAATGTATTATCTGAATAATCCTTCAAAATACTATTTTTTTTTTTTGCTTAATCTTTACAAGCCATTTAAAGAGTTCTTATTTTTATCATCATTTTTCTAAATCTTAAATTTTTATGTTTATCCTTTTTCTAAATCTTGAGAACAATGATCCCATGTTTTTTTTTTTTTTTATAGATATACAGATTAATAATGTACTTTGTATTATAGATGAAATAAAATAATTTAAATATACCCAAAAAAGGTTATAGGAAAAAATCAATTATATTTTTAAGCATAAATTTTTGAATAGGTACGTTAGTAATGGTAATGAAAATAAGCAACAATTATTACAATTTAAGAAGCGTTAACAAACTAATATTACGAGCTACTGTTAGTGATTTAAAAAGTCCGCCTTTTGTCTCCTTGTGGCATGCAGAGAGTGTGTCATAGTTCAGGAAAGTTCCTTAAGGGCTGATAACTTTCATTTACAACAGAGTTCCTCAGAGGCTATCAATCATTATTATTACAGTCATACATTTTACTTTTATTTTTGTATTTAAAAAGGTAGTTTATATTATATTTTTTTAATTGTATAGATATATTGCTTGGAATTTCTTTTGCAATATTTTGAATATAAAGAATATCACATTCAAACAAAATTGGCATTTTGTTTTTGAAAGACAGTTCAAAGGAGAAGTTACATGAAAAAATATCACCAGTACCTCTTGTCTAAGTTTTAATTGCCAACAATGCAAAAAATCTCATGTCATTTATAGCTATCATATTTATTTACAATTTTGAAATAATATCAACCTTCTTTTTCTATGTGTCATGGCCATTCAGGACTTGAGCAATAATGGCTCTTCACAACTTCCTTCCAGCTCTTTCATTTGTCTTTCTGCCATTGTTCCACCATCAATTTAGGTAGGTGGCCTGCTGCCTTCATCTGTCCATTTTGTCTTTGAAGTGTTCTATCTAATTGTTCAATTTTTATAAAAGATGTTTATTCAAAATGACAGCAGACATTTTGATACAAATAAAAGGTATACTAGTGTCCTTCCAGTGTCCAGTCCTTTAATATATTGTCTTCCTGTAAGAATCAGAAAACTGAGGTGTTCTGCTCTGGAGATCATGGAAGTAATGCCCTGGTGAGCAGTGTGTAGCCTGTGTAGTACCTATTGTCTGAAGGAGGGTAGTATATGAGGATTTTATATAGTATAACACCATCCACAGTGTTGTTTGTTAGATTTTGTTTAGTGGCATATCAACCTCTGTGAGTTATTTAAAGCCAAATTCAGCACAATTATATAGCTTGAAATGAATATATTTTGAATGCAATTGTATGTCTGCATCGACAGATAAAATGTATTGTTGGTCATTTTGCTTTAAATATGTTTTGTTGGTAATTTTACTATGAACACATATTGTTGATTGGTTGATTTTGTTTAGTGGCATATTAAGCTCTATGGGTTATTTAATGCTGAAATCTATATATTCTGTATATAATTTTATGCTTTCAAGTACAGTTATTTTGTATATAGGATGTTTTTTTAGATATAGATTGCAGTGGGTAAACTGTTATCATTTTATATTTTTAATCTTGCACATGTGAATTGTTTGTTTTTGATTTTGTCAAATGTACAGTATGGGAGGGTCAGTTGGGCAGTATTAGAAAAAGCACACTATGATGCAATTCACTCTGCTAGGAATTTAGAAAAGTCATACTGTACTGCTTGAGCTTCATACCAGAAGTTCCAATACAAACATTTCAAAGTGGTTGGGTGTCAATCTGAGGAGAGTGCAGAGAATTCAGAAAGAGTTGGAAGAGTCTAATAGAAATTATGAAGGTGTTTGGAGTGATCACCAGTGATGGCAACATTATGCCTCCATTCATCTTCCTACAGGACCTCAGACACAACATGTATGCCTACATCAAGTGACTTGAGGGGGTAGTCTTGCCCTGAGTCAAGAGAGTGGCTTCTGGAAGATAACAGGACTCTGAACCTTACTACACAAGCAGGAGAACACAGTTAAGACTGTCAGACAATTTCTACAAGCACATCACCCCTTACATCGGTCTATCTAACTAAATATACTGTTGATTTTTGCTATATACCCATAGCTGGGACCCTAACAGGTACTACCACTCCAGGTCAGCATGAACCTAGGAACAACAGCAGTTAACAGGTGGTTTCACACTCCTCAAAACCACCATGATATCTACAGTGTAAACATTGTGGCTATACCTGAAAGTATTTTCTTCAAGATCGGTGGTTAATCAGTTATTATCCAACATACCATGTCGGCAAGTTGACTCATATGATGTTTAATAATTGTGGGGTGAAATTTGTCCCAGCTTCTGTGGCTGATATCTAGTTGGCTAGAAAAATTGCTTGGGACAAAATGCAATCTTGACCCGATTTTGTTAGATACATAACACAAACATCCCTAGAAGCATGTTTGATCGTTTTTCTCAAGTATGGATAATGATACAGGGATTATCTCCATGATTATGTATGCCAGAAATAGCTTGTCTCAGCAGCCATTGACGTAAGTAAGTTGATTCATCTTGATGTAGACACCTCCATCATATATTACTGAGAATTTTAGCACCGTGATCTTCATACCCTTGTTGGCAGCATGTGTTTTCATAGACATTTGGATGAGGTCAGTGATGCATAATAATGGTATCAGCCATCACAGGTAGGTTGGCAGCTCTTATCTTTGTGAGGTGGGTAAATCCCAAGGCCTTGTAGTTGTCTAAGTGACACTGTGATTGAGAAGGTAATGAAGAGTTGTGGTCTGAATCTCTTCTTGCACAAAATGTTCAAGAGCATCTCATAGCAGTAGCGGTCAAGTCTGACTGCACTTTCATCACTCTACTTGTATATTATTAGGTTGGTGCAAAAATAATGACGTAATAATGTCGTTTTTTGACGTTAAAAAATACATCGAAAAACGACATTATTACGTAATTATTTTTGCACCAACCTAATAGATACTGCATCTATATCATCATTGATGCTGTCGGGTTTGAGCCTCTGGTGACAGACTTCCTGCAAGTCATTGTCTCAATTACAGTGAGAGCATTTGTAAACATATGCAGGAGACATTGTCTTACCTAGACAGGCTGGGGCTCTTTTCCTGTTACTTTATTGACCACAATAAAAGCACTCTTGGGTGTCTGTGTTGTTGGTTCTTGTGGTATGGACTCCTGGTAGCTGCAAACCTTTGTGAGTTTAGTATCTTTGACACTAATTATTTCCCAGATTCTTTCACTTCAATGAACTGGAGTATTCTTTTCAAGGATAATTGTTGATTTGTCTCGCCAAATAGGCTGAGCTGTATTTCAGGTTGTTTTTTTACTCCTAGTCAGCATGTCCCAGACTAACTCCGCCATGTAGTTGATGTAATCATCATCATCACCATCATCATCATCATCATCATCATCATCATCATCATCATCCCCCTTGACTTTTGTAATCGTAGGAAGGATCCAAATGCAGAAGCCACACTAACTCTTTTCCACAATGGTCTATCAAAGGCAGCCATCATCAATTCTGGTAGTCATACCTGTCTGTTGTTTGACATTGGCCAACCAGTTTTTCCATTAGTGTCCTCTCTTATCTCCACCTTCAGCGGTACCATGTATGATGGTCTTGCTCTGTACCATTGTGATGTGTCCAAACCACACCATTTTTCTCTGTTTGACAGTGGTGAGGAGAGGTTCCTCCTGTCCCATAAAACTTTCAACATTTTTCCGCACAAACCCATTGATGTAATCACAGTAGGGGAAAATTTATAGACTTCTGCTTGACCATGGACACAGTTACCAAAAGCTCCCAATGGGTTCATCATGGTTCTGGCACATATTGAGCAATGCTACTCTAGTCTAGATAATATTTTCTTCTTGGACTGCTAGCGTTTTTATAGTGTCTACATCTTGCATGGTGTGATCACAGCTGGATCGCTGATATTTAATGGCAGGCATGCTGGTTACTAGTTACAGGGTTAATTAGTCAGTTGATAAATTGGCTGTCAATAAAATGCCTGCCACTTTAAATATAAACTTGTTCGATGTTCATAAAATATTTTTATTCAAAATAACAGCTGACATTTTGATAGAAATAAAAATTATGCTTGTTTACTTCAGGTGTTCTGTCTCTTAATGTATTCTCTTCCTGCAACGGAAATGATTGTGTAATCATGTACTGTCAGTGTCATATTCACAAAGCCCTCTTTCATCATTATGTATGCAAGAATTTTCATTTTTTTTTTTTTCTGATTCTGAATATAAGTCTCCTTTTTGTTTCCAATTTCCTTAAGATTGCTTACATGCTTCATCCATGATATTCTCACCATTTTTCTACAGAACCACATTTCTTTTGCTTTCAGTATTCTCTTCATCTCTGAGGAGATTATCTAGCATTCATTGAGAAATATACATGATAATCAAATATAACATAATTCTTTCCATGTTTCTGATGAAAACTTCTCATTTCTTAATACTTTGCTTAGCTTTTGGAAGGCAACATTTGCTATCCTAATGCACCTTTAAATTTTTATGTTGCAGTTTCCGATCTAACAACAGTGCCTTAACATGGAGTTAATGAAGCTAGTCTAATTGACCATTACTACTGAGTAGTGAGTTTGATCCACACTGGGTGCCCTATACAAAAATTTGACCTTATATAACCTAAAAAGGGTTTACATGTGATAAACTCACCTGACTTAAAATTGTGACCTTAGCAAGGAATTAGTGAGGCTAGTCTGGTTGACCATTACTATTGAGTAGTGAGTGCCCTATGCAAAATTAAAAATTGAATAACCCAACAGGAGTGGACCAGCTACCATCACCCCAATGTCTTTGTTACATACTGGAAATAAGTAAGTGAATTTTAACCAATTTTAAAAAAAAATAATATTCAGCCTTTACCCTTTACAAGGCCCAAGAGCCACTCGAGGTAGATAGTAAGGCAGTAAGAGGTAAGGAGCACATGACCTAATTAAATGAGATAACAGAATCAACAACTACTTAATGAAAATTCAAATTTCAGATTAATTTTTAACTTCCAGTAATATGTATACCTGCTACAGCAGTTATTTTAAAATTTGTGATAGGAGGCCGAAAATAGATGCCTCTTCTTAAACAGGTGATTAGAGTTAGAATACAATTAGTTTTGTGGTGTGTCAACTCAATAAACATGACACAGAACAGTTTTATCATGGAATCTAAGGATAAATGAGGGTCATCTTCTAATGTAAACAAAATTGAATGACCACCCACCTGCCGACTTTGTTTATATTGAGTCCATTTATAAACAATATAAACAGTATCAATTTGTCAAAAGAGATGTGGATGTGAGGTTTCTGGTTGACTGAAAGTTTGGAACATTTTCCTCTTCAGGAAACTAGTAAATATTTATTTATTATTTTGTGTTTTTTAAATTTTTTCTTCAGCTTAATGATGTCTATTATTTGTGTTGTTATCAATTATTTGAACTGCATAACTCTTCCTCTTGATAAGTACAATTGTAATTAAATTTTTTTTGACCTTCTTTTTCAATTTCGTTTTTTATTAAACACTGTCATACAACTTAGTCAAAAAGATTATATATATATATATATATATATATATATATATATGTGTGTGTGTGAGTGTGTGTTTGTATGAGAAAATCATATATACATATATATATATATATATATATATATATATAGATAGATAGATAGATATATGTGAGTGTGTGTTTTTATGAGAATATATATATATATATATATATATATATATATATATATATATATATATATATATATATATATACATATGTAAATTTTTATATGTCAAGATCACTTTTAGGGAAATCTAGGACAAAGTGGAAAAGATTCCCTGTGACATATTTCATCATTTACAACTAGAGTGATGTTTAGGATGATGTGACTATACATGCACATAAAGGAGAGGGGACACTGAATATATATATATATATATATATATATATATATATATATATATATATATATATATATTGGTTGGATTGATGCGAGTTTGTGACCCTGGGTTTCACGCTTTTGCGATTGTCTGACAATCGAAAAAGCGTGAAACCCAGGGTCACAAAATCACATCAATCCAACCAAATATGTTAGCTCAATCTCTGATATTGAGCGCTTTCTAATAAGTACTGCGCATATAATATATAAATAATTATATATATATATATATATATATATATTTATTTATATTTATATTTATATACACACACTTTTCACACACACACACACACATATATATATATATATATATATATATATATATATATATATGTGTGTGTGTGTGTGTATATACGAATGTAATGAGAATAATATATATATTTTCTATAAATTCTAACATTCACAACATTAATTCAAAAGAGGGCTCAATACCAATAGTAAAGCAATAATTATTTATTATAATTTTTCATATAGACAAAAACAATTTACTCACAACAAAGATGCAACATCGTTTCAGTGCATTTAGTTGCACCTTGACTGGTGAGAACCAAAATGATTATGAACAATTTTGTTTGTAAGTAGGCCACATGAAAAAAAAATTTGGCCTTCTATACACACACATACAGACATTTAAATACACTTACATATAATAATATCATATTCCTCAACATTTCTCTTTTATTTTCTGTGAAATTCTGCAGTTACTCTTGGGAAAGATAATGGAATGGTTCCTCTTTGCCTTCTACATAGTTTTGAATTCCAAGTTTTTCTTTTCTTATACTGATTGTCAACCTCTTCTATTTAACACATAACTGGTGGGGAAGAAGAAGTGGATTCATGCCTTTCAAAAGAATATTAATCCAAAGGGAATACAACAGATCAGTTTATAACTTGAAATCACTCACCAGTTTCTATGCTATTACCCACACATCCATGTAGAAACACACACATACATACACACATGCATTTAGATATAACCAGAAATATATCTGTAAAAAGACAATATGAAAAACCGATCTTGGACAACGTTTTTGTTCTCTGATGAATTTTATTTCGAAACAAATACTGGAATGGCCAGGTAGCTTTGAAATATTTTGGTAGTATATTAGAATAACCCAAAACCTATACTGGCAGCAAACCACCTGCATAGAGATAGAAAATGAATTCAGTAAATAAACAAAAATAAAAAAAGAATGTAAGAAAAATATGTGTCTTCTCACCAGACTTATTCAACCTATACAGTGAGGCAATTTTGAGAGAATTAGAAGTCCTACAAGGATTCCTTATTGGCAGTCAAAATCTTAACAACACAAGATATGCAGATGGTACAGTGTTAATAGCAGACATGAAAGGAAACTACAAGAATTCTTGCAGAAGGTAATGAATGACGCCAAGGTGAAAGGATTCGGTATCAATTGCAAGAAGACCGAATGCCTGGTTGTTAGAAAAGTGAACAGCTCAAGATTCAAATTACAAACTGGAGATAACAAAATCAAATAAGTACTGCAATTTAAATAGCTGGGAAGTGTTTTAACAGTGGACAGAAAGTGCAACACCGAAATCTGATGGTGCACTGAGATAGTTGCCTTCTAAAAGCTAAGCAAATATGAAGAAACAGAAAATTTTCAATAGAAACAAAGAAAAGAGTACTGAACTATTATATAATATCAGTCCTTCTAAATGGCAGGGAATTCTGGACAATCTCCTCACTCATGAAGAAAAGACTTGAAACAACAAAAATGGGGCCCTACAAAAAGATCCTAGAATACTAATTATGTGAGCAACAACAAAGTTTTAGAGAGAATTGAAACAAAAAGGACACATAATATCAGGAAGAACACATAACACTCAGAAGCAAGAGGGACAGAGGAAAACAAGGCATAACCTACCTCGTGAGCTTAAGTAAATGGATTAAAGAACAATGTTTAGGAAAGATAACAAAAAGACAAAATTTATTAAGAGCTGCAAAGGACAGGTAATTGTGGAGAGTGACGACTGCCTATGTCCTGAAAGAAACATGACATATAGAGGAAAAAGAAGATTTATACACCGAAGTAAAAATATTAATTTTTCAGGACTTTTGAAATTAAGAAAACCCATAAATATACCTGTGATTAATTGAAAATCAAAATAAATTATGGAGAATGCTAAGTGATTTAATTTAATGGCTAATAAAATAAAGCAGGTAAATGTTATTGTTGAATTTTTTTATTAATGTAATTTATTAGTTAAATTATTTCAGTCTGGGAAATTAAGTTATGTATTATATATTTTAAATAATAGGTTTTGAATTTAACTGTTTTCTTTTAATTTAAAGGAAAATTATAGTCATGTGTGTTGGCTTGCGAAAGAAGTATTTCTTTCAGGAAAAGAGATACTTGAAATATCTAGGGTGCAGTTTTATATTTTGATAAGATACAATACTCTCACAGCCAAGAATTTTTTGTCTAAGAAAGTTACTTTTTCTTTTAATAAGTGTGACATTCTTCGTGGTTGAACTTATTTCTATGTATAATCAATGCATTTGATGAATTGTTGTGTATAAAATCTTTTTTGTGTTCATAGATATACTTTTTAAATTTCTGCAAGTTTCCCCAATATATTGTAAGGAACAGTTGTGACAATTTATATTATATATAAATGCTTCAGAATTATCATTCTTATGGATATTTTGGGTTTTAATCATATCCATAACAATTTGGGATGTGGTTGTAATTATTTTGATGTTTTTAAGATTAGAAGAATTGTTTTAGATAATGGATGTTAAGTAGTAATAGACATATAATACTTATTTTTATCTAGTTTGTTGTCAGTGCTATTGTTGTTATTGATGTTATTATCTTTTATAGTTATAAATTTTTTATGCCATTCTCTTACCATTGTGGATAAAATAATTGAAGATATTAGAGGTTTTTAATTGTGTTTTCAATATATATTCTTTATTTAGTTTAAAATTGGGGGCTGCAGATTCTTAGTGTTCTTAAATAGAATCCTATAATTAATCCAAGTGTTATTCTGTTACAGTGGTGAGAACAGAAATTAATGACAGTATTCTTGCTGATAGATTTTTTGTAAGCCTCATTATTAGTTGTTTATTGATAGCAAGAAAGGGTAAAATGTTGCTATTATCAGATTCAAAGGTAAAATATGAGTTGAATCTGAGACTAACAACACTTTACTCTTCCTATGTTAACTGCTTATATTATATGATTTCAAATTAGTCTAAAGTGTAAAAAAAAAGCTCCATGAAAATCAGCTTGGAAGTATTGTAAATGTCAGAACTCTAGAAAGATGGCTTCAGAAATTTTGTTCAAGTGAGGAGAGCCATAGAAACGAACCAAGAAGAAAAACTAATTCAGTCATAAACAATGATTAACTGAATGGATTTATTAGACAAAATCTGAAAACAAGAGTCGGTACTGCAATGAACAATTAAAAATGAAACAGTCTACACAAATGAAGAGATATGTCCTAATCCTGTTTCATGAAAATACCTGCCCTCAAATTTCACAGTCCACCATTCAAAAGTTGCAAGGCTTCGTTATGAGATTTTGAAACATCCACCTTATTCACCAGACATCTTTCTCACAGATCACCAATTATTCAAACAGTTTGATCCTTCCATATACAATAGAAGATTCTCTTATAGTGAAGAAGTTGTGGAAGCTTTTGAACAGTTTTTTTTTTTAATACAAAAGATCAAGGGTTTTAATTAAAAATGGAATAAATGGTTTAGAGTTACATTGAAAGAAAAGTTGTAGAACAAAACAGAAATAATTTAGAACAAATAAAAATGTATTTTGATCAAATAAAACCGTTCATTTTTTTTGCCATTCGTCAAATTTTGACATTTCATATGGGACAATTGTTGTGTAAAGCATCTACTAAATATCTCAACTTCACATAAAAGACAAGGGAGATATTAAATGAAACATGTTTAAGGTCTTATATACCATCAAATGTGGTCTATATATCTGTGTATAATTGATTGATTTTTTATAGCTTCTCAACTCCTTGTGTGTTATTTAAAGCTGAAATGTATGTTGGATTGTAGAATTTTATATATCATGAAATATGGTCTATATATATGTTTATATGTGGGTGTGATTGATTGCTTTGTTTTTTTTAAAGTGAATATTGCATTAACAATGTTTGAGAATAGCAATGATTTTTGCAGACCTCTATGCCAAACCTTATCAAAGGCCTTCTGATGAGAGATGATGAACCAATTCAGCAGTGATCAGGGCCTCTATGAGTTTTCCAAAGAGAGGTAGAAAGCTAATAGGCTGATACTTGGAAGGGTTGGATTATTCACCAGAATTCTTAAAAAATGGGACTACAGGTGATGATTTCCAGTAAGCAGGAAAGCAGGAGACATCTGAGGCATCTATTATACAGTTTAGAGAGAACAGGATCCAGTTCAGAAGCACACTTCTTAATTACTATTACAGGGAAACCACTGGGTCCACATGCTTTGTGAAATCAAGGTTAGAAATCTTAGGAGAAACCATGGATGAAGTTATATGCATATCACTGAACAGAATTCAATTCTAAGTGGGAAGTTATGCAGGGTACTCCAGATGAGTCAAGAGTAAAGTTGGAGAAGAAATTAGAGGCAAAGCATTCAGTTTTATCGGCAAATTGATTGAGGAGTTGGGAAATACAGACCTTGCAATTATTTAATACCCTATTAAAAAGCCACCCGTAATCATAAATGCCAAACTTGTCAGAGGCTATGCACTGCATCATTCTCTTGTCAAACTGGGACTTAGCTCCTTCGAGGACTTGCTTACATTTATTACAGGCAGTAACAAATAGTTGCCAGTTGTGACCAGAGCTGTTATGCTGGTATAGCCAGAAATAGCGGTTCCTCTTTGCTTTAGTAGCCAAACATGCTGATGTGCACCATGAATAGGATTGAAGTTTCACCAGGTATTTCCAAGAAGAATGAAAGCATCCATGCTGGCTTTTACCAGAGAAGAAATCTCAGTGGGGCATTTCTCAATTGGGAGATTGAAAATATGAATTCATAGGGCGTCTAAGAAAATCATTGAGTGAGTTCCCTAATCAGCATGCTGGTTATGGAAAGAGATCTTATGGATAGGGTGTTCTTGTTTAAGGGATGATCAGAAGTTAAATATTAATAACTACCACAGTGGACTGAGTTACCAAAAGAGCAGTATTATGAAGCCTAACAAGAGTGAGGAGAGGAGATAAGAAATAAATTTTGCTAGGGAAATGAGTAGGAAAATCTATTTGAGTAAGAAATTGGGGAGTGGAAAAAATTTAATGTCTGAATATCATCACCATCAGTCCCTTTAGAATGTTTCAACCACTTGACATGGTAAGCATTAAAGTCACTGAAGACAAAGATGTTTACAGATGGATGAAGAGAAAATGCCTTTTTTATACTGTCAGCTATTATGTCTAATAGAGTACATTCCTGGGAAGAGAGTGAGAGAGCAAGAGAGAGAAAAAGGAATAATAGAGATAACATCTCATTTATTAATTTAGTTTTTCATAGCTTAAACTTTATATGTAGATATGTCTGTATTTGAATGAGAAATATCATAGAACAATGAAAAAACAAAGTTTCGGTAAACATTCATTTGAGAAATACTTGAAGCCATTGAAAAAAAATGCATGGGCAACAAAAATTCTTGTAGAAGATAACAAATGCCAATAGCAAATACGAAAATTCTAGAACCAGACAGAAGCAAGATTTTACTCGAATCTCACTGGGATCTCCAAATTTCTTGCAACGACAATGATTAAACTGATTTTGACATTTTTGCTTGCTAATAAAGAAATGAATGAGATAAATGAACAGAAAATGCAACAAAACATTTCGGTGTTTCTAACTTGATTTAGAGATGAGATCAATTTTCCGACTTTACTATACCCTCTGGTAGCGCGAATTATCTCTTGTTAGTAATTAACTGCTTTTAAGGGAAATACACATTATGTTTCTTTACAGTTTTAAATTTTGATTGTAATTTAAAATTACTTGGCGATGGTGTGAAATTCCATCTCAAATGATAACATATGAGACTTTCTGAGCTATAACAGTTTTAAATGCATAAATGATTGGTGCCAGGAAAAGCAGTGGGGTGTTAAAATATGCATTTTATAATGTTTATATTTAAGATTTTAAAAGCAGTTGTCTGTAATATTTATTAGATTAGAATTTATTCACTAGTGCCATGAACGGAATCATTCTTTTCTCCATTTCACTGAGATGATAAATGTGAACATTTTTTCCTGTTAATTATATGTTCATAACTTACTATCAAATTTCTCCACTAATTTATCTCTTCTTCTTCTTGCCATGAACTTTCAAGATATGGACGATCGTGGCTCTCCACAACTTCCTATATGCTGTAACTCTTAGTAATATTTGTCTTTTAACTCTCACTCCCAGTTCTTGTTTGGGCATCCATTTACACAATTTCGTTAGGTACATTACTTGCTGCTTTTTTCTGTTCCCCTTGCCTTCAGTATATCCTGTAAATGTTGGATTATTCATGCTTTCATTCTTCATTATGTGCCCTAGAAACTTCAATTCTCTTTCAGTCTTTCTAATTTGAAGTACAAGCACTTTTTTTGTTTCTATTTCCTTTAAAGCTTCCACATTATTCAAATATTTTTTTCATGGGATATTCAGCCTCCTTTTGTAAAATGACATTTCTGTTTTCATCTGTGTGGAGATTGTCCAACATTCTCTGACATAGAAGAGGACTGATATCCTATAACAGACCAGGACTCTTTTCTTCATCTCTAATGACATTTCTGTGTTTATAAATACTTTGCTTAGCTTTTGGAAGACATTTTTTGCTGTTTCAATGTGCCTTCAGATTTTGATGTCACATTTGGCATCATCTGTTAAAACACTTTGCATATATTTAACGTTTTATGCTCTCTTTATAATGGTATCTCTAAATTGTAGTTACCATCTTGAGATGTTCCACTTGCAGACAACCATATGTTGTAAATGTAGTGACCCTATTTCAGAATATACGAACAAAACAACAGCATTGGTAATGTAATGCAGCTGAAATTAGGGACATGCTCTGAATATGCGACATACAAATGGGAAGGTACAAAAATAAAAAAAAGTATTATAACATAGGAAAGTGTCTTTAGAAAGAAAAGAATGTTCAACTGCAACATAATATTTCTACAGGGTGCAATGGGTAAATTGTCGCCATTTTATATTTTTAATTTTGTGCATGCAAATTGTTTCTTTTTGATTTTGTCAACTGCACAAAAAGAGCATCATGACGCAGTTCACTTCAGCATGCTGTACTGCTTGGCATTCCCACCGTAAGCTGCAATATGAACATTTCAGAGTGTTTGGAAAGAACGATGATTCTAATGGTGATTAGGAAGGTCTGATTGTTTTGATAAGAAAAGAACACTTGAATTTGTTGGTGAGAGCTTCAGACTCAATGTGGAGGCCTACATCAAGTGCCTTGAGGAAGTAGTGCTGCCCTGAGTCAAGAGGGTGGCTGCTGGAATGCCCTATGTCTGGCAACAGTACTCTGTACTATGTCACACAAGCAGGAGAACTCAGTCATTGCTGTCAGACAATTTCTGTGACCACATCACCCTCAACATCTGGCCATCTAACTCCCCAGTCTCCCACCCACTTGATTATTATATGTGGGGTGTAGATGAGCAAGAAACCAACTAAATTCCTTGTAACACCAAAGATGAACTGAAGGCAAGGATTATGGCAGAATTCACAAACTTAAACAAGGAAGAGTTGCAGGAGATTTCAAAGTTGTCTGGTTGAAGACAATGGCAATTTTATTGAATAAATTTACTCTTTAATATTTAATATTTTACTTTTGTGAAATCTTGGTAAATATATCTGTTAAAATGAGATGTCAGTGTTATTTTCATTTTTGTGTAATTTAGATGACAATTTATCCATCACATTTTATATATATCCTAGACTGCAATGAACATTGGAAAATTTCTTCACAGATGAAGGAGATACTTGAAATTGTGGAGATGTGGTTCTACTGAAGAATGCAAAGAATATTATGGACAGAGCCTGTGAGCAACAAGAGGAATAGTTAATTAATTATTAAAGTGACAGTTGAAAATTCTAAAAATGGTTATCTAAGACATTGGATAATATTGTCTGAAACAAAAAAAAGTGAATTATGTAATATATAATCTTTTATATGACAGATTAAGTGGAGCCTCAAAGTAACATATTTTGGAAGTGTTTTATCAGAGGTTGTGAAATGTGACACAAAAATCGGAAAGTGCATTAGGATATCAAAAGGTGCCTTCCAAAATCTAAGCAAAGTATTAAGAATAAAAAAAAAACAGTGCTGAACTCTATATGGCAGTTAGTGCTAGACAATCCTTTCCCAGATGAAGAGGAAACTTGATGAAACAGAGATGTGGTTGTACAGAAGAATGCTGAGAATGTTGGATAAATTTTAAAAATTAGAATTTTTGGACACACCCCTGTCCTTTCCCAATGAAAACTAAAATGGAGTTGAATTCTTTTTTGGTAAAGAAAAGAGGGTTGTATTTTGCATGTGTAAATTCTTTTTTTAAGAGCTTGTGATCATTATTGGACAGCAGATCAATATATATATATATATATATATATATATATATATATATATATATATATATATATATATATATATATATGACCTTGTGTTATTCAAAACATATAGCACATAGATCAATCTAAATCCCAAATAATTTAAATACTAATTTACATATAGAGACATATATATAAAAAGAAAACGCCTACTCATTTTTATTTATGAGGGATTGAACTCTATCACTTCACATCCATGAACTTGAATGACTTTTCTTCTAAACTGATGAATATTCATGAGCACCCCTATACTAAAAATTTTGAAAAACCAATAACATTTTTGCTCTTGTATATAAATACTTACCACAAAATAAAATCCTTACATATACCTTGATAAAGTCCCTCAGATGACAAAACACATCAGCTAAGATAAGCTTTCCTTTTGTCTTTTGTCATATTGTCCTTTTTACAGCTATACTCTAGAGAAAGTGAGAGAGGGAGAGAGAGAGAGAGAGGAAGAGAGAGAGAAGAAGAGAGAGGGAGAAAGAGATAGGGAGAGAGAGGGAGAAGAGAAAGGGGGAGAGAGAGGGAGAAAGAGAGAGAGGGGGAGAGAGAGGGAGGGAGAAAGAGAAAGAGAGAGAGAGGGAGAAAGAGAGAAAGAGAGAAAGAGAGAGAGAGGGAGAGAGAGAGGGAGAAAGAGAAAGAGAGAAAAAGAGAGAGGGAGAAAGAGAAAGAGAGAAAAAGAGAGAGAGAGGGAGAAAGCGAAAGAGAGAAAGAGAGAGAGGGAGAAATTACAAGGTGTAGAGGAATCTAAATATCTGTTATATTTCAAAATTTAACCTTAAAAAAGAAACCAAGCTGTTATTCAAAATAGTATATATCATTTTGATTATGGCATAATGGAATTTACAAAGTAATTAAGAATTTCATACTTTTCCTTTTGTTAGCAGGTCATCTTAGCATATGTACATATGTATATATTATAGGACATCATGAAAATATATTTATTTATGAGCAAGTTCATTGAAGTTCATGTTTCTATAGAAACATAGAAAAGAGTACTGAACTGTTCCATAATATCAGTCCTCCTATATGGCAGTGTAATGCTGGGCATTCTGCTCACAGATGAAAAAGAGATTTGAGGCAACAGAAGGTTGGTTCTATAGAAGGATGCTTAGCAACAAGAAAATTTTAAGAAAAATGGGAGGGGAAATGACATACTAAAAAAAATAAAATAAAAAAAAGCAACAGTTGAAATTTGATTAATTTGTTTTTATGGCTTATCAACTTTTTGCAGGTTATTTAAAGCTAGAAAATATTTTTAGATTGTAAGAATTTTTTGGAGATAATAATAGTTTAATGATAAAAGTTTTACTAATTAACCCATATCTGGAGGGAGAAGAGATGGATTCATACATGTACCAAGGATATCTGTGTGTAAGTGAATATAGCAACTCCAGCAGAAATTAGAACTTGCCTCTCCAATTAAAAATTCTGAGTCATTACCCATTATTCCACCTGCACATCCAACCTTACTGTTCCCATTATTCTCAAATGGTCACGCATCTTGGTAATGACAAGACTCAACATTGCTTAACTTTCGTGATCATATAGAAACCATGTTTTAACTTGATATAACCATAGCATAATAAGGAAATAATATTTTTATATTCACAGGAAATATATTAAAAGCAAAGAGTCAGAGGGAAAACATTGAGTAACCAACCAAACAAGTTTATGTGATAGGGTGACAATATGGAGACAAAGGAGGGTAATAAAGAATTAAATATTGCCCAGAGCTACCAATGACCAGAGTTTTGGAGAACCATGTTCACCCATATGCTGAATAGACATAAAAAAATAATATCTGTTCTTTAGCCAAGAATTAAGTTACATTTGAAAAATTTTAATAGCAATATGTCCAGTGAATGTTAAATTATTTCTTTCTGTTACAGTCTGCTCTTTTGTTAGATTCACTCTGTTCCTGAACAGTTCCTGAACTGTTACAGTCTGTTCCTTTTGTTTGAATGTTAGATTCACTCTGTTCCTTAACGGTTCCTGAACTGTTACAGTTTGTTCCTTTTGTTTGAATGTTAGATTCACTCTGTTCCTGAACTGTTCCTGAAATGTTACAGTCTGTTCCTTTTGTTTGAATGTTAGATTCACTCTGTTCCTGAACTGTTCCTGAACCATTACAGTCTGTTCCTTTTGTTTGAATGTTAGATTCACTCTGTTCCTGAACTGTTCCTGAACCGTTACAGTCTGTTCCTTTTGTTTGAATGTTAGATTCACACTGTTCCTGAACTGTTCCTGAACTGTTACAGTCTGTTCCTTTTGTTTGGATGTTAGATTCACTCTGTTCCTGAAATGTTCTTGAAATGTTCCTGATCTGTTACAGTCTGTTCCTTTTGTTTGAATGTTAAATTCACTCTGTTCCTTTTGTTTGAATCTTAAATTCTTTTTGTTCCAATAGCAAATACTGTTGAAATATTTAACATTCATTAATTTAATAGTTAACATTACTGCTGGTTAGATTTATAAAATATTTCTCTAAAAAAACGTTATTTCAGGAAAAATGTCCACTTTTATCAACATTTCTCATATTAATGGAAGTTTCTTTTCTAGCTTTTTGTTTGAAGTGGTGTGGTATGGAATAATTTTGGTTATGTCATTATTTTCTCTTTGTTTTATATCTCCTTTCTATTTTTCTTGTTGCTAGTGTTAGAAGCCTTCAAATAATTTTATTTATGATTTTGTTGTCCAAGTCTATGAGACCTGTCAAATGATAGTCTTCTTTAAGGCTTCCAGGGTTAATTTGCTTGAAGCCACTTTTAATCATTGAGAGGTTGAAAATGCAATATTGTCTCAATGAGATTAACATTCTGTAAAGGTTACTCATGTCATGACTTTACAATCTGGGCTGGAAAAATTACAAAAAAATTTAATCATACTTTGTTATATGAATTCAAAGTCTAGAAGTGTTTTGGTGACTGTAGCAACTAGAATTATATATGAAATGCAATTACACGAAATCTGTAGATTATAAAGTTAGTGCACAAGAAGATCATGAGGAAAAAGAAATGTAATAAACTATTCGAGTATAATGGATAAAAACAGACACTTTGCTTTCTCATGAACATTCAATACTTCATGGAAAGTAAAAGACTTTTGCCAAGGGCGACACTATGAAGAGAATATGG
This sequence comes from Acanthosepion lycidas, assembly GCA_963932145.1. Lineage (NCBI taxonomy): Eukaryota > Metazoa > Mollusca > Cephalopoda > Sepiida > Sepiidae > Acanthosepion > Acanthosepion lycidas. The sequence goes on from OZ010586.1 coordinate 80,531,335, forward strand.
ATTTAGTCACAAGTTGCTATAAAGCTTATACTGAGACAATATAGTCAGTAAATGTTTTACAAGTATAAATGATAATGGTAATATTAAAAATCAGAGACAAAAATTCAAACAAGTAGAACAATCTAAATATACAGGAACAGTTTTAATAGAAGACAGAAATGATATCTGCAGGCATATGGAAAACATGCCTTCAAAAAGCTAAGCAAAATATTAAAAAACAAGAAAATTTCATTAGAAACAAAGAAAAGAGTACTGAAATGTAACGTAATATCAGTCCTCCTATATGGTAGTGAGTGCAGAACAATCTCCTCACAAATGAAGAAGAGATTTCAAAAATCAACAGAAATGTTCTACAGAAGGTTGCAATAGACAGAATATTTGAGCAATGACAACATTTTAGAGAAAATGGAAACAAAAATCAAACTTATGCTTAGAATCAGTAAAAGCCAGTTGAAATTTCTAGGGAACATAATAAGGAAAGCAGGCTTAGAAAATTTGACACTCACAGGACATACTGAAGGCAATAGGGACAGGAAAACAGCATATACTCTACCTAATGAGCTAGTGCAAATGGTTGGCAAAGCACTGATAGCAAAAGTATAAAATTTACAATGAATGTAAATAAAGTCAATAATAATAACTCCTCATTCTTGAAATTCGTGATAGAAATTTTTTTTTTTCTCAACTTTTACTTTTTACCATTTGAATGCCATGCCAGTGTTGAAAAGAAATGTTTGTACTACTACATGGACTATTTTTTTATTTATACTTATTTTACTTATACATAACATCAGAAACAGTATAATTAATATTTATTAATGCATAAAGTTCAAATTTATTTTAATAACTCATAGTATTGAATATCAGTCTGTTATGTGCTATGCTTGATACATGCTTAAGTGATCACATATCTTTTGATACATGACGGATGAAACAGATTTTTCCCGCAGTAGGTTGCCATTTCTTTCTGTGGTAGACCAGTTGTCATCCAAGATTATAGAACCCGGGTCTGTCCTGCTATTTACCCATAGGTGAGGGGAAGAGAAGAGGATTCATTTCATTTCCCAAGGATATTAGCACATAAGTGAATGTAATGGATTTGACTGGAATTTGAACTTGGCTCTCTGATTCCTCAATCTGAGCCACTATCCATCCTCCTCTTAAGCATTGAATATAAGTGGTTTTTATAAAAGAAATGTACAATTTTTAGAATTAGATAAACTTATATTTTTTAAGGAGGTTAGATTTCTCTTAACAATATGATAATTTTTATTCCTGCATAAATTGCTATTAAAAGTAATTTTCCAGTAAGCATTAACTCCATTAGTCACAAATTAGAAACTAGTTTAATACAATTGTGTTCTACCCAAGCATACATAATATGTCAACGATTTGAATAATAATTCAGTGTTTTGAAAATGAAATCACGCATTCAAATATTCATGACTTTTTTGGAAATTTGAAAAAGTTATTAGCCTGAGAAAATGATCAAGTTTGTTTTTATTTTCTCTTGGCTAATATAGAGTATTATTCATTAAAAATATTTTCACTTTGTAAAAGAAAATAGAATGCATTTCGTGACTTTATATAATGCTGAAAGTTTTAGCATTATTTTTACTTATTTTTTTAGAAACGTTTCAGTATCTGAAAGTTTGTTCTTTATAGAATTTTATGAAAGAAGATAGATAATTGAAGCATTTGAAGCAAAAAAAAACTCATGATGGTATGGCTTTATGAAAAGCATCCTTGTGTAAAGAGTTCTCATAGATGATTAGAAAAGAACTTGACATGATTCTGCTATATGCTGTTCAAATATATATTCAAAAAACATGTAGTGTTATCCTGTCTTATGACATTCAAATTCATATTTAAAAATATTCTGCCTCATGCTGCTTCAGGGCATTCAATTGGAATTTCAAAAAATAATCAGTATTATTTTGCCTTTTCCTGTTTATTCTGATATACAATTCAGACATAAATCCATTCAGTATCATTCTGCTTTATCCTGCTTGTTTTGTTTCATGACATTCACATATAAGTTCAAAAACCATTCAGTATGATTCTGCTTTATCCTGCTCGTTTTGCCTCATACCATTCACATGTAAGTTCAAAAACCATTCAGTATTATTCTGCTTTATCCTGCCTGTTTTGCTTCATGCTATTCACATGTAAGTTCGAATATCATTCAGTGTTTTTCTGCCTTATTCTAACTTTTCTTTATAGAGAATATGTTTCACTTAATTCCACTGAAAGTCTGCTATATCAGAGAAATTCCTTCTCTGATATTTTAGCCAGAGCTAATCCAATTAAAGCTAAGTCCAAATTGAAGGGATTAGTTCAGACTCCTTTCCCATCACATATTTGATTGCCAGCATCAGCTAATCCCTGACCATTTATAAGACAGTCTGTGGATATTGATAAAGATTACAATTCCACTCTTGGCACCTGAATGTCTTGGTAATCAAACTAGTTTATGTAATGATGACATCTACATATGATTGCTGAAATATTTGGGAGAAATCCCTAAATTCAGCTGTCATAAACAGAAGTCAGCATAAGTTCATTTGCTTTGATTTGCCTGGTGAACTCTCAGGTTTAATTCTATTAAAATTCAAAGAATTGTTTCTAACATTTTGAAATATTTTAGCTCATGAAAATCAAAAGAAATACTAATTAGAAAAGAAGTTTAATAATTTGAAAGAAATAATTGATTTCAAAAGATAAGATTTTTGTTCCTATTTCAGTAAAATGTTTCTTATGCTCCCCATGAATGATTCAGTTAACTGTCTTTATAAAAACTGCAAGAAGACAGAATGCATGGTAATCAGCTAAAGGGTGAGAGCCCAAAACACAAATTACAAATCAAGGATGCTAAAATCAAACAAGTAAAAACAATTAAATATCTGTGAAGTGTTCTAACAGAGGACAGTAAGTACAATACTGAGATTCAAAGATGTATTGGGATGTATTCTAAAAGCTAAACAGAGTATTACAAGACAGAAAAAAATTGCTAGAAACAAAGAAAAGGGTATTGAACTGTCCATCTATGTCCATCTACATGGCAGCAAATGCTGGACAATCTCCTCACAGATGAAGAAGGGCCTTGAAGCAACAGAAATGTGGTTTTACAGAAAGATTCTGATGATACCATCTGAGCAACAACAATGTCTGGGAGAAAAGGTAACTTATACTTAATATCAAGTAGAAGCAGTTAAAATCTCTGGGGCATGTAATGAGGAAGGAGGGCTAGGAAAATCTGATACTCACAGGATAGATTAGACAGAGAAAGAGGGACAGAGCAAAGCAACTTGTAACATACTTGATGAGCTTCAGTAAATGGATGGTATAACAGGTTTTGGGAGAAATAACAAAAAGAGAAAACTTATTAAGAGCTACAAGGTCAGGAAGATGTGGAGTGCCATGATCACCTAATGTCTTGAATGGACACAACACATAAAAGAAGAATCTTCAAGTTAGTGCCAGATTTAAATTTGCGGATGTCCTACACAATTTAAAGTGTAAAGAATCCTTGTGAAAAACATTACATCAGAAGGTTTTTCAAAAGTGAAAACAGTTTTTGGATTAAATTTCTACAATCAGGAGTTACCATTATTTACACTATTTACATTTGAACTATTGTTCTAATCTTTATTGTTGTTATCATGTTTCAGCTATTGTGCACTCATCAGGTGTACATCAATCTGGGTAATCTAGAGGGAATGTCTAGAGATCTCTTATTTTTAGTATAGCTCATTGCTTGTCCCGTTTCCACTGATTTCAAGCACACACTGCCCTTCTCAGTAACTGAACTCACAATTACTGTGTCACTAAATTTACAACCAATGCTTTAATCTACTAGGCTATTATCCTGTAGGAATTCCCTGTATATTATCCAGATTGATATACAGCTGATGAA
>OZ010586.1:80540250-80655250 GCA_963932145.1 Acanthosepion lycidas
AAAATCACCAAGCACAAGTGCCACTAGTATGCTAGGGGTTACAGAGAGTGAGAGTAAGAGCAAAGAGGAGTGTTTGTGAAAAGGAGAAGGAGAAGGACACTCAAAACATCAGAAGATGTTAATTGACATTACATTTGAATATTTGAAGATTATAGCTATCAGGGAAGCAAGTGATAAGAAAGGAGTTCCACTGATGTGAGGTGCAAGATAAGAAGCTGTTGGAGTAGAAGAGATCTAGTAGTTTCAAAAGTGAAAGGGTGGGACTGAGATCACAACCTAGTAGCATGATTAAACTCATGCAGTCTGGGAACCAGTGAAAGTAGCTCGTCAGAGCAGTTGTCATGAAAATACTTGTAGAAAAGGCAGAGGGAAGCCACATCATGTCTGTGAGATAGCAACTGCAGACAGGATGCCAGATCAGGACCAACCACATTGCATATCTGTCTCTGGATTTTGTTGTTGACCTTGAGCTGAACAGCAGGGGCACCAGACCATATATGGCAGCAGTATTCCATGCAAGGGCGAATGGTTGATTTATAGTTTTGAAGGATTGTCTCAGGTGAGAACCAACTTTTCTTGCGGTAGATGAAGCTATAGATTCAATGTAGTTGTTCCACTTCAGGTCAGTCGACAGCGTGAGACCAAGCAGGTGCAGAGAGGTGCTTTCGTGGAGTTGGGCATCAGCTATCCTGATGGGGGTGCAGGGAGGATTCTCTATGGTGGGTAACTATGAGCAGTTTTGCTGTAGAGGCATTAAAGTTTACAAGCCATTTTCTGCCTCAGTTAACCACAGTTTGGAGGTCCTTCTCGAGACCTAGTTAGTTTTGTCAACGATGCTGGATTTACTATTGAGTTACATTTGTTAGTTCCACCAGCTAAGACCCATGTTCATAGTGGCAAATCATCGGCATTCTTCTTGTGTTTCTTTGATAAAAAACAAATTCTATTCAAGTAGCTTCTTTCCCAGAGTTCTTACTTTGAGGAACAAATTCCCAAGAGGACACTTCCTTGATAATTATAATCTTGTTTTCTTGTCCAGTATCAACTGATATCTATCCTATACATCCTTATAATATGCACTTCTTCCTTTCCCTTAATGTGAAACAAACTCACTCAGTAACCCTCTACCCTAAGTGGCCCTTGGGCCATGTATTGGGTGCACACTTGCTCACATTTAATTTATATTTAAACTTATTTGCTTATTTTGAAATATCACAATTCTATTTCTGTTGGAGTTAGCCAGTGCAGAAATCATACAAAATATTCTATATGCTTTGTTTTCAAAAGATAATATTCAATTTTTCTTTATTGGTAATTAACTGTTTTAATTGGTGTGAAAAAGAATTTTCAAAGATGCATTGTTGTAGAGTTCATTTGTTTGTCTATTGTGCCTCTCTCCATGTTGATTTTCTTGAGCTGTTCTCTCTTGTGGTTGAGATTTCAAATCTAAAAATGCATCCAAGAAAGAAATCATTTATTTACTTGTAAGATGCTGGTTCAAAACCTTGAAGGCTTGTTGAAGTGAAATCTTTTTCACTTTTTAAAAAGGCTTTTGAATTTATTGCCTTCTTTTTTAAACCAATTAAATTTAGAATAATGGTACTTGTTTGAATATAATTTGATTAATTTTTGTGGGTAAAGATGTGATAATTTGTATCTCAAAAGCAGAATATGTACAAATGAAGTTGGCAGTTTTTTACTACATTGAAACTTCATTAAAATTAATGAAGGTGAATTGAAATCGTTAAGTCTTTAGTTTTGAAAGCAGAAATTTTGACTTTAGGGTAATTTTCTTTCTACCACAGTTTCTCTTGTAATTTATAATCTTTGAAACCAAGGAACCTTCTAAACAAGATATTGGTATATTTTTATATTCTTTACTATGAACACTACAATACTCTCTTTTTTACTCTATAGAATTCACATAGCACAAGGCTGGAGAGCCAATCAAGGCAGAGGCTAATTATTAAAATGGCAATAATGAAGCACATAGGAAGGGAGGTGGCAGGAAGTGAAGTTAATAAGGACAAGAAAAATAGATTATGATTGACTCTTGACATGAAGAGTTCAAGGTTGTAGCATTCAGTGAAACAACTATTATTTCACAAAGTAGCTGTTCTTGGTGGAAAATCTGTTTGAGTAGAACTTTCTCCTTGTATTTAGAAGATGGAAGAAATTTCTCTGCAATCAATTCCAAAATACAACTGATTGACAACTGCAATCTGATGAATGCTTTGTGTATGAAACTTGGAGTTATGCTACCAGTGAAGAAAAGTGTATATTTATTTTTAATATAAATTATAGATCTTATTATACATTGAGGACTATTTTATTAGCACCATTACTCAATGTGCAATATTCTACAAACACACACAAACACACACACACACACATATATATATATATATATATATAAATATATATATGAAGTCAGACGTAGACCAGACCCATGTTTAAAATTGCCTATATTTAGTATTATACAATTTGTATAATATATATTGAACACTTTTAGAAAAAAAAAACCTAAGTTGTATCTAATATCATCATCTGAATTATAAGTATTAAATATATATATATATATATATATATATATATATATATATATATATATATATATATATATAATTAAAAAAAGAGTCCATGTGTGCTTCATATAGTTCATAAAACAGAGTAGATAAATTGGTCAATAAAACAAAGTCAAACCAAAGGGTACCGATGTAATCAGTACAAAAACATTTATTACTTTTTAACCATGTCACAAAAAAATGAACCATGGTGATTAAAATTCCAAGTACAGCATTTTTGAACACACCTATGTTCTTCATCAGCAGATGTGAGAAATAAACTGCAGGATGGTGGAGACTTTCCAACATTAGTTCTTGGGGCTGGGTAGAGTCCTGTTTGGAGGTGGATTTGTTAGTAAAAATCCATTCCCTATTTGATTTCTTGCTGTGCAAAACTTTTTGTGAAAATAACCTTAGATTTAAAAATTGTGATTGGAGGGTGGAAGTGGAGTGAGATGTTGAACATAGAGGTAAAAGGGTTATAGAACCTGGGATGGGGATGGGGATGGGGATGGTGTCAGTGCTGAGAGATTTGGTTGTTAGGATAAAGTGTTTGAACATAATGAAAGAGGCAATAAAAATAAAATTAGTAGTATTTTGTTATGTTTTTATTTCAGTTTATTTTTTCCACACACTCCCATTTTCTGACAATGATTTTTTTATATCTCTTCTTTTGTGCTAATTGTAACCATAATATCTATTCTAATAGTTTCTTCTCTCACACTTCTCATTTGTGTAGCTTCTTGCTTTTTTGTCAACTTTGACCTTCAAAAATTTAAATGAAATGTTAATTGTCATCTTCTGTCCTTTTGAATGCTGTTTTTCATTGTCCTTTCTCTTCAATAACATTTTCTCAGTTTCTTTCACTCTCAGTAAAATGTACCACAGAGGCTTTATTTCCTTGCTTTGGGTGAAATGATTAAAAAAACATTCATCGCTAGAATTTCTGAGAAATTCTGTTATCTCTGTCCAGCATAAGGTTTTTTAGTGGGATGTATCTTTTGAAGAAGGGCAAATTAAATTTAGCCTGACTTAAATTTGGCAAAGATGAAAGAAAGTGGAAGCCTTAACTTGTCCACTGGAGGGTTGGCATGAGGAGAATGACTGGGGTAGTATTGAGGAAATATGATATTAGTCAGCAGTACTGATCATAAACGTACAATAAATTAAAGTAAACATTCACAGAAACATACATAAACACACCAATGCACTGACATATATTCAAACACACACTCTACCATCGGTGACTTGATAAACAGGTTACAAAACAATAAAAAATGGAAAGCGGGCAATAAACAGACAAACATATCAAAGATTTCATCTTGACTCTTTTTGTCTTGAAAATTTTTTTTAAATGTTTATTTTTATAGAAATATTAGAGTTAATATTAAAATACCAAAATGTGCTTTTTTTTTAATTTCATGCACTGACATTTCTAAAAATTATGTATTTTAGTTAGAGTAAAGGAATCATTTTAGTACCTAATCTATACCAATTGTATATTTTGTTAAAGATTTTAATGAACCTGACAAACATTGATGACACTCACACACACACACACACACACACATATATATATATATATATATATATATATATATATATATTTTAAATACGTTGTATTAAACGCCAAAGACAATATAGTCCTGTTGACTTTCTTTAGTATTTTCTCATATTTCCGAATGAGACTTTTTATTTCAAAATTATATTGATATATATATTTTCCAAAAGACAACTGAGTACTTTCGAACATCATCGTTCATTATCAAGGTCAAATTTTTTTAACTTTAGCCAATTTCCTTGCAGCGGAATTGTATTGCTATTGATGAACGATGATGTTCAAAAGTACTCGGTTGTCTTTTGGAAAATATATATATCAATATAATTTTGAAATAAAAAGTCTCATTCGGAAATATGAGAAAATACAAAAGAAAATCAGCATGAATGTGTTGTCCTTGGTGTTTAATACAACATGTTTAAAAGAGGGGATGCTGCCTAAATACACACACACACACACACACGTATATATATATATATATATATATATATATATATATATATATATATATATATATGTTTAATTAGTTTTTTCAGTGTTTGATATGTCCTGGAAGGGATATATTTGAATGAAGTAGCTAAATGGTTTTGGCTACTATAACCAAGTAGAATACAGTAGTAGTATCGACTGGCATGCATCATAGTTGCAGGTAACAAGTGCAAATCAATGGCGTAGTCCAATAGGCGTTATTATAGACTTAGCTCTCAGACTAAGGTTCTTGACTCTATCGTACCTACATCGTCGATATTTATGATGGGCACCAGCCAATCCTATTCCAGTGAGGGGGAACACAGGTGTATGCATATTCCATTATATCAGTGTTTTTTCATTTTTCTATTTGGTGAGAGTGAAGGAATACAAAAACTGTCCATACTGTTCATTGTCCCAAGCACTTTCAGCCACTTCCTTAGTCATTTTCAAGGAGGATTTGTTTTAGTCTTGTTAGTTTCTCTTGATGATTTGACTGTTTCAGATGTTTTTTGCGTCGTTTTGAATACTAGAAGAATCATTTATTCCAAGCCTTTGTATGTTGAGCATGGCTGGAATTTGACAGGGTGTCTTTCTATTTTGTTAAAATTTTCAGCATGCCAGTTCCATTGTTAAACAAGGTGAGGTTTATAGTGGGAAAGAGAAGCTTAATATACAGGATCTGTCTTATTTCAGTAATTCAATTTGCATAGAATTTTACTGTTTTTGAACAGAATTTTTCTGATGAGTTCTTGTAGATTGTGAGTAGACAGATTTTTTTTTTATTGGACTTTGTTCTGATAAGTGACACCTGAGGTGTCTACCCAAGGAGGTGGTAGTATGTCCAATATAGATAATTGATTTATGACAAGAATCTCAGTCTTGTACTGGGAAGTGAAATTGATACACTGTATTGATCAATGCTAGATTAAATTTGATGGAGATATTTTGATTAGTAACAACAAGGTTTGTGGTTTTCCCTTTTCTGCAATATATTATAAGCTTTACATGTCTTCTTTTTACTGCAGAAATGTGGTTTTTAATGATTTTTCATATCACAAATTCATCCTGCTTATAATTATTGTGCATCTGGCTACTGTAAAATATGTTGATGTTTTGTTGTGTGGCATTTTTAGTACTGGTATCATGTATTTTTTGTAAGAATAATTTTATTTGTTTATCAGTGATATAGTTGGGAAACTATTATTGGCTAATGTTTGTTTTATGCGTTTCAATTCACTCAGATATATTCTTTGGAAAGAGGAATTTAGGTGTGCTCTATTTAGGAATTTTTTTTATCACTACTATTTTATATCTTTCCAGGCATTGGCTATCATCATTTAGAAGACAAGAACAACACTAAACATATATCTCGAGCAATCAAAACATGAAACTAACAACACCAAAAGGAAAACCACCTTGAAAATGACTAAGGAAGTGGCCAAAAGTGCTTGGGACAATGAATGGTATAGACAGTTTTTGTACTCCCTCACTCCCACCAAACAAAAAAATGTAATAATGCTGTTTATTATATCTATCTATCTATCTATCTATCTATCTATATATATATATATATATATATATATATATATATATATATATATATATATAATAAATAGTGTTATATATATATATATATATATATATATATAAATCTTAAATCTACATATATATATATATATATATATATATATATAATGCAATATAATAAACAGCGTTATATATATATATATATATATATATATATATATATATATATATATATATAAAACATAAATCTATTTAAACTTGGTGGGTGAAAAACTTGAATAGCACAATTTTCAAACAAATTAGCATGTGAGGAAAAAGTTTGAAAAAATCCTAATGAGCCAGGTAGATAGTACACAGCTCCTTAGGATTTATTATATATATATATATATATATATATATATATATATATATATATATATATATATATATATGGTGCATCAAAAATCCTTTTACAAAATTTCGGGGTGGATTTCTCACACCAGAACAAGTACAAAATTCCATATAAACATATATCTGCAAATCCTTAATTTTTATTATTAAGTTTAAAGTTTACAGGAGCCATTGTTAAATGTACAATCAAAGATATAATCCTAAAATACTTTCTGCAGCTATTCTGTTTTCAACATTTGAACTGGCAAGAAATTCATATTGTTAGTAGACAGATATGATTTTTACCTACAACTTCAAAAATAGTAATATAAACCAGGCTCAACAGCTGTTTAGATTGCATTTCGAGACTGAAGGCAGCTGAGACATCCGATCTTTGCTGCTGTTTATTGTCACATTGCTGAGACAAGATCCATGGCACTATGGATTGAGGAGGACCAAGATCCACTTGTATGCCCAACCATGAAGAACACATTCTATAGGGTGTTGGAGACAGTCCAGGTATCAGCACTTGTCAAGTGGTCCTAGCAAGCTGTATATCACATAGTATCCATGGATGGTACTTCAAGAGCAGCTCCTGTATCAGTATCATTTGTGAACTGTGTAGGGTCTTTCACCCTCTGATCATTGGCCACAGGAGAAAACTTTTGCCCCCAAAGTTTGTAGAAATATTTTTGATACAACCTGTATATATATATATATATATATATATATATATATATATATATATATATAATACTTATATGTATATATATATAATTGTCGGACTTTTTCCATTTCATAATGTGTGATGTCATTTGTTTATATTTGGATATGCATTGAGTAGATATGAATGTTCATGAGAGAATCATAGAAGATTGTAGTTTAAAAGCAGTAAAATCAACCTTGCTAACTGAACAATCCCCTGTGGCCCAATCAGTTAAGGCATATCAGGCTATATGTTGGTTCCGTATAGGATACAGATTCAATTCCTGTTGGAGGATGAATATTTTCAATGAAAATTTCTCAGACATTCAGGCCAGTAAATGTTGTTATGACTGTTTATTGTAAACAGAGCCTTTACTTAAATATTTTTTATCTATGAAAAGAATGTATAAACATAAAAATGTCTTAATATATATATATATATATATATATATATATATATATATATATATATATATATATATATATATATAAAATACTTGTAATTCAAATAATGTATTTTTTTCTATATAGACCCACAGTCAGATAGAAGCAGATACTAAAAAACTTAAAAGAATTTTAAAAACTTCAAAATATATCTAAATTCCTGGTCCTCACAACTTTAGAATTTCACAATATAAATCAATCGTTGGGGATCTGAAGACAATTTTATATTGTCAAATTAAATACACCATTAACATTGGTTAGATTTCTGTATATGTTTCTAAAAAGACTATGACAAAGGAGATATTAAAATCAAGGTGTAACATAAAGTAATATTTTGTCATTGTCATATTCTCCAGACTTCTAGGTAAAATCACACACACAGATGTTTGTAAATGTACTTAATATTTGCAATTCAAATGATGATAATGATAGATACTGCTTGTTTTTTTCCAACAATGTTCAGTATCAGAGATAGAACCACTATAAAGTCAGCTAGAGGCAGATGTTTAAAATTAATTTTAAAACTTTCAAAATACATCTAAAATCCTTGTCTCGACAAGCTCTTTGGCAATATTAAAATAACGTCATACAATTTTAATGAGTGTGAGTTTATACTTTTGCAGGGTTTACAGCAATTTTAAATATAGGTCTTCATCAGACTTTGTACATATATATATATATATATATATATATATATATATATATATATATGTATGTATGTATATATATATACAGTGTATCACAAAAGTGAGTACACCCCTCACATTTCTTCAAATATTTAAGTATATCTTTTCATGGGACAGCACTGTAAAAATTACCTTTTGACACAATGAAAAGTAGTCTGTCTGCAGCATATATAACAGAGTTAATTTCTTTTCCCCTCAAAATAACTCAAAATATAGCCATTAAAAGCTAAATCCCTGGCAACAAAAGTGAGTACACCCCTAAGAAACTACACCCCTAAAAAGTGAGTAGACCCCTAAAAAACTACCACAGTGTTGAATGCACAAATCAATTATTTTAGGTGGCTTCACAGATAAAAATCCAAAGGATTAAGGTTGGGCAAATGTGCAGACCCTGAAAGTAGTCCTCTCTACGTGTCCATCTTTCATGTTAGGTGTCAGCGAGTGCATCGCAAACAATGTGACTAAAATGTACTGGAGCCCCATCATGCTTGAACCATATGCATCTTTGTACAAGCAGAAGTACATCCTCTAGCAAGTCTGGAATTGGGTTCAAAATAAAGTCCCTGTAGACATCTCCTGTAAGATATGCTGAGAGAACATATGAACCTACCACATAGTCACCTACAATTCCAGCGCACACATTAATCATAAACTGATGGTGGGATTTAGCCTGTACTGCATCACTGGGATTCTAATCTTCCCACAAATGTTGGTTGTGTAAATTTGTATACTTTAAAGGTAATGCCTCAAAAATAAAGGATTTGCAGACATATTTATATGGACATTTGGTATGAAGAACCTGACTTCAAATACATATATATATCCCTGAAGATCCATTTAGGTGAAATCTAGGTAGGTTTGCCTGGCTCCTTAGGATTATCTTATATATATATATATATATATATATATATATATATATATATATATATATATATATATGTATATATATGCTTTATCCCTTTATTTTTTTATTTAAAATTATATAACTTTAGTTGAAGGGATTTCCTGAGTATAAAATAGTTAAATTTGCTTGACTGCTAAAAGTTGCTTGATATAATAAAAGTTAGAATTTATAATGAAAAGTTTTCAAAAAAGAAGGAAGGAAAAGGATATTTCTAAAGCTGTAATGTCTATCAATTACACTTCATCATTTAGACATAAGAATACAAACATGATGTTTATTTTGACCTGAACACAAGTCACATGATCTCATCCTCCAAAGAAACTCTAACATTTCAAAACACTCTATTACTTCCGTACAAACAACATTGATCTTAATTGCATTTCGTTTTTTTCTAATTATTTTAATTTTATCTCTTTTTTTCAGCTGACAATCTAAACATTATCATTAATGACTAGTTTATCAAATTTCCTTTTTTTATCTATAGACAACTAAAAAAAAAAGCCTTCAATGTGACGTGATGGCTTTTGTTTTGAGCTTATCAGAAAAGAATAAAAGAAAAAGAATATCAGTTAAGATTATAATGAAAACATTTTGTTGAAAGCACCGATTCTTCTCATATCCCTTAAGTGAAATTATTGCAATCTTGACTGATATGGCAATGAATTGGTATGGTAAACATTAACCAAAATAAGACTGATTGAAAGGACGAGAAAATCATTTCCTAAAAATAAGTGTAGAATATGAAGTGTATATATATTTGATCAGAATATTAGAGGTGCCATGGTTTTTATTATTTTGCCTTCTTCTTTGAGCCAAGTCCCTTGATATTAGGAATCATCGTCGTCTGCAACTTACTGTTCTTCGTCACTCATAGTCATGTTTTTTTCATTGTTAGCTCTCTGCCAATTATTTACACAACCTTGTCAGTTTTCTTCATTCCCTCTTGTTGTCAATATGTCCTGTGAGTATCAAATTTTCTAAGCCCTCTTTCAACATTATGTGTCCTAGAAACTTCAACTGTCTTTTTCTGAGCATAAATATAAATCTCCTTTTTTTCTTTTTTTCCATTTTCCCTTGAACTTCATCATTGTTCACACTTTCAGTTCATGGTATTTTCAGCACCCTTCTGTACAACCATATTTCTGTTGCCCAAAATCTCTTCTTTACCTTTGATGAGATTATCCAGCATTCACTGCCATATAGGAGTAATGATATTACATAACAGATCAGACCTTTGTTTTTAATAATTTCTTAGCCTTTCAAAGGCATATTTCACTATTCCAATGCACATTTGGATCTTGGTGTCACATTTTCTATCCATCCAGGATATTTAAGTTTTTGTATTGCTCGCTTTTAGCATCTTCAATTTGTAGTTTCAATTTTGGGTTGTTCCTCTTGCTGATATTTATATATTCTATTTTCTTACAAGCGATATTTATCCCTTTCTTGCTTTCCTTTACAATCTTCTGTAGCAGTTCCTGTAATTTCCTTTCTCTGTCTACCATCAACATGGTGTCATCTGTGTATCTTATATTCTTAAAATTGTGTTCCCAATAATAAATCCTGGTAAGATTTCTAATTCTCTAAGGATTACCTCACTCTAAAAGTTGAATAAATCCAGTTAGGAGACACATGTTTGTCTTACACCACTTTCTATTTTTGTGTATTTACTGAATTCATTTTCTATCTGCATGCAAGAAGTTTGCTCCCAGTATGCATTTTGGATTATTTTTACATTCTTCCCAAATGAATCAAGCTTAACTAGCCGTCCAAACAGTTATTTATCAAAAGCTTTTGTATAATCTATAAAATCTATATACAGTGTGTAATGGATAAATTATTATCTAAATTATGCAAATTTTCACAATTCCAGCATCCTTGTCCTAAAGCTAGACATTTTTTCTTGTCTCATTCATGCTTTTTATAATAGTATTTGCTTTGCACAAGTTAATCCAATATGTTGTATGCTTCAGCATTACTCTTTGATGTATTGATTTTTACAATTAACTCTAATTGTTGCAGAAGGTTTATAGATGCATCCAAGGACATTTTGGTCAGTTGTAACCACTCTAAAATGTTGTGTTTGCCCAAAGCATCACACATATCTTCAATTAATCTCAACTGTATCAACTCATCTTTGATTGTTATTTCTAGTGCCAAGTTTTTCAAAATCTAGAAGACTCTTGTAGTTTGTGTACATGATGTATTATTGTTTCCTTTGGCTCTTGTTTGCTTGCTAGAAACTTTGACCTCTCAGCAATAACTGACTCTTTTTTGGCTGCAAATTTTTATTTATAAAGTCCAAAATTTGTGAAAAGGTCAAATCCTCCAATTCTCTGAGGTACACCATACAGAGATCTTTCTGATGGCCTCATATACTGCTGAAGCTAAAAAGAAATCTGTAATCTCATTTTTCCATAATGTGGTCTTTTAACTTCTTGAAATTTATGGTTCTCCACTACCTCCTTTTTCCTGTAAAACATATATTCCCATGATTATTCTCAGGGAAGATAGTGGAATAGTTTCCTGTTGTCTTCCAGAAGGTTTTTGAATTGAGAGTTGTCCTTCAGCTTTGTGGTCTTTTAACTTCTTGACCCATGTTTGTACAACAAAACAATGAATCCCTGTTTCCATAAATTTTGGTTCATCCAACAATGTTAGAGGCCCTATCAGGGACAGTATATTGTTGTGATGTCTTCTAGTCTGTGATGTAGAAGTTCTCCCTCTGTACAAAGTGACGACTGACTTATTAGTAGTCGCTCAACTCTATGAAAAAATAGAGTAACTCACGCTATCTATGTTACTACAAAGACAAAAAATAGTATTGTTTGAACAAAGCTTGAAAAGAAATCATTAATTTCTGATATGTCTAGATTAATGATTAACTGCATATTTTAAGACTTGCAGAAGAATAATGTAAGGTCGGAAAATGTAGTTTATGGTATCAAAATTACTCTACAGAATAATCCTTAAGAAGTTTCCCCTAAAACCCATCAACAGTTTTAGTTGAAGCACAGAGCACCAAAAGCAAAATATTTACCATTTTAAATAAAAACATGGGAAATATTTATAAAAAGATTTTATATGATTTGCATGTGTATTCAACACAGAATAAAAAGTTATTGAAATGCATTTTTTTTATTAGCAAATACTTTTCATATCTGAAACAAAGAATTATATCTCATCCTTGTAAACATATTTTGTAATAACAGATTATAAACATGATGGGATCAGTACAATTAAGTCAAGTTTTCTGTAACATTTTATAGGCAATATACAAAGCTAACTTTTTTATATAGAGAGTGACTGTCAAGGGAGCTAATTAATATCATATTTTTACAGTCCTTTCCACCATGCATAGATTTCAATTTCAATGAAACTGTTAGTAACATAAGGATTAAACCCAATTTTTAAAAATATATATATATCTACAATCAACTGACCCAAGATTTTGGACTGTATTTGTGGTTACATGGTATTAGAAATATTTAAGTCTCATTCAAGACATTGACAATCATGGCTTTCTAAGATTTCCTACAATTTGTAGCTCTTAGTAAATTTTATCTATTTATCATACTATATTCTGCCATCCATTTACTCAAGCTTGCTAGGTAGGTTATATGTTGTCTTCCTCTGTTCCACTTGCTTTCAATCTATCCTGTGAGTATCAAATATTCCAAGCCCCTTTTCCTCATTATGTACTCTAGAAATTTCAACTCTCACTTTCTGATGTTAAATATAAGTGTCCTTTTTGATTCCATTTTCTCTAAATACTCAGCATCTTTCTGCAAAACTACATTTTTGTTAATGCAAGTCTCTTCTTCCTCTGTGAGAAGATTGTCTATCATTCACTGACATGTAAGAGGACTGATATTATGTAAGAGTTAAGTACTCTTTTCTTTGTTTTTAATACATTTCACTAAGCTCATTCAAATGCATTACTTTGATTTGTATTGTAACAGCTGGCATTTCAATAAACAGATTTTTAAAAAGAAAAATTGTCAGAATTTGCATATTTTTTTATTCTGAAAAAGGCAGAAAATTCATTTCTTGCATATTATGATATTCTTATTTTAACAAAATTAAAATGTCAACGGAAATTCAAAGAAGGTTTTGTGCCATTTATGGAAAGCTTACTGGAAAGGATTGAATATTATCAAAAGGGAAAATTCTTCATTGAACAATGCTCCACAGTTGGGTCAACCAACTGAGTTTGATGACATCAAGATATTACTTAAGAATAATTGGCAAAAACACAAAAACAATTCAACAAGATTGTCAAAGGTATGTTATGCTATTTTTTTTTTATTTTGATAAAAATAAAATTACAACTGAAATTCAAAAAAAAATTTACACTTTATGGAAGAACTAATGAGAAAGATTAAATATGTCAAAAGTGAAATCTCTTCTTTTACAATGTTCCACAGTTTGGTGGACAAGTCAAGGTTGGTAACAGTGAAATCAGGACATTGCTTAAGAATAAGCAAATAAAAAAAT
Source organism: Acanthosepion lycidas (assembly GCA_963932145.1). Lineage (NCBI taxonomy): Eukaryota > Metazoa > Mollusca > Cephalopoda > Sepiida > Sepiidae > Acanthosepion > Acanthosepion lycidas. Next base: position 80,553,976 of record OZ010586.1, read on the forward strand.
GTCAGTTACCTGAAAGATTACAAAATGATTCTATTGCTGTTCTTTACTGAGAAAAATAATGTCCTGGCAGAAAAGATTATGAAGTTGCTTGAATAGTTAATTTTAAAATAATTTTTGCTTATTTGCACTAAAGCCCTTGGGAAAGGTATGAATTCATCATTTTTCTCGAAGGACAACTCTCAATTCAAAAACCTTCTGGAAGACAACAGGAAACTATTCCATTAACTTCCCTCAGAATAATCATGGGAATATATGTTTTACAGGAAAAAGTATATTGTGAAGAGCCATAAATTTTAATACCCCTAAAAAGCATAGCACTCAAAGAAAGAGAAAGAGATAAATATTGAATTGACAAAAAGTTTGTTTTGTTTCATTTTGTTCATACAGGATGAGAAGGATAAATTGTCATCTAAATTATGCAAAAATGGAAATAACACTGATATCTCATCTTTGGTCTTACAAGGAGTTTTGTTGGTCACTCGTTCAACTGTGCCCACACATAATAATCAAGAGCTTTGAAATGGCCAGATGTAAACGGCGAGGTGGTTACAGAAATTGCCTGACAGCCATAACTGGGTTCTCCTGCTTGTGTGGCATGATGCAGAGTTTTATTATCAAACATATGGTCTGCCAGCAGCTAGCCTCTTGACCCAAGGCAGCACTAACTTCTCAAGGCACTTGATGTAGGCCTCTACTGAGTATGAGGCCATGTGGTAAGATGAATGTAGGCATAACATTGCCATCACTAGTGGTCTCTCCGAACACCATTATGTTGACTGGGTATATCATCCAACTGTTTACAAATCTTCTCTACTGTACTCAGATTGACACCCAAACACTCTGAAATGTTTGTATTGGAGCTTCTAGTGTGAATGCCAAGCATTACAAGTCGTTTCTGAATTTCTGGCAGAGTGAATTACATCATGGGGCTCTTTTACTCACAGTAGGTGCCCAACTGACCCTAATATGTTGTGCAGTCAAAGAAATCAAAAACAAACAATGTGCATGTGCAAAATTAAAAATATAAAATAACGACGATTTACCCATCGCACCCTGTATTATGACAGCTGTCATATCTGCAGGCTATATTTTTTTTTAAATAAACTGACAAAATCAGCATATTTTCCATTATTGATCATAATATTAAAGATAGTAAGAAAATAATAGTAATTTCAAGATATTATATTGTGAAAGTCAAAAATTAAGATTATATTGAAAATTTAGAATGTAAGTAAAAGTGCTACTCATTGATTTTATAATGCCTATTTTTATAATGCTTATTTTTATAATGCTTATTTTTATAATACCTATTTTTATAATGCTTATTTTTATAATGCTTATTTTTATAATGCTTATTTTTATAATGCTTATTTTTATAATGCTTATTTTCCATCATGAATCAAGTTTCATTAAGCTTCATATCTGTAAAACTAACCAAAAATTATTTTAAAACAGTGTTTTCTCTTTATGTAGGATTGTCATTTGGTAAATATTTTAAATTAATGATCCCATTTATTCTGAATTGAACTGCCTTCTTCAACTTTTGTCTCTACAATCAAAATTCAGCTCAATTACTGGATCATGTGAAAATTGATTTTTCTAACAAAGAAGCAGGAAGAATGGATCTCTATCAATCTGAGCTCTGCACCCGTTTCAGCGTTGAACTAAGGTCAATGATTCAATCATTAATCCTTGGAGATGATCACATCATTGGTTTTTCTGAATCTTACCAAACATCAGATTAAAAACATTTCAAATAGACCATTAATATGTATTTATAACCAGAAAAATATCAAAATGTACACACACATAAGCTGTCATTCCTTTATATAAATAGATATATGGAAATATTTAGAAACTCATACAGACACAGACACTCATATATATATATATATATATATATATATATATATATACACACACACACACACACATATATATATATATATATATATATATATATATATATATATATATATATATATATATAAATATATATATATATTAGGTTGGTGCAAAAATAATGACGTAATAATGTCATTTTAGACATTAAAAAATACGTCAGAAAACGACATTATTACGTCATTATTTTTGCACCAACCTAATATATATATATATATATATATATATATATATATATATATATATATATATGTGTGTGTGTGTGTGTATATAAGTGCATCAATAGGTTTGTAGCCTAATGATTAAAAAATATTTATTTGACACAAATATATATTTTTCAACATAATATATTTCCTTGTTAGAGCACCTCGTTTAGCTTGGAGTATCAATCACCCCAACTATTATACATTAAAAATTTCAGATTAAAATTCATTTAATAAAATTTCTTGTTGTTTACAAGTAGTCTTGCAGAGTTACATCAAGTCTTATGATAATAAAAACATATTTTGCACAAAATATTTTTTAATTTTTTAACATAATATCCTAATGCACCTAATTTCATTGTGAATATGGACTGTAATCAGTTTAATCATACAATGCAAATGTTAGATTAAAATTCAGCTAATAAATGTCAAGCAGTGGACTTAGTGATCCACCCTATGATATGCAACATCAACCACACGCATAGGTTTATTTATGGATGTAAAATTGAGTGCTTCTCAATCTGTGTTTTCAACCATGAATTTATGAATGTGTGTGAAATATTTCTTTCAAAGTTAAGGAAATTTCTTAAGCTTTTGAAGTAACAAAATTAACCATATTTATTTTCTGTTATTTTTTTTCATGCATTCTAAAGCATAAACAAATTTTGCAGGTCACTATTTGATGTAATGCTGATCTATATCTTTCCTATCACACAGGGGTTATATCAAAGTCTAAAGTATTAAAAGTATTGAAGACCTGAAATTTTTATCTCCTGTCCAATATTGATCCGAAACTTCAGATCATCAAAGTGAATTCTTGGATCAACTGACCTAATCTTGCTTGTCTGTGAATGACTTGTGCTTTTATTAGCTTTATTTTTCTTTTTGACAGTGATTGGTTTTTAAAATAAAATATAGATTTTCCAAGACATCTTGATAAGTACTGAGCTTTCTGCAATTTGGTAATATATTTTCTGGCTAGTTTTTTCTTCTTCTTTAACATAAATATTGGCAAGTTTTAAAAGATGTTGTAATGTGATCCTCCAAGGCCTGACATTAAACTAACTGATCATATTCCAATATGGCAAGATGGTACAGAGACCTTGGTAACTAACCAACAAAAGTTATAGTAAAAAAAATATGTGTTCGATATTCTTAAGTACTTGTCTACACTTAGTAGCATAGCATGATCTTTCTTTTTAACCCGCTACCCTGGATTGGATTATCACAGGTTAAGCCATATTTTATTTTTATCAGATCCCCACAAGTTAACTCATTTACAAAGTAACTTTTGACTCTGATTTTAGACTAACAGAAATAATGTAATGGAATAATCTGTCACCCCCATGAACGACTACACTATAGGTATTAACTATCTTTAAGTATCTGTAAGTCAACGGACTACAGAGACTACCTGGAATCTTTTCCAACTGTACTGGTCAAACTCTCTGACTTTGGGCAGTGAGGATCCCCAGATGAGGCTTTGTCAAAGAGCAGAGTCTTGTCTTGGGAAACAGCTACCTGACCCCTTTTTATACAGGATCTATGGGGATTTTTTGGATGAGCCTACAGGCTCAGATACCCTACATTAAATTCAACTCTGTGCCACATCTGATCATGTGGGGAGGTTAGTAAATATACCAGCTGGAATCTTTTCCAGCTGTGCTGGTCAAACTCTCTGCCTCCGAGCAGAGAGGATTCCCAGATGAGGCTATGCTGAAGGGCAGAGTCTCTTCTCAGGAAACAGCTATCAGACCCTATTTTATACAGGATCTATGGAAATTTTTTGCTGAGCCTACGGACTCGGATGTCTCACATTAAACATGGCCTTGTGCCACATCGGATCACGTGGGTAGGTTAGTAACTACACTAGCTGGAATCTTTTTCAACTGTGCTGTCAAACTCTCTGCCTTCAGGTAGAGAGGAACCTAGACAAGGATGTGCCAAAGGGAAGAGTCTTGTCTGGGGAGGTAGATAGACCCAAACCCATTTATGCAGATTCTACGGGGAATTTTTGGCTGAGCCTACAGTCTTGGATTACCCAACATTAAACTCAGCCTTGTGGGGAGGCTGGTAAATATTGTCTAGCTGGGATTTCTTGAGTAGGAATCAGACTTATGCAAGAACTACCGACCTTCCAATATTGATTTGTGACAACCTTGTGCATTACCATTATCTTTATTCTTATTGCATTGGTTTTTACAATAATTCTTTACTTATTTATTCCACCTTGTTTTTCAAGTATATATATATATATATTAGCATGGAATATAACAAGAAAATATTATGAAATCCTGTTTAGAGTCTATCATGAATTTCTCATACTCAACAAAACAATTAAGTTGAGTCATAGGTAATTTCCATTCTAAAGAAGCAATTATAATGATGAATGTATCACTCTAACTAATAATTACACCTGAATAAATCTAGAGTGCATTAACATATGACAATGATCAACACAAATGATAGTGGAATTACAAAACCCCAAAGGATGAGCTCTATAGAAGAAAGGCCATATCGTGCATGTGGTGGGGTTGTCAGTCTATTATTAATTCTGAAAATGTAATCAAACATTAAATGCATATTTGTGCGTTCAGCAGTCGCAACATGCCCATAAAAGTTTAGTTAAAAAGTCTCCTGTACTTATCAGCAAAAAAAAAAATATTGTTCACCTCCATGACAGCACAAATTTTGTTACGGAAAGGATAAGACAAGAAAAATGTTTCGGAACTTACTTAATCTGTTCTAACCTATCCGCTATATTCACTTGAGCACTTATTACCTTTTTTTGATTTCTGCAAAATACTTTGCTGGGGTAATCTTTCTTTAATGAAAACAAGATTCAAGAATTCCTCAAAAACTTTTATATATAAAAACTTGAGGAAATTTACTGAAAAGCCATGAAAGAGCAGCCTGCTACGTGGCAGCAAGTCATTACAAGTAATATATTATAATTAGCAGTTCTTGGCAAGAAGCTGTGTAAGTGGAAGTTCCTTATTGCCAATGAAATTAGGATATTTCAATTCTGTATGTGTGGCATAATGGGTTTTAACTATAAAGGTGTTCAACTTGAGCTTATCTTTACCAAAATAAAGGGAGGAGAGAAGTTAGCTGTAGTGCAACAGAGGATAAATGACCACACCGACGGCCTAGGAACGACGGCCTAGGAACGACACATCTGCTTGACACATCATTGCACCAACATTCACTAATCTCAGATGAAGAATTTGACACAAGAACAAACACCCTACCATTAGAAAATTGGATTTATTTGTAAGTATGATTTGTAAGTATACCAAAACCAAATACAATCTTGAAAAGCTTATACGTGTGATTTATGACTGGTGCATGCTGTTCCGACAACAAACTCTGATACAGACTCATCCTTTTTCTTTTTCCCAGTGCCAGTGTTCTGCCTAATAAATAAGTGTTATTGTTTGTTCTATAAATCTAGGTTTGTGTTTATTCATGATTCTATAGAGATGTTACTACCTTAGGGACAACAAAAGAAATCATAGCTATCAGACTCTCTGCAAGTCTTTATTTGTGAGTGAATATTAATTTTTTCAAAGAATAACAGGGATTTTATTTTATTTAATGGTTTTCTTAAAAATAAGCTTTGCCATTTTTTGACTGATTAATTTGTTTTTATCACCCCATTGCAACTTATTCAAAGCCAGAAGATATTTGCTTTTAGATTGTACAATTTTTTTTGAGATAATAATGGCTTAGTGATAGAAGTCTTACTAATTAATCCTCAGTTGGGGGTCAGAAGAGGTGCATTCATACCTTTCCAAGGGGTATTTGCATGCATTTTAATACAATCCTTAAGCTCATTTAATCAAGTGCACATTCTATCTTGGTAATATTGAAGTTCTTTTGTACTGAGCTAAAATATAATTTAGTGAAGATTGAGTAAAATTTATGTATGGTTTATTTGTAAAAAAGCACAAAAACAGAGCAACAGAAGCTATTTTTTACCTATCATACTATTGATTAAAGGGATGTATGGTATTGTAAAATCTATTAGCATCAAAAGTAGAATCAGCAAGCTGTTGAAAATCCATTGTCTTTTCTTTCATCTGTCAGGTTGAATAGAAAAGAAGACTGGGCTCTTAAGCTTTGGGTGGCAATCAGTCTAAGACAGTGGTTCCCAAACTTTTTTTTCTAGACCGCATTTTCAGAATGAAAATTTACTCGTGCCTCACCAAATTTTATGTGATAAAAAGTACATTTAAAAGTAAAAAACAGAGTTAGGGTTTAAGGGAGATAACTGCAGATTCTGAGTCATAACCTTATCATTGATAACTCTCTCCTCCAATTTGAAGACCCTAGTTACTATATTCTTAATACTTGATATAATGCAAAAATATCACAATGATAAAATAGGTCAATAATTTTTTATAACTAATTATACTAGGATTCATGCATGCAATTACAAGTAATCCATAATAATATTTCAAATTTTGAAATCATATTTAATTTTGATATATGAAGTTTTTTAAAGTGTTTCAAAATCTTTAATTGTCTTTCAGTCATTCCGTTTCACCTGCTATCTGCTTCCCCAATACCTATGAGGCACGCCGCCACACCATTTGGGAACTATTGGTCTAAGAGAAGGAAAAATTAATTCCACAGAGAAACAAAAGGGGAAATATTAGGTTGGTGCAAAAATAATGTCGTTTTCTAACATAGTAACATATGTGAGAAAACGACATTATTTTTGCACCAACGTAATAATTGACTGTCTTTCCCAAGAATGCCTAGCAATACATTGATAATAAAAAAAAGAAATCCCTGGAGATCAATGATTGCCTCTGTCCTGAAGAGATATGGAAGAAAAAAAATAATAGTAAATAAAGATTTTTTTTTATTTCTGATGCTAAGTTTTTTCATCCTTTGTTCTTTTGAGTTCAATCTCTGGGGTAGGCAGTAAAGGAGTGCAATGACTCCAGGGTAGAGCAATATGGAATTATAAAAAGGAGGGATTGACAGTGAGATGTGAGTTCAATTCCCAAGGAAGAATTCTAGCCAAATGCTGAATAAAATCTGTGAAATAATCAATAATTAAAAACAGTCAAAGTTCAATTGCATCTTAAATGATTGAAATAAATTGATGCAGCCAATTTCAGGATATTTTAAAGTTTTTGGTGGAAACATCCGCACAAAGCTGTATGTACCAGAAACACAATGATGAAAGATAATTTTGCAAAGTAAAATTTACACAGTGATACATAAGAATCTTGTTTTTAAAAGATGATAGATTTACTATACACTTCCATAAACAACATTTTCATATGCATCTCTTTTGGGATGTGATCATGTTGACCATATATTTCCATATGCATCTTTTGGGGAAGACGATTAACTTAACTATACACTTCTATATGCATTTTTTAAATCATCATGATGGTCATATATTTCTATTTACATCTTTTTAAAGAGTCACTATAGCCATGTATTTCCATATGCATGTTTTTAAATAATCACCATGTCCATACATTTCCATATAAATGTGTTTAAATAATCACCATGTCCATACATTTCCATATAAATGTGTTTAAATAATCACCATATCCATACATTTCCATATAAATCTTTTTAAATAATCACCATGTCCATACATTTTCATATAAATATGTTTAAATAATCACCATACCCATACATTTCCATATAAATGTTTGTAAATAATCACCATGGCCATACATTTCCAAATGCCTATTTTTAAATAAACACCCTGGTCATGCATTTCTATAGAGATGTTTTTAAATAATCACCATGTCCATACATTTCCATATATTTTTAAATAATCACCACGGCCATACATTTCCATATGCATATTTTTAAATAAACACCATAGCCATGCATTTCTATATGCATTTTTAAAATAATCACCATGGCCATACATTTGCATATAAATGTTTTAAAATAATCAACATGGCCATACATTGCCATATAAATATTTTTAAATGATCACTTCGGCCATGCATTTCCATATAAATGTTTTCAATTATCACCATGGCCAGACATTTCCATAAAAATGTTTTTAAATAAACAACATAGCCATACATTTCCATATGCATATTTTTAAATAAACACCATAGCCATTCATTTCTATATTGTTATAGTCCGGTTCCTTGTACCATGGTGATAGCCCAAGGTAGAACCAATTACTAACAGGAATATATACAGAGAGGTAGAAAAGTTTTAGTACGAACAAACAGGTTTAGTAGTAATTGTCTGAACGCGACTCTGTTTCGGTCTGCCTCTGACTCGACTGACTCGCTCTGACTTACTTGACAGAGTTCTGACGAACATCACTCCAGACTTCAGACTGAACTCCAGACTTCAGACAGAATTCTCGACTTCAGATGGAACTCCAGACTTCAGACAAAACTCTCTGCTTCCTCTTGAGGCACAGTATTTATTACGTATAGAATAGTCCATTATGTTATTATGGGTAAAGTCCCGTAACACCCCCCCACTTCCGAAAATTTTGCATAGCAGGGATTTTTTAAGATCTTTTTTTCTTTGGATCTATTACCAAAGGTTCAGTAAATTTTCTTTTTCTAGACGATTTTCTTGGTTCTGGCATTATTTGCAGTCTTGTTATATCGAATGTGTCGATAATCGTGTCCAATACCTCTTCTTGAGGTGGACCATTAGCATCTTCTAACAGTCTCTTCCTTATTTTGTTTACGTGTCTTCTGTGTGAGAATTTTTTTTCCTTGAACTATGTACATTATATTGCCACTTCTTTTCTCAATTATCCCTTGTTCCCAGCAAGAGGTATTATTTTTGTATGCCTTAAAAAAAACTTTTCCCCCTGGGAGGAATTTTCTTTTTGGTGTGTAGGACTGTGTTACTTGTTTTGTTTTACTTGGTAGTAATTTATTGAATGCTGATCTGATTTTCCTAGCAAACATGATATCTGCTGGTGATAATGTTGATGGTGTTGCATTATTTGGCGTTATTCTATATACCTGTAGGAATTGCTGTAATGCTTTCTCTGTAGGCACATCGTATGCTTTTCATAATGCTCTTTTGAGAGTATTCACAAATTTCTCCGCTTGTCCATTTGATCTTGGATGGTAAGGCGGGGATTTTATATGTTTTACTTGATAGATTTCGCAAAACTCATGGAAATCTGCTGATGTGAATTGCGTTCCGTTATCTGTTACTAAACAGTCCACTACACCAAACTGAGCGAATAGCTCGTGCAGGAAATCTATGGTCATTTCTGTAGTAGGATTTTTGCACTGAAACACCTCCGGCCATTTACTGTAGCTATCAACTATGATTAAATAGTAGAACCCGTCAATTGGTCCTGCATAACATAATCTGCATGTATTCTTGACCATGGACGATCAGATTCAGGCCAAGGCTTATGTATGATTGGTGGTGCTTTAGCTGCTAAATTACAACCCTTGCACATTTCCACCATTTGAGAAATATCCTGGTCCATATTCTTTCAATATACATAGCTTCGCATTATCGACTTCATTCTATTTTTACCCGGGTGTCCTCTGTGGAAATCCTTTAGTATCTGTTTTTGTAAAGTTTTGGGGATTACAACCCTTTCATTGTAAAGTAGCACATTATTGCATAGAGAAAAGGTGTCCAAAATTTTCTCATTTTTTTCTGCTATATTTGCTTTTATTTCATTAATAAATTTTTCATTTTTGGCTTCATTTTTTATATCTTGCAATGTGACTGGGAGGTTTCTCACTGTACAACATAGTACTGTTCTTATGTCTTCTTCATTTCTAAGGGCTGCGATTGCCGTATCTTCCACTGTCTCTGTCTTTGTTGGTATAAGTCTCGACAGACCATCCGCGTACCCAATTCTTTTCATGGGTAAATATTCCAATCTGAAATTATCATTCAGAAGAATCGTTCCCCATCTAAGTAGCCTATTTGCCGTGTATACCGGTAGACCTTTTTTTGAACCAAAAATTTTTATTAACAGTTTGTGATCCGTCTGCAGAGTAAAGTGTCTACCATAGACGTATCTATGGAATCTTGTTACTGCGAAGATAATTGCTAGAGCTTCCTTCTCAATTTGTGAATAGTTTTTCTCTGCTGGTAGTAGGGTTTGAGAAGCATGTGCGATAGGTTATATTGTCCCATCTGGCATTTTATGTAATATACACTCTCTGACACCGTAGACGCTTGCATCAATTGCTACAATAATCTCTAGTTTAGGATCATAGGGTGCCAAAAATAAATTTTTCTAAACCACTGAATGAGTTCAAATCGCTCATCGCCACTGTTATGCTGTGGCAAACAAAAATTTTTTTTTTTTAGAATTTAATCGTCGTCCACAGTTACGTACAACGGATAGCAAAAAAAAAATATGTCCTCCAAGTAGGGAGTTTATTTTTCTTTAAGAGTTTTCCTCGTCGTTGCTTGTTATGTTGACGAGAGATGATTTTGTTGTTTGTTCTTCATGTGAGAGTTCGTATCTTTGTCGCCACTGTTATGCTGTGGCAAACAAAAATGTTTTTTTTTTCTTTCACCGAATGAGTTCAAATCCTTGTCACCACTGTTATGGTCCAGTTCCTTGTACCATGGTGATAGTCCAATAAAGAAGAACTCGAAGGCAGATATGGAATAACACTGATATATATCAAACAGGAATATATACAGAGAGGTAGAAAAGTTTTAGTACGAACAATCAGGGTTAGTAGTAATTGTCTGAATGCGACTCTGTTTCAGTCTGCCTCTGACTCGACTGATTGACTAGCTCTGACTGACTGACAGACATCTGATGGACCTCACTCCAGACTTCAGACGGAATTCTCGATTTCAGACGAAACTCCAGACTTCAGACAGAACTCTCTGCTTCCTCTTGAGGCGCAGTATTTATTACGTATGGAATAGTCCATTATGTTATTATGGGTAAGGTCCCATAACATATATGCATTTTTTTAAATAATCACCATGGCCATACATTTCCATATAAATGTTTTAAAATAATCACCATGGCCATACATTTCCATATAAATGTTTTAAAATAATCACCATGGCCATACATTTCCATATAAATGTTTTAAAATAATCACCATGGACATACATTTCCCTATGCATGTTTTTAAATAATCCCCTTGGTCATACATTTCTATATGCATCTTTTCTTTTGATAATTATATTCTTGCATAAATCTTTCATATGCCTTTCAGTGAGAAAATGACACTATTTATTTAGGTTGATTAGATAAAAAACATCTAGCCAATGACAGGCTTGTAAGTCACACACATTTATTGTCCAGCTTGGCATTATTTCCGTGTCTTAAAAATATAGTATCTTTCTCAGCGGATAAAAAGAATTCTCTACATTGTGTTTTCTCTTTATTCCTTTGAGGAATTGTTTACATTGAAAATTTCACCATGTACATTTTCATTGATGGCTGTTCTTCTCATCTCTACCTCTGCCTCAAAACTTGTCATCTAAAGATGCTGTACTGTTTGAACTCACCCAAGAACATCTTAATGTCTTTCACTGTTTTCACCATAATCGAGGTATATGCATTTTGAAGATGATGCTGATGTTCTCACCAAATCTGTTATCATTTATTTACCTCACCTCGAAATTTTTTTTTCTTTTCCCAGACTGTTTCTTCTAAACTTCTCAGTTAAAATATTGATGTAAGGTAAGGTTTCTGAAAACTAAAATCTGAGACAGATGGAAACTTCATGGAGAATTAGTTATCTAATGTCTGTTCAGCACAGTATGTCTGCTCTTATCATATAAAATAATTATTCAGAAAATGCTTGGAGGGATGCATCAACAGGAGACTGAAACTTTTTTTCTATATCTATCAAGAAACCACTTTAAGGTAAGTTCGAGATATTAAGTAGCTATATTTTTTTTCTGGATTTTCCTTCCTGAGTTCATTCTTAACAACACTCAATAAAACTAAAGACTAAATGTATTTATGAATGTGTAGATAAATGGTTGATAGTTGTACTATCTGGATGCTGTCAAGGTTCACTATGCCATGAACAGCTTTCAACTGCTACTTCTTCTATGTGATATGTTTCTTGTGGATGTTGAGAAATTACTCACATTTTTACATCTTAGCAATGTTTACATTTTTAATATCTTCTTTGATCTATCATCCATTTACATGAGATTGTTAGGGAGGTTACTGTTTCCCCTCAACCCAAACTTGTGTTCAGTTTATCCACTGAGTTTCAAATTCTTGAACACTTCTTCCTTCAGTATATGTTCAGGAAATTTCAACTGTATCTTTCTGATTCTAAATATAAGTGTCCTTTTTGTTTCCATTTTCCTGAAAAATTTCTCATTGCTTACATGAGCCATCCATTATATTCTCAGTATCCTTCTGTAGAACCATATCTCAAGTTTTTGCTTTGGGAGAAAACTCTCTAGCATTCCCTATTTTATAAGATGTTTGATATTACATAGCAATTCAGCATTCCTTGCTTTGTTTCTAATTAAATTTTCCTGTTTCTTAGTATTTTATTTAGCTTTTGGGAGGCATTTCTCACTTTTCCCGTGTGCCCCCAAATTTTGGTGCCATATTTTCCAGACTCTATTAGAACATTTCTCAGATATTTAAACTTCTGTACATATATCATTCAAGTCTATGGTTACTTACTGCAGCCTTTACTTAGGTCTTGGCAGAGCTTCTGAAATAAGTCACAAGTTGTAAGGGAAACTGGATCCTTTTCAATAAACTCTCAAAACAATTCAACATATTTTGATTAAGAAAATGTTCTTGTTAATATATTGTTCAATTTTCATTATCAATAAATGCATGGTTCAAATCTATGGTCATTTATTGGGACCAAAGCCAACATTCATATATTATTTCAAGAACTAGCTGAAGAATTACAAGTGTAATGGTTATCAACACAGAAAGTGGAATAGGTGACCAGAGTTCAAATTCTTGTTTAGTTTGTTGAATTCACCTTTTCTCCCCTCAACTATAGGTTAAATAACAGAGTAAAATGGATCCTCTAGCTTTGGGTTTCAACTAGTCTAGAAAAATGAAGACTTTAAATCCATAAACTCTGAATTCAAAACTGTGAAAAAGGTGACAGGAAACAACTCCATTATCTTTCCTAATATTATAATAAGCATTTGGACATATTCTATTCAGTTATATATTCACCATTATTTGCAGTGACTTGTGACCACTTACCAGGCCACTCTTTGACACCTTTTGAGAAAAATGACTCAGATTTTGACGGGAATAAATTGTCAACAAAGTCTCAAATCTACTTTTTCATTAAATAAAGTTTTCCCCATCAAAGCCTTAGTGATCGGAAAAGGTAATAATTGGTTGTTACAAGGTCATGGAAATAGAGCAGGTGGGGTAGCACACACCAACTGATGTGAATATTTTCCTGTGTTCTGCCTGCTGTATGTGGCCTTGCATTGTCATGGAAGAGAATAACATTTTTCCTTTATTCCACTGTGTATGCTGCCATTTTCCTTTAATCCAATGTGTATGCTCCCACTTTCCTTTAATTCACTGTGTATGCTCCCACTTTCCTTTAATCCACTGTGTATGCTGCCATTTTCCTTTAATCCACTGTGTATGATGCCACTTTCCTTTAATCCACTGTGTATGCTGCCATTTTCCTTTGACTGTGTATGCTGCCACTTTCCTTTAATCCACTGTGTATGCTCCCACTTTCCTTTAATCAACTGTGTATGCTGCCATTTTTCTTTAATCCACTGTGTATGCTGCCACTTTCCTTTAATCCACTTTGTATGCTGCCACTTTCCTTTAATCCACTGTGTATGCTGCCATTTTTCTTTAATCCACAGTGTATGCTGCCACTTTCCTTTAATCCACTGTATGCTGCCACTTTCCTTTAATCCACTGTGTATGCTGCTATTTTTCTTTAATCCACTGTGTATGCTGCAACTTTCCTTTAATCCACTTTGTATGCTGCCACTTTCCTTTAATCCACTGTGTATGCTCCCACTTTCCTTTAATGCACTGTGTATGCTGCCATTTTTCTTTAATCCACTGTGTATGCTGCCATTTTCCTTTAATCCACTGTTTATGCTGCCATTTTCCTTTGACTGTGTATGCTGCCACTTTCCTTTAATCCACTGTGTATGCTGCCATTTTCCATTGACTGTGTATGCTGTCACTTTCTTTTGATCCACTGTGTATGCTGCCATTTTCCTTTAATCCACTGTATACACTGCCACTGTTATGTAAAAACTAATTTATGTTGGTGTACTTCAAATTTATGCTTACTTGCTATGCATAATCAGTAGTTAATATGATAATTTGTTGTTACTATTGGTTTCCAGAAATGGTAATTAAATGATTTAAACTAATATATTAACCATTTCATATAATAGCAAACATAATATTTCTGGCCCCCCTAAAATTGATTAAACACTGAATTTTGAATTTAAATAAAGTTTTTTTTAGTAAATTTTTGTGCTCAATATGTGTGTGTCTTTTATAATGCTATGTCTTTCAGACTATAGGTAATCATGGGTCTCCCTCCACACTTTCCTTATAATCTGTGAATTGGCATGACTTCTTGGGAAAGTTAGTCATGTGGTTTCTGTTGCCCTCTTCATAGTTTGAAATTCAGTTTTCCTTCTCCTAGACTGGTTGCCACTGAAGGTGAAAGAACTTAGTCTACTCTACTATCTATAGCTGGGAGAGAGAAGAGATGAGTTCATGTGTTTCTTAAGAGTATTAGTGTGACACTACCTACAACTTAGAAGGTTTATATTTGAACTTGTCTCACTGATTTCACTTTTAACATCCACAATTGTTTCACTGTCTAATCTATGAGTGGCATGATGAAAGTTTGTGGATTATCTAACTTGACTTTCCTAAAAAGAATATCACAATGGGACACCTGTTTAAGCCTATAAATATGGAAATGATAGTCTCACTCATTCTCTTTCCTCTTTTACGAGTCTGGCTATATAAAACCATTCACCCTTCCTTGCATGGAATACTGCTGTCATATATCGTCTCAAACCCTTGCTGTTCATCAAAAGGTCCTCGACAAAATCCGTGAGACGGATATGCTATGTGGTTGGCTCTGATATGGCATCTCGTTTACAGCCACTCTCTCACAGACTTGCCGCCACCTCCCTTTGTCTTTTCTACAAATACTTTCATGGTAACTGCTCCAATGTGCAACTTTCGATAGTTTCCAAACTGCATGAAGTTAAACGTGCCTCTAAGTTGGCATCTCAGCGACACCCTTTCACTGTCAAAACAGTTAAATGTAGCCGTCTCTTCTACTCCAGTAGCTTCATCCAGTCTCAAACTTCCCATCTGTGGAACTCCCTTCCTCTTACTTGCTTCTCTGATAGCTATAATCTCCAACTATTCAAATGCAATGTCAATCGACATTTCCAGATGTCTTGATCTATTCCATGTCCTTCTCTTCATCATTTCCTCTTTCATGCCTCTTTACTCTTGTTCCCACTCTCTGTAACCCCCTTGTGTGCTAGTGGCACTCCCACCTTGCTCGGAGTGAAAAGCTTAAAAACAAACAAAAAAAAAAGATGTTATCACATGTGGGGAAAAGGTTTTCTCCTACTGGGGAATGTTCATTTCCAATGTCTTATTTTCTCTTATGAATTATTGTACTCTTTCTTGTGCCTAACATGTAGGACTACACAAACACACATTCTCTAATTTAATGAAAGTCTTTAAATGCATTTATTGTAATTGTAATACTTTTGTTAATACATTCATTATCGTTTGTTTTATATTATTTTGTGTTTCTTATTTATTACTTAGACTCCATTCGAGTTTGCAATATTTGTTACAAGAAAAATAATACCAGGAGACATGTGCTTTCTACATAAACATAACAATCATTCCTGCAACAAGTTAAAACAAATACTAATGATATATGCATAATTATATTTTCTTCTAGTAAAATAGAAATGATTCATTCCTGCTTTATGAGAGATATTATATTATCATTCCTTTAAAATGTGATATGTCCTTATCAATATTATCATTTCTTTGAAATGTGATATATCCTTATCCAGATTATTTTAAAACAGATGTTGCCTCAATACAGTTAAAGATTGCTTTAAAGATGCATGACTTTTGCTGATTAATATTAGTTATTATTTATAATCTTTTTATACTCGTTGATCCCTACTTTTATTTGCATGATCTTTGTTGATAAAAAAAAGTAAACGGTTAGATGGGGAAAAAAAAAATGGACATTTTCTGAAGCAATTTTCTTTTTGCTATAAAAAAAGACCAAAAAAAACTGTATACTTTAATGAAATTGGAAACCTTCACGATAAAACTCGATATAAGAAGAAAAAATAAGGGAGCTAATCAACTCCATCTTTAGAATAATAAAAAATCTGTAAGAAAAATGGAAAACCATTTGGAATTGACAATGGGTTTGATTTAGTTTTAGCTATATATTTTCCATTAACATTTTCTTTCATTTTTTTTCTTTTTGTCCTTTGTCCTTCAAGTCTGGAATTTGAAAAAAAAAGGTAGCTTATTGATTTTGTGATCAGTTGACATACTAATCTGGCTATTGAATTCCAAGAAAATAATGAAGTCAGAAACATTTGACTTTTTATCAGAAGATTAGTTCTTACCTAAGTGCGATATTTGTGGGACTGCAAAGAACAAAAGAGAAAAGAATAATTTACCAGAAACTGAAATCTATCGATTTAAGACTTCGCTAGGAAATAAGAAATCATGTGTTGCATGGATTCGTAAGAAAATAAATAATAAGAGAGAGATTGTAATCAGATATTTTGATAGGTAGATTGTGGAATAATATATATTTTAAGTTCAATTTACCTATATCTCTTTCCACATCCACATACAGACACAGATATATATCCGGGTATATTTAATATATATATATATATATATATATATATTTAATATACATATATATATATATATATATATATATATATATATATATATATATATATATATATATATATATATTTAATATACATATATATATATATATATATATATATATATATATATATATATTTATATAATTATTTATTTAGAAATAAGATTCCAATGCTACATAAGAGTTCTCATATTTGAAAGCGTTGGAATCATATTTTTAAATAATTAATTATATTTATGCTCTACTTTTGTATCGAGCACTATTTTTTAAAAATAATAACAAAAATACTAAAGAATTTTAGATTATTTACAAACATTTATATATATATATATATATATATATATATATATATATATATATATATATATATATATATGTGAGTGTGTGTGTGTGTTTTGAACAATAAAAAATATCAAAAAATTAAACATTTTCAGACGGACTGGGTTGAATATTAATATTTTTGGTTTTATTATTTCAGTTAGGTTCCTCAACTAGTTTCGGCAAGCATGGCCATCATCAGGAGAAAAAAAATCCCTGCTTGTTAGTAGTAGTGAACTACAGGAGTGAAGGACTGTCTCTGAAGAAAGTGAACTTTATCCGTATTTTTTATTTGTTTTTTCATTGTTAATTTTGGTTAGTTCTTATATCGGTTAAATGGCGTCTTTCAAGTTGTTTTTAAAATAGAGGCTGGGAGATTCCTGAGACTCAGAATTCCCTTCTTGGTCATTTATTGGTTGCTGAGAAGGGGATATTCTTATTTTTACCAGAGTCAAGATCATAGAGCCCATAACCCCATACTACAGTTGTGAAAACTCAATAGAGATAGTAATGTTAATATTAGATGTTTCCCTATAAGGAAACATTTGGCATACATTGACTGATCAGTCAGTACTGTTTTCAGGTGAAATTTATAAAATCTTTCTCTTAAAATGCTTCATTAGGAAAACAAGTATCTAAAGTCCAGTAGCTTTTATTGCTCTTTCCAGTATTGATGGCGGGGGGGCTTCTTTCAGTTTGAAGTGATGGGGAATGATAAAATCTTGATTATGTCATTATTTTCTCTTCAAGTGACATGTGCTATCCATTTTATTTGTTGCTGATATTGGTAGTCTTCAAGCAATGTGGTTTCTGTTACAGTTCTTTGGGGTTTTTAGTACATTTCTTTGTGATTCTGTAGCACCAGTCCACAATGGAAAAAAACAGGATGATCTTTGCCAAGATATCCAGTCTTTACTCATTCAAAGCATTTTTCACCATTGTTGATTATATACAGCTGACAGTTTTTTAATTGGTTTTATAGTATCCTTTTGCTAGGGATACAAGTCAGTTATGAACTCAGTATTGACCTTCTTCTAGATTGGTTTCCAACCAGAGTTAGATAGTCCAGTCTATCTGGATATTTAACACATAGATGGATAAAGAAGTCATGGATTCACACTTTTCCCAAGGATATCTGTGTGAAAGAGTTTGGCAGCTTGGCACAATACAATCTTCCTTCTGAAATTCTTTCCTCATTTGGCTCTCTTTCTATTGCAGTGGTTCCCGCAGACCAGTACCAAGTCATGGACCAATTGGTACCACACCATAGAGAAAAATAAAAATTTGTATTTCCATTTTTTTTTATTGTTTGGTTTATTTTGTTTTGTTACATGCATGATTGACACAGACCCCCTCCCTCAAGTCAGTACAAAAATTGTCTTGCATGGGGATTGCTGTTTCATTGCATAAATAAAAAGAACTAAGTTTTCTACTTTTAATTCTACACTTATTTGCAAAATTAAAGAATTATAAATTTTTGTAATATTTTTTTTTTTTTATCTGTCACTATAATTACTCTGAAAAGATATGTGTATATCCTCAATTCTGACTGGTGTCTGCAATAGCAGTAGTGAAACTTTGTTTTCAGTTGTACGTTGATTTGATAAAACTCGCTTATGGCTTCCATTGAATGCCTCTGTACCTGTCCATTTAACTTGCCTCCATCTTGACATTTTGTCCTGCTTTATCTCAACCACTGAATCTCCTGTTCCATTTCCTTCTTTGATCCTCCGTTTTTGATCAGCCTTTCGACTGTGGTCTTTTAAAGGCTTCAGCTAGACTCACCAGCCTTAAGACATCAACTTTGCTTTGAACTGCTTGGACCAAAGTGTTAAAAAAAGAACGGAAGACTTTATTCAGTGCATGCCATGAGTTCTTTGCTTTCCTGATATAGTCTCCCCAATTAAGGCTCGACTTTTACTGAACTCTGACAAAAGGAGGCAAACAATTTGTTCCATAAAGCTGAGAAAAGAGGACGGGCCTTTTCTTGTTCTGTTTTCTTTGGTTGCTGTAAAAAAGTAAAAATACAAATAAAAATATTGTCATTTGAAGTTCATACACTTGGCTTTTTGTATCAGTTTTATGCTATGGATTTTACAAGTACAGTTAGAATGTTTCTTTACCTTGGTTCAAAGCCCAAACATTTATATTTGTTTTGAAAGGTATTTTTTTATTAGATATTTTAATTTTGTATATATATATATATATATATATATATATATATATATATATATATAATATAAAAGGATCAAACACTGATATATATATATATAGATAGATAGATAGATAACTAATATATATATATATGTGATTGGTGAAAAGTTCTTAACCCAACAAACTTCTTAAAACATACTAAATTACTTAACATTAGAATTTTGTGATAATGGGAAAACTATCTTGGTTAGGACTAGAATTTTTCACCACTTTCTCAGACAATGCCATGGATTTTATAAGTACTATTAGAATGCTTCTTTATCTTAGTTCAAAGCCCAAATATTTATATTTGTTTTGAAAGGAATTTTTTTATTAGATATTTTAATTTTGTATATATATATATATATAAAATATAAAAGGATCAAACACTGATATAGGTATCTATCTATCTATCTATCTATCTATAGATAGATAGATAGATAGATAGATAGATAGATAGATAGATAGATAGATAGATAGATAATTAATATATATATATATATATATATATATAAGCAATTGGTGAAAAGTTCTTAACCCAACAAACTTCTTAAGACATACTAAATTACTAAACATTAAATTTTGTGACAATGGGAAAACCATCTTGGTTAGGACTAGAATTTTTCAGCACCTCCTCAGACAATGCCATGGATTTTATAAGTACTATTAGAATGTTTCTTTATCTTGGTTCAAAGCCCAAATATTTATATTTGTTTTGAAATGCATTTTTTTCATTAGATATTTTAATCTTGTGTATATATATACATATATAATTATTTATTTTTAAAGAAAAAAAAAAATTTATAACATAAATATGTTATAAAATCACTACAAAAATAGCCATTTTGTTTCAACACCTTCGGTGTCTTATAAGAATAGTAATTGTTGGTTATTGGAATTCATTCCATATACACCAATCATATACTTGGATATATATACATATATATATATATATATATACATATATTAAGAAATGGACAAAGTCCGACAATTTATTTATTAAAGACATTTTTTATGTTTAACGTTCTTTTTATAGATACAAGTATTATTATAAACAGAGCATTTACTTAAATACTTGTATCTATAGAAAGAACGTTAAACATAAAAAATGTCTTTAATAAATATATATATATATTATAAGGGGTTGCTGAAAAGCCAACAAACTTTTCAAAATCATACTAAATTACTAAACGATAGAATTTTGTGATAGTGAGATAATTTTCTTGGTTGGGACTAAAATTTTTCATCACCCCCTAAGACAGATATTTTCGGAACACTAACAATAGAATATCTATCTTGGATATATGAATATTAAGTATAAAACAATTATATCTTTTTTCTTATGTTGTTAATTGGTTCTGAGTTTTTAAAGAATAATTTTATGACCTTTTTCTGGGAAGTTAACATTAGCCTAGGACAATTTTTTTTTTCTGTTTTAAAATTATTTGGTAATTTAGAAAACAAAGTGATTATAAAACAAGGAGATGCACAAATAGTATACTAATTATTTGAATGATCAGTGGAATCGACAAGAAGAGTTCAAATTCCATCTGAGTATATTGCATTTATTGTAGCACAAATACTGTTGGAAAAGGTATGGATTCATCTCTTCCCACTGCTTAAATAATAAATAACGGGGCAGATTGGACTCTGTAGCCTTGATTGGCAAACAAAGAGAAGGACAAATCTAAATTTAAATCCAATTGAGAGTGAGGCTGGCAACTTCATCCCATAAAACCTACTTACTACAGACCGTAGTAACAGCTTGTGAGGTGGTAGTGAAGATAAAAGAAAGAACATTTGTAAAAATATAATAATTAAAAAATTATCTAGGATACAAACATTCATAATACACAGTTCATGAAAGAAACTGTTAAATTTTATTACAGTAACTTACAAATACTTGATATATACACCCTTAGTCAGATGCTCATGACTTTAGATACTAATGGCTTCTTGGGGCTTTTAGCTTTATAAAAACATCCTGTGGTTTAAAAGTTTTTTATCCCCATGATGGACTGTCTAGCTAGCAGGAATTATCTGAAATTCCATCACACAACAGTAACAGAATCTGCAGATTACTTGCCTCCCAGCTTGCTGAATGCTCACTTAGTCGAAAATCTGGTGCCCCCAGAAATTTTATTAGGTTACAGCCAAATTAATTAGGTCATAATTAATTTCCATTTTTTGGAACTAATGATAAAATTGAATTCATCATGTTAACTACTAATTATACTAATTATACTAATTATACTATTTACATTGTTTAGACTGTTGAACTCATCTTTATTGACCCCACTTTTCAGCCATTGTACACTCCAGCCTTCTTCAAGATCTGCCTCTATTTCTCAGATGATGTATTGTAACTATTTACACTATTTACATTGTTCAGACTGTTGTCCTCATCTTTATTATCATTTTTAGGACCTTTCGGCTGCTGTAAGCTCCGGCCTTCTCCAGATGATATATGTTGGAATTTTGAATTGAACCTTTTATTTAGTCCACAGAGGTAGATTGTTCTAGTTCCACATGCCATGCCTTTTCTGAATATCTCAATTTCAGTTATTTCCGTTTAGTAACTCAACTATCTGAGTTTTTCTTCACCTCTGCTGTGGCCAGGTATTGAACTTACAGCTCTTCCGATCAAGTCATTGGATTACTTCAACCAATGCTTTTATCCACTGGGCCATGTCTCCTGATAAAGCATGCAATTGCTGAAACATTGTGTAAATGACAATAAAGATGAGGACAACAGTCCAAATAATGTAGGGTAAATAGTTACAATACCTCA
Organism: Acanthosepion lycidas; assembly: GCA_963932145.1. NCBI lineage: Eukaryota > Metazoa > Mollusca > Cephalopoda > Sepiida > Sepiidae > Acanthosepion > Acanthosepion lycidas. The sequence continues at coordinate 80,576,259 of OZ010586.1, forward strand.
TCCATATAGACAGATACTAATTATACATAACAGTTAAGAATAAATTGGAATACACCAACATATCTTAGTTTTTTTGCATGGCAGTGTACACAGTGGATGGAAGAAAAATATCGTTCTCTTCCAAGACAATGCAAGGTTGCATACAGCAAGACTTATTCAGAAAAAAAAAAAAAGAAAAAACTTTAATGCAAAACACTTTAATGAGGAAAACATTTTCTAATGAAAATCATGTTCAAGAGTTTGTCAAAATTTTTTTACATCAAAACCTGTGGAATTTGACTCAAATTTATCAAAGAGCTGCTTGATTATCTGTATTATTTTGTGCCAAGTCCTCGCACATAATGGTGAATATAACAATAAAGTTGATATACAAAAACGGAAATTATTTATGACTCAACCTAATACAACTATAAATAAAACTGACAAAGCTTTAATCTTGTAAAAAAGTTTTGTTCAAAGCAAATTGACCACCGTAAGGTTCAACAATCACTATTTATAGTACAGTTGTTCAAGGAGGAGACAGCTATGGTTTCCCTTTTCACAAGAAGATTTAGATTCTGGGTCTGTAAAGAAGGTCAACGGTTTCTCAGTAAAACTATGCATCCTTAGCATTGATATTTTAAATAGTTTGGTTTAATAGATTTTTAAACTGTCTTTTGTAATCACTTTGTACATCAATATATAAAAAAAGAAGTGTTTGAATTCTGTGTAGCACTAATTATCTAGCAATGCTAGTAAATGTTGATTTTTGCCCAAGAACAGATGAAACTTCAGTTAAAATGATAGAGAAAGTTGTTTTAAAGAAAAAAAATTATAATGACAAAATGTTTCTAAAACTTGATTGTTATCTGTAATTTTATCTGGAACCGTGTTATCTATAAATGAGTTACTTGTACACATTTTCAAATTGTGTGAGAAAAAAAAAAATATATATAATGATCATTTCTATGTGAGAGTAAATTATCCAGTATTTTTGCAGTGCCAGATTTTTTGTCTCCATGAAGTCTGTCATCTATTCCTTGTTTCATTTCAATTTCGTTGACATACTCTTGTAAATTTTGTTTATTTTGTTAAATTTTCAACATACATTACAGTTAACAATTTTCTAAGTTTTTATTGCAGCATAGTCAATTAAAAGTAATAAGCAAATTATATAAATTCCTTTGAAATTATCTGAAATCTGCTGGGATACCTCCTCCTAAATTTTGAAACTGCTCCTAGGGGACACTTTCCGGACTTCAATATATATATATATATATATATATATATATATATATATATATATATAAGTTAAAGGTATGTCACTGATTGATGTTACATTCAGCATACTCACTCCAGAGTTTTGTAGAAGGACCTGTCTGTCCACTTGTCAGGTGTATAAGCAATATATAAATATAAATATATATATATATATATATATATATATATATATATATATATATATATATATATAGATAGATAGATAGATAGAGAGAGAGAGAGATGTAGGGTGGTAACATAGAAATTAACACTGCAGGCTGATGGTCAGTTTCACACATCAAGTGATCATCAAACAAATTCTCTATTTCTATCTATCTTACCTCACAGATGTACCAAATTTTAAACAATGTACATCTATCTATCTATCTATCTATCTATCTATCTATCTATCTATCTATCTATCTATCTATCTATCTCTCACTCTTTCTCTCTATATACATATATAGATCTCCCTCTCTCTTTCTATATATATATATATATATATATATATATATATATAAACAAATGTTTAGAGGTACAAAATTTATATACAGTTTTAAAAACAAGGAATTTATTGATTTTAATTTTATTAGTCTCTAAGGCCCTTTCAACCAATATCTTATCAGGAGACAATCGTTGGATCATTAATTAACGAAAAGAAAAGTAACAAAAATAAAGAGCAAAAAAAGGGGGAAACACACTAAAATAACAAACAAGTGTATATACTTGTAATGAGGGGAGGGGAAATAACGTGTAAATAAATTAGCGAGGGACAGTTAAAATAAAATATCCCCCAGCAGATTAAGGGACTTTACAAATTCTTTCTGCCGGCAGAGAGAAGGTTTCCTTCATCCTATACAGACTGATTCCAAAATATTCAAATGATTGTTGGAATCAGACCTATGAATGATTTTAAACCACTCTTTTTTTTTTTATACGACTTGGCACAGGCTATATTCTCAAGTAAGTGTTGAGCAAGAGCCGATTCCATATTTATGGGGGGAAGATAACACATTTTCTCTATCTTACCAAGTCGTATTTTGGAAGGTACATGCTGGTTAATTCTAGTTTCCAAATGCAAGGTTGTATGCTCTACATAACCAGCAGCACATTGGCAATTAAACTCATATAATAAATTACTCAATTTGATGTAGGGCAATTCATCCTTGTGAAACGACGGAAACACAGTCCTAGTTCGAAAAATGCAACGTAAATCAACAGATGGAAAACAACCAGAAACCGACTTGCTAACCTGCTTTAATTAAGCCTTGGCCCCTATCCCCAATCCAGGGAATCTTCAAATACACCGGACATTTAGAAGGCCCCTGGACTTTTAGTGGTTTAAAATCATTCATACAGCTGATTCCAACAATCATTTGAAGATTTTGGAATCAGTCTGTATAGGATTAAGGAAACCTTCTCTCTGCCGGCAGAAAGATTTTGTAAAGTCCCTTAATCTGCTGGGGGATATTTTATTTTAACTGTCCCTCGCTAATTTATTTACACGTTATTTCCCCTCCCCTCATTACAAGTATATACACTTGTTTGTTATTTTAGTGTGTTTCCCCCTTTTTTTGCTCTTTATTTTCGTTACTGTTCTTTTCGTTAATTAATGATCCAACGATTGTCTCCTGATAAGATATTGGTTGAAATGGCCTTAGAGACTAATAAAATTAAAATCAATAAATTCCTTGTTTTTAAAACTGTATGTATGTATATATATATATATATATATATATATATGTATATATATATATATATATATATATATATATATATATATATATATATATATATAGACATATATCTATATATATATATATAAAGACATATATATCTATATATATATATATATAGACATATATATACATATACATATATATATATATATATATATATATATATATATATGTATATATATATATATATATGTATATATATATATATATATATATATATATATATATATATATATATATATATTATTAATAGCTCAAATGCATATTTACCACCAAGCACAATTATTGAAATGATAGCCTTAAGCTTTAGTAAACTTGTACTTTCATAAGTTAACCTGTTCCACCTGCAGTTTAAATTGGTTTTACCCATTGAGTTCTATATAAAATTATGGTTTTTCCACTGGGTATCTATAAAATCAATTTGCCTTTGGTTGGGATTTATATTTTAACCCAAGCTCCAGGGGACATACCCCTAGACTGCACCTCTCCCTTGCGAATTTATTGCCCAGTGCCTTGAGGTATCCCTAGAAGGGGAAGTGCTGAGGGAGTTTCAGAATTTCATGATGGCACTGCTGAGAAACCCACCTTAAACTGACCTTGTTTCACATCTGGTTGCAAGTTAGGTACTTATGTAAATATCTATAAAATCAATTTGTCATTGGCTGGTACTCATATTTTAACCCAAGCTCCAGGGTCATCCCTCCATGCTTTACCTCTCTCTTGTGTGGGAACTGTGTTTATTGTCCAGGAAGCCATGCCAAAAGAGAAGTTTTGAGGGGATTTGGGAATTTTTGAGTGATACTACCAATAAACTAACCTTAAACTGAAATTGCATCATATCTGTTGCATGATGGAAGCACTGATGAATATGTATTAGGTTGGTGCAAAAATAATGACAAAATAATGTCGTTTTTTGACGTATTTTTTAACATCAAAAAACGACATTATTGCGTCATTATTTTTGCACCAACCTAATATAAAATCCATTTGTCTTTGGCTGGAATTTATATTTTGATTTTAACACAAGCTCCAGTGGGCCTTCCCCCCAGGCAGTAACTCTCCCTTTGAGAGGGGGCTGGGTTTATTGCCTGGTGCCTGATGTGTCCCCTCAAAATAGGAAGTGCAGAGTGGGTTTGGGAATTTTCCCACCATACTGCCAATAAATCTACGTTAAACTGACCTTGTGTCACATCTGATTGTGGAGGTCGGGGTGCTGGTAAATACCTAAAAATGTATTTGCCTTTAGCTGGGATTTATATTTTGATTTTAACCTAAGTCCCAGGCAGTAGCCCTCCCTTGGGAGTTGGGTTGGGTTTATTGCCTGGGTCTTGTGATATTCTCAAAATAGGAAGTGCCAATGGTACTTCAGAATTTTGTGCTGTATTGCTGTAAAGCTTCTTTAAATTTATCTTACACCACATCCAATTATGATGTCAAAGCCTTGGTAGATACCTTAAAATCTATTTTCCTGGTGAAGATTAGATCAAGATATATATTTCAAGGGGGAAAATATGACAAAAGTTTTTCGTGTGACAGGTTTGGTCCTTTTGGACTTCATCAGGCTAAGTTTTTATTGATGCAACTAAATATACACATGAATGAGAGACACAGGGAATTTTAAATTTCAAGATTATTTTTTTTAAGTGTTATAAATTCATTTAGATCCTTTCTTTTTTTTTTGTTTGAGTTTCCATCTCATTTGTTATTAATATCCCACATTGTGATAAAAGAATATGTGTCAAAACCAAAAAAAATCAATTTTAAAATTTAAAATTCTCATTTGTGTGCATGTGTAGTCATATCAACATAAACATATAATGACGTCTTAATAAACAAAACATATCACATGAAAAGTTCTGTATAGAAACCTGATATTTATTGCATCAGGTAGCTATTTATGAGATAATGCTTAAAAATTCTTGGTTCAAGCAAGAAATGATTCCAAATTCAAAAAAAAGGATTGTTGGCTAGTCACTAGGTCAGATTTTGGGAAGTAGGGTTGTTTCAATAAATTTTCAGCACCCCCATCTTGTCTTGGTACAAAATAATAATTATGGGGTTACTTGTAAGATGTAAACACATCAGCATCAACATCTGCATCATTGATTTTGATAACAGTAGCCTTTGTTTTATCTTGTATATAAGAGCTTAGCTATCAAAATGTTGGCAACAATCTGGGATGAAATTCTTGTCATTTATTTAGTTGTCATCCCTAGAATTGAATTGAGGCAAACAAGTGATCATGTTCATAGTCCTGTTAATGTAGGAACAAAGGCAATATATCAAAGTAAATGTGGAATTTGTCAGTTACTTTGTTAGTAATTCTCTCATTGTGTTCACCCTGGAAACATTGCTGAAGTATAGGTCACTGTCTCAACTTGCAGATTCCATTTTACAGTATAGTGCCATATCCTTTCCCTGTAGACTCCCATAGAGAATAGATCAACAGCTTTGTCCTGTAGAATTCTTTGTATAGTATAGTGCCACATCCTTGACCTGTAGACTACTTTGTGAAGAATAGAGCCAAAGTCTCACTACACTAGGTGTTACTTTCATTTTTTCTATAGCAAGTTGTTTATACAGGTTGAATTGCTAGTCCCATGTCAAACTGGTTTTAACCAAAATTGGTGAGCCCATTCTGCTCTGATATTAAGCATGGGTTGGAGTAGAAAAGATGAATTTATAACATATCTAAGTGTATTTGTGTGAAGTCGAATGCAATGGCCTTGACTGAAATTTGAACTAAACATTACAGTCCCACTTTTCATACTGATTATGCTACATGCATATTTTGATTGTGAAATAATCTATATTTTAAGTTCAATTTATCTATCTACCTCTCTTTCTACATCCACATACAGGCACAAATATACATATTTCTAATATATATATATATATATATATATATATATATATATATATATATATATATATATATATACTAATTCACCACTGTTTAGAATATTGCTGCCTCATATGGTCTGGTGCTCCTGTTATTTATTTATAGCTCCTTAATAAAATCCAAATAAAGATCAGAAATATTATTGGTGCTGATCTGACATCTCAGATTCAGGCACTTTTCCACTTTTCAGTAAACACTTAATTTGGTTGAGCTTAATTAAAAAATACATATATATACACATACACACACACACACACACATATATATATATATATATATATATATATATATATATATATATATATTTAGTTTTTACTTGGTAGAAATCATACAGTTAATCCCATGCCACAGTTAATTGTGTACTCAGTAGTAATGATAATATTAGTTGTTTCCCTATAGGGAAACATTTCACATTCATTAACTAAGCAGACAGTACTGTTTTGGTTGAAATTTATAAAATCTTTCTTTGATTAGGACATTATTTTCTCTTCAAATTACATGTTCTACCCATTTTAGTTGTTGCTGCTATTGGTAGTCCTGAAGTGATGTTGTTTAAAATGTCATTGTTTCTCCCATTTCACAGTAATAGGCCCTATAGCACTGCACTACTTGAGTCTTAGGAATATACAGTCAAGGAGTTGGCCCTGGGTATTACCAAACCTCTGCACATCATTGGGCCCACTTTTTCAAGCATCTTGGCATTTTTCAGCCAAAGACATTCTACTGCAAAGAAGATGCAAAAACTACATTCAAAGATTTCTTGGAACCTAGACCTTTAGAGCTTTATCGTAAAGGTATAAATAACTTTGTAACTTGATCACAGAAATATACAGATGTTCCGGATTCCTGTTTTGACAAATTTAAAAACTGTTTAAATACATTAATTCTGGAGTAAGTGTTGATTCTAAAATTGGATATTATTTTCTAAATAAGCTAATAATTTATTTTCAATTCCAAGATTCTTCAGGATTTAGCTAATCATACCTCTCTTTTTTTTCTTTTTCTTTTTTATTATCTGTCATCTTGGGAAAAAACAGTACAGTTCTTTCCTATTATCTTCTCTCTTGTTTTGAATTCAGATTTCACCATTCCAAACCAGAGAGCCTAATCTGCATCTATTATATACTATGTTCCTTTAGGTAATGAGCAATTATGACTCTCCATAAATTCTCATCATTGTAGTTCTTGCCATTGATTTTTCCCTTAATATTCCTACTGGCATCCGTTTACATTGAGTCCCTCTGTTCCTCTTGTCTTCATCCTGTGTCAGATTCTCAAATCCTTTTTTCTTGCTTATGTATCCTAAAAATATTACTTTTTGATTCTAAGAACAAATATCTCTTTCTCTTCTCATTGCTCTGAAAATTTCCTTGTTGCATTAATGCTCCATACATGTTATTCTCGGCATCTTTTTTGTATAAACCACATCTCTGCTACCTTATGTCTCTTCTTCACCTGTTAGAAAATATTTCAGTATTTACTGCCCCATGGGAGGAGTCGTAGCAGACCATGGGCTTACATGTTGTTAAATGAAATATGCGTGAATCTCCTGATAAAATAAAGTCCACTACAAGAATATGGCAGACTCAGAGATTGAATCTACCATAAAGAAATGTAAAAGGAAAACAAACAAGACCAATATATATATATATATATATATATATATATATATATTGTCATCCACAGACAGACTGTTTTGCTGTATCATGGCTCATCAGTGTGGCAAGATGTCCAATTGCCTCTAGCTAGGATCGAAACCTGACCTAATTGGCATCAGTTGGAATTCTACCACTAAGCCATTGGAATATGCCAGGGATGAAGGCGAATTTAAGTGTATTTATTTTTAGATAAACACACAGTGACTGAGAGAGCTTGATTCGATTTACCGAAGAGTACACAAACAGGTATTAAACAACAAATTTTACAATGGACAAAGACATTAACATGTGTGTGTGTGTGTGTGTGTGTGTGGAAATTTCATGTTCAATGAATGTTCGTACATACATAAGTCCATATAATGTTCATCGTGTCTCTCCAAGAAAATGCATAGCTCCCCAAACACAAAGGGAAGACAAAATCTTCTGCAAGAGCTTACATTGTAGATGTGTTCGCTGAAAATGAAGAATGAAAAAGAGAACGAGGCAAGAAATTGCCCAGTATTTATAGAGTAGGGAGAAATGAACTATTTGGACAATTAAAGAGGAGTTAACTCTGACAGAGTTATATTACATACCCTGTTATTCAATCCATAAGTGAGGGGATAAGAAATGGATTCATGTCTTTCCCAAGGATATTAGTGTTAAATTAATGCAACTGAATAGGCTGAGACTTGAATTTGCCTCACTGATTCCACTTTTTGAACCAGTAATTTTTGATAGCAACTACGCATCTAGGTCAAACATAGTAGTTGTGTCTAAAAGCTGACTCACTGAAAATAAATGAAATATGAGTTATCTCAAAAAATGTTATACTCATTAGTCATTTCAAGTAGGAATATAAATTCTGTTCTGGATTTTTAAAATGAAGAATTACCAGTATTATACATTATTCTATTAGGACTAGCATTTTGTTTTGATTGTCTTATTATTTTGGTCACCAATGCCTCTGGATTTCTTAAGGCATCTGTCATATTTAATAACCTACAGGGAATTACAAGCCCAAACCTTTATTCAATCAAAGCAATAAGAAAGTTCATATTATGAAGGTGAAGCTAGGAGAGATAACTCATATCAGTTAATTCTTTTTTGTTTAATTCATCCTTGTGTTGCTGCTAGGACCTTTGAAGAATTAACTGACATCTCCTAGCAGGGGAATAAGAACACTTTTACCCACATGGATTGGATGCTGGCTTTAGTTCAAAATTCCCTGGAGGTTACTGAACATAAAGGTTACAGGATAAAAGCTTGAGGATAGAATGGCAAAACCATTGTTACCATAACAACCAAGATTAGAAAATTAATCAGAATAGGTTAATGTGTAATATTAACTTGTTGAATAATTGATCTGCTTTGTAGAAGTTGAAGGAGAAGAAGGGTGTGAAGAAGAGAGAGGAGACGTAAAGAAGGAGGAAGGCATGTAAAAGAAGGAGGAGGAAGTGAAGAAGAAGGAGGAGGAGGAGTGAAGAATAATAATTAGGAGGACATGAAGAAGAAAAGGGAGGAGGACATTAATAAGAAGAGGAAGAAAAGAATAATAAGGTGGAGGAGGATGTGAAGAAGAAGGAGGAGTAGGAGGTGAAGGAGAAGTAAAGAAGGAGGAGGACATGTAAAACAAGTAGGCAGAAGTGAAGAAGAAGGAGGAGGAGGAGAAGAAGGAGGAGGATGAGAAGAAGAAGAATAAGGAAGAGAAGGAGGAGTGAAGAAAAATAATTAGGAGGACATGAAGAAGAAGAAGAAGAAGAGGAAGAAGGGGGAGGAGGACATTAATAAGAAGAGGGAGAGAAGAATAATAAGGTGGAGGAGGATGTGAAGAAGAAGAGGAGGAGAAGTAGGAGGTGAAGAAGAAGTGGAGGAGGAGGAGGAGAAGAAGAAGGAGGAGAAATGAAAATTAGTAGAATTAGGAGGAGAAGAAGAAAAAGGAGAACAAGGTGGAGGAGGACATGAAGAAGATGAAGAAGAAATGGAGTTTAATGGTAATATTTACTATTATGTGAGAATATTGTAAATAAATTTCTTTATAGGAAAACAATAAGGGCAAAATACAAAAATGAACAATTACTGTAACACATTGCATCCTTTAAAAAAACTTCCTCAGATTAAAACAATGTTCTTATTGATGGGAAGATATATATATTTAATGAAGGTGGCAGAATATAAACAAAATTATACATTGAGAAAAATCACTGAAGTCATAGGGATGTTAAATTTTAAATTTAGAACAGTATTTTAGTCTGATGAAGTTCTTTTAAAGGATAAAATGCATTGTATAAACCTGTATGTAAAATAATGTATGTAATTAGACATAGGTCTACTACTAAAAAACATTTCTTGCCAGAATCTGTCTTCCTTTTTTTTTATTACTAATGTTCACTCAGTACAAGGCTCAGGAGCCACTGAAGATAGAGGGTTCACTGTGTGAACTTGTATTAGTGTAGGAAAGAACAAGCATTAGGAATATAGAACTAAAACAGGTTTTAGAAGGAACCAGAAACCCAATCCTAAACAAATGACAAGGAATAAACCTCTACTCCTGTTCAAAATTCCTGGAAGAAGTTTAAACTAGACAGTAGGCAACCTTATCTACTGCTATAAGACTACCATTCATCTATGCATTGAATATTGCTGCTACTGGTCTGGTGCTTTTGTTACATACCTAGAGATTCTTGGCAGAATCCAAAAAAGAATCTGCTACATTACTAGTCCTCAACTGGCATCCCTGCTTCCATTAATTCTGTGCATTTACTATAAATATTTTTATGATAATTGTTCTTTAGTTTTCTCTTTAATAGTTTGACTTAAAAAATTTAAATGCAGTACTAAATTGGCAGTTAGGTCTCATCATCTTTTTGTTGAAATTGCTAGATGTAACTGTCAGTTCTATGCTGATAGTTTTTTTTTCTCACATGTGCTACTTCCTTCTATTTTATTCATGTCAGCTTCAAAAATTTAAATGCAATATCAATTTTTTTTTGTCTGTCTCATTGGAATCCATTCTTTTATTGTCCTCTCTCCTATTCAGTAATGTTTTCCCAGTTTCTTTCACTCTCAGTAACCCCTTACATCTTAGTGTCTTTATTACCTTGCTTAGATAAAATGATTTAAAAAGAATTATATATATATATATATATATATATATATATATATATATATATATGAAAACAAATCATCATTGTCTATCTCCTTGAATTTTCTTGTTTTATTATGCTCTTAGTTTCTTTCTGACTCTGAAGACATTTTAGTGGTTTCATAGCTTTTTCTGTGGGGAGTGAAATGATTTAAAAAAATAAGCAACATTACTACACATCTTTTCTATGTGACGACCCACTGATAGTTTTTGACACCATTTTCAAAATTAATACTACTGGTAGAAAATTTATGACTGCCATCAACGATATTAAAAATTAATTTTCATTTATTTTACAACTAAAAAACATTTTTATCTGTTCCAAGTTATTATTATTTTAATTGTTTAAAAGCCTGTCTACTTGTTATTTCATAAGAATTTATAACTGATATTATATATGATTGTTATCACTCTGTAGTTCTTCTCACATTAGGTTAATGCAGAAAAGAAAAAAAATTAGCATATCACGTTTTCTAATGTGACACTTGATTGTAAATAAGTCTGCGTTTCACTTACTGAACTTGTTGAAGACAGCAAATAAAAGCAAAACCAAAAGTATGTTTTTTTTCTTTTCTGAGATGGAACAAATACATTGAGTCAATTGCTTTGTCCACCACAAGGAAAGATGGCTCCCTGTGCCGCGCCAGGAAATTTTTCTCCATGGAGTTGATCCTTCCGATCGACAAATCAACAATTCGCCCTTGCATGGAGTATTGCTGCCATATATGGTCTGGGGCCCCTTCTGTTTGCTTCGGGATTCTTGATAAGCTCCAGAGGTGGATATGGAATATAATTGGCCCTGTTCTGGCATCTCATCTACAGTCGCTCTCTCACAGACGCGCCGTCGCCTCTCTCTGTCTTTTTTACAAATACTTCCATGGCAATTGCTCTGAGGAGCTGCATTCACTGGTTCCCAGACTTCATGAGTTCAAGCGCCCTACGAGGCTGGCATCCCGCTTTCACCCTTTCACTGTCGAAACTCCTAAATGTAGCCGTCTCTTCTACTCCAATAGCTTCATTTCTCGCACCTCTCGCCTGTGGAACTCCCTTCCCTATTCCAGTTTCCCTGAGAGCTATAATCTCCAACTATTCAAATGTAATGTCAATCGACATCTCCAGTTAGCTTGATCTATCCACTATCCTTCTCCTCATCCTTTCTTCTATCACTCCTATCTGTTCTTGCTCCAAATCTTCTGTAACCCCTTGCATCCTAGTGGCTTCCCGCCTTGCTTGGGGTGATATGCTTAAAAAAAAAAAAAAAGGTCTGTCTCATTTTGTTTGTCACATTTCCTGCAATATAACTTTGCCATCTAAGTACTTTGTCTATTCAGGACGGCCTATCCTTTATAACTCTTACGAACATTTGACAAGTATCCCAACCCATGTTCCTCTATCGGCTCATCAGTTAAGAGGCCAACCACTTTCCACTATGCCTTTTGTCTTCAATATAAACTGTGAGTGTCAAATTCTACAAGCCCTTCTTCTTCATGATAGATCCAAAAAAATCCAATAACTTTAATAAAACATGTTGAAATTACTTAAAAATTTAACTCAAGCTTTTTGTTTTGACATGTAAATTCATCACAAGTTTGAGTTATTGAAGTTTATGTGATTTGCATAATAATATCAGATGAACTTTATTTCCCCACTCTCCTGGGTGCTATGCTGCTTCTGATTTTCATCAATGATCTTCCTGACGTCATCAGTTCCCAAGTAGGTATTTATGCAGATGGCACTACCATTTCATTCTGTCTCAGTAGCAAATCCGTAATAGTTGATAAAGTGAATCTGGCTGTTGCTCTTGAAAAGTACCTCCAGCAAATGGTTAACTGGAGCAGGAAATGGCTTGTAAATTTTAACACCTCCAAAACAATTTAACCACCATAGAGAAACATTTCTGCCTGCCATCAACATGGCTAATGTTAGACTCCTAGAGAGCAACATACTGTGCTTTCTTAGCTTCATGTTTTCTACTGACTTGAAGTAAAGCCACTGCATCAAATTAATAGCTGCATCTACTGCAAGGAAAGTTGGGTCACTGTGACGTGCTAGAAAATTTTTCTTGTCAGAGCCCATCTTGTACATTGTTTGTGCTTTGAATACTACTGCCATATCTGGTCTGGTGCTTTATATCAAGGTACTTGACAAAATCCAATCTGCAATGTAATTGATTCTGACTTGGTATCTCAACTTCAGTCACTTTCTCATCAATATCGCATGGCTTCCCTCTGTCTTTTCTGCAAATACTTTCATAGCACTTCTCTGATGAGCTTTTTTCCCTGCTCCTCTTACTACATGAATTTAAGTGTGCTACTAGATTGACATTTTTGTCCCTTCCTCAATACATCCAATATTTTTTTTTTTTTTAAATGTTTCACTCCAAGCAAGGTGGGAAGCCACTAGAACGCAAGGGGTTACAGAGAGTTGGAGTGAGAGCAAAGAGGAGTGATAGAGGAAAGGTTTTCTTTCACTTTCACTCTTTGTAACCCCCTGTGTACTAGTGACATTTTCACCTTGCTTGTATTGAAATGATAAAAAAAACATCAACACAATTTTTGCAGCTACTGTCATTCCACAATACAAATTGGAAATTAATATAAGTTCTACAGAAAACTCATAATACTTTCCTTTTACCACAGAAAGATTATCTATGTTCAACATCTATTCAAATCTGGCATATATTGCATAACATTATGTTGGGTCATCATGCATTTATGGCTAGATAAAGGTGTGTTTTGACATATCAGGTGAAACTTGTAGAGAAAGCAAATGTCATCTATAAGTAATTTTATTGATAAGTTTATTTCATGCAAAGTTTACAGACGATTTACATATTGAGTCATATACATTTTCATGTTGATGACTTGGTTCTATCATTTTTTATGTAATATTTATAAACTTTGTTCAGTTGTTCAGAAAATAATGGCCAATTTAAATATCTAAAGTTTTATAAAAGTGGACATTTTCTTTTAGAGGATTTAATATAAAAACATCCCAAAATAAAAAAATAATTTTTCAGTTAATATAATAAAAAGTACAATATTTTGAAAATGGTCTAATGCAATATTTATTATACAAAAAAATTACAGCAATATTTCAAAAACTATATTAGACAGATCCTGGAATGGGGTGATTGGATATATGGTAAACAAAGTTTATTGCAAAGTCACCAAGTTATATCTTAATTGTAAAGCAGGCAAAAGAGACATTCTTTTGAATTTTACCAACAATTTAAATATTTAACATTTTGTAAAAGTAGCCAATTAGAATAATCCAGAACATATGCTGGCAGCAAATCACCTGCATATGGATAAAAAATAATTTTAGTAAATATACAAAGATAGAAAAGGATGTAAGACAAGGATGTGTATTCTCATTGGAAATTTAACCTATATAGTAAGTCCATTCTGAGAGACTTAGAGGTCCTACAATTTTGAAAACATAGGATATGCAGATTATTTTATTTTATTTTTTTTAAGCATTCAACCCCAAGCAAGGTGGGAGGCCACTAGCATGCAAGGGGTTACAGAGAGTTGGAGCAAGAGCAAAGAGGAGTGATAGAGGAAAGGATGAAGAGAAAGTTAGAGGATAGATCAGGGCATCTGGAGACGTTGATTGACGTTACATTTGAATAGTTGGAGATTATAGCTATCAGGAAAACAAGAAATGGGGAGGGATTTCCACACCCGAGAAGTGCGAGACATGAAGCTATTGGAGTAGAAGATATGGCTACATTTAACAGTTTCAATAGTGAAAATGGGAGAGCAAGATGCCAGTCTAGTAGAACGCTTAAATTCATGAAGTCTGGGATGACACAGTGTTGATAGCAGATATAGAAAGGAATCTATAAGAAATCCTACAGTAGGTTGTAAAAAAAAAGAAGAAAGAGCAAATTACCAATTGAAAGAAGATGGAATGTATAGTTGTTAGAAAAAGGAAGAGCCCAACATGTAAATTGAAGATACCAACATCAAACAAGTACAACGATTTAAATATCTGGGATGTGCTTTAACCGAGGATTGAAAGTGTGACAATGAAATCTGAAGGTACATTCAGATAATGCAAAACTCATTCCAAAAAGAGAGCAAAGTATTAAGAAACAGAAAAATTTCATTAGGAACCAAAAAAAAAGTACTGAGCTGTTACATAATCTCAATCCTTGTATATGGCAGTGAATGCTGGACATTGCCAATGAGGAAGACACTTGAAGCAACAGAAATGTTTTTCTACAGAAATATGCTGAGAATACCATAGACTAAACATGTACGCAATGACAATATTTCAGAGAAAATGAAAAACAAAAACAAAATTAAACATCTGCTGTAGCATACCTATGGACGATAAAGGGTATGTCCCCATTCACATAAATACAGTAGTAAATACTGCCTGTTGGTCTGCAGTTGGAAATTCATTGTGGAATTCATTTGACTTACTTCTATCAGTTGATTTCTTCTTCTATGTACTGCTGGTGAATCTTATTTGTGTTGTTCTTGTCCTAAGTATTATTGTTTCTTATCAACCTTTGTTTGATTATTCTATTCAGTAACCTTCCCTAGGTTATCAACATCATAAAAAGAGTGTTGAAATTTTTAGGGCACATAATGAGGGCTCGGAAAATTTTATACTCACATGATAGATAGAAGGCAATATGAATAAAGGAAAATACTGCATAAGCTACCTAGTGATCTTGAATAAATGGATGGCAGAACTGAGTTCAGGAGAGACAATAGAAATACAAAACTTATTAACAGCTGTAAAGCATAGGAAGTTGTGGAGAGCCGTGATCGCCAACGTGGTGAAGATACAAATATAACAAAAATACAAATTATAATTTTTTGGATGACATGAATTTATTATGCAATGCAAAATTTCATATATAGGGATATAAAGGGAATCATAAAATTTTTGTAATTGAAAAAATTTCTTCCATTACAACAAAACTTTCAGGCTGTCACTTTTTAAAAAAAAAATATGTCTTTGCAGCCTTATTTAAAGCAGTTAACACTTTTATTTAAATAACTTTGTCCCTCCAAATATACCAACTAAAAAGGAAAAAAATTATCAACAGTTTTAAAAATGGCAGATAAATTAGCAAAAAAAGTTAAACTTTTGTAAAACCTTGGCATTACACTTCAAAAGGTTTACTATGAAGCTTAAGATAGCAAAAACAAAAGTATGAAGAAAATAGGCCTGTCATCCTTAAAATATTTTAATCTATTCAAACACATCAGAAGAATTTTTTTAGTAGAATTTAAAACCTTTTTCTATCTTTGTTCAGGACATCATTTTTAAATGTGCCGACTGAAAAGAAAAAAAAAATTATAATAAATCAAAGGAACAATAAAATTGGAGCAAAAAACGTTTAACAATGCCATAAAAAAAATCTTTGAGCTGTACATTAAGCACTTTGATAAACTTTAACCTGGCATGAGATGTTTTGTGGGCATAGAGAGAATAGCAAACCTGTCTAGCATTTAAGTTTATGGATGTCAATTCTTTCATCTTTTTTTTCTCATTTCCCTTTTGCATACGTTTTTTATTTTTTTTTTCTGGTTCTCTGTTGATGATTATTTTAAAATAGTATTCACCTGGAACTAACATGTCTAGTCTAGTCTGGTCAACCTCCATTTACTTTCAAATAGCTAGAGATTCTGACCAGATCATTTTTTTTTCTGTTTCTTTAGCCTTACCTCTTTTTCACTTTTTCATCTTTTTCACACACACACACACACACACACACACACACATATTGTTTTCATACTTTTATGTGTTTGGTTCTTGATGATAAATTTATTCACAAAACGTACTGTTAGATTATTACTTTATCTTTTCCCCCTCAGTCTATCCCATCCGGTTTTTCAAAAAGCTTTTAACCGAAAATTCTTTATGACACCTAATCAAAAACAATAGGAAAAAATAAAATTCCTTTTTGCATCTACTTTCAATACAGTTACATGAAACCAGTCCCTTCTGATTTTTTCCTTCTGTGTTTGTCTGGGTTTTCCTCTGTACGATCTAAGATAATGTGTTCTCACACTTTTGCTAAAATTATTTCAAATGCATTTTTCTTTAGAACCAGCTTTTCCTGCAGCTTAAACTTCTCTTCTAGTCTTTTGTTAGTGGGCAAAGCAATCAGAGTAGATATTTCAACCCTGACTAGAATTCACCAACATTCTTGAGGGGAAAGTTGTATAATAAAATTCTGTGGGGGTCTTTCATGATTGATTGATTTTGTTTAGCAGAAACTTCTATAGGTTATTTAATGCTGAGATCTAAATATTTTGTATGCAATTTTATGCCTTTAACTACAGATTTTGTACATAATTTCATGCTTTCAGGATAAACGGATGCCTGTTCACTTTTTGTTTAGGTGTTTACTATTTGCTCATAGCTGGGACCCTAACAAGTACTACCACTTGGGTGAACCTGAGAACAACTGCAGCACCTCCAGTCTCTCAATCAGAGGCCTTGCTGCTGGGTGTTGTTTATCATCATATCCAGGATGGGGGTCTTTCATATTTATCTGAGTTTTAATATGATAACACATACAATATGTTGAAATCTGGCAAGTAGCTTCAATTAGGCTGAGAAAAATATATCAGAATTTAATAAGCTTTTACAAAGCCATATATAACAAATAGAAAGATTGTGGTGTACCATTCTTCAAGGAAGGAAAGGGCTTGCCTCTCTCTATTAAAAGTCAACCTACAAGATTTTGAATTTTTTAAGGTTTTTACTGATACTAATGTGTCAGTAAAATTTTCTTTCACGATTGCTATCAGCTGCTTTGTTACAATCTACTTAATCTCATCGATGATTTGAAATTTTATCTATTCCAATGGCAGTTTAGCTTTGGAGAAAATGAGAAACCCCAGTTAGTTAAATCTGAATTGCAAACCCTGGATTATGCATTTTTTTTTTTTTTTTTTTTTTTGACAATAAAAAACGTTCACTAGTGATCATATATACAATATTACTGGATACTTTCCAAATTTTCTGGTACAATGCCAATCCCTGATTTCTTTTGATTGTGGCCTGCATGTGTTTAACATTTTTGGAGAGTTCTGCTTGCTGAAAGCTTTCCAAAACATGGACCACTTCCGATGGATTCTTTGACAAGTTTGAAGCATATGTACGGATATCTTTACCTGGGTTTCATGCTGAATTATCCTTGGAAATCTTCTTAATGTTTCAAACAACTTTTGAAGATTAACATGCATGTTTCAAACAAAACTTGATGCATATTCTCTGTAAATGCAACTACCACACAATCCTCAAGTTTACTCACTGCCATGTTAAGGTTGATTTGGTTGTTTGAGTGAATTTTAGGTGAATAAGGAGTTGGAGGTTCCTCTTGACATTGTTTCCAGAATCCAACAGCAATATGAGATCGTAGACAGCTGCCTGGAAAATAGCTTGACCAAGTTTTGAAAAAAATTTTAAATTTCACAACACAATTTTGAATTTAGAGTTTTCCTTCTCCTAGACTGGCTGCCACCCAAAGCAAGAGAGCCCAGTCGACCCGAAATGATGCAACTCCTTACTCACATAAAGTTACACACACACACACACACACACACACACACACACACACACACACACACACACTAAGTAAAATCTGCAATCTGATTTCATATTCCAGCCTCATTTGTTGTGTCAACATATGCACAAATGTACATGTGAATGAATCTGTTTTCCCATCAGCTAGAATAGTGGTTCTCAAACAATACAGCATGCCTCATAGGGAGAGGAGAGGATAGCAGGTCAGGTGGAATGATTAAAATACAATCAATGATTTACAGTTTTAAAAATGCATATGCAAAAAATAAATATGATTTCAAAATTTAAAATATTATTATGGATTACTTGTAATTGCATGCATGAATTCCAGTATAAATAGTTATAAATAATTATTGACTGATTTTATCATTGTGATATTTTTGCATTATATTAAGTATTAAGAATATAGTAACTTGGGTCCACAAATTGGTGAAGAGAGTTATCGATGATAAGGTTCTGACTTCAAATCTGCTAGTTTGTATTGATGAAGAGATGAGAGTTTGTTTATCTCAAATATGGCTTAATATACAGGAGATTTCTCATCAGAAACAAGGTTATACCATGCATTAAATTTGTGTAATATTATTGTAAGTTATTTCTGCTATATATTATATATATATATATATATATATATATATATATATATATATATATATATTGTAAGTTATTTCTAATATAAATATATATTGTGTAATAATAAGTTATTTCCGCTATATATTATATTTAATGCACTGTTAGTTGTTGTTTTTTTTATTTTAAAATATACTTTTTATCACATGAAATTTGGTGAGGTGTGAGCAAATTTTAATTCTGGAAATGCAGCACACAGAATAAAAGTTTGGGAACCACTGCACTAGAATGATAACTTGGATTTCAAAAGTCTGTGCCAAAGGTAATGAGAAACTACTCCATTATATTTCCAAAGAAGCCAGGTCAATTAAAACTTATTATTTGTGAATTACTATGCCTTTGTTGGAAAGATAGTGGAGAGTTTTCCCATTGCCTTCTCCACAGATACCTTTTCTCTATTATCTGTAAATTACTATAACTTCTTTGGAAATATAGTTGAATGGTTTCCATTGTTTTCTACACAGATTCCTTTTATATTATCTATGAATTGATATGACTTCTTTGGAAAGATAATGGAGTGATTTCCCATTGATTCTCCACAGATTCATTTTCTTTATTATATGTGAATTACCATGCCTACTTTGGAAAGATATTGGAGTGGTTTTCCAATGCCTTCTCTACAGTTTGGAATTCTCAGTGTTCCTTCTCTGAGATTAGTTGCTACTCACTGCTTGAGATCCCAGCTATTTAACCCATACCTGGGATAAGAAGTGACAGATCCATACCTTTCCTAAAGGCATTGGTGCGAAAGTGAATGTTCAGAACTTAAACTTGGTCTGCCGATTCCACTTTAAATGCTCTTATACTCCATACACATAACCTACCAAGTGAAACAAAAGCTTGCGGATGAGACATAAGCCTGATGTTTACAGGAGAGTAGATTAGCAAAAGAAACAGACCAAAGACAAGAGGGAAGAAGAGGAAAACAACTCAAAACCTACCAAAGAAGCTTGAGTAAATGGATGTTGCCACAGGGCTTAGAAGAGATAACAAAAAGACAGGATTGATAGTGTGATACTGAAATCTGAAGGCACATTTGGATAATTAAAGATGCCTTCCAAAAGCTGAGAAACATATTAAGAAACAGGAAAATTTCATTAGAAACAAAGAAAAATGCACTGAACTGTTATGTAATATCAGCTCTTGTATATTGCCTTCCAAAAGCTGAGTAATGTATTAAGAAACAGGAAAATTTCATTAGTGTTATGGTGAAACACACCTATTATATAGATAATAGACTCTCCCACCTAATATAAGTAGGAGTAGTAAGAGGAACGAGGGTCAGTTGATGTTGGACGACAGTAGTCGACAGTTAGCCGAATACGAAAGTAGTCAGTGACCACAACAAGATTACTCTGCATAATACCTATTATACCAAGTTCGTAATGTTTTGTACGTCAAACTATTTAGGACCGATTTAGTACAAATAAAAGCCTCCACTGCGAAATAACTCCACAACAATTAGAAACAAAGAAAAATGCACTGAAATGTTATGTAATATCAGCTCTCGTATATGGCTGTGGTTGCAGGACATTCTCCTTGAAGATGAGGAAGAGACTTGATGCAACAGAAATGTGGTTCTACAGTAGGATGCTGAGAATACCTTGGACCAAACTTGTGAGCAAAGACAAGGTTTTAGAGAATATTAAATACATAAAGCAAAATTAGACATAACAACATAAAGAGAGAGTTGAAATGAGGAAAGATGGCTTAGAGAATTTGATACTCACAGGATAGACAGAGAGCAAGAGGGATAGAAGAAAACAATGCATAAGCTGCCTAACAAGATTGAATAAATGGATGGCAGAACTGGAGAGATAACGAAAAGACAAAATCTATTAAGAGCTACAAAGGACAGGAAATTATGGAGAGCCACGTTTTCTTCTTTCATCTCACTTTTATTTTCATTTTTCTCTAGATTTTTTACTGACTCACTACCTTCAGTGTCTCTCCTGTTTTTCTTAGTTCCTTATCATGTGCTTGCGTAGCACTTCAGAGAGTATGCAGATATTAAATTAAAACAATAAGAAGAAATGTCATGATGTAACACTTTGGCCTAAGACATAGCACACAGATTCTACACTGATCCTAGTTAAAAGTACTGATTCCGATTTAAATAATCCCATCATTTTTACAGGTACTATACTAGTTGTGAAAAATAAGGATGCAGATTTTATTTTAGAGCATCATTAAATTATCAATATATCTTTCCATAGAATTTTAAAAATTTGGAATTTCCATAAAAATTCTTTGTTTATTTCAGCTTTGTTTTTGTTTGGTTAAATTTCAAAGCAAAATGATTCAAGGGGCTATCAATTGAGCATCAAGTGTAACATTTAGCAAAGATTTCTTGTTAAAAAATCAGAAAATTCTTCCAGTTGATGGAATCTGCAAGTTGCTCAGCCAATTTAGCAAATCTATTTTGCTTTAACTTCAGTGTTATAAAAGCCTCCAAGACTTTGACAGAATTTTCATTACCTGATGAGGTGGCAGGGGCAAATGGTACCAACCTTGATGTCTCTTTAATGAATTTAGTGACTGCCAAGAAGGAGAATCTAGTTCCAACTTCAGTGAAATCCAAGATCGTGTCTTTGTCAGTAATTTCTAAAATGGACTGCCGATACTTAAATTCCAATGCACTTTGAAATGTGTGAAAGTTTGCTGAGGAAATCACTGACACTAGAAATAAGCAAGGTAAAAGGAAAGTCTTCTTTCTCCTTGTATATGTGTGTTTCTCTTCATGACATGTGCAATCATACCTCTCCACAGCATTCTGTCCTTTGCAGCACTTAGCAACTTTTGACCTTGTACTATCCCACCAAATCTCTTCTACCATTCTTTTACACAAGTTTAGGTAAGTTGTGCTCCACTTTTCTCTGTCCCTCTTGCCTTCAACATGTCAAATTGGTGCCTGAAGTTTAGAGAATCAAATTCCCTAAACCTCAGTCACATACTTAATCCATGGTATCCTCAGGATCCTTCAAGTAGAACATCATCTCATTTGCCTCAAGTTTCCTCTTCATTTGTGAGGAAATTGTCTAGCATTAACCCCCATAGAGGAGGATTGATATTACATAACAGTTCAGTTCTTTTTTTCTTTGTTTCTGATTAGATTTTTCTGTTTCTTAATACATTGTTTAGCTTTTGGAAGGCATCTTTTGCAGTTTAAATGATGGTTAAACCTTTCATTGAACAATTATACTGAATAAACTGCTAGTTATGCTACTTGGAGGGTTGGTTCACTGAATCATGCTAAACAATTTTTCTGACCAGAATCAATCTTACAGATTTATAAGTCTACCATTCATCCATGCATTGAATATTGCTACCACATCTAGACTGCAGCTTATTCTATATATTTAAATATAATAGATAAAACCCAAAGAAGAATCTGCAATGTTATTGGTCCTGACTTGGTATCTCAGCTTCAGTGACTTTCCCTCCACCATAATGTAGCATCACTGTGCCTTTTTGATAAATGCTTTGATGGTCATTGTTTGATGAACTTTCCTCTATGGTACCTAGACTCTGTGAATTTAAGTTCAGTACTAGATCGGTGGCATTGTATCATCATTTTACAGTTAATTTGGTTATAAGTAATGGTAAATTCCATGCTAACAGTTTTTTCCTCACACTTCTCACTTGTGGAACTTTCATGTTTCCCAGTCAATTAGATCTTTAAAAATTTAAATATGATGTCAGTGGCAATCTTCAGTCTTCTTAATTCCTGTTTGTTTATTGTTCTCTTTCCCTAATAATGTTTATCTTTTTCTCATATTCGCTATCTAAAATCTATCTATCTATCTATCTATCTATCTATCTATCTATCTATGTCAGCTTTCTCCTTCTTTCTTCTTTCTAGATTCTCCTTCTTGGAAGTCACCTCCTGTGACTTTATTGTTTTGCTTGGGGTGAAATGATTAAAAAATGTGTGGGTAGTCTCTTTCTTCAGTTGTAGGAACTGTATTTTTTAGTCCTTCTTATGTTGTATTTGATGGGAAAGTCATATATGGATATAGACAGATTGTATCCCTAAAAAAATGTCTTTAACAGCTGATTACTACCTTAAGTTTAATTAATAAGCTAGGACACAATCTTCAAGTGGCTGACATTGTTTGCAGTAATCATCATGATGAAGGCAAAAGGCAAAATCTAGCTTATTCTGACTATTGACCAAACTCATCATGGTGGGTACAGAAATATCTGATATGAGAAAATCTGAAGCATTACTGTGGGAAAAATTAGCAACTCCCCATATGAGTCAAAACAGATAAACAAAAGACAAGACAATTGAACAGTTTTAAAGGTATACTTTATATAAGTAATACATTATATGACAAGAATGAGAAGACAGAAATGCTAAAACATATTCCTTTACCAGTTACTGTCATGGCATCAGGGACAAATTCTAAATACATATATCTATTTACAATTGATTAAAACACTTATCTGATGCTGATCATATTTTTCCTCCAATTGCCTCAAATTCGTTTTGTGCCTAAATTTTGGTCTTACACAAAACGAATTTGAGGCATGAAAAATATAGGTTATCTCCTCTTGGTTGATAAGATCCACTGATAGGGGAATATGAATCCATTTATCTTATAATAACCTATATTTTTCATATTTTATATTACATTGACAAAAAAAAAAATAATTGCAACTGAAACATCCATTAGAAACACCTCCTCATTTCCATTGAGAGTGTTCGACAGTCTAGACAACCCTAAGTAGTTATGCAATTTGGGCAGAAAATAGAGAATGAAGATCAAAAAGTTGGCTGCCTGAAGATCAGATACTAGCATATGCATGACATTTACAGTTGTGGCCAACTGAGAGCGACATATTTTGGGAATAATATTTTTTTTCTGTCATGAGATACTGAGCACCTTTTCTCTTCAGTCTCTATTTTCCATCCTATAGGGGTAAATTTACTTATAAAGTAGATAGATAGATAGATAGATAGATAGATAGATAGATACTAAGTGAATAATAGATAAATAGATAAATAGATAGATATGAGAAGACTAACAAAGATAATCAGTAAGCTGACATAGATAGATAGATAGATAGATAGATAGATAGATAGACAGGAGCAGAAAAAATAAAATAAAAATTTCAAAAAGTTATCTTCCTGATTTCAAGTTTTGTAGATTTTTTCCTATCATCATGAATATATTAACAGTTATATATTGCTTAAACAACTTTACATAAAGTAGTTTTTTATGTAAATTTATTTTAAATTTGTTCTTTCTTAAGAACTTTATTGCATGATGTAATTTTTTAGTGAAACATCATCTTTATCATTATTGTTTAGATAGATTATTATTTAGATAGATAGATGGATTATTATTTAGATAGATGCATTATTATTTAGGTAGGTAGATGGATTATTATTTAGATATAGATTATTAGATAGATAGATAGATAGATAGATAGATAGATAGATAGATAGATAGATAGATAGATAGATTATTATTTATAGATAGATGGATTACTATTTAGATTGACAGATACAGTGGGGAAAATAAGTATTTCATCCCCTACTGATTTTCTGAGTTTGCCAACTTACAAAAATAGGAATAGTCTATAATTTTCAGGGTATATACATCTTGAAAGTGAGAGAAGAATATTAAAAAAAATCTAGAAATTCACATATTAATTTTTGAACATTTATTTCTTTTTATTGAAATTTGAAAAACAAGGTGGAAAAAAAAGTAAAGGTTTTTGTGTAAAAACCAGTACAATAAGAATAAAGGTAACAGTTATGCACAAGGTTAATTCAATTCTGTAGTGAGTGCTACTATTGGAAGGTTGGTAGTTCTCGCATAAGTCTGAGTCGCACTCGGTATCTAAACGGTATCTAGCAACTGCCCCATACAGTCACATGTGGCGCAAGGCCAAATTTAATGTAGGATTCCTGAGCCCATAGGTTGGGCACAAAATCACCATAAACCCTGCATTAATGGGACTGGATCTGTTTACCTCCCCAGACGAGACTCTGTGTTTTGACATAGCCTCATCTGGATTCCTCTCTGCCTGAAGACAGAGTTTGACAACAGCTAAAATCTGAGTAACAGTACCCAGCTCAATGGTATCTAGCAACTGCCCCATGCAATCACATTTGGCACAAGGCCAAATTTAATGTGAGGTTCCCACACCCAATGGCTCAGCCAAAAACTCCACGTAGACCCTGCATAAACAGGATCAGGTCTATGTACCTCTGTAGACAAGACTCTGCCCTTTGACATTGCCTCATCCGGGTTCCTCTCTGCCCGAAGGCAAAGAGTTTGACCAGCACAGCTGGAAAAGATTCCAGCTAGTATATGTACTAACCTCCCCATGTGATCAGATATGGCACAAGGCTGAGTTTAATGTAGGGTATCTGAGCCTATAGGCTCAGCCAAAAATTCCCGGAGACTCCGTATAAAACAAAGTCAAGGAAGCTGTTTCACAAAATGAGACTCTGCCCTTTGGCATAGCCTTCTCTGGGGATCCTCTCTGCTCAAAGGCAGAGAGTTCAACCAGCACAGCTGAAAAAGATTCCAGCTAGAGTATCTAGGAACTGCCCCATGCAGTCACATGTGATACAAGGTCGAATTTAATGTGGAGGTCCTGAGCCCATAAGCTCGGCCAAAAAATCTCTGTAGACCCTGTATAAACTGGATCAGGTCAGACTACCTCCCCGAACGAGACTCTGCCCTTTAGCATAGCCTCATCCGGGTTTGTGTCTACCTGAGGGCAAAGAGTTTGACCAGAACAGCTGAAAAAGATGTTAGCAAGTCTCTGTAGTCCGTTGACTTACAGATATTTATAGGTAGTTATTACCTATAGTGTAGTCGCTCATGTGGGTGACAGTTTATTCCATTACATCTAATACATAAATTAATCCCAAACTAAAATAATACAAATATTAATTACATTATGTAAAAAAACAAAAATCCAGCAAACATCATTTTCTCACTTTTGTTTATTAGACTATAAACTATGTCACTTCACATTCTCCACAATTACATATATTTTCAGTTAGCCTGATAAATATTCATGAGCATTTCTTATATTTAAAAATTTTTGAGAACTATTAACATTTTTACTTTCGTTTATAAATACAAGTTGCAAAATAAAATCCATATATTTGCCTTCAGAGGACAAAATGTGTCAGCTAAGTTCACCTTTTGTCTTTATTCACACACAAACACACACACACACACATATATATATATATATATATATATATATGTATGTATATATGTATATATATTTCAATTAAAAGGTGCAATTATAACTTATAAATTCATGAATCATTCATACAAAAAACAAATCTAGAGGTTAATGATTTAAATGGCGAGAATACATTGTCGCAAACACATAAATACGATGCACCAACCCCGAACATGTATATGAATGATATGATCCCTGTTTATAAATTCCAGTTGCATAAGGTCTTTTTAAATCAAATTTAAATTAAAAAGATCTTATGCAACTGGAACTTATAAACAGGGATCATATCATTCATATACATGTTCGGGGTTGGTGTATCGTATTTATGTGTTTGTGACGATGTATTATCGACATTTAAATCATTAACCTCTAGATTTGTTTTTTGTATGAATAATTCATGAATTTATATATATATATATATATATATATATATATATACATACATACACACACACACACGCACATACATATACACACACATGGTGATAGTAACAAATAAATTACTGAATAACCCACAACTCTAATAGTAAATTGGAACCAAAATAATTCATAATAAAAGAAAAATTAAAAGTTAAGCAACTACTTTAAAATAGAGATAAGAATTATAATTAACAATAAAGAAGGAAAAAGTTAGACAATAAAAAATAGTTAAATAAATATAGAATATATATATTCTATATAAATATAGAATGCTCCCATCCATTTTTTGATGGCTGAAGGAGCCAGCTGTCCTTGACAGTACTCTAATTTAACATGTTGCCACCAATAAATAAGCAAAATGTCTTTATTTCTGGAAACATATATGTTCTTTACAATTTACAATCATTTCTCTGAAATGTATACTAAATCATTTTATAGTTTTTGTCTATTCTTATTTTATTCTATTATATATAATATCGTTTGTGATTTTATAATCCCATTGTGGCCTGATGATGTCCTTTTACCCAACCAATATATATATATATATATATATATATATATATATATATATATATATATATATATATATATAATTACATTCAGACAAGGCCAACAGATCACCAGAACACCCACAAGATAGATAGATAGATAGATAGATAGATACATACATACATACATACATACATACATACATAGATAGATAGATAGTTTGTTTAGAAAGTAGCTATTTTGATTATTTCAAACAGCAGTTGCCAAGCCTTTGTGTTACTTGGCCCCAGAGTGTAAACAGATAGTTTCTTGTGTGATTACTCATTTGGCAGTAAGGTGACACTGAGTGAACTGTAGTTATGTATTCCTATAGGAAAAAAAGAAGAAATATTAAACTAGAAAAATGTCAAAATATCTTAAATTATAGAAATGGTTTTTCAATAAGTTACTGGCATTCTTTTGAATTGATGCTGCCATTTTCACTTTGGTTTTCTTTTTTCATTAAATAAATGTTAAAGTATCAAAACAAAAATGACAAGAAATGTGTGCCCTAAGCTACAAGGTTCATGAATGTCATATCATAATCTTCTCTGGCTTTTGCTGAGTCATTATTTCTAACTTTAAAAATAACTTTTATTATTGGTCATGATTTGTCAGCTCAGCTCCAGTCACTTACTCATCACCATAAGGTTGCCTCTCAATGTCTTTTCTATAAATAATTTCATGATAATTGTTCAAATGAGCCCTTTGCTATGGTACCTAGCCTTTTTGAATTTAAGCACAGCACTGGACTGGCATCAAGATCTCATCAATTTACAATTGAGCTGGCAAGATATAGCCATAAATTCCATGCTAACAGTTTCTTCTCTCACACTTCTCACTTATGGAACTCCCTTCCAGCACCATGCTTTCCAGCCAATTTTAATCTGCAAAAAATTATATGCAATGTCAATCATTATCTACTGTCCTTCTGATTAATCTCTTCTTTTTCAGCTTATCATTAATGTTTCTGTTACTAATTCTTCCACAACTCATAAACCCTTGAGTTTTAGTGGCTTGGGGTGGTTCTGATTAAAAAAATACAAAAAAAAATTGGTATAACTTCTGCTGCTGCAATTGATGATGATGATGCTGCTGCTGCTGCTGCTGCTGATGATGATGATGATGGCGGCGGTGGCGGTGGTGGTGGTGGTGGTGGTGGTGGTGGTGGTGGTGGTGGTGGTGGTGGTGGATTTTGATATCATACACTGGGGAATCAAAAGATTCCTCTGCCAAGACAGATGTTCTGGTTTGCACTAATTACCCACCTCGACACAGTGACAAAATCTATCACAAGGTCAGTTTAAAATGGAGTGCCATACATACAGGTCATGAAAAAAAAAATTGCCCTGTCCCTGTGACCAACTGTCTCACTGTTTCCACCAACCCTCACTACTTAGTACATAAGGAAAGAAGTCCTGTTGGAATCTCTGGAGGAAGGAATCCCTCAAAACTTTTTCCTGACTGAAGACAGAAACACAGCAGAGAAGTGAAAAGATACTATACTTATTCATCCCAGATGAATAAAGACAAAGATATGACACAAAGTTGATTTAATGTGGGGTCCCTATACATGTAGATATGGACCAGTGATAAAAATTTCACATTCTCTGCAGCCACAATATAACTAGGATCCTCCTTCTTTAACACAACATAGGAGGTGCTACTGCAAGGTTAGATCTCCAGTACCAGTCACCCTTTATTACACAACCATAAACTGCCTGAAGCCGAAACCATAACAAAAAGGTGAAGAACAGATACTATACTCTATTCTCAGCCCAAAGACCTGAGAGTGTGTACTCAGTATTTTACCAACGTCTGTATAGTCCCAGTTTTTCACACATGGGTGGGTTAACTTTGTGTACCTATATGTGTATATATATGCAGTCCATGATTGTGAAATCTTATATTAATTATATATTATGATTGCATGAAGTATATTTATATACATATGGCAAATTGTATATTAGTAAATAGTGTATATATGTTCAAGGAAAATTTAGATGATGGAAAATTAGAAAAACAAAATAAATATTATTCACTTTATTTCTGAAATCTTCAGAAATGTTTGATGCACTTGCTCTTGAACTTGTCTGCCATGGTAGAGACCAGTAGTAGTTATGCAAAATAATGTATACCTACGTTTTATAGATTAGGCAAAATATATGATAAAGTATATCACAACAAACTTTTGAACTTCTAGATAACCATGATATATGTGGGAAGGATATTAGAATAATTCAGAAACTATAATGGCAGTAAGCCACCTGCCTATGAATAAGAAATGAGTTCAGAAAATATAAAATAAATGGAATTGTAAGACAAGGATGTGTCTTCTCACCAGACCTTTTCAACTTATTTTTTTTTCGTTTTTCTTTTTTTTAAAGCATTTCACCCCTAGCAAGGCGATAAGCCACTAGCACGCAAGGGGTTATAGAGGATTTGGAGCAAGAGCAGATAGGAATGATAGAGGAAAGGATGAGGAGAAGGATAGTGGATAGATCAAGGCAACTGGAGATGTCGATAGGACATTACATTTGAATAGTTGGCGATTATAGCTATCAGGGAAACAGGAATAGGGAAGGGAGTTCCACAGGCGAGAGGTGCGAGATATGAAGCTATTGGAGTAGAAGAGGCCATTCTGAGAGAATTAGAAGTCCTACCAGGATTCATTACTGGCGGCCATATTCTTAACAGCATAAGATATGCAGATTACACAATGTTGATTGTAGTCACAGAAAGAAAACTACAATAACTCCTACAGAATGTAGTGAAGGAAAGTGAGAAAAAATGACTAAACATTATTTGCAAGAAGATAGAATACATGGTTATCAGCAAACGCATATTACGGATGGATGATACCAAAACCAAAGTGGTACAACAATTAAGATATCTCGAAAGTGTATTAACAGAAGAGGAAAAGTACAACACAGAAACTCAAAAGTGTATTAGGATAGTGAATGATGCATTCCAAAACTGAGAAAACTAATAAGAAACAAAGAAAAAGAACAAAGATAGAAAGAAAAAAGCATTGAACTGTTACGTAGTATCAGTCCTCCTATATGACAGTGAATGCTAGACACCCTTCTTCCAGATGAAGAAGAGACTTGAAATGTGGTTCTATCGAAGGATTATGTGAATACCATGGACTGAACCATGACAAAGTTCTATAGACATTGGCAACAATGACAACATTTATACTTAATATCAGAAAGAAGCAGTTGAAATGTTTGGAGAACATAATGGGGAAAGGAGGTTTGGAAAATTTGATACTCACAGGAATAAAAGGGACAGCGGAAAGTAACACACAACCTATCTGGCGATTTTGAGTGAATGGATGATGAAAGGAGTAATAGAAAATAGACAAAGTTATTAAGAGCTAAAAAGGACAGAAAATTATTATGGAGCACAGTGAAGAAGAAATAATCATCAATAAATTAATATTGTCAAAAAATTCAACTCCAAGAATTTATGTCAAAAGCTACAGCTCAAATAATGTGTCAAAATGTTCAGTTCAAATAAAGTATGTCAAAGATTCACCTCAATTAAAATCTGTCAAAGAATTAAGCCCATGTTATGTATGTCAAGCAATTATCATCAAATAATGTATGTGAAAAGATTCAGCTCAAATAAGTTATTCCAGAAATTTAGATCAAATAATGTATATAAAATATTTAATCTCAAATACAGTGTGTCAAAAGTTTCAGTTTAAAT
Source organism: Acanthosepion lycidas (assembly GCA_963932145.1). NCBI lineage: Eukaryota > Metazoa > Mollusca > Cephalopoda > Sepiida > Sepiidae > Acanthosepion > Acanthosepion lycidas. The sequence continues at coordinate 80,606,994 of OZ010586.1, forward strand.
AAAGTGTATTCAAAAGTTTGAACTCAAATAAAATGTTGGTAGATTCAGCTCAAATAAAGTAAGTTGAAAGATTCAGCTCAAATAAAGTAAGTTGAAAGATTCAGCTCAAATTCAACATGATATTAAGAGAGAACACTCTGAATTCTTCTCCAATCACTGCTGTTCTAAGTATGTCTTCATTATACTTAATGGTTAATCAATGGGTAATTATTTAAATAAAAGATACCCATAGATTGAAAATTATGGAAATTCTATTATACTTTTATCACCAGGTGACTAAAGAGACACCATAAGTTCAGTGTTTGAAAATTGTTTGAAATCATGCTTCCTTAAGTGGAGTATTTATTTTCTTATAGGCATATTAGTCATATCTATGTAGAAATTATGAAAATTCTATTATATTCTTGTCACCAGATGTATAGAACAACCCCATAAGTTCAGTGTTTATATATATTGTTTAAAATAATGGGTTTTAAGTTGAGTATTTACTTTCTTAAAGGCATATTACATAGTCATATCTATATCACTGAAAATACTTACATAAAGAGAGTTCCAATAACTTGGACCGATTTTAAATGTGAGTTAATCATCTAATAATTTCTTTTCTTTTTCTTTCAGATTTGGCAGACATTTTGGAAATATTATTTTTCACACATAATTGCCATAACTTGAATAACATAATTCAATAGAGAAATAAATAAATTTTCACCAATAACACTGATTTATTTACTGCTGACTTTGATCCATCTTAATGAAACACCCTTATATATAATCTGTCTTAATGAAACACCCTCTACTTGGGATCTGTCAGATTTTGGTCATGCAGTTTGGCAATATGTACAAGGCTATCTATCAAATCACTCAATTTCTACTCATATATACCAACATATTATTTATGTAAAAGAGTTTGATTTCAGTCTTTTTGAATCCTAACAGTAATTATGTATCTTCTATGTTAAGAGTTTTATTTGTTTCCATGGTTGACAGTAATGGCTAATTTCTGTTATTAATGGAACCAACAATTTTCTGCAATCACACTGATGGTCAAAAATACAATAGGAAATTGTAGGTAATTTACCAAATGGTTCATTTAATAAGGTTTCCTTTTTCTTATATTCTTTTACACTCAGTAACCCCCAACATCTTAATGGCTTTGTCATCTTGCTTGGGGTGAAATGATTAAAAAAAAAAAGAATGGATTTCATTTACAAAAAGCAGCATGTCATTTGATATGTCCTTGAAAGGGATATATTTGTTCGAAGTAGCAAAGTGGTTATGGACTACTGTAACCGAGTAGAACAATCTAGCAGGTGATCGTAATGGACTGGTCCTCATCGTAGTATTAGGAAATAGGTGTAGGCAATAAGCGTAGCTAATAGGCATCATCAATAGGTGTCCTCCATATCAGTCTGTATTTATGGCTGACACCAGCCAATCATATTACTATGAGGGGGAAACCAGGTGTATGGATATTCATAACATCATCATTTATTTTTTTAACATATCTATATAGAATTATGAAAATTCTATTATATAATTGTCACTAGGTGCATAGAGCCACCCCATGAGTTCAGTGTTTATAAATTGTTTAAAATAATGCTTCCTTAAGTGGAGTATTTTCTTGAAGGCATATTAGATTGTCATATCTATATCATTGAAAACAATTACATACTTGTGATCTGTCAGATTTTGATCATGCAGTTTGGCAATATGTACAAGGCTATCCATCAAATCACTCAATTTCTACTCAAAAATACCAACATATTATTTATGTAAAAGAGTTTGATTTCAGTCTTTTTGAATTCTGACAGTGATTATGTATCTTTTATGTTAAGAGCTTTATTTGTTTCCATGGTTGACAGTAATGGCTAATTTCTGTTATTAATGGAACCAACAATTTTCTGCAATCACACTGATGGTCTGTTTTTTGCCAGATAGAAAATGACAGCTATATTGTTCTGTTTTGTTATTTCTATTTTGTTTTTGGAGTGATATGTAAATGAGGTACTGTATAAAAGGCACTATCACTACACCCATGGAGAGTTATCTTCTTTTGATGAGACTTCATCTCAGAGAGAATACCTATCATAACAGTTTTCATATTCTTTAAGCTTTTCATAAACTGCTTACTTTATGAACTGATAATGTTTTCCTTACTCCACAACTCTTAAAAATATATTTACTACAGAACATTGAGTGGGTGTTACTAAATATCTATCTTACAATTTATGATAAATTCCTTTTTGCTATTATAAAGATATTTACCAGCATCCATTGTCATAGATGACATGAAGAAATTGTCAACTATTTCTTTGGATTTTGTGCTTTGACTTGATATATGAAAAAACAGACTGATGTTTATTACTGCTTCTCATTCTTTGCAAGAAAAAAATATTGTATCCATTACACACTGACTACCTACAGTATTCACCTGCCACTATAGACAATACACTTTATTATTATTATTCATTTAAACGTGACAATATTTTTTTCTTTCCTTTTTTTTAATCATTTTACCCCAGGCAAGTTGATAATGCCACTAGGATGCAGGAGGTTATCAGGAAGTGAAAAAGAATGAGAGGATTTTAGTGACAAGAAAGAACAATAAAAGAACAGGATTCCGGAAGACAGAAGATGGTGATTGATGTTGCATTTAAATTTTTGAAAATCATAGGTGGCAGAGGAGCATGAAAATGGAAGAAAGTTGAAAAGTACAAGAAAAGAAAGTGTTCAAATAGAAGTGGCAGTTGCTTTTAGGAAGTTCAACATTAAAAAATGGTGAGACATAGTTGCCAGTCTAGTAGCACACTTAAATTCATGCAGTTGAGGCAACAAGGGGAAAAACTCATCAAAGCATTTACCTTGAAAATGTTCATATATGAAATTAAAAATGAATATTCAATGTATATACATTTAATCTTTAAAAATTCACTGTCTCTTCAGGACATAAGGCAATCATGATTTTTGATATTATTCCTTGTAAATATCAAGTTTTCTCAACCATATTTCATCCAGCCTTTTATAATTAGCCTTTTCTATTCTTTTAGCTTTCCATATTTAGTCTTTTTTTTCTTCTCTTTTCTCAGAGAAGAAACTGTTAGCATAGAACTTCCTATTACACCAAGCCAATTCAACTATAAATTAGTTGCCAATCTAGTACTGCATTTAAACCTAGTTGCCAATCTTGTATAGCACTTAAACCTAGTTGCCAATCTTGTATAGCACTTAAACCTAGTTGCCAATCTTGTATAGCACTTAAACCTAGTTGCCAATCTAGTATTGCGTTTAAACCTAGTTGCCAATCTAGTACTGAAGCTTAAATCTAGTTCTCAAATTTATTATCACTGTTTTATCTTTCAGGAATAACTGAACTTGAATAACCTTGAATAAATTTATTGAATATTCATGACCTTGAATAAAGCTCCTGTCCCCCTGGTAACCATACTTACAACTTTGTGTTGAACATTAAGGCAAATATTTTGAACATCTACAATGATTGTCCAGTTTGTATATGAATCATGACAGCTAAATAGGTTTCTTTCTGAATTTACTGCTTTTTTACTGGGCACACTGTAGTACTGTGTTTAAATTCATAGAGTTTAGGTACCATAGGGGGAAGTTTTATAGGAAAAATTGCCATGAAATTCTTTACAGAAAATGTAGAGGGAAGCTACATTATGGCAGTAGGAAAATGACTGAACAAAGTGACAGGTCAAGACCAATGACATTGCAGATTCTTTAAATATATAGTAAAAGCACCATACCATATGTGGCAGCAATATCATAAGCATGGATGGATGGTAGACTTATAAGCATATAAGATAGACTCTGGTGAGAAAAATTGTTGAAAATGACCCATTGAACTAACTTCGCTAGCAGCAATTGATTCAATATAATCATTCCAATTTATGTCAGCAGAAAGCATTAACCTGAGAAAGCACAACCAGTTACTGTCCTCGAGGTTAGCATCATCCATGCTGATGGAAGGCAAAAAAAGGTTCTCTCTCATAATTAATAGAAAATTTCATTTTGGAGGCATTATAATTAACAAGCCATTTCTTGCCCTAGTTAACAATGGAACGTGGATCATTTTTTAAATCAGCTACCAATTTGTTTTTATTGAACCCTCAAACTTACTATTAAGACAAGAGTAAATAGTTGTGTCTTCAGCATAGGTACGAAGTCGAGAACTGATGCTGTTTGAAATGTCAGTGATGAAAATTAGGAACAATGTAGGTCCATGAATAGAACCCAGGGGAACATCTACATTAATGCAGAAAGATCCAGAAGAGTGGTCATTCATTTTGCAAATTGACGAGAAAGACAGAATCAGCTAAAAATTTGTCCATATATATATATATATATATATATATACATATATATATATATATATATATATATATATATATATATATGGCCTGAAGATTGCATTTAAGCGTAGAACACACTGTCATTGTCACTGAATGTTGACATCAATGTCCATTTTTACATTTACTCATGGTATAGCCATGATATTGAGTAGTTTAACTAAATATATCACACCTGAAAACTATATATATATATATATATATATATATATATAGAGAGAGAGAGAGAGAGAGACAGACAGACAGACAGACAGACAGACAGACAGTGAAACAGACAGACAGGGAGAATTATGTTTCTGTGCTTCTTGTTCTTACTCTTGTTAATTTTTACTAATATTGTAATTCAGATTAAAATTTAAATTTGTATTATCTTAAAACTGAAAGAAATTCAGTCTGAAAAGTTTTAGATAGTAAAAGTCATAAAAAAGCAGATTAAAACTATTTAGCTTGCTAGTGTACAAAATTACTAATGTTAACTGTAGCAGAAATGAGTTTTAAAGTAATTAATTTGATGCCTCCAAAATGAAAATGCTTCTCTTTTAATCATCTTAGTGAGCTTTTTGCATGGCTGATGCTAACCTCCATGTTTACATGTAAGTAATTTCTTCCTGTCTTTGTCTTTTTCTCTGACTTTGTTTTCTTATTGATTTCTGATATTATTCTTTTTCTTCTTCAACTTCCTTGAATTTCAATATCTCCCTTTGTGATATTTTGCCTGTTATATAATAACTTTTTTCTTTCTCCCTTCCTTTCTTTCTTTGTCTTCTCTATGACTTCTTTTACTTATTGATTTCTCATAATCTGTACTTCTGATAGGCTAATAAATAATGTCCTTGTATTTCAATCTCACTCTTTGTGACATTTTACTTATTATACAATCACTTCTTTCTTTCTTTCTTTCTTTCTTTCTTTCTTTCTTTCTTTCTTTCTTTCTGTTCTCTATCACTTTTCCTTCTTACTGATTTCTTAGTTTTCCTCCTTTTTTTCTTCTTTTTTTTTACAATACTGCCCTAAATAGGACTTGTTAATAAATGTCCTTGAATTTTAGTCTCTCTCTTTGTGATATTTTGCATGTTACATTATAACCCTTTTTTTTCTTTCTTTCTTTCTTTCTTTCTTTCTTTCTTTCTTTCTTTCTTTCTTTCTTTCTTTCTATATCACTTCTTATTGATTTCTCAGTTTTCCTAATTTTCTTCTTGCCGAGAGAGAAGTCAATAAAAAGTCCTTTGAATTTCTATCTCTCTCTTTGTGACATTTTACAGCAACTTCCTTGACAATCTTATCCCATCTGGCGTTTTTCTTCCACTAATGATACCTTTGAAGACCAACAGCATTATATCTATAACCCAGACTTTCCAGTAATTTATTTGTGTCTTATTGATATGACTTGAGGTGTGTTTGTTACTTGTCCATTACCTCAGAGTGCAAGAATAGCTTTGCAAGGAAATGTCCTTTAGAATAGAGAAAAGTACTTTTATTCTAATGATTCCCTCCAGTTGATTGTTAAAGAATAAAATAAAAAATAAAAGATTCAAAGAGATGGTGTCGAAAGAAAGAAAATAAATGAAAAGTGGATGTGACATGAAAAAGAGAAAAATAAGAAGGAAAAGATTTTAAGAGAAGAGTTAATAGAAAGAAAGCATGGCAAGAACGGGAAAATTATAACTGTGTTGTGATAAACAATTTTTCTCTCCAAAATATATATATATATATATATATATATATATATATATATTCATAAGTTTACCATTCATCCATCTTTTAAATATTGATGCCACATATAGTTTGGTGCTCCAGTTATATATTTAGAAAATCTTGAAAAAAAATCCAAAGAAGAATCTGCAATGTTATTGGTGCTGACCTAGCATCTCGGCTTCAGTAATTTTTTCTACTGCCATAATGTAGCTTTTTTTTTATCTTTTCTATAACTAATTTCATAATTAATGTTCTGATAAACTTTCCACTATGGTACTTAGTCTTTATGAATTTAAGCACAATACTAGACTGGCAGCAAGATATCATCATTTTACTATTGAAATAGGTCAGTATAATGCTAGATTGGGGCTGACTTGGCATCCCAGTTTCATTCACTTTCCCACCACCATAATGTAGCTTCTCTGTACCTTTTCTATAAATACTTTCACAGTAATTGTTCTGATGAAAAATTGCTTTATGGTACCTAGACTTCTTGAAATCTAGGTACCATAGAGAACAAAAAAGAACAAAGAAAGAGAGGAGAAAAAAGAAATGATAAAAAAAGAAGGAATAGCAAAAACATAAAATGAATGATAAAGAAAAGGAGAAATTTGCAAAAAATGGTTATAGATAAAAGTGCAGCACTTTATTGGCAACTAGGTTTCCTCATTTTACAACTGAATTTTCTAGATGTTACCATAAGTTCTGTGCTAACAGTTTCTTTTCTTGCACTTATGGAACTTTCTTCTGGCTTCTTGGTTTCCAGTCAACTTTGATCTTCAAAGATTTAAATGCAATGTCAATTGTTATCTACTGTCTTCCTGATTCATTTTCTTTCCTTGTGCTCACTCTTTAATAATGTTTCTTTTTTTTTCTTATTCTTTCACACTCAGTACCTTCTTGTGACTTAGTGGCTTTGTTGCCTTGTTTGGAGTGAAATAATTAAAACAAATAAGAAAAATGCAGGAAAAAAGGACAAGAAAATGCTAATAAAAGAAAATTGTAATGTATCAAAAAGAGAGAAAGAGAAATAAAATTAGAATAAAAGAAAAATGCTCATATATAGAAAAAGAAAGGAAGACAGAAGAAAAGAAAGTAACAGTGAATTGAAGAATTGGAAATTACACAAATATATTAGAAAGAAAGAAAGAAAGAAAGAATGAATGAAACAAAGAAAGAAAGAATGAAACAAAGAAACAAAACAAATAAAAACATTGAAAAACCAACAAAAACAGAAGAAAAAGAAAGAAACAAACAAGAATAGAGAGAATTGAAGAAAAAGAAAATACAGTAAAAAGAAAAGACAAAAGAAACAATGAGAAAATAAGAAAGATTAAAAATATGAGAAAAAAACTAATAAAGGAAATAAAAAAAGAAAAAGAGGGATATGAAAAAAGAAAGAAAGAAAAAAGAAAGAAGCAAACAAGAACAGTAGGGAAGTAAAAGAGAAAAGCACAAAGAAAAAGAGGAGAAAAAAGAAATGATAAGAAAAGAAGAAAAATAGCAAAAAGAGAAAATGAGTGATAAAGAAAATAAAGAAAAGGAGAAATTTACAAAGAAAACGAAAATAAATGTCACAAAAATATTTGAAACAAAGAAAAGAAATAAAAATAGAGGAGAAGAAATAAAAAAATGAAGAAAAGAAAAGCGGAAAGAATAACAAAAAAATGAAAGTAAGATATAAGTAAATTAAAAAAGGAAAAGAAAGGATACGGAAAAAAGGAAATGTGTAAAGGAATGGATAAAGATAGAAAATTGCACAAAAATGCTAGAAAATAAAAAAGAAAGAAGAAAATGAAAGAATAGTTGAATTGATGAATGAAAGATAAACTTTGAGAAAATAAACAGAGAAAAGAAATAAAAACTGAAATATTAGGTTGGTGCAAAAATAATGTCGTTTTCTCACATAGTAACATATGTGAGAAAACGACATTATTTTTACACCAACCTAATAAAAAAAAAAAAAAAAAAAGGAAAGAGAAGGGAAAAAATAGGAAAGAATGAAAAAATTTTTACCCAAAATCAGAAAATTATTTAAAATAGAAGACAAAATATAAGTAATAAATATATATGTAAACAAAATATGTGTGGGAATATCAAGAAATATTTTAACCAACTTGTGGGCTTCCACATTTCAGCTGATTTCAATTATTTATACTTCAAAATTCTGCAGAAAGATTTGATATTTAACTGCAGCTCTTGATCTCCTGAGATTTCATGCCACTGAATTTCAAACAGCTTCTACAGCAAAAGAAATTCCTGACTTGTTCCATTCTAAAAAGCAAGAAATGATTTGTCGATTATTTGTAAATAATATATGACTTAAAATTAAGTTCTGGCTTGTCAATAAACTTGCCAACTTAGTTTTCCGCTAAATGTCATGGTTAATTTTTTCTTTTATCATATCATTATAAGCTGATTATTTTCACAGCTTTCTTGGGATGTCTCAAGTAGCCTTTGCATGTTGGAAAATATTTAGTCATTGGATGTTCTTTTGTAATTAATACTTTATGAATTTAGCCAGGCCAAATGCAGGGATGAAAATTAATTTTCAGTAAGCTGAGATGACCATGGAATAATTTAATATCATTTGACTCTTAGAAGATGTGACAAACAATTTGCCCAAATGAAAAGCAAATTACAAAGAGTGTGGTTGAGTTTTAGAATAATAAAAATAAAATTAAAAAAGACAATTTAGATGGCTTTTTACAGAATTAACCAAAATGAATATTTCATAGCATGAAATAGAAAATCACCATTTTTCTTTATGTATTTGTTGTTTATTCATACCATTTTTAATTCAGAGACTTCCTGTTCAAACAAACAGATAAAAGATATACTATTTTTTATCTACTAATTTGATTTGGTTTTAATTTTTGGTTTTTGTTTGGATTTTGATTAGAAAATTGGAAAAATACATTTTCTTGTCATTTCAAAAACTTCATCCTCCATCAGATTCTTCAAATGAAAGCTGTCAAGAATTCCGTTTTATGCATTCAGACAATGATCTTACATTATTACTATAAATTAGCTGCTTTATTCACATACAAAAATATTGGGCAGAATATGCATGAGAAATAATTTTTGACATAATTAAATTCTCTAGCTGATTATGATTCTTAATTCCTTAACAAAGCATTTTGGTTGGCATCAGGCCAGAGTGTTTGTCTCCAGTGTTCATAAACACCAAATCTAGTAGAGAAATAATTAAGAAAATTAGAAAAAAAAAGTAAAAAGTTGAAAGAAATCAAAATAGATTAAAGTGAAATAAAGCTAAGAGCCATAAGTGGAAAGTCTGAATTTACCAATGAAAGACAGGAAAAAAAAATTACATTCTTAGATATGTTTGAGCAAATTGAATTAACACTGTTAATACAACAGAAACATCTTCAGGCTCAAAGACTAATAAGTTGATTAGCAGTTTTCAATAGATTATACAGCCTACCTTTTTCAGATTGTATCAGTCTTGTTTGTTGCTTTATGGGAAAATATTCAATTCTACTTGAAAATCTATTAAAATTTAAAGTAAGATGGCAATAAATTTAAAAGATTTGGGAGGAAAAAGAAAAAATATAAAATAAAACATATGACATTAAAATTTTACAAGAATCAGGAATATATTTGTGCATTTATGGTCCTTCATTAAATAAATTTGTAAATATAGGACACTAGCAGCATCGCCCGGCGTTCCCCGTGCGACTCATACAGCAATCTCTATCACTTGACTTTAAAGGAATTCCCTTTGCCGTGCTGATGTTGCTACATGCCTTACTTCTTGCCTATCTTGCACTGCAAATTTTTTCTAAGCTCTATACTAAACATTAAATTTGTTATGAAAAAAGAACTAAACAAAATGAACACAAAACAATCAATCAGCTTTAAAAAAAGGACTTGTAACTGGAAAAACCAAATGAAAAAAGAATGTTGACAACAAATACTTTTTCACACCCAACCCAGTTTTGCAGAATCAGAATCAATGTTGAGTTTAAGCAAGCAAATGAGCCAATTGGAGTAAAGTGCCATGCAAATTTAAATTTTTCCCACTTGTGATGAATGCAGCTATCGACATTTTTTGCATGCGAGCATGCTAGTTAACATTCGTGTCAGTCAGCTGTTGGCTCCCACGATGGCCAATAGAATCTTCCTGCCTATTCATGGCAGCCAGCTATAGGCTGTCACTGTGGGCAGTAGAAAATGGCCACAAACTACATGAAAACTGCCGTAGAAGCATCAAAAAATCGATTATTTCCACTATCGATGAGAGTTGGGAAATGCAATGACAGTTTTGGCCTTTCTGCTAACTTGGAGCATGTGCATGTAAATTTTGGTGCAAATCCATTGAAAATTGTGGCCGTGCATTCGTTACACACACACACACACATCCTGCCTTTTATAGATAGAGATACGTGGATAGAATTAAGTTATTCTCTGAATTTACTTAGGGTTTACGCAGTTTCCTTAGAAATATTTCTTTGATTTTTGTTTTTAGTCTCATATTTCAGCCATGCACTTTCCAGTCATCCTTGGGTGTCAGTTGTGTTCCAAACTATATTCTACATTCTGGGGCTTATAGTCATATCACATTAAAACTACTGGTTCCTATATAATCAGCGAAGTCAGGCAATGCTGAGCCTGGTCAGTATCTAGATGACTGGTCATGTGGAAATGCCTGGTTCTGTAAGCTTGGATAATCAGGTGGACTCAAAATTGGTAAACAGAGTTCTAATTCCAGTTGGGTTTGTTATATTCACTTACGTGCAAATACCAAGAATCCACTTCTACCTTCTACGGTTATTTAGTAAAACTCGTATCAGTAAATCATTATTACCCCCCACAAAAAATTCTTACAATCTAAAAATATTTTTTTGCTTTAAATAACCTGCAAAGGGTTGAGAGCTATAGGAAATGAATCAATCGATTTACATTCTGGAATACAAGGCTGGAAAATATATAGCTTGAAAGTAAAAAGGGGGAAAAAAATCAGATACAAGGAAAATTCAACCCAGAGATGGATTCATATCTTTCCCAAGGTTATTGGTGTGGAAGTGAATGCAATGGACTCTGATTTCTAATTCCAAAACTGTTATCCCTGACATCACAACATATACAGCTAAGGAGAAAATTATCAGCTCCCTTTTAAGATGAAATCTTCGGAAAATGTTTCCTGAGTGACTTTTAACAGAACAAGGAATGTTTGACCCAGTGTTCCTAGACATACCAGTCTTCTTTAGAAAGAGTAAATTTCTTTTTTTATTTAATCATCTAATTATTTCAAACAAACCCAGACTTACCAGCCTCTATATTAGCCCTCCCCTTTTAAGGACTGTCATTTTTGTTGAGTCATAACATTAACTTCTGCTGTACTTTAACTTACTAATGTTCTAAGCTTGTGCATTGAAATTTAGACAGAGGTTTATCTTCCAATATACAGTCAGTACAAGATCTGATCAAAAAGTATTGGGACTGTTGCTATGGTACACAGAGGGAAACTACTTGGCACAGATTGACCTTGAACTCATACATACATATTCACTCACTTTTTTGTTTAAAGCAGTGTTTGGAAGGAAAGTGTGTAGAGTGTGGTTATCTCACCATACCACAGAGACTCTATCAGTGACGATGGCTTGTGCAGCAGTTTTGAGCCAAGAAAAAAAATTCCCTAGGTCTTACAACCACCATATTGCCCACATACTACCCCTTGTGATTTTTTCCTCTTCAAAAATCAAATCTCACTTGAAAGGAACAAGATTTCAAAACATCGACAAAATCTATGAAAATGCAACTAGGCAGCTGCTCACTGTCCCATAAAAGAAGTTCCAAGAATATTTCCATCAATGGCAATGACATTGGATAAAATGAGTGGATTCAGAAGAAAACTACTTTGATGGAGATTTAATGCTGAATTGATATTTATTATAGTTTTCTTTTTATTATAGTTTTTTTTTTCCTCAGACCTCGTATAACAATTTAAGTAAGGGTTTGAGCCGTCGTATGTGAAGGCGTCATGGCAAAAATGAAAGAAATTCGTTTCGACTTGAAAAAAAATTTGTTGAATAAGGGAGGATGATATATAAAGATATCAAAATGTCTTCAAGTGTCAAGAACAGGAGTGAAAAGTTTTATGAGGAAGTTCAAAGAGAACCACACATTAGAGATCAAGACTGGCTGAAGTAGGAAACTAAAGATTTCATAAACTATGGAAAGAAAACTAGCGGGAGATGTAAAATGAACTGAACACCAGACAGTCTGCCAGATTATCAAAGCCTGGTCAGTTTGAATGGTGTTCTAAAGAAGATATGGTTAGAATTCCTCAAGAGATATGCTTAAAACTTGTTGAAAACTATACTAATTGGTTGCAGGCTGTCATTCAGCACTAGCAACACATAATTGATTAAAAACATCAGAGTGGTGTTGGTAGTATCTAATAATTTTGACCGTGGTATTTTTTGAGTTTTGTGAATTAATTTTGTTTCTAAGTGCAAAGTGAAATCATATAAGCTTCCTAAATGAAACGTGTATATATAAGGCACGGTGAAGTAACGGATAGTGGCTCAGATTGAGGAATCAGAGAGCTGAGTTCATATTCCAGTTGAATCCATTACATTCCCTTACATGCTAATACACTTCGGAAAGGTATAAATCCTCTTCTTTTCCCACCAGCTATGGGTAAATAGCAGCAGGACAGAGTTCTACAGCTTTGGATGGCAACTGGTCTACCGCAGAAAGAAATGGCAATCTACTGCAGAAAAAAATCTGCCTCATAAGTCATGTATTGAAAGACACATGATTGCCTAAGCATGTATCACACATTGCACATAACTGACTGATATATAATATGCATCATTAGATCCATTTTATCTGCCTTTTTATTATGACTTACAGCTATATCACATTGAAACATTGGTTCTCATACCATCACTCAAGTTAAACAACATCAAGAGTGGTCAGTACCTAGATGGGCGACTGCTTGGAAATAACAGGTTATATACGCTTAGATGTGCAGGTGGTGTAATGTATAATGACTTGGAACTGGAAATCAACAAGCTTGGTTCTAATTTCAGTTTGCTTTTTATTTGATTGAATGATTGATTGATTCCTTTTTTACAGGTTATCAACACTTTGCAGGTTATTTAATGGCAGAGGATATTTTTAGAATTTTTTTCGAGATAATAATGATTTAGTGATACAAGTCCTACTAATTAACCCATAGATGGGGTGAAAAGAGGTGGATTCATACCTTTCCCAATATATAATGAATCCAACCGAAAATTGAAACTTGGCTCTCCAATCAAAAATTCCACGTCATTACCCATTACTCTACCTGCACGTCCAAGCTTACAGCACCTGGTATTCCCAAGCAGTCACTCATCTAGGTATTGACCAGGCTCAACATTGCTTAACTTTGGTGTTTCAATGCTGTATGACCATAAACGTTTTATTATTTGAATTTTGTTTTAAATCACTAGAAATAATGTGAAATGACTATGGGCAAAAGATATATTTATATATATATATATATATATTTCCTAGCTTAAAACCCACCCTACTAGGTGGCATTAAGCTAGCTCCTGCGAAGGTCTCTTGATTGGGCCTTCATCACAATAGGTAGAGACAAGTAGATGCGATAAGCAACAATAAATGACAGAAGAACTCAAAATTGATCGCTACATTTAAGTATTTCATTAATATTTAAGCTTACATTTTAAAAGTTCAATGATAATTCTTCTGCTGCCACTTAATTTAAAGACAGTTTGATGTACGTAGGTCCTTACTTTCCATACAAACAATTATTTTTATTTCATTGGTGACGTTCACTGGATTTCATAATTAGCTTCAATTATTCCCAAATTTATTTCCAAGTTAAAAAAATGTTATCGTACAAAAAGATTCATTGCAAAAATCCTGTAAAAAACTCACAGTAATGAAAACTTGGGAATCCAAAATTTCAGGATTGCATGTCCAGATCCAGCCTGGAATGTTCTTAATTTGCTCACAGAGTCTGCCTGATTTCAAAATGTTATGATATGTTGGGCTACGGCCTCTAGGAGTAAAGTTAAAAAAAATGCGACTCATTGATATTCGCAATTATTATACAGATGTAGTGCTCACTATAAAACTTGTAATTCTATCATGGTTTTCCACAGCTTTTGATCTTTCATAACTCTAACTAATGTTTGTCTCGTTACAAGCCTTCCCAGTTTCTGTTCTTCCATCCATATTATATAGTTTACTTGTTGTCTCCCAGTCTTTTTTACTTTCAATATGTCCTGTGAGTTTCAAATTCTAACAGCTCTCTTTCCTCATTATATGTCCCAGAAATTTCAAACAAATTTCTTTAATTTTTTTTGATTTGAATTTATATTGATTAATTACATTTTGTATTTGCAATTTTATCTCTCTTCATTTCTATAACCATATTTTCTTTCATCAGTTCTCATGTTGACTTTGAGTTATCTCCCTTTATTTCCTTAATTATTGCTGCTGCTTTCTTTAATAATAGTTTCCAATTTGTTATTCATATTTTCTGTGTTACTTTCCATATTCCACAAAACCTGAACTCTGTTCTTGATTTCTATCTCAAATCCATAGATGCTTACTCTGATCTTATTATGATATATTTCCTTGGAAGAATCAATTTGATTTCTTTAATTTTAAAGTCAAATTTAACTCCACAAGAGATCTTTTCCATTTGCTTTTCTATTGTAATATTCACCATGTTTTCCTTGATCTTACCCCAACTTCTAAATTCCTCTTCTCTCGTTATCCTAATCAATCGCATTAAGCATAAGCACTGGAGCCCCCCTACATCAACATTATGGCTTCAGTAGGCTTGCAGTTGCACACTCACCTATGAATGAGGACAAATTCACCTTCTAGTTCAATACATTTTAGAATTGCATATACCCATATCTCAATACACCAAGATGGGATACGATGGGTGGTAACAGATGTTGGATTTCTGAGGTGGCCCAGATTGAGATCAGAATTAACCGGTCTGTCAAGCTCATAAGATATTTACCACAACAGGTGGGCTTAATTAGCTACAATCTTGCTCAAAATCAATATCTGTCTCTCACACTTATATATATATATATATATATATATATATATATATATATATATATATATATATATATATATATATATATATATATATATAAATATATGTATATATATAAGAAATATACATCTTTGTCATCACTGGTAGCCCAACTCTGAGTCTCATGCACAATGCAATCATCAGGTGTTAATTGAAAGCTCTGAAGATTGTGTTGTACATGAAAGACAAAGTTGTATTATTGTTATAGAAAAATGTATATTTATTATTAATATAAATTAAAGCTCTGTTATTGTACACTGAGTACAATTTTATTAACACCAACATTCAATGTGAAATATATATATAAATATACCTCGACATCTTGGAGTCTGTTATGATCAACATACGTAGGCCGGCCCTTTGCATACAACGGAAGATGAAGTTTAAGTTGGCCTTATTCGGGGAAACAGTTACATGATTTGAGGTAAAACAGTTTCCCTCCCCCCTTACCATCCTTACCATTATGGTATTAATAAGAATTTTTCTTGTTAGTACTCTGTTTTAGATAACCGACGATTCTGTTTGAAAATGTGTCGGTCGAAAGGTACCTTACATTTTAAACGTGGATATTATTGTATTTTATGTTTAATATGATATCATATTTTTTATTCCTCAAATGTTTGATTAGATTTGGCAGTACTAGAAATCTGTTTATATATATATATATATATATATATATATATATATATATATATATATATATATATATATATATTATTAAACTACTAGCAATACTCGGTTTGAAAAAATCTCAGATAGCACAACTTGTAAATATATCAAAACAAAATGCTACCCAAGGAAAAAATTTGAAAAAAAAGAAAGAACTAGAAACATCCAAACAGGGTGAAACAAATCATCCAGTGCCTTAAGTTTTTAGTCCAAAGAAAAAAACCTAAACAAGTAACCAAGCTAAAACACAGACTGCTCAATACACTAGATAGAGCAGGGATAAATAAAATAAATCTTAAAAAGCCAGGAACAACCTACCTAGGTTCCACCTAAACTGATTTTCAGGGTAAGCTGGTCAAAGACTAAATGACATGAAACAGTATTTATTGATAAAACCACTAAATAACTAAGTAGCATAAAACCTCATGACAGAAGAAGATAGAAAAAAAAACCAAAAATACAGAGCCTCTATTCCAATAACTAGGATTTCCAATGCCTACATCTATTTAAAATCTCAGATCTTTGATTTAATAAATTATTACATTCATTGGAGGTGACTATTGCTAATTTTATCTCCATACATAATAAGCAATACCTGTCCCCTGTTTTATACTTATGGCATACTTTTAGTATTTGCCATTTTAAGATGGGGTCAATACCATCTTCCAGTTTAATATTCCATATGTATGTATGGTTTTATCAATAAATACTGTTTCATGTCATTTCCTATTTAGCCAGCTTACCCTGAAGATCCATTTAGATGAAACCTAGGTAGGTTGTTCCTGGCTCTTTAGGATTTATTCTCTCTCTCTCTCTCTCTCTATATATATATATATATATATATATATATATATATATATATATATATATATATATATATAAAGTGAACATCGAAGTCAACACTTAGAGGCAACAGTCTGTTTCATGCTATATCCAATCATCAGGCCTGACGATTGCATATAGCATGAAACAGACTGTCGCCTCTAAGAATTGACTTCTATGTTGACTTTTATATTTACACACGCTCTATCTCTAATATTGAGCACTTTATCCCATAAATATAGCACATCTTAAGACTATATTTCTTCATGTATATATATATATTATTTTATTTTATTTTAAAACTATAATTCTGGTAGTGTGAAAAAACCCAGATAATACAATTTGCAAATAATAAAATATTAGACAAACTGATATTTTGGAAAAAAACAATTCAATAAAAAAAGAAGACTAAAAACATTGGTACTACTTGAAAAAAATCAACTAGCCAAAAGAAAAAACACTGACAGAGTACGTACACTGGTGAAAATAAGTTTAAGACTGATGGTTAAAGTTTTATTCATTTCAGAATACATTTCTAATAAAACAATATAAAAGCATTAAATTTATGAAGACTGTAGTTATCAGGGAAGCAAGGAAACAGAAAAGAGTTTCACAGGTGACAAGTGCGAGAAAAAGAACATTTGAAGTAAAAGTGTTGGTTGCATTTAGCTATTTCAATAGTAAAATGGTGGAACCCATTTGCAATTTAGTTGCATGCTTAAATTGTATTTGGGTCATCTGGGAAAAAAGCTTGTCAAAGCAGTTACCATGAAAATATTTGTAGAAAAGACAGAAGGAAGTTATATCACATCAGTGAGAAAGTAACTGAAGCCAAGATGCCTGCTCAGGATCAATTACATTACACATCCTTCTTATCTATCTATCTACAATGGTGAAAATAAGTTTAAGACTGATAGTTAAAGTTTTATTCATTTCAGAATATATTTCTAATAAAACAATATAAATTAGTTTTATTGTGTAGGATATATGCAGAATTTATTTCTCTTTCAAATGATGCAAAAAATAAATATTTTTCTACATCGTCTATCCAGTTGCACTGTTGTTTTTCTTGGGGCTCCCAATCTTTGCCTATCCTTATATTGTCTAGTATCCTAATAAAGCTTCCAAGCCTGAATATTTTTTAATATTTATTTCTTTTTTATTAAAAAAATAATGATGTTAAAATTGTATATTTTTCTACAACTTGAAAAATTTTAACGCTGGATTAATTTAAATTATTAAAATTTACCAGCAAAATATGTTTAAGACTGCAAGGGTATTATGCAAATTATTTGCCAAATTTTTGGTCACATGGCTGGTCATTAATGCATTATTTAGCATAATAACTGAGCATTCTTATACAAGATCAAAAATAGTATTACTTCATCAACAATGTGTTTCCTTTATGGACATAAGCAAGCAATTAAAGTGCAGCAAAACGGCTTATGTTCAGGCTTGGAAGCTTTACCAGGATACTGGATAACATAAGGATAGGCAAAGATTGGGAGCCCCAAGAAAAACAACAGTGCAACTGGATAGATGAATTCATAGGCTTTCTGAAGCTAACTGAACGCTGACGGCTGTGGACATTTGCAGACAATTATCTGGTAAAACTGGCATTAGTTTTACTCCACAAGCTGTCTGAAACTAGTGCAATGAAATCTGAACAATGCCAATTTTCATGGCAGAATGCCTAGAAAAAGCCACTACTTATGAACTAGCACAAGCATGCTCACATTAGCTCTGTCAAAGCTCATATTAATAAGCTAGAAATATTCTGGCAAAAGAGTTTTTGGTTGGATGAGACCAAACTAGAGCTTTTCAGGAGGAACAATAGGTGTCATATCTGTTGAGCTCCTAATAAGTCTTTTGATGGGAAGAATTTGATACCAACCATTAAACATGGAGGTGAGAGCATATAATGAAACCTATAATGATAGAGAAGGCTACAAAAATCTACACTGTTCAATAAATTATTTATAAATGGAAGGCCTTTGGTATGATGACATCACAATCAAGAAGTGGCTTTTTGCAAAAAATTACAGCAAAAGCAAGTAGACCCAGGTTAATCCTACTACAACTTTTGCAGTTCTCCAATGCTCACTGGCTAATGTCTGCATCAATGTGCATACAACAACAGGGTGATGAAATCAACGCAATGCCAATCTTCATGTCAGAAGGCCTAGAAAATGTCACTGCTTACGAAATGGTACAAGCATGCTCACCTAAGCTATGCGAAAGCTTATATTAATAAGCTAGAAATATTCTGGCAAAAGGTTTTATGGCTGGATGAAACCAAACTAGAGCTTTTTAGCAGGAACAATAGGTGTTATATCTGTTGAGCTCCTAAATTATAGAAAAAGACTGGATGATATTGTAACCTCCAAAGGAACAGTCACAAAAATATTAAAAGTAAGGTTTCACTTACTTTTGAACATCTTAATTTTTAATTAATATTTTTATTCCAGCTTGGTAAAAATTTTTGAAAGTAGTTCTAATGGATTTAATAAAGGTTTTTCTTAATGAATACATTGTTCTTTTAAGCTTTGTTTATCATGTGGAAAAACAAAACAATTTTTTAAAATATTATTTAAGAGTTCACTTACTTTTGCACAGCATTGTATATATATATATATATATATATATATATATATATATATATATATATATATATATATATATATATATATATATGTAGTATTTTTGTCATTTAAAAAATAAACAACATGCGTTGAACGGATGTCATAATTCATTGAAAAATGCAGCCCTACTCTACCTAAACATAAACTCTTTTCATAAGTAACTCAAATTTGATACAAAAGTTGTCAATAAAAATGAACATGCTACGGTCCTTGTCTAAATGATTAGATTTTTCTGTATCCTTGGAAACAAATTTTATGAATGTATTGGTAAATTTCAAAATAAGTTATTCCAAAATTCACCTGAATATGAAACAGAACTAGTGCTTTTAATTTAATTAGATAATTGAATTTGAAGTTGTTTCTGTTTTTGAAACATGGTAATTCCTGTGTTGCAAAGGTACCATATTTTTAGATCAGTTAATTTATGATATTATATATATACATATATATATACAATATATATATATATATATATATATATATATATATATATATATGTGTGTGTGTATGTGTGTGTGCGTGTATTTATGTGTGTATACATATATATATATATATATATATATATATATATATATATAGATAGATAGATAAAGCTGTAAGTTTGTATAATTAATGTTCATCAAAGATTTTATGGAATATTTTTACCATTTTGTTATAAAAAATTCTTGTTACATATGTGTGTGTATTCATTTATGCATATATAGAAGAGGTGCATTATGTTGCTGATGACCATAGATTGAATTTCAACTTAGCTTGTTTATTTTTGGGTGTGTAGATGGTGCAGAGAATAGTAACTTGAAAATGAGCCAAGTTCAAATTCCAGTTGGCCTCATTACATTCACTTTTACAAATACCCTTGGGAAAGCTATAAATCCATCTCCACCCCAGTCTATATGGGTTAAATAGTGGAACTTGTATCTGGAAAATTAGTTATTCTCAAAAAATTTTTAACATCATATTCACTTGCAAAATAAACAATTATTCATAAATTATTAATTAATAACCCACAAAGCCTTGATAAGCGATAAAAAAACTCAATAAACAAATCATCGTTTATGTTCATTTAGATTTAATGCCTTTGGGGAAGGCATGAATCCAATTCTCCCTTTACTCTCTTCCACTGTCTGATATTTCAAGTAGATATCACAGTATTAGTTTGCCATTATGGTTCATGTAGAAAAGAGTAACTTCCAGTTCACTTTGGCAAACCATGGTCCCATGATTATCTTACCAAGAAAGATAGAACCTCAAAAAGAAAAGATATTGTGAAGTTATTGATTGTTATAATTTTGGAAACTGGAAAAAACTGAAGTGAAACCATAGAACAACCAAAAAGAAATTTTAAAAATAGGTAAGATGCAAAGAAGAAAAGAAACATTAAAATGAACATTAAAAGGGTAACAAACAAGAAAATGAGATTGGCTGACAAGAAAACGTATGAAGAAAATGAAGCTACAAACTGAAAGAAAAAATGTAGAATATAAAGAACATTGGCTAAAAGCATAAAAGTGTCTAAACTGTCCTCAGTCATAACAAGACTATCTATAGGTGTTAGCAAGATGGATGCTCCAAGCTATAAGCTATGAAGTGTAACATCAGAATCAAGCAAATACAGGAATTTATTATTTGAGAAGACAAAAAATGTGGCACAGAAATCCAAAGACAGATTGGTATAGTAACTTCCAAAAGGTATAGTTAATATTACAAAAAAAGGGAAATTTAGTTAGAAACAGAAGCTGCTGAACTCCTACGTATTATTAATCCTTCTATATGGCAGCGAATGCTGAATGAATTCCTCACAGATATTGAGGAAGCTTGAGGCAATGCCGATGTGGTTCTACAGAAGGATATTGAGAATGCAAAGGATAAATAAGTTTAAAGAAAATAGAAACAAAAAGGATGAATCAGAAGTAGTTGAAATTTCTTGGATAAAAAACGAGGAAAAAACGGTGGAGATTTGAGATTAGCAGGACTTATTGAAGGCAAGAAGACTATAAGAAAACATTAAGAAAACTACCTAATATCCTTGTGTAAATCGATGGCAGAACAGAGACTGGCAAGAGTAATATAGAGACAAACCTTACTAAGCTAAAAGATAGGAAACTGAAGAAGAATTATATATGGTTTAATATCAATGTTAAAAGTGGGGTTACCCTTGAAAAGTAATCAGTAGAACAATTTAGATCTCTTGTCAAATGAAATGAGTAAGCAACCAAAAATGGGTCCACCATACCAATATCACAATTTTATTTCCGTCTTCTGCTGGTTTGCTGATAACATTTAACCTTTTAGCATAATGGTGCTCAGACATAATGATAAAGCAATTTGAAATTGACCAATGCAGCCATCTTAAAATCAGACACTTAGTAAAATTGGGAAATCCAGACAACAAAAACGAAAAGAACAAAGAAACTTGGAAGTTTCTTCTTTCCATAAAATGACGATTGCCAGCAAGCATTTATGTAGTCATGTGATCGTTATTATTTTGACATTAACGTAACTTGCAAGAATAGCCTGGCCTCTCTTTACCGGTAGAATGCTGATTGAAAAGCAACCATTACTAAGAGATAAATTGCCATCAGTAAGCATTGTTCTTCCTAATGGCATTCTGCCATATATAACTCTGTACTTTTATGCCTGGGAAGATCACAAAAGAGCTCTACAGATTTTGGCTTTGGTTTTAAAGTATCTAACGGGATTAAAACTCAATTGATCTCACCAGAAACTTTTGCAGTTTTGATTATTCTCTGTGTTATGTTTATATCTCAAAATATTTCAATTATTTTTACCGAAAGGATGTACCCATGGTGTAGTAATTATCAATGTGGAAACTGGAATCAGTATTCTGAGTTCAAATTCTGGCAGAGTTCATTGAATTCACTTTCACAAAAATAGAATTGAGAATAATATAAAACATCTCCTCCCCTCACTCCAGTCCGCTTTGCTATTTAACCCATATATGGGGTGTTCCTAAAATCTGGACACAATTCATATTTTTCAGAACTAAAACTTTCAGCAACATTTTTTTGGATTGAAATATTAATAAATAATATATCAAACAACCCTATAAAATATAGACCAATTGAGAAAAGAACTGATAAAACTTTTTAAAGATCACAAATTAAATTTTATCACTACTACCAATGCTAAAGTGATCAACTTTTTCAAAGTGACCTTAGACTTGAATAATGGTTATTACAAACTATATACCAAAGAGCTATATAACCATAGATACATCAGTAAAGAATCATAATTCTGACAGTCTTACCAGTTCATCATTAGAATACAAGCGAATTGCTTGACTGCCATTACAATATAAATCTTTGACTCTTACCTGGTAGTTCAACAAGTATTATACAGATTTACCAATGTTAGCTGACAGTTGACCATAATAGTGAAGCATTCAGTGAGAAAAACTCATTAGCAATGACCTTTGAGTCTACTTAAACATGTCAAGCATCCAAGTAAAGCAGTAGCAGTAACTACGAACAAAAGGTAAATAGAAAAGTTGCATTTCAATTACTAACACCAAATTTTAGGTTCCTTCCTTCGGCTTTTGTTGAAGATTTTTAGATGAAATTTTAATATTTAATTTTGTTTTTGCTGTTTTTATCTTCATTGTTGACTTTCCTTTGGTGTTTTTAGGAATTATAATCTATTATCTATAAAATTTTGTCTTGTATAAACCCAGACTGGATAATATAAACACAATTAACCAAGAATTAGTGCAGACAAAATTTTACTTGAAAGTAAACCTTACTGGTTGGAAAGAAAAAAAAAAGATGAAGCATCTTGAACACTCGCAATAATTGCTAGTATTGCGTAAGCACACCAGCAAAGTAATATTGGGGCACAAATATCTAAATCCCAATATGCTTATCATGACAGTCTGATGAATGTATACCAAACACATGCATAACAGCCAAAATGCACAATATGATGGTTTCTGATAGAAAAAAATGAAAAATTGATACTAGAAATATTTATTATCATTATTATTATTATCATCACCATCATCATTATATTTTGATTTCTGCTATGGTCACACTACCTACCAAGTCTGCAGAAAGACCTAAGGCAGTTTGTAGTGTGTTGCTATGGCTACATTTCATGATTTGTTTTTCTAAGTCCTGTAATATGACTAGCATTACATGGACAAAGTTCTTTTTAATGTGTTGGCTCTATTTATCAAGACAATTTTTTGTATTTCTCTTAAGCTGGAATTTCCAAGGATTTTTACAATGTGTTGTTGTGTTTCTTTTTTTATCATTCCAAGCGCACCTACTATGACTGGTACTATTCTTGTTTTCAACTGCCACATTTTTTCTATTTCAATTCTCAGATCTTTATACTTCAATAGTTTTTCAAATACCTTGGTTGTGATGTTACAATCCACTGGGCAAGCCATATCAATTATTAGGTTGGTGCAAAAATAATGACGTAATAATATCGTTTTTGACGTATCTTTAACGTCAAAAAACAACATTATTACGTCGTTATTTTTGCACCAACCTAATAGTAAGCAAGTTTTTTTCTTTTCGGTTTCTGACAATGATTATTATTATTATTATTATTATCATTATTATTATTATTATTATTATTATTATTATTATTATTATTATTATTATTATTTCCTTTGATTTCTGTTGTATACATGTTTCCTTCTTGGTCCAAACCAGAGAGCTAAGGTCAGAAATGTTTCATTGATCATTTAAAATAAAACAAAAAACAGAAAAAAAACCAAGGTCACACACATTTTACATAAATAAAGTTCTTTTTAATATGTCAGCTGTACTTGTGAGTACAACTTTTTGTATTTCTTTAAGACATAGGATATCAGGAATCCTTTCAATCAGTTTATCAGAACCTTATCCAATCAATCTGAGGGCTCCAACTACAACTGGAATTTTCGATGTCCTCCTGTGCCACAATTTTTAAATTTCTATTTCAAGATCTTCATATATTGATAGTTTTTTGAAGATCTTCAAAGATTTATTATTATTATTATTATTATTATTATTATTATTATTATTATTATTATTCTGTTTATTCTGTTTATGTTTAAGTAGACTCAAAGGTCATTTCTAATGAGTTTTTCTCACTGAATGCTTCACTATTATGGTCAACTGTCAGCTAACATTGGTAAATCTATATAATATTCAGAGAATAATTTTAAGTGTGTAATTACTAAGTCCCCCCTGAGGTCAATGAATAAAGAGGGCCACTGTAACAGAGCTATCTACACAAATTTGGGACGGCTTCATTTATGGAGAGAGTTTTACTCTGAGATGCTGATGTGTCCAGGTATTATTATTATTCCTTTTGAATGAGAGATCAGAACACTTTGAATATTAGAAATATTTATTATTATTAGTAGTAACAGTATTATTTGACTGAGAGAGTAGTACACCAAGAAAGTATCACTGAGTTACAAATATATCAATCCCAATGTATCCACTATGACAACCAGTTGGTGCGATTGGTAGTCCTCAAGTGATGTGGTTTCTGGTATTTAGTACAGTTCTTTGTTTGTGATTCTGTAGTTCTAGTCCCCAGTGTTCAAAGAAGGATGATCTTTGCCAAGATCCTAGTGATGTGCAGTGATTTGGTGATGTTTGGTAATTCCTGGGTTCAACTCTTTGATTGTATGCTCCTAAGACTCAAGTAAGGCCTAGCACTGAGAAATATGAGAAGGGAAGACATTTTAAATATGTAAAAACAGATGAAACATGAAATAAACACTTTATTTAAATTAAATCTAAACTAAATTTTTATTTCATTCTTTGATTGGATGCCCCCCCCCCCGATATGGATACCTAGGGCCGTTGTGCGCTCTTCCCCACTTCTGTATGCTACTGCAAGACCTTCAGTCTTCACTCACTGAAAGCAATTCTTCACCATTGGTCTTAAGAAGCGGTTGTATAGAGCTGACAGTTTAGATATTTGTTAACAGTTTTGGTGCTATGCATGACATCCATATGTACATCTTGATCTAACAAGGTTACTTAACAACAGTTTTCAGGTTGATGTTTTGGTTCTGTAATAATTTGCAGTGTTGGGTAAAACTACCTCTGGCACAGCCTATTCTATGTTCAATTTACATTTTTCCTATACTTAATTTGTTATAACTGATCCATACTCTGTGGTATCTGAAGTGTTAGTATTCACTAATTCCACATCCTGTATTTTTATGATAGATTCACAGTAGATACCATCAATGCTTTTGTTCCAATTCCAGATCATAGTTTCTGTTTTGGAAAGGTTTATCTTGAGTCTCACTTTTTGGAAGATTTGATAGAGGATACTAACTTTCAGTTCAAGATCATTCTTATCCCAACTCGGATCACCCATATCATCAGCATAACCGCCATCATCATCATCAGGAGGGAAAGCAGGATTGTTGACTGCTATTGAATTCTATCTTCTTCATTTAGGATGTGGTATAAAATGTTTAAATGGTCAGTACCCATCTCATCAGATCTGTGTTTGTAAATGTGCAGGGCATAGTCTAGAAAGAAATTAAATAGACTGGGGCTCTCATTTCCTCCTTGCTATACTCCTAATAAGGTCTGAAATGTTTTTGTACCAGAGTTCTCCCCGGACATGTAAGATTCTCTAGATTTGATACAGTACCTCTGTTATATTGATGAATTCAATGGATTCAGAGCTTGGAAGGTAGTTTCAAATGAATGAGAAAAGGAAGTCTCTATTGATGTGGTCATAAGCTGCTATGCTGTCAACAAAGCAGGTTTGCAGTTTCCTATTGAAGAGGTAAGCAATTTCTTGGAGTAGTTTGATGACACATATGTCATCGTTACATCCATTCCCAGAATGAAAAAAAAACTGGCTTATGGGTTGACTTTCATAAAACGATGAGAGCTTATTAATTTTCATTGATATTTTCACCATGATGGATCCATTTGAGGTACCTCTCTATGTGTGAAGGTCTTGATGGTTACCTTTCTGTTCCCATTATGCATTAATGCATGATAAACCCCACTTTTTGGGGATGTATTTCATATTCTTGACTTCTTTCATAAAATAAAGGAACTTGTTATTGAATTCAGGGTAAAAGTAAGCTATTTTCAAAAGTTCAGCTTCAATGTCAAGTGATGCATTATTATTTCTGAGTTTAATAACTTTCTTAATTTCCTCATCAGTAGGTTCATTATTGTTTATCTCTGTCGACAGGCTTTGTAATGATTGGATGAATATTGGTATATGTTCTATTTCTGTGGGCATCTTAAGTTTCTTCTGGTTAAGGTTGTCTTTAAGCAGTTTTCAGTAAGCAGTTTTCTGTAAGCAGTTTTCTGTAAGCAGTTTTTGAACAAATGAGTATTTGATGTTTTTTGTTTTTTCAAAACGGTTCTGTATATTTTAATTTTTTTAAAAAAAATGATGATTGTTTTTATTTCTTAAAAAAAGTGATTTTATGTAACTGAGGACTAATTTAGTGAAGTTTTTTTTAATATGACATTCATCATTTTAAAGATATATTTTTTAAATTATTGAGTGGGTATTTTCCATGGCTTTCTTTTGAAATACCCATGGAGGCATGAATAAGTAAGTAAAAAATATTTTGTATATTCATTTGTCATAATGAATATTATCAAATAATATCATTTGCCTAATGAATATTATTAAAATAAAATCAAGAAAGAAAAATAGAAAGAATTATTGAAAAATGGAATATTTTTATGGATTCATTCATTTTCTACAACCATCTGCAGGTTATTTAAAGCCTGAAAATATTTTTAGATTGTAAGGATTTTTTTTTTACTTCAAATAATGATTTAGTTGGATTAAGAAGAGGTAGATTCATGCTTTTCCCAAGAGTATTTCTGCATAAGAGAATATAACAAACACAATGCGAACTGTAACTCAGATTTCCAATTAACATATCTGTGCCATCCAAGTGGTCATTCATCAAGGTAGTGACTCGGCTAAGTGTTGCTTAACTTTGCTAATTGTATAGGAGCAGATGTTTCAACTTGATTTTGCTGTAAGTTGGATTACTTTTAAAAATACTTAATATTTTATAAGCTCATGTGATATATATAAAGATTATCCCATTCTTATTCTAAATTTTATTAGCTTTATAAGATAGTTTAGAAGCCCTAGAACAATTTATGATTTAAAAGTTGTGTTCAGTAAAATAGATGTCATGGAAAAGTGTCCGCGTGTTTCAAATCTCTGAAACTAAAGCATTTCTCTCACCTTTGTGAAAAGCTATAATGACAATTATTATTACAGATTGGGAGAAACCGTAGCCAACTTGTGTCTTCTGCAGCCATATGCTTAATTCTGTTTTTGTGATGGTAAAGCTGAGATTAATAATGAAGTTAAGATGGCTCAGGGCAATGCTAACAATTCCTTCAGCTAAGTCTGATAACTATCCACAGAGAAATGAGATTACGTATGAAGCTCTGACACAAATGCAATTCCTCTTTTGCTTTGACCTTTTTCAATGGGCTTTCTGGTAGTCAGTTCTCAAATAAGGAAGTTAAATGCTACAATTCTGTACCACACTGTAGACCAATGTCCACTGACAGTAAAGACATATTTTGCTTTACTTGTAACAAGTGCTCAGGGCCAAAGTAGGTTTGCCTGACTGCCAGGAACCTATCTAACATTCAGATGTCTTGGGAATTTCTCTTCAAAACAAGATTTCCAAGACTGCTTTCAATTCACACCTAAGATGCCTTTTAGCAGCTGACTGTTCTTTAAAGCTATAGTTCCCAATTGTATGTATGTGTATATGTATATATATACATATGTATATATATACATATGTATATATACATATGTATATATACATATGTATATATACATATGTATATATACATATGTATATATGTGTGTTTGTGTGTGGTATGTGTACATTATCAGAAGATGCGGGGTTTTCAGGCATTTAAGTAAGTTAATTATACTGACCATACCTTATTTGTAAAGTATGTTTAAGGCTTGCAATATCTTTGTCCAAAAAGACGATCATTGTGTCTATAACTGTGTCAGATTTTGAAGTTTTGCCAAGAAAGCAATAGAAACACTGTAGTGAACAAAGTAATTGTCAATGTATTATTTGAAAAAAAATCTGGTTACCATTCTGATTCTGACGCAGCAGAAATGAATTACAGGATTTCCGTTTTAATGCGAAAAGGACAATTATCTTTTTATGGATGACCAAATGATTAAAATGATTATGCATTTAACAGTGGTGCCTGAGGTTCATGTTCAAGCCCACTTTCATAGCCAAAAGGACAATTATCTTTTTATGGATGACCACATGATTAAAATGATTATGCATTTAACAGTGGTGCCTGAGGTCCGTGTTCAAGCCCACTTTCATAGCCAAAAGGACAATTATCTTTTTATGGATGACCACATGATTAAAATGATTATGCATTTAACAGTGATGCCTGAGGTCCGTGTTCAAGCCCACTTTCATAGCCAAAAGGACAATTATCTTTTTATGGATGACCACATGATTAAAATGATTATGCATTTAACAGTGATGCCTGAGGTCCGTGTTCAAGCCCACTTTCATAGCCAGTATTTTGAATTGACTTGACATAATCTTTATAGTCATGATTCATTTATATTTAGTCTTATGTGATACTAAGCTTAATAAATATTGGCATACATGTTGCGATGGATAAATTGTCATCTAAATTACACAAAAATGAAAATAACACGGCCATCTCATTTTAACAAATATATTTACCAAAATTACTCAAAAATATAAAATACTAGATTTCAATAAAATCGCCCTTGGTTTCAACAACAGCCTCGAGATTACTTCAGAATCTTCTGCATCTTTTCTGGATAGTCTCCTTGTTTAAGTTTGTGAATCCTTGCCTTCATCTATATCTTTGGTGTTACAAGGAGTTTTGTTGGTCTCTCACTCAACTGGGTCCCACACGTAATAATCAAGGAGGTTGTAGTCTGGGGAGTTAGGTGGTCAGATGTAAAGGGTGATGTGGTTGCAGAAATTGTCTGACAGCCATGACTGGATTCTCCTGCTTGTGCGACATGGTGCAGAGTCCTGTTGCAGGGTACAGCATCTTCCATCAGCCACTCTCTTAACCCAGGGTAGGGCCACCTCCTCAACAAATTTGGGAGTTCTTTTCTTATTAGAATGATCAGAGTGAGTTTTCCAAGGTGCCGTATCTTCGTAATCCCCATTAGACTCATTCAACTCTTTCTGAATCCACTGCAATGTCCTCAGATTGACATCCAGACACTCTGAAAAGTTCGCATTGGAGCTTCAAGCATTCATGCCAAACAGTGCAGCATGGTGTTTCCAAATTTCTGGTAGGGTGAATTGCGTCATGGTGCTCTTTTTCTCACAGATGGTGCCTAACTGGCCCTATTATACTGTGCAGTCAACAAAGTCAAAAACAAAAAATGCACATAAGTGAAATTAAAAATATATAATTACTGTTATCATCATCATCATTATATTTTGATTTCTGCTATGGTCACACTACCTATTAAGGCTGCAGGTAGACCTAAGGCAGTTTGTAGTGTGTTGTTATGGCTACATTTCATGATTTGTTTTTCTAATTCCTATAACATCACTTGCATTACATAGACAAAGTTCTTCTTAATGTGTGGGCTGTATTTATCAAGACATTTTTTTTTATTTCTCTTAAGCTGGAATTTCCAGGGATTTTTACAATGTGTTGTTGTGTTTCTTTTTTATCAT
Organism: Acanthosepion lycidas; assembly: GCA_963932145.1. Lineage (NCBI taxonomy): Eukaryota > Metazoa > Mollusca > Cephalopoda > Sepiida > Sepiidae > Acanthosepion > Acanthosepion lycidas. The sequence goes on from OZ010586.1 coordinate 80,636,997, forward strand.
TCCAAGCGCACCTACTATGACTGGTACTATTCTTGTTTTCAACTGCCACATTTTTTCTATTTCAATTCCTAGGTCTTTATACTGTGATAGTTTTTCAAATTCCTTGGTTGTGATGGTACAATTAACTGGGCAAGCCATATCAATTAGTAAGCAATTTTTTTTTTCTTCAGTTATGTCTGACAATTATTATTATTATTATTATTATTATTATTATTATTATTATTATTATATTATTACCTTTGATTTCTGTTGTATATACATTTCCTTCTGAGTCCAAACCAGAAAGCTAAGGTCAGAAATGGCTTCATGACATATTTCAATGATCATTTAAAATAAAACAAAAAAAAAAACTATTGACAATTTAACATCATAACATAATTGACAAGTGACAATTTAACCATCTTATCCTGTAGATATGTATTGTTTAAGAGTGTTTAAGTAGCTAGGATTTTAAATTCTGGTTTTATAGGCAGATTGAAAATTAATATAACAATATTTCTAGTTCTGTTTCTTCAATATTTGTCCTTGTATCATATATTTTGCGGGCATCTGTCAGTTTTGGGAAAGTACAGTGCTAGCTGATCCTTACTGCATGATGTCTGTACAAAAATGCTTGTGTTTCTTCAACATCCACAGGGCCAACCTGTGGTTTATAATGCAACTAATGTTGAACAGTGCTTAGTTTCATAATCTGGTATTATCAGTGGTTGAATACATCTAGTAAATTCAAACTCTTAGTCATGAATGAAATTTGACTTTGTGCTGGCACAAACATTGATGACTTCCAAACAGTTTTGTATACCAAATTTCTCTTACAAGGGTCAAACTGAGGTTTGGTTTTCAAGAACTTGCCCCTGCTGCCGTATGCTGAGATCCTCTTTCCAGATTTGATATTATTAAGAAGTCTTATCATCAACAAAAGTGAGATTTGAAGCTGAGTCTTTGTTGTTGTAAAAACCAGTTACCCTCCTTACTATCATAAATGGATTGATCCATTCATGATAAGTAGTCCTGGGTAATTGTCTAGGAAAAAGAAGCTAATACTATTGCAGTGACTTGTCTAGCTGAGTATCGAATACTGCTATCATGAATGACTCAGTCAAGTTAAGTGTTCTGTCTTGCTAAACCTTCTCTTGTGCCATACTAAGTCTAAGCAAGATCATTGCCTACATTCTGAAAATACACAGCATATCAAAGAATCGCTGATTGTTTATCTAAACTTATGAAGTTATATTTGTTAAATTCATATGATTTATAAAATTGGAAAGCTTACATTCACTTATAAATTCATAACACCAGAAGCCAGAGACTAATCTTTAAATTTAAAAAAAAAATGGCTGAATCTTTAAAATGAAAATGTATTTATCTCTAATACTATTATAAATATAATTTCCAAGGAACTTTACATATTTAATTTCAGAATCTCTTATTTTTAACTTTGCTCTGGTAGAGGGAGTTTGGCATTGGTTAAAGGAATATTAGAAGATTTTATGCAGGGTGATATGAACTAAATCTATGATAAAAATTAATGAGAGTAGTCATAAAGACTGGAGCAAATAAATTTCATCCCTTTATCAATTGAATTTATCATATATTTCCACATATAATCAACCTTTAGATAAGACGAGGTAAAAAAATTTAGCAAATTTTCATGAATTTGTCCTATACCTGCAATATAAGACAACTATTTATTGATTATATAAAGATGATGTTATTGAAAATGTTGTTACTTACTGTATCCTTAGAAATTTAAAATAAACAAAATAATAAAACCGATTCTATATCATGTTTTTCCGACACACGTCCCTTAAAAGAGAAACCATTGTTTTGTTTATGTTTCATCAAGTGTTCTCTTGCGTAAATTGATTCTTCTTCTTTTTCCTCTTCTTTTCCTATATCTAAACAGTTACAAATAGCCTAGTGTACTTATGTCTATTTACTTATACTTCATCAACAATCACAAAATACTGCTAATAACAGTATGATAATGTGCGATAATAGTTTACATTTTCTATGCCAGCTTGCATAGATACAAGTTGATTTAATTGATATGGAATTATTCTTTGAATAGGCAATTTATTATGTGGGTTATTCCAGTAATATATAAAGTAGAAATGGTTTTCTTAATTTTATTATCAATTTATTTGATAATTTGGATCTTTTCATTGATATAAAATAAAATAAGACATATCTCGGATGATTTGCAAGCATATAAACTAACATACTCAAGAGCGAGAGGTGGATGTGAATGGGACAAGGCCCTGTCATAAAATGACCATTATCTTCGTTTGCGCATAGGCTTGACACATGAGTTCCGGTCGAAAAATAAAATAATATTTTAAAGTGTTTCTATTTTTCCACCAATAAAAATGCTTCCCTCCTAATTATACTCATGTCATTTTTTGAGCCTGTTAAGCCATAAAAAGGGGGCACACGGGGAAGTACTCACAGTAAACAGGAGGCCAGGGAAGAGATCTGTCACAGTCAGTCTGGGCAGTTAGCAGCTGTCAGCAGGAGGAGCGCCACGCCAACCAGTGAGAACTACTATGAGAGATCAACCCAGATTGGCAGCCGGCTTATGAACTATACCACAAGGTAGCTGTCCCAAACCCACACGTTTCTATTGAAATAAATCCCATAAAACTATTTCTGCTGTTGTCGTATTTCTTTCTTGCAACCATACGCTTGTCTATAACATCATGTATGTTATTGTTTATTGCACCGAGGCCAAGATTCGCCTACCAACAAACATCACTCAAAATTTAAGGCTCCATTTTTAGAATTGTAGTAAAAGACAATCCCCAATTTTTAGGAGTGATTTTTAAGATTTAAAGGTTGTTTTATATGCAAAAATATACAGCACTTTATTTTACCATGAATAAACTGAAAAAAAGTCTCAAAAGTCTTTAGACTAAGCAAGGTACTTTTTCATATTTTCATAGAACAAGAAATTCTTTGTTACCCTCTGTGACAATAGAATTCATAAACTTAGGTGAGAATGGTAGGCTGATACATCTCGAGAACAGATTTCTTAAGAAATTACTATTTTCTTTGTTGTGGAATTTACTGAAATAAAATAATTGAATTATTTCTATGAAAGCTAAAACTTAGAAACAAAAGAAGAAAAAGCAGAGTCTATCTTCATCTCCAGATTAAAATGTTTATCTTTATATATTTGTATAATAGTGATTTAAAAAAATAATACCCTTGTAATAAGAACTCTTATTGCAAGAAGCACTGCTTGTATACTTTGGTCATATTTGCTTCAAGGTTGGCGGGGATCAAAACAAGGGAAAATGAAATACAGTCGACTTAGCAAACAGTCCTGGATAAATATTGACGTCTCCATGGTTATATGGTTTTTCTTCAAATTCTTTATTAATAAATTACAGGAAGCTGTCATTGACAGAATCATTTTAAATTGAAAACTTTTTCATTTATTTCTATAATTTCCTTTTGTCTTATTTGGCGTTCTCAAATTTAATATCATGTCATGTTCACAAAAGGAACAAAGATATTTTTTTTTTTAAATACACATTAACAAGTAGCATTTGTAGTATTGATCTGGGAAAGTATATTTCTATTTTGAATTAAAATGAAAAAGAGTGATGATTACCATTTATGATTATGAAGTCATTAATTGTTTCTCCTTAATTTCTATGGAAATTATTTAAACTTTTATTTCATGTTAAAGTTGTGAAATTTCAATAAAGGCATGACAAACCATAGGTCATTCTTTATAAACCAAACCACATATTACAAAATAAATAAAAATGAACTAGCCGTTAATATAACCTGCGATATCACAGATAGGATTAATTAAACAAATACATCAAACTTTTATTAATGCTTATATAATTAATGACACAGTGAATATATATATAGAAATTAATTAGAAATTATTTTATTATATGAATCCATTGTACATGATTTTAATATATGAATGAAATACCAGCTACTGCATAATTATTGTAATTTTCAGGAAGTAGGTGATTGTGACTTGGTATAGATTTCTTTCCATTATTATCAGTAAATTGCAATGCAATTCTTGGGAAGTATAGTAGAGTAGTTTACCATTTCCCTCTCTACAGTTTGAACTCAGATTTGTCAAATGTTTATACTTAGTCTATCTGCAAACGTTGGATGTGTTTATTCTCAAATCTAAATGGAAAGAATGGGACGTGTTTATACTTGAGACTGTTGGTAAATATTGGTTTTATTTCTATTTGAGTCTACCCCAGTCATTTGAACAGTAAAAACTTATCCCTTGTTTCCTGTTTAGGATTGGGTTTCTGGTTCTTTCTAAGGATTTTACTTTTACTTCCAGAAGCACCTTGTGTTTAGTGGCGTTATAGCCTTGTTTCGGGTGAATGGATTAAAACAAAGATTAATCAATTTTATACTATAGCCTATAGTTAAACATTGGTTGAGCCTATACTTGAGGGTATAGGCAAACATCAACTTTGTTTAATACTTGAATCTACAGGCAAATACTGATTCAATTTTTACTCAAGGCTACAGACAAACATTGGTTGTGTTTATGCATAGGTATATATGCAAACATTTGTAATGTTAATATTTGTGCCTATAGGCAAATAAGGCAAGGAAGCAGTATTTGTTGAAATCAAAGCTAATCACAGCAGAGGACTTTGTCCCCATCCTAACATCTGGGCAAGCTCCAGAGAAAAGATTAGAAATAAATATTTTTTGCACATCTCAGAGAACTGAAAATCAGTTTAATATGTTATTACTAAAGTTTGTTTGTTACTTTAATATGCTTTCTGAATCATCTTTTTATAAAAGAGAATATTGCTATTTTGTGACTAAGTCTTAAAGAGCAAAAGCAGTGTAGAAGAGAAATAAACTGACAGAGCAAGACACTGTGGTTAGTATGTACTTGATTTGGTAGGAATGAATTGTTTTTACCTGGTTCACTCTGCTTGGTCTGTATTGTGTCAGTCACAAGAGAGGTTGGTTGGTTGCTTTTGTTTTGCAGCACATCAACATCTATCTATCTATATATATATATATATATATATATATCTATTAGGTTGGTGCAAAAATAATGACGTAATAATGTCATTTTTTGATGTATTTTTTAACGTCAAAAAACAACATTATTATGTCATTATTTTTGCACCAACCTAATATCTATGTAATTATACTTGGTTTAATTTGGTTGGTTTTCTTTAGCAGCATATCAGCACCTCTATGGGTTATTTACTGCCAAAATGTAAATAATCGAAACACAATTTTATGGTTTCAACTAAATATATTTTGAAAACAATTGTATGCCTTCAACCACAGATAAAATGTATTTCTGGTTATTTTTCTTTAAAAATGTGTTGTTGGACATTTTACTATAAATATGTAATGTTGGTGCATTTTATATAAAAATTTATTGCTGGTATTTTTACTACAAAAAATGTATTTTTATAACTTGATAATGTTTTATTTGGGGGTTCACTATTTGCCACTAGCTGACTCTAACAGATGCTACCACCCTGGGTCAAGGTGGATCTGGGAGCAACAACAATTTAGTGGCTGTTCCCCGCTCCTTTAAACCTTCAATGTCCCAATCAGAGGCTTTGCTGCTGGATGTAGTTTATCATCATACCCAGGAAATACCAGAGAGATTGTTTGGAGAAACCATGACTGATTAGCACATGTGTTTGATGTATTTCAACAGCAGTGACTGTGCTGACTAATTTGTATGATTTGGATACACAAAGGAAAGGAACAGCAAATGTAGCCAGGTGGAGCCTTTTTTGAAGAGTATGATGATCCCATGTTAATGTGGCAGGAGGATGATCAAAAATATAAATTTAAATTTACTGTATTTGACGGCATATAAGACACATGAGTGTTTAAGACGCACTCCAATTTCAGCAGAGAAAATCAAAAAAAAATTAGTAATTAGTAAAATTAGTAAACCTACATATGGCATATAAAACGGAAATTTTAAAAGATATTTTTAATAAAACAATGTGCACATTATATACTATCAAATACGGTAAAATCCAAGGAACTGCTATCCAATTTCAACCTCATCATTTATCACTAAAGCCTAGTTTCTTTTTTCTTTTTAACATTTTATTGTTTATTTTGGGGTGTTTTTTCAACCATGCATTAATACTTTGGAATTTTTCAGAATTAGCATTTACAATGAACGTGTTTGTATTATTTACTTCTATTGTCAATGTCATTAATATTCATAGAACCCAACTTACATCTTTTTTCTTAAAATGCATACAACCATCAACACTTTAAATCCTAAAGAAACTGAGGCTAAAAGAACAAACTCTGTCAGCCATTAAATTACACTTTGTCTCAAAGGTATTACTAGGTTTATTATCTCTTAAACCAAAACAAAAATATTTATTTCTCTAACAACGAATAATAAACGAGAACTTAAAATATATAAAATATAATTATTGATGTTGACATTGCTTAGCTTAACACAATATATGGTCATAATGTGTTTGATAATGAGGAGGCAGAACAAGTGTGTACTCAGTTTTAAATCAGCATTTGACTTTCTATGGTTTGCTCTGTGAGGATCAAATTCATTATAGTTAAAATGAGATTTTTATAAGTGTGTAGGACCAAAAACTTTTCAGCAGCTTCTCATGAGCACATATATATATATATATATATATATATATATATATACATATATATATATATATATATATATATATATATATATATATATATATATATATATATATATTATTTGACAGGCAGAGCTAAAAGTAAGAAAAAAAAGAAGGAAAAAGAAAATTAAGGAAAGGGGAAGTAACCATGACATTCTACACATGTGCACATAAACACACATACAGGTATGTACAAACGTACATGTATGTATGCTCACACACATATATATATGTAAGTGCACACACACACACACATACACACACACAAAGAATAAAAAATCAACCTAACACAAATAAAAAAATCAGTAGAGAAATTACTGATACCTCCTGACAAGTGGTCCAAATGATTAAGAGTTTTGTAGACTTTTGTCTAGAAAACTCTGGAGTCAGGATAGTGAATATATCATCAATCAGCTCATTGACAGATTTTATATTTGTGTTAATCCTCTCTCTCTCTCTCTCTCTCTCTCTCTATATATATATATATATATATATATATATATATATATGCATGTGTGTGTATGTGTGTGTGTGTGTGTATGTGTATATATATATATATATATATATATATAGATATATATATAGATATATATATATATATATATATATATATATATATATATATATATATGTATGTATGTATGTATGTGTGTAGAGTTTTATTGACTCACAGGAAGTAGTCTGCACTCAGCTGCCTCATGGGTAAAAGCTGTAACTATTTATAGTCTTTGTGACTTCCTATGTAAATGAGTCACTTCATGTCTCTGTGCCAAAGAGATTCTATCCCCTTATTTTTCCTGGTACTTCTGTCTTGACTTTCTTTACGAATTTTGTTGAATTAATACATCATTTCCTATTAGACCATGATTCTTTTCACAGTTTGCCATGATAATTGGTAATATGTCAAACTTATTTTTTTAGTTCCACATATGCTTCAAAATAGCCAAACTTTTTTTATCATGGATCCATCAAACTGATTCAATTGGATAAATCTTTTCTTTAATCTTGCTTTTCCTAATTTCTTCCAGAAATTTCTGGGTATCAATGTCATGTCACTTCCCATATCTCATTGCATGTCCAATAAAACATTATTGATTTAAATTTTTAATCACCCTTTCTCATTTCTTTTTTTCAATGAGAAGACATTCACATGTATTTCCTCTTCATTTTGCTGGACTGTCTCTTCATTTCTCCTTTTGGATTTACACATATGTTTAAATTGATTCATCTTGAAACAATTTTTACATCTTTTTTTATACACCAGACATTTTTGTTATTTGCTTTAATCTTGATAACCACAAAAAGTATACATTATTCTGTCTTTTCTCTTTATCTCATACGTGTTCATTTCCTTTACCAGATCTGTAACTTTTGCTGTGCTAAATTTTTTAATCAATTATTTTTGCTGAACAAATTCAACGCACTTGTTCTAGCAACAACTTTCCAAGTTGTAAATGCATTTCAGTCATTTGCTGATGTTCCTCATTTTGAAGGCAGTTTAGCAATTTCATTTGGATCAAATCATTTTCATATGGCTGGTTTTCCAATCCCAGTTTCTCAAATTCACAATATTTAGCAGCCTGTTTCAAATGAATAATCTATTCAATAACTGATTCATTTACTTTTTGTGAAATGTTCATGAACTTAGCTCTCTCTGCATTCACTAATCTTTTCTTAAGTGCTATTTTCTCATTATTAGTTGACTTATATCACCAAATGTCATGTCCTCCAACTGTCTTGTGCGTGTAGCTGCTGATAATAGCCTCACAACCAACAGTTACCAAGAAGAGATCAGTTATCTGGTTTTCTCCCTTCACTGATTTCAAATCTTTCAGCTTTTTTTTTATAGCTTTAGCTGAAAGAAGTTTAAGCCACACTTGTGCATACTCATAATTATCCAATGATAATTGTTTGCTCAGTTCTTTAGATATTGGCAATGCCATTATAGTGTAGTGCTACTGACTCACAGAAAGTAGTATGCACTCAACTGTCTATGGGTAATAGCCATAGGTATTTATAGTCTTTGCGATTTCCTATATAAATAAGTCACCTGTTATTTGTGTGTGTGTGTGTGTGTGTGTGTTAGTAGGATATAGAATCTGAACAAAAGTGGAAAATTATGAAAAAGTGGAAAATCTTTTTAATGACAATGTGTTACACATTCATATGTTAGATAGTCATCTTAAAGTCCGAATGATTATCAAAACATTTGTTTTTGTTTTGTCTTTAATTCTGAACTGAAAGTGTTTACCTAATAGATGAATGTGAAATGGGTTGTCATTAAAAAGCTTTTCAACTTTCTCTTGATATATATATATATATATATATATATATATATATATATATATATATTAGGTTGGTGCAAAAATAATGTCGTTTTCTCACATATGTTACTATGTGAGAAAATGACATTATTTATATATATATATATATATATATATATATATATATATATATATTCAAACAGGTTTGGTTAAATAATTTAGACATATCATGTCAATTTTCATTGTGATCCTTTCAATTTCATGGATCTTGGTAGTCTTAGAAAATTGATTAAGAAAAATACCAATATTTTCTTTCAAATAGTTTTCATTTTTCCATGTACTTTCAATCTCATCTGACACCATCTTCAGGAGGTTGTCTGTGAGTATGTATATGTGTTTTGTTAAATTCAAAACATTTCATCTGTTTGTTTTTATTGTGCAGTAGGATTAGGTAATAATAACGCCATAGAAAAATATACATTTTCCGCTTTACTAAGTGAATGACAGAGAAAACTCTCTCCCTCTCTTCTATATATTTCCTCTCCTTTCCTTCCTTCCTTCTATTGTACCTATCCTCAGTAAAGGACATGAACCCAGACTTAGTTTATGTGGGTCAGTGAACGTCATAAAAATATCAACCAATGACAGCAGGTCCCACCAAAAATCAAACAGGAAACATAGATGTGTCAGCCCCAATAAATAGAAGAAAAACCACATACAAGAGGAGAGGAACTTGATTCAAGGTAGCAGTTCAAAATGCAAGTATTGCTGATTCATTGGCTGTGAGTTTGACCTGACGTATAACTCCAGAAGAGAAAGAAGATTTTTACTTTATTTATTTTACTTTATTTGTTTTGGTCTTTAATTCTCTTAATTAAATGGCTTCAAGGATTTTTAGTTTTTGTTTATTGTTTTTATGATATATAAATGTATTTTCAACCAATATCCATCTAATCTGTGAGTTTGGGTATGAGTATTCTGAAGTATGCTCAGCCAAATAAAATGTAAGCATTTTTGTTAGCATTGTTGTAGTAAAGTCAACACATGTATTGACATTTTTATCAGAGATACTATTAATCTCCTGACTTCTCTTCCATTGAATTAGTGTGGGATAAATCAGACAGGAAAGTTCAAAAAGAATGTTCAAAGAGTGAGAGTGAGCTTAATCAAGTGCTTGAAGAATGCATGGGAAGGTTTGCCATTTACTTCTTTTTCAAAAATTTTGAAAAGCAGAAATTATTGCAGGTGGTGGTTTTATTGACAAAATTATATGATTATATTGTATGATTTTTATACTTAAATTCTTAATTTTTGTAAAAATAAAAGCAAATATACTGTAGTATGTAAGGTTTGGGGCCACTCAGCGTTTCTTTAAAAAGCAACTTAAAATAAAATAATATATCATTTTAATTGACTTCTTAAAGAAATGCAGGGTGGACCCAAACTTTTTTCCTGTTGATATATACAATTACAATATATATATATATATATATATATATATATATATATATATATATATATATATATATATATATATATATACATAAGAACCATTGGTATCTGTTGGATTGTAAATCAGCCTACTGAAACTAGAAAGACTGCTTTATGCAATATAATTGGCTGTGTTCTGGCACCTCGTCTACAGTCACTCTCTCACAGACACGTCGTCACCTCTCTCTGCCTTTTTTACAAATACTTTCGTGAGTTCAAGTGCCCTATGAGGCTGGCATCCCGCTCTCACCCTTTCACTGTTGAAACTACTAAATGTAGCCATCTCTTCTACTCGAATAGCTTCATGTCTTGCACCTCTCACCTGTGGAACTCCCTTCCCTATTCCAGTTTCCGTGAGAGTTATAATCTCCAATGATTCAAATGTAATGTCAATTGACATCTCCAGTTGCCTTGATCTATCCACTATCCTTCTCCTCATTCTTTCCTCTATCACTCCTATCTGATCTTACTCCAAATCTTCTGTAACCCCTTGCGTCCTAGCGGCTTCCCGCCTTGCTTGGGGTGAAACACTTAAAAAAAAAATATATATATATATATATATATATATATATTTGTTCCTCACATTTTCAGCACTCACTATGCACTAATATATATATATATATATATATATATATATATATATATATATGTGTGTGTGTGTGTGTGTGTCTGTGTGTCTGTGTGTATGTGTGATTGTGATTGCAATTCCAGGACAACAATAAAAACTGCATAAATGAAATTGATATAATTACAAGGAGATTCGGAAAAGTTCTTGGTTTGACCAGGGAAATCTTCCCAAAAATCTAATATTTGGTTAGATTTTGGGTAGTTGGTTGAGCTGAAAACTTATCAACTTATATCATTGGTGGGTTGGCACAAAAATTCCACAAGTCCAAAGCTACCCAACATTAGTCTTTGCATATTTTTTCATATTCCTCTTCATGTAGAGCCCAGGCTCAGTATCTTTTACTTGCGATGTTTCAATGTAAATCAGCAAAGTTATGCAAGTCAACATTCCACTTCTCAGCAAGAATGGGACACACTTTTAAATTCAGCCTCTGAGATAAATATTCTAAATCCTATTAAAATATAATTTTTAATTCACAGTTCCATGTCTCTTCAATTTTCATATAGATATCTCAGCTGAAGTCTTATAAATTAAGGTTATCTGAGACACTTGAATAATACAAATAAATTTTGATGATATTCTTTGATTTATAGTGGGTTGTTATCTAAATCAGGCATCAAAGCATCAACTCTTCATCTAATAATTATATTTCCACACACAGTGAGTTGTAAATATATACGTTACATTGAATTTCATTTAAAATATCTTTCTTTTTTTCAATGACTGAAACAGATATTTTTTAATATATATGAAAGTTAGACATCTTAAACATCAAATAAATACTTACAATTCACTTAAGAAAGTTTTTATTCAGTACAGTAACAGGAGTGAATTTATAGCACAACAGCCATTGCACACACACACAATTGGTGGTAGTGGATATACACAGCAACAGTAGAAGCTGACTGGTACCTTTAAAATCCAGTATTTTCTAAAAGAAATCCTTCACCTTTGCACAGGTTCACAGATCCTAAAAGGAAGCGTCCATCTCTAGCTAGTCAGTAAGTAGGTCTATTCTTTTTTTCTAAAAAATGTGCATTGTTGAACTGTTTTTTATTTTGTTGAATTAATAATTCATAAAATTTCAACTCGTCAGGTATTTGCTTTTCATTCTAATAATTACAAACATTTTATGGTATAAAAACCACCATGAAAGGTATCTATATCACTCCATAATATTATAAGAAAAAAACAACAGGAAAGAACAAAATTAGCAACTTCAGATGATAATCAGTGGCCTAGCTCTTAACTCTATGTAAACAGCATTAGAAACAAAAAATAAGCATTCTGGATTGTTATGCAATATCTATCCTCTTATATAGCAGTGAATGTCAGACAATCTGAGAAAAAAATAGATATAGTAGAATATTAATTCTATAGAAGGATACTGAAAATTCCATGGATGAAATGAGTAAAGTAACAAGGAAGTCTTGAAGAAATTGGCAACATAAAGAACACTTATACTCAGAATCAGGAAAAGATATGTTAAATTCCTTGAGCACATAATGAGAAAGAAGGGCTTGGAAATCTTAATACTCACAGGGTATATTCAGGGCAAGCGGGATAAGGAAAAGCAATAATTTTTGTGATTATGGATGACAGAATTGGTGGGGTAGCAAAGTGGGAAAGCTCCTAAGAGCAACACCAAACAGAAAGTTGTGGAGAGCCATGTCCTAGAGAGATGTAGAACATAAAAGAAGTGACTAATCTACTACAAATTTCTTTCAGCATATTATTCCATTCTTTGAAAACAGACAACTATATATATATATATATATATATATATACACACACACATATATATATATATATATATATATATATATATATATATATATATATATATATATATATATATATTTATATATATATATATATATATATGCTAGATTTGAGGGTGGTCCTAAACGAACTTTAAATTCTTAACTCTAGTCTTTATTTGATTCAGATCCATAATCACTAAAGTCCGAACTAAGATTTTGATCATGTCTTTCTGCCAATGTTTCTCCCATGCACTGTGTTTTAGGATCATGTTAGAAAGTGAAATGTTGTCTTTAAGAAGAGGCTTAACAAAAACTTTCAGATTTACCTTTTGAGAAAGTGGTATTCTCTTTTTTTTCAGGAGTCCAACATTTTTAAAGATGCTAAAAAATGTTCCACTAAAAACAGCAAAAACCTAAAATTGCCACCTCTCCAGGTTTTTCTATGTTTCATAACTTTTCTTTCCCTCCACTCTCCTTGTGGTTGATTCCAACAAATAATTTTAGTACCATCATCCTATAAAACTAATCATTACCATTTTCCAAGTATCTTCAGATGCAAATAGACTGGCTGAGATGATTATTCTTTTTAGGAAGAATATTCCCCCAGGACATCCTTATTCCAAACACCCCATTTATTATTAGGTTGGTGCAAAAATAATGACGTAATAATGGCGTTTTTTGACGCATTTTTTAACGTCAAAAAATGACATTATTATGTCATTATTTTTGCACCAACCTAATAAATATTCAGTAAATTTTTTCTCATTTCTTAATTCAGGCTGTGAGCATTTTAATGAAAAGCACATCATTACTAGAAATAAGAAAAATTATTTCTAAAAATTCTAGACACAACTTTTATTCTAACCACCTGGTTTATTTGAAACTCAATTGTGGCCAATTTACACAATTTACATTTTTCAGACTATTGTCTTCATCATTATTGCTATATTCACAATGTTTTGGCTGTTGAATTCTTCAAGATTTGTCTATATTTCTGAAATGTGGTATTTTAACTATTTACACTATTTACATTTTTCAGACTATTGTCTTCATCTTTATTGCTATATTCACAATGTTTTGGCTGTTGAATTCTTCAAGATTTGTCTATATTTCTGAAATGTGGTATTTTAACTATTTACACTATTTACATTTTTCGAACTATCTTTATCTTTCATCTTTATTGCCATATTCCCAACGTTTCAGCCATTGTATGCTCTGGCCTTCTTCAGGTGATATACATTAGAATTTTGAACCAAACCCTTTATTTTGTCCACCAGGGTAGATTGTTCTAGTTCCACATGCCATGCCTTTTCTGAATATCTCAGTTTCAGTTATTTCCTTTCAGTAACTCAACTCTCCAAGCTTTTGTTCAATTCTGATGTGACCAGATATTGAACTCAAAACTCTATGGGTAAAGTCACTGGATTACTTCAGCCAACACTTTTATCCTTGGGAAGTTGAGTTACTAAAGGCAAATAACTGTAATTGAGATATCCAGAAAAAATGCATGGCACATGGAACTAGAAAAAAATCTATCCCAGTGAACAAAATAAAGAGTTTATTTCAAAATTCCAACATATATCACTTGAAGAAGGTCAGAGCATACAACGGCCGAAACGTTGTGAATATGACAATAAAGATGAGAACAATAGTCTGAATGATATAAATATTATAAATAGTTACAATATCTCATTTCAGAAATATAGACAGATCCTGAAGAAGGCCTGAGTTTACAATCACTGAAAAGTAATGAATATGACAATAAAGATGAGGATAATAGTTAAAAAAATGTAAACAGTGTAAATAGTTACAATACCTCATGTCCAAAATATAGACAGATCCTGAAGAAGGCAGTAGCGTACAACAGCCGAAACAGTGAATATGACAATAAAGATAAGGACAATAGTCTGCACCATGTAAATAGTGTAAATAATTACAATACCTTATCTCAGAAATATAGACAAACAATTGTAGGCATGTTCAAATTCCATGTGAGCCTTGCAGATGTTTCTTTTACACAGAAACTACTGATAAAATGTTTATTGAGCATGCTGCTAGCTGTATGATGCAAACAATTTATTCTATTGTTTGCCAAATTAGAAAAATAATTTCTTTTAGCATAGCTTTAGGATTCTTCTAGCATTCATGGACAATCCTACTTTAAAATCTCAGAGAGTGTTTTGGTTTATGGTCCTTCCAGGAAGATTTGCAATGGGTATTTTTTCCATGACTTGCATTACAGTTAATTTTTAGTTGCTTCTCCAAAACACGTTCATACATTGCAAGCATTCATAATTTGTTATTTGTTATCAATCCAGAAAACACTTTCATCTTGACCATGTTGTTGCTGTTAATACCTTCCTTGAAGTAAACAATGTTCATTTTTGTTATGGTAAACTGAGCTTCTTTTTAAAATGTACAACTCACAGATTCAGTGTGATAGACATCGTTGAGAGGGACTCAGTGTGCCTTCTTGAAATGAAATTGCTTTCTTTTTATTTTCCATCAGTATGGCTGATGCTAACCTCCAGGAGAGCACCATCTCAGACTAATGTTTTCTACTGACATAAAGTGGAGAGATTATATTGAATCAGTTGCTAGGTTTGCTGCTAGGAAAGTTGGTTTCCTGTGTCATACTAGATAGTTTTTCTAATCAATATCTATCTTACATATTTATAAATCTACTATTTGTCCTTACTTTGAATATAGTTGCCACATCTAGTCTGGTGATCCTTCTATATATTTGGAGTTTCTTCATAATATCCAAAGAGATCTGCAATGTTATTTGTCCTGATCTGGCATCTCAGTTTCAGTCCCTTTTCGGCATCTGTAACATAGCTTCTCTGTGCCTTTTCTATAAATACTTTCATGGTAGTTGCTTTGATGAATCTTCCTCTATAATATCTAGTCTTTATGAATTTAAGTGCAGTACTAGATTGACAACAAGGTCTCATCATTTTACAATTAAAATTGCTAGATGTAACTGTAAGTTCTATGCTAATAGTTTCTTCTATCACAATTCTCGCTTGTGGAACTCTCTTCCAGCTTCTTGTTTCCCAGTCAACTTTGATCTTCAAAATTTAAATGCAATACCAATCATTATCTTCTGTTTTCTTAATTATTCTTCTTTTATTGATCTCGTTCATTAATAGATTTTTTTTCTTTCATATTCTCTAACACTCAGCAATCTCTTGTGTTTTAGTGGCTTTGTTGCCTTGGTTGGAGTGAAATGATTAAAAATATCATCATATATTTCATGAATTACATAAATAATTAAAATGATTTTGTCATGTAAGGATAATTGTGTCTGTAACAATTCTTTCAATGTTGTGTTAACAATGTTATTTCATTGAATAAAAAATTTAAGAAATGGATTATGAGAATTTATTTAAGATTATATTCTATTTCTTATCACTGAAAACCTTATATTTTAATTGATACATGTATTTGAGTCGACACCCTGTTGGTTTAAATTTCAACTTACATCTAGAGAGCTATGTGTTTGAGAATCTTAATAAAGAAAATGTTCACTCCAGTAGGGTGTGAATTTTCATCACCCTTTTGTAGAGGAAACCACCATATGACTCAGTGTGCTCTAGCCTGCTCTGCCACAGAGAGCTTTACAGCCCAGAAAGGCTTAATAAACCTTCTCATTCAGATCATATCAAAAGCCCCTATCTACTTAAAAGTCCATATCTGTTAACTTTATTTTCATCTATGAAACATAAAGTAATTTCTAAGGAATTAATGGATTTTAATTATAATCTGACATTATTTCTTAATCCTTAAATGTTACATTTTAGTGGGTACATATGTTTGAGTAGAGATGCTGTTATTTTTTAAACATTGTGAATTACATTTACCAACCTGTACATTTGAGAAACTTAATAAAGAAATGTGCTCTCCTGCAGGGTTAAAATCTCTAATGGGAGTGCTTTTCAAGTAAGGAATATTTCCTGCTTGCATTTCTCCCATTATGGACATTATTATATCCCTGATATAGAAACACCTTAATATGCAGAAGGAACAGAATGGCTTAAAAGAATGACAAGCATGCTTGTTTGTTTGTTTTTTTTTTTAATTTTGTTCAGAATTCTATGAACTGACATTACTCATCAGCCATCACGTGACTTCATTTTAACCAAAGATAGATAATCATCTTTTGTGGAGGAACCACAGTCTAATTTGGCATGCCTTAGACTTCTCAGCCACAGAGGTCTTCAAAGTTTTTTCTTTATTAAGATTATTAAATGCATAGGCCTGTAGGTGTAATTCACACCATTTAAAAAAAAGAACATTTACTCAAACCTAAACATCACTGAAATATAACATTTAAATGATAAAATAATGTCAGGTTAAAAATTAAGATCAATTAATTCCTTAGAAATATCATATTCTTTTATGAATAAAAAAAGGCATATGTTTCAGTATTTGAAAAGGAGATTGCATCATTTTATATTAAATTGATTCTACAATATAGATAATTTTGTGTTTCACTGTGTATTTTAGTTTTTCATTGACATTACGTATTTTATATTCCTGTTTACAGATTGAAAAATCATTACTCTATAAATTACATTTTTTTGGCTTTTGTTCAATTTTGTCTCCATTTTCTTTTTGTTGTTTCTCATGTCATCCTTCCTTCTTTGTTTTTTCTTTCTATCCTAACTCTTCTTTCACTTTCACTTTCACTTTACTATTTTGCCATCCTTTATTTATTTCCCTCCACTTTTTTTCATTGTTCTTTCTCTTTCTTAATTTTCATTTTTCCAGTCCGTTTATCTTTGCTTTTTTTCTTTCTCATTCTTTGTTCTTACTCATTTTCTGTCTGTCATAAATTGTTCTGCCATCAATATTCTCATAATTTTTCCAAATGTTAAAAGTCAGATCAATTTCCAAATTGGTGTTGATAGAATAATTTTTGCTCCCTAATAACAACAAAAATTCAAATTCTGTAAAAAATAACAAATACCATCTTGTCATTTTAATGAATCCTGTCAGACATAATAAATGTAGAGTCTGATTACATGCTAGATATTTCTTTAGGTCTTGACATTGTCAGCCATGTTTGATGTTGCCAATGTCAGTCATGTTCATCATTGTATGTGATTTTAGCTTGTCAGGATTTTTATCAAAGCTAAGCTGAAACATATCAGAATTCCCGGTAGACTCTTTAGAGAATTATCCAGACAGCTTTAGTTGTCTATCATGAGAGAAAATAAAGTGCTCAATCACCATAAAAGAGGGATTAAATTATCTGTGACAGGCTGCAAGAAATTAGCCAGTTCGTGGTTGCCATAATCATTTAACTACAAATGAATGACACTTTCATGAGCTTAATAGGAGTTCTGGACTTTAGATATTAAGGTCTTATGGTTCAATCCTTGGTTGAACTTATCTTTATAGTTTAAGCAAGGAGCCAACATGACTTCAGATTGAGTTGAAGTAATTA